>OW679203.1:84099755-84828132 GCA_940337035.1 Agriotes lineatus
AAATCAAATGTCAATACTGACATTTAAACATAAATATAGTTGCATTCATAAATTAGAAACTATTTTCAGTACCTACTCGATATCCAAAGTTTTGGGAACAGTTTTAACTGTGTTAAGTCTTTTATTACCTATGTTTCTACGTTGTACAAAATTTTGCATTATCTCTGACTTTAAATTATCCGTGTATCCACTCCCAGTTATTACCGCGGATAATCAATGATCGACTGTATATAGTGTGTTCCAAAAGGTATGCAACATAGTGGAATCTTTTTAGTATTGATTTTGCTCTTTATAAAAGTTTCTTTACCATACTTATTCTGCCTATTCTTTGAATATAAGCAACTATATAACATCAAGTGCATAAAAATTGTGTTAACCCAAGCGCAAAAAGACGACGTCACTAACCTTGTTGCTATCGCCATAAAGAAACTAGTCCACATTGAAGAGTTTTTAAAACTATCGCAAATTCAGTGATAGAAATGGTGCAAGAAAATTTACAACAGGTTTTCGATGGATACAAAAGAAACTTTCAAGAGATACAGAAAAAAGTTGATATTGTCTATTAGTACAGTAAAATTGTCGTAAAATACCCTGTCACCTTAAAAAAATTGGCCGCTGCGATTCCTCTTGCCCAGTGGTTTAGGGTCATTAGACAAGTGTAAAACCAAAAAGGCGTCACCCCACCCCTTGCCAAACAGCCGCCATCTTGATAACAAGTGAATTTGTTTTTTCTCGCGATCCATTGGTCGCACAGAAAAAGTTATTGAACAAAAAATGTTGGAAATAGAATTCTACACATTTTTCATTCTTGCCGCGATACCGAGAAGTTGGTATTTCAAACGGTAGAGGGCAACAAAGTTACCAAAAATCGGTTTCCGCCATTCTAGCTCTGTGGGGGGTTTTTCCGAAAATTGCGAATGTGGAAGTTGTAGTGCTTGAAAAAATATGCACGAATCTCTTTTAATAATAGGATTGATTTAAATAGTCTCCGAGCGACAGCCCTTCAAAGTCCGCGCAGCGTGGGAAATGTACGATATACTCCGGCGCAGCGAAATAACCATTTCTCTTTTGCGAGATAAAATCGTCACGTCACTCAAGTAGTTTCAATGTGAATAGGTTTTCAGAACCTACAGAAACTCTACACATTTTTGGTCATTGCCGCGATACCGAGAAATTGGTATATTTAAAAGAAATGAAAATGATGGGAAAGGAGTATATGAGCCCAGAATGATATCATTTGGCTCAGATCCGTAAAGCTCTTAAATTTGCTGGTGTAATATTTATTATATAATACGATAATTGCAATTGTTTGTAAATTTTGCCACAGGAATGATCAAAATTCAACAAATTGACAATTGCTTCACCACGTGCCATTTCTGCAAAAATAATACAGACACCCGACTGTGTATATGTTATTAAACAACAAACAGCTTGTTTCACTTGAACTAAAACATGCTACGGTGAACGAAATTATATTTTGATCGTTTGTGCCAAATCAAATGAATCGGTAATTTATTTTATTCAATTTTGACAGTTTAAAGTGGCATTATTAACTCCATAACCGTCATAAACAGTCTATGATTCACAAGTGAAATAAAATTGTTTTAATTCACTAGAGATTTAAAAAAGATTAATTCACTAGAGAATTAAAAAGGTTTCAATGAAGAACAACATATTTTTATTAACTACAAATATTTACATTTAATTATTCTTTCTCTTTGTAGTGTGTAATATATAATTACTAAAATTTAGATCAAATCGACGATGAATGGGCAAATTTATATCTTAGTTTGAATATATATTTATATATATATATTTTATTCAAAATTTCGTCAAAATTGAATAAAAACATATATACGCCACGCGAATTAAACATTTATTAACTCAAAGAAATGATCACACTCGCACTACGTGCTCGTGAGCTCAACATCTCTTCGTGAATCAACATATGTTTAATTCACTTAATGTATAATATTTATTAAGGTTAGTGTTTCCCGACTACTTTTTGTAATTTGTTATTGTTAAAGCTGGTATAATACTGCTAAAAGCGTTTACAATTACGGTGTAAGAATATTGACCAAGAATATTTTCTTTTATGGGTACAAAATAAAGATACCGGAAAAATCTTAACTGCTCCAAATGATTTGATTCTGGGCTCGTATATTGAAAGTAATTTCTTTTTGCATAAACCCTAAGATATATTGTAGTCTACTCAGACACGTTTTCTTTTTTTTTGGAGCTGTTTCTTCATCTCGGTTCGGAGCCTTGGACACAACTGAGTCATTATCGACCATGATAGAAATGTTGCTAAAACTTTTCTTGAAAAAAAAAGCTCACAACTTGTTATAAACACAATGTGAAAAATTCTTGGAAAAAATCCGTGAATACAATTGCGAGTGCTGTTTCGTGATTGTATTCTGATTAAAAATGGATAATAGTACGAGCGATAATGGTTTTCTTTATGTTAACGAAATGGCAGACATTGCATCTCGTTAGTTATAATAAGTGCGAGATATAAATAATTTACATTTCTCCACTTCTCCGCGCTGCGCGGACTTTGAAGGGCTGTCACTCGGAGACTATTTAAATCAATCACATTATTAAAAGAAATTTGTATATATTTTTTCAAGCACTACAACTTTCACATTCGCAATTTTCGGAAAATATCACCCAAACAGCGCTAGAATGACGGAAACAGATTTTTGGTAACTTTGTCGCCCTCTACCGTTTTAAATACCAACTTCTCGGTATCACGGCAAGGATCAAAAATGTGTAGAATTTTATTTCCAATATTTTTTGTTCAATAACTTTTTCTGTGCAACCAATGGATCGCGAGAAAAAACAAATTCAATTGTTATCAAGATGGCGGCTGTTTGGCAAGGGGTGGGGTGACGCCTTTTTGGTTTCACACTTGTCTAATGACCCTAAACCACTGGGCAAGAGGAATCGCCGCGGCCAATTTTTTTAAGGTAAAACGACAATTTTACTGTACTATATCGGAAATAAGAAGTTAACCGAGGAAAATAAAAAAACTATCAATGAAACTACTCGTAGATACATTACCACAGTATTCTAGAAGAAATTGTATACATGTATTTAGCATGAAGGAACAATCCAATGAAAATATTGATAGTGAATTAATAAGGCTTTTTAAGGAAAATCTGGAAATTGATGTGAAGATAACATCCATAGATAGGTGCCACCGTGTTGGGAAATTTCACAATGTAAGTACCAGACAAGTTATTGTAAAATTTGTGGGGATTGTGATATGGTTTTCAGGAGAAAGAAACTGTTAAAAAACAGCAAAATAGTAATAACAGAAGACCTCACGAAAAAGCGACTGGATTTACTGAAGACGGCACAGGATAAATAAACAAAAAAAGTGTTTGGAGCTTGGATGGGAATTTCTGGATTATCAGCAATGATAAAAATAAAAAGATTCATTCGGAGGAAGACCTATATAATTTGTAAATAGCTCCGCTGGCGCAAATGCGTATGGATGTTTGTGCTATTGGATAATGGAAATGGATTTAATCAAATAAAGCAAAACATTTTTTCTTTCTATTTTAGTTTTTGTTAGAGTGTTTTTTATCTTTAGTTTTCTGTATAAGTTATCTCTGATGGACTTAAATGTTATTAATGAAATAAATTACATTAACCCTGGTGATACATTGTTAATAAATTATGTAAATTGTAAATGATTTGAAGGAGATGATTTTAAATTAATTCACTTTAATATAAGAAGTATTAACAAAAATGTTAACAAAATAATCGCTTTATTGGACAGTTTTTAGTCAACTTTTCAGGTAATCATTTTTCCAGAATTTTTACAGTATAGATGGATATAATTTATATTATGGCGGGGCGAAATTTAATCAAAACGATGGTTGTTTTGTGTATATTTAAAACACATTAGTATAAAACAAAACATTTTCTTGTTGTGCCTGTCTGTAACAATCCAAAAATGAAAGTCGTTTAAATATAATACTGGGTAGTTCCATTAAGTAATTTCTGCTGTTTTATCCACTTCCTTATTGATGAAACTGAACAGGTAAAATCTGGAAACTCTTGTTTTAGTTGTTCATGAATATTTTTTGTACTGACTGATTTTCGGTCAGCGTAAATTTTAAATATAACAAGCAAATTGCGAGCTACGCGCACGTGAAATAGGATACGCGAAAGGTCAAGCTCCGATCCGAGCGCTAAGATAAGAAAAACAAAACCTAAACAAATATAAACATCTGTGAAGCCGGAACGTGAGATTTTATTTTGTGCCACAGACACACAGACACACAATAAGGAAAATTATATTATAGATGTCACCAATATGGTTAAGCATCCAAGGATGGATTTTAGTTTTAGCAACAGCAACTTTCTGTAACATATTTTCTTTGAATTCTTTATCGGAAGCTCTCCATTCTTTCTTCAATTTGTATAAAGTACTCTTTGCAAGTTTTAATGCCTGTGAAGAGTTTTCAGTTGCTCGATCATTACCTTCTTTATTTTCGAAGTATTTTATAACATTTAAAATAAGTGTTTTTGATTCATCCGAAATTCTTTTCCTTTTGATATGAAAATCGAAATACTGACAGTGTCAAACTGACAATTATCGTTAATTATTTTAAGTTACGACGATCAGTTGTTCTGGTGATTTTTTGTTTCACTCAGTTCGGGTAAGATGAAGAGAGATAACATTTTCTACTGGGGTACAAATTTCACTATAGTTAATAGTTGCGACGTTATTAAATATAGTAAAGTTTCTTTTAGTAAAATAAATTTTGCAATAAGTAATTTCAAGTTTAACGTTATTTGTTCCTACAGATCACCAGCAAGCGACAACTAATTATTTTTGGAAAATTTACAACAAATTGTATTGCCCAATAGCTCTATGGCGTAGAACTTTTTAGGGGGGATATAAATATACATCTTTTAGATCAAAGCTCTAAGTATGTCGATAGCTATTTAAATATCTTTATCAACTCCAGTGGAATAAATAACTTATTACGTAACTCATTTCACACTATTTCCGTCTGGTAATGAAGCTCATTACACCACTCAGTAATGTAATGCACTCATTACCTAGCTGAGTGGTGTAATGGCCTAACTCAATAGTGTCAAATGAATGACATAATGGCATTTTCCTACTAAAATATTTTTGAAAATGACAGATTTCTTAATGCACTTTTCTCAATTTTAGGCAGTTGTAGATAAAATTTTGTACAATATATGAGTGGTAATGCATCGTTAATATACTTGTGTGCGTACATAACTCGTGCTACGCACTCGTTTGTAACTTACACACGCGTATATTAATGATGCTCTTATCCCACTTGTATAGTAAATAACTATTAGCGAACTAGGATATGTACCGGGTGGCCAATTAAGAAGGGCACTCGGCCCTATCTCGAAAAGTAATTGTCGTAAAGACTTGGGGTAAAAAAATTTATGACTAAAGCGGCCAAGAGAAAATGCTGGAAATTATTTTTAAGTTTCTAGAATGGCCGCCAGGAGGCGTAATCGCATTCTTGAATTTTAAATCCCGATTTTTGAGAAATATTCTTATATTACAGATAGCTAAAATGGACACCGTTTTAAAGCTGAGATAAATTCGATTCTTTTTTGTTAAATGCTTTTTGCTCTATCTCTTAAGGGAAAGTGGTGGGGGGTGTCCGAACATTTTCGGAAAGAAATGTCAATAACTTCAAAATGGCTGAACGGATTTTGTCAAACTTGGAGTCGTTGAAAAGGGCTTTTCTTAGGCTATCAATGCTGCCTTGAGCGGATTGATTTAGATTGCTTGTGTCGTCGCTAGAGGGCGTTTTGCGACAACACTACAAATGAAATGGATTTTCTCAAAAAAATTAAATGCAACGATATCACTTTTATTGGAACAAAAGATAGCCAAATAAGGGCCTAACACGCTAGTGAAAACCGCATTTCGATATTTGTTTCCTAACCTAAAATATCAGTAAAGGAAATTACAAATCGAAATAATGTCGCATCTTTGGGAATATTATCAGTATACCTGCCATTATTAAATCCTAATTATCCTTCTTTTAGCAAAATATATATAAATTTACTGTTAAAATACCAACATTATATTTAAAATGTCAATAATAATTAATCCTTTATCTAATAGAGTTGTCTGTCCGGGACGCTGTTTTGTCTGTCCGGAACGCTGTTTCAGCAGCCAAACCGTAAGAGATAGAGAAAAAAGTTATGAAAGTTATGTTTGGAATGGTCATGTCAGGTCAGGAACCGAATTTCAGTCACGTGACACTTCCGGTTTTCAAATCACGTGATTTCTCGAAAACCGGAAGTGTCACGTGACTGAAATTCGGTTCCTGACCTGACATGACCATTCCAAACATATAACTTTCATAACTTTTTTATCTATCTCTTACGGTTTGGCTGCTGAAACAGCGTCCCGGACAGACAAAACAGCGTCCCGGACAGACAACTCTATTAGATAAAGGATTAATTATTATTGACATTTTAAATATAATGTTGGTATTTTAACAGTAAATTTATATATATTTTGCTAAAAGAAGGATAATTAGGATTTAATAATGGCAGGTATACTGATAATATTCCCAAAGATGCGACATTATTTCGATTTGTAATTTCCTTTACTGATATTTTAGGTTAGGAAACAAATATCGAAATGCGGTTTTCACTAGCGTGTTAGGCCCTTATTTGGCTATCTTTTGTTCCAATAAAAGTGATATCGTTGCATTTAATTTTTTTGAGAAAATCCATTTCATTTGTAGTGTTGTCGCAAAACGCCCTCTAGCGGCGACACAAGCAATCTAAATCAATCCGCTCAAGGCAGCATTGATAGCCTAAGAAATGCCCTTTTCAACGACTCCAAGTTTGAGAAAATCCGTTCAGCCATTTTGAAGTTATTGACATTTCTTTCCGAAAATGTTCGGACACCCCCCACCACTTTCCCTTAAGAGATTGAGCAAAAAGCATTTAACAAAAAAGAATCGAATTTATCTCAGCTTTAAAACGGTGTCCATTTTAGCTAACTGTAATATAAGAATATTTCTCAAAAAACGGGATTTAAAATTCAAGAATGCGATTACGCCTCCTGGCGGCCATTCTAGAAACTTAAAAATAATTTCCAGCATTTTCTCTTTGCCGCTTTAATCATAAATTTTTTTACCCCAAGTCTTTACGACAATTACTTTTCGAGATAGGGCCGAGTGCCCTTCTTAATTGGCCACCCGGTACTATAGTCTTTTCGGAATGCCGCTTGTTCAACTGGTTGGTATTGATCTAGTTTCTTTGTTAATCTGTTTGTAATAATTTTTGTAAATAGCTTGTACAAATGCGACATTAAATTAATTGGACGGTAGTTTTGTAGGAGTGATGGATCTCCTTTTTTGAACAAAATGATAACTGATGCATTATTCCACATTTCCGGTATTTTTCCTTTTTCTAGGCATATGTTGAACAGAATCTTTAACGTCGGTATTATTATTTCTTCTGCCTCTTTTATCATCTCTGTTATTATATCATCCTCTCCCGGTGCCTTGTTATTTTTCATATTCTGTAGGGCATATATGATTTCTTCGTTACTTATCTCGGGTATGTCTTCCGATCCTACATTGATTATTCTCCTATCTTCGTTATTTATGTTTGTTCTCTGTATTTGAGAACTGTATGGACTATAAAGTAAATATTAAAGTAAAAGTAATTAGAATAAAAATTAATTAGAATTGCCATTCAAACACAAGTGATAAAACCACTGGTTAACCTGCGGCACTGCACTTAAATTGATGCATTCGAAATGGAACCATTCCATTTTACAGTTTGCATTATCACATGCGATCATCGGTCTACCATCATCAGATCCATTACATATACAATATGCCCTTGTAGGAATGGAAGTAGCCTCATTATCCTTAACCAAAGTATTCCAATCGCTCGTAACTGCAACATTGGACACTGCTTTAGCCGCTTTGTTGGTATAATATTTTCCTAACCGTTCTGGTATTACAACTGCCTTGTAAAATGCTTTGGCAATAGCACTTTCTTTATCCAAAAATGTTGGTTGAAAGAAATCCCTTCTTTATAATAGTTACTTTTACTCCAGACAACAAACTCACAGTATGATAGTCCGGTAACAGCAAGCTGCATTTGAATTTGGTAATAGTAACTGTGATTTGGTGCTAGCATCTTCATTCCATTGTCATCGTGAACTCAAACTTTCTTTAAAATGGACAATTCTTCTACTCCAACATCTTTAGCACAATATGGGCATTTTATTTCAACACAACCCAGACCACAGCAATCACAACTAATTCATTTATCTGGGGATGCACCAAAGTAAGGGTAATTTGGGTTTAAACACAAACCAACGGTCTCCCCTCCGAAGTTTGGATGTGTTATCATATCTTTATAGTATGTTTCATAGGCATGCTTCTCATGGTCACAACCATATTGTGTCGCAGTGGTCGTAAATTGGTTTGATCCGGGATAGCATATGTTTCTTATTAGTGAAATAGGTGGTTTTGTAATGCTTGTTCTGCAAGCACTTTTGAATTTTGATGCAGTTATCCGGCCTGCCCTAAAATAAAACGACTCTTTGCACTTTGCTTGCTTGCTAGTTGTTTTTTCGATGAGCCTGCACTCCTCAATTGGAACTGACAAATCTAGCTGAGCCCTTGTAAAAGAATGATTTATTGTATTACGAGAAACGTATAATTCATTATATAATAATTACCAATTTTACATAAGTTCTCTAATGATTCTGCTTCATACTCGGACGCATATAAATCATTTAATGCAAAAACTGTATTTTTCTAGATCTCCTCCGCTATCTCTGTAAAAATTGGTTTTGTTGTCAAATGAAGTACACAGCCGCGAGGTGTAGCTTTTAATTTCAATAAACTTTGATGCAGCTCTTCTCTACTTAAAGGTGGTACTGCAGTATTTCTTTCAGACTCCCTACGATACAGTGGTTCAGCAGCAGCACATCGTTGTTCTAACTGCTTAGGTGTGACAAAATCGATGTCTACCACTTTTTGTGGTGCTGTAATTTTTGTAGAAATCTTCCAGTACGCCTTCACATCCGTTACAGATGTAGCGCCTGCATCTGCTAACCTCCGTACAGACATGTCTACAAAAAACAAAACTGCCGACACGTGTGCATTTTTCTCCCAATCCAGCAACGCAATTGCAATGCGAATTAATTATTCTGCCATCTTCTTTTGCTACTATCCAACAACTTAGAGATTTTTCATTGAGTCGTTGTGAATGCAAAACCTAAAAATTGAATATTTTTAATTATAATGAGTTGAATACAGCTGTTTAGTTATTTTTTAAATATTTTAGTTAAGGAAAATTTTTGCAGCTTTTTATAATAAAAAACTTGTATCCATAGTTTATAAAATGTAAATATGTTAATAAATGTAATATAAAATGTATAAATAAATGTTTATCGTAAAAGTGACTTATATTTACCTGGCCTAAGATTACAACGTTCGCCTCACATTTTTTGGTATAAATTTTCTGCACCCAATCACAGGCTGCTTGTTTGTAGGCTTCTAATCCCTTATATGCTTCCATTTGTTCAAAAGTATACGCACTAATATCATGCACCAAGCAGTTAAATATGTCTGGGTATAATATTTTTGGATAATCATTGACGTTTGTGTTACAATCATCCAACTTAAGAAGGTAAGGGTCAATGTTGCCAACTCTACCGATATTTCGGTAGATCTACCGATTTCATCTAGAATCTACCGAAACGACCCCTATTTCTACCGAATTTTTGTTACACAGTATAATTATAAATAAATTTTCCTTGAGTACTATTTAAACCGAAAAAAAACATCAGTAACTCTTTATTTGTATACAATATTCAGAACAATTTATATTTTAGGGGAATTTACAAAGAGATTCATAAATTAATCTACAATGACCAGCATGTCCCGCCACAGTAAATTCGATGAATCACATCCTAAATTTACGAGTATTATTATTTTACATACACGTGCTTGGATTCTAGATTTCTGTGCTAAACGCTGACGTGCTAGTTTATATTTGTAAATTTGTAAGCTTCAGTTCACGAGAAAATAGTTACATAAACACATAATAGCTATTTATGCAACAAGTGCTAAAAGTCGACGTTTATGCACGAGACATGTATCGTGCATAAACGACTTTTAGCACGCGTTGCATACAATATTTTATCTATGACCTTAATTTTACTGTTATTAATTCATAAATATCGATTTAACAAAGGTTTGCATCTACGACACTTCTAATTTATGTCATAATAAACAGTTTACGAAGCCAGTACTGTCAAGGTCAGTTACGAAATGTAATGATTAATACTCCACATCTCATTATATAAAGCTTTAATTATTTCAAAATCACTTTACCTGTAACGCAAGAAGCAACTAGAACAACTTTACAACTTCACTTTAGTTCGAAATTGTAGTTTTATAACCTCACTTCACTTTTAGCACTAGAGCTAAAAGTAAACAGCTGATTTCTTTAACCACGGTAAACTATAAAACGTCACTTTTAGTGAAACAAGCTAGCGCTAAAAGACCTACTTTTAGTAGTGGTCGTAGATAAAGTTAATTAGTAAATAATCTTGTCGTTGCCTATATTTTATTTTTATAGTCGAATGGATTTTTCAGTAATGTGGTTCACTAATAACTATTCTTTTAAATGTTTTGTTTTTGTATATAAGTACAACAAAAATGCTTACATGTATTGTATATTGTGGCACCCATAAAACGTTTTTGATTGAGTATGCAATAAAAAAAATTTATAAAATAAGCGCACAGCATTCATAATAGCAACACTAACATTATGGTATTTTAAAAAAACTGCTTGCTATTTTTTTATATTGGAGAACTTTTAAGAAGAACTTTAATTTGTTCGAGAAATAAGCTTTCAAGTACAACAATTAGTCGTTTATTACATACAAAAAGGTATATAGGGCAGGGCAAGTGTTGGAATTTTGCTGTTGATAAGAATATCCTTAGAAAAATGAGTAAACAAATGTATTCTGTAAGCAGCGACAAATATAGTAGTAGCGAAAGTGAATAGAATTGGAACATTTATATATATTTTATAGTCATATTTTATACGCAAACATTTAAAATATTTTTCATGTATTGTATATTATTTTATATACTTGCATATATTTATTTGTAGTTAATAGTGTTTTAAGTAAATTAGTGTAGTTTTCCATGGTTCTTAATAAAAAAAATGGGTTTTTCGTCTTGATTTTATTTATTTAATTAGACAGTGAAATAAATATATATGTGAATTTTTAAATGCCGGTTTACTGAAACTTGGCTATTGCAAAAATGGAAGTAGGTGCTACAAAACATTTTTTATTATGTCTACCGAAAATTTGTTGGATCTACCGAAATTTAACGCAAAAAGCTACCGATCGCCTAAAAAATGAGATGGCAACACTGGTAAGGGTCCACTTTAATAGCCAAAATTTTCTCTCTGTATCGCCGAGAATGCACGTCATCTAATGACTTATAGTACTCGCTATACTCAGAAGCCATTTTAATAACAAATATTACACTGTGGCTCAAAAAACGTCTCAAAATAGCAATCTAAAAAACAACTACACAGTTTATACAGCAAGAATGCACGTATTTGGAGGTTATGTGTGTACTCCAAATTCCACCAAACTGAAAAATCACGTGACTTTTGTCACGTGATGCAGATGCCTAATTCACTCGCTAACGCCTTTGAGTTTTACGGTGGATAATAATAGCAATCAAAACCATGTAAACAACAGTTTAACTGGTAGGTCCGCTAACAAGTTAAATGTTCAAGTAGCATCATTTTTCATGATAACTTTTTTAGGAGGTCACCATTCTAATCGTTTTAACTTGTCAGAGGCTGGCTGAAAGGAAATTAATGATCCTGATAAAAGAAGTTTGTGAACACTACTTTGCTCTGAAACTGAGTTTGTCATTTACAAGATGCACCATTTTGAAGAATGGTAGAAAATGACTTTTTGCGACTCCAAGAATGGTGTTCGAAGTGGCTGTTAGAGCTCAACGAACAAAAATGAGTGTTGCACATGGGATACCACAACCCTAGCTACATGTATTTTCTGAATGTGCTTATAAAGGCGGTTTATCAACAAAAAGATCTTGGGGTCACCGTGTCGTCGGATTTTAAATGGGAGTAGCACCTACCTAGTTTCGATCGCTTTTAAAAACATGTCTCCTCAACTTTTAGCGAAAATTTATAAAACTTATATTCGGCCAATTTTGGAGTATGCATCCTGCGTTTGGAAGCCTTACTTTGCTAAAGACATTCATGCTGTTGAACTTACCCAGAGACGTATCACCAAGTTATCACCAACTATTTGAAAACTGCCATATGAACAGAGGCTGCAGGTAGAGGGGCTATCATCGATTTCTGAAAGACATTTAAGAAGTGACCTAATAGAAACATATAAAATCCTCCACGGTTACTACACTGTAGTCATTGAAGGGTTTGTGACTAGTGAGAATGTGCGGTTGCGTGGCCACGAGTTCAAGCTAGTGCGTGAAAGATTTAATAAAATGTGTCGACAGCTGTGTTTATTCAACAGAATTTTTGGAGATTAGAACGCTCTTCCCGAGTCAGTTGTCTGTGCACCTTCAGTAAACACCTTGGACAAATTGAGTGGTTAATTTAAGTTAAGGTAATAGCTGTAGTTGTATAATTTCATTCTGTAAAATTTTCAAGTTTGCAAGTGTTGCAAGTTGAATTCTTTATCTTATTATTTACTACATTATTATGTGCCTTCAATTTTAATTTTTAGTTAAGTTTAAATATCTTATTAGCTCTAGTTTTCGATTGATATGTTTTATCGGCTTATAAATAAATAACTAAAAAGGAAGCAGAACTTTGATACATGCAACAACAGGGAAAATGCAGAATCCGAGGCTAATATCTCTGCTATTGTTAATATTAATAATTATTTTAATGTTGTTTCTCTACTAACCATAACCAAAATTATAAGGAAAAGAGTTAGCAGTGTAATTGGCCTCGGATTCTGCATTTTAGCTCAAAACAGTTGGTTATTAAATAAATAGCCGTGTTTATTTGATTGTGCATTATGAAAAAGACCCATTTGCAGAAAAAATTATTAAGCATCTAGTATTTTTCATTTTTATGTGCCTTGCAAGGATTTGTTTGATGGAGTATGGTACTCGAGCCACCCGTGATTTGATCTAAACCAAAATTTAAAATTGGTATTTTTTTTAATATTTATATCCCTAATGGCATTAAGAATGATTAATAACAACAATTCTCTACCCAAGTAGTGATGCACATACCCGTAGTCTCAAAAAATACCCCTGAGACTGGTAGTAGCTCTGGTTTTTGGCTATTAACTACGAAAGGGTGCATCGTATTGGAAATACAAGTTTCAATAAGGTCTGTCATGTGTAATCTGCAGCAAGAGTGCGAAATAAGTTTGAGCGTACAGCACGAAATGTGCTCGCTCGTTTAGTTTCTGGTCAATATCGCAAAAACAGGGGTTTTCGATAAAAATGGATAGAAGTAAATTTGTAGAGCACATTTCTTTGCAAGAATGACAAATCAAATTTTTGTTGCACCAATTTTGAAAGTGGTACTTAAATTTTTTGGAAAAATACAGTTAAATTTACTGGTATCTCTTTTCCACACCACCCATGAGGTAGAGATTTTGGCGTGTTTTTTTTTTATAGTGGTGCCCCTGTAGGCATAAATCCACTTATTTGTTGGAAAAAATATCACTCGGAATCAAAATTAACTTTGCTATTTGAAATTATAGTTAATGTTACCATCATATAGAAATTTTTCCATTTGTACGTTTAAATATGTTAAAGAATATAAGAATAAATCTTCTGCTTCTAATAATGTACGGTCCTCAATATCATTCTTTTCATCACTAAGAACTTCGAGATCAATCACATCTCTTCCTGCACCCCATTTTACAAGAACGCGCAACCAAATTTATATGGCTTGCTGGAGCTTGCACCTCAGTTGCCTGGTAACGAACAGTTACTATTTTTTCCAACCCCCACACATCTGCATGAACTGCTGTTATTTCCCACATTCGAATTTGATGAAAAACATGTTGAGAGTGTGGACGAGCAGCTGAAGAAGCAAAAGGAAACATTAACCTTAACTTTACAGTTCATATTCATTCAGAAGTTAGGTGCCTTGAAAAACTGTAGGGAATCAATCCTTTTTGAAGCTTGGATAGGGAACTTTTTTGATATTCATTCCTTTCCTAAAGCTATGAGAGATATGAATATCAATAAAAAAACTGAAATAATTTTTGAGAGAAGGTTTTAATTAAACAAACTATCTACTTAACACACCGGTGAAAAGATAGGTCTTCGCTTGAAGAATTACAAGAAATAGAACAAATTATGCACGTTCTCATTGCTAAAGTTCAATTTTCGAAGAATAAACTGTGAAATTGAATGACACTTCTGACGTTTTCATTTCAAAACTTCAAAATTAAGCGTACGAAACATTGTATGAAATACGTCTAAAGAGAGAGAGTAATAAAGTGATACAGGTTAGAATGAAATGGGGGAAGGTACCGTACTCCGTGATGTTATTTTAAGATTCGACGTACGTTTTTATGTAGTGAACGTATCCTGTACTAATATCAGTGATTTTGAATGACATAGATACAAGTACAGCATTTAAAATTACATACGTTTATGTGCCAAGATGTGTAACATCCCTTTTTCGTGCTATCTTCTTCTGTAATACAGAATATGAATATACTCTATCCTTCTTGCAGTTACTAGCACAGCACCCTAGATATAGAACACAGCATGCTTATTTTTGTTTTTCAAAAACGTATGTTGATTATTGCACTTTGTTATGAACAAGAAATTGTCAAACTCACATTTTTAGGTGTAAACACATAACCTTAAAGAAGTCGGCTGTTTACTAATTTCAGTATGACTAAATTTTGCTTTAAATGCGATAAAGAAGATGATCAACTATTTCCATGTGATGGCTGTAAAAGAGAGCTGTGCAAAAAGTGTGGAGAAATATCCGAAACCGAAATAAGATGCTTAAAGTTACGTAAGAGAAAACTGCTAATCTTTTGTGAACCATGTAAGGTTGGTGTTTTTCGTGTACCAGAGCTAATTAAGAAAGTGCAGCTACTTGAGAGTAAATTTGATCAATGGTGACAATATGTCATGAATGTGCAAATATGCTGGATATGGGTCACAACAAGGCTTTGATCTCAGAAATGTTTTAACGTCAACAGCGAGCTAAAAATGTTATACTTTTCAACGTTCAAGAACCTCATGGTAACTCCTATTCAGAAAAAGCCCTCGTGGACCAAAACTCAGTCAAAGAACTGTTGAGATATAGAAGTGGATACTTATAACTTAAAGCTTTTTAGGTTAGGAAAATTTGATATAGTATAATACCTACGTCGTTTAGAAGTTATTCTGAATTCTTGTGAAGAAGCAAAAAATATTTTAAGAAACAAGAATAAAATTGCAGTGCCTAATGTGCAAATTAAATCTGATCAGACTCTAGCGCAAACAGATTACTTTAAAAAAAATAAGGCTAAAATTGAGCGGTTTAATAAGGAAGGGGTTACTAATAAAACAATCAAATACCTAAATGGTGCTCCTACAATTGTGGATGCCACTTCCCGTAGTAACTCAAAAAACTACTAACTGTGTACTATCAAAATACTCGTGGCCTTCGGGCCAAATTACAGTTACAAATTGCAGTAACTACCAATAGTGATTATGATTTAATAATTTTTACTGAGGCATGGTTGCAGAGTGACATTTCTGATAATGAAATGGGACTCTCGAACTACACTGTGTTCAGGAAGGATCGGAATAGTGAAACTAGTGTTTTTAGTAGAGGTAGTGGTGTTTTGATAGCTGTTCGGAACCATCTCTGCAGTAGCCGTATTTATGTTACTAACACTAATGTTAAACACTTGTTTGTAAAAATTTCCTGTCAGTCAACTTATCTTATAGTGGGTGCAGTTTATATTCCACCGAGGTCTGCGGGGGATATACGTGTTGTCCCCAGAAATTTTGAATACGAGCATTTCAATGCATTACTTGGCGCTTAGTTACTACTCTCATTTTTTGCTTAGCCGAACCAAATATTTTAATTCACTAAGCAACGGAAAATAATTAGTAATTTCTAGTTTTTACTGATTTTGTAATTAAATACGGAATCAAAGTCAAAAATAGTTACACAATACAAATTATACTTAAATTCTAACAAACACAATATTAACCTAATGAATAACAAATAGCTAAGTTCATTTTATTAAATGTTCAAAAACATCTTGTTGAGCCAGACAATATCCCAGGCGATCATAAAATTCTGGTCTAATTTCTCTTAACATCGCAAGAGTGATATTTTGAGAGGCTTCAAGAAGTTTTATTCAGAGCTCATCCACGTTGTTATCTGCTGATGGGTATAAATTGTTTGTGGCCCAAAAAAAATATATATTTGGGGACAAATCAGGAGATCTTGGTAGCCATTTTATGTCTCATGTGGTGCTCATAATACGATGAGGAAATATTGATTTAAATAGTCCTTAGCCACATTGTGAGCAGGACATCGGTCGTGCTGATACCAGATGTGGGCCATATCAATGTTTTGTAAGCCTTGAACACTGCTGGTGGGTTTGTAAATATATACTGCTCAACAAATGAACTGAACCATTTGCATAATTTGGTGCAATTTTATGAATATTTCCAAAAACAGTCATGGCATTTTTGGTAACCTTTCAGGATTGTGTCACTATAAAAAGCATTTCTTTTCGTAATTTTGTTTAAATAAAACTAAGTCCATTAATAAAATATTATTATTTGAAAATTTTGAGTTTTTCCCAAATGTTGATAGCACATAGCATACAGAGTATGCCAAAAAATTGTAAATGTTCCAAAAAGACTCGAAAAACTCTTAATTTCCTTTACTTCATACTGATGTCAAAAATGGCATTTTTTGGATTACTTCCGGTACAAAAAATGGAACATTCAAGTCTTAGTACATTAAAGTAAAATATTAAAGTTCAAGTACTTTAAAATTATACGTCAGTTGTTAACATTACATTTGAAACGATTTACAACTTTTTATTTAAAATTCATTAAACTTGCAGTATGAAATAAACTGTTGTATTCACCACGAACGAAAAGTGTTTTTAAAGGTCCTCGCAAGTAATTCCCTCCTTGGCTGATGTATCGGCCTTTAAAATGTCACTTTTCGTTCTAGATAAATACACTACTATTTTTTGCTCTTCCTCTTATTTTTGTTAAATAGTATTTTTTATAATGGTATTGTTTTTTAATTGTATTAATATGCTTCAGTTGATATTATCCAATTATAAAAATACAAAACTTGTTTTAATTAGAATATGTAGTTTGTAAGTATATGTAGTAAATCCCTGTTATTTTTATAAACAAAAACATATTTCAAATAAATTTGATATTTAAATAGCAGCTTTGTGCTTTATTACGAGCCCTAACCACTATATATTCGGCCATTTCAATAATGCACCGCATTTGCTTTTCCGTTAAAATAGTATATTGTATGTTAAGAGCTGAAAGTGCATTCTTGCCGCTTGGGCATGAATATTGCTGGTTGAGACGAAGTCGAAACCAGCAATCATGCAATAGCGGCAAGCGCACTTTTAGCTCGAAACATACATACTATTTTTTCGACGACTGAGCATATTATTAAAGGAAAATATAAAATTTCGTTTTATCGCAAAAATTAATTGACAATCAAGTTAACATTACTCGCGCAGTCTATATGACATGTGACGCGATTATTTCCACAAATGACGGGCGTTGTCAAGGAAACATTCGGACGTGGCTACCTATTTTGTTCACGCGGAAACCCAAAACGCTCGGCGAGCGGCAAAAAGATGAAAACGCACGCTCAGCGGCAAATGTCAACTTTCTGTTGTCAAATGACAGTGAGAAAAATCTACTTTCGATGTCAGTCGTCGAAAAAGATTATTACATATCTTCTAAGTTTTTTAGGTTTTTATTTTTGAAAAGTTGAACAACGTTAACAAACTTATAAGCCCCCACAAAACATTTTTATTATTAAATCACGAACTTTTTTGGAGGTTGCTACACCTTGCGTCATTATTCACCAAAATAATCTCAAATTGCATCTGTAAACAAGCTGCTGCCAAGCGAATTAATTGAACACAACAAACTATCACTTGTTTTTTTGTTAAGCCAACGTAACTTTATTAATATACAGATTTAATAATAATTTGGATCCAGCAACAGTGTTAGCGGAATATTTAGTTGTCGATAGTGATTGTTAAACTTCTAATTTGCTGAACTTGTTAAAGTTTACAAAAATAAAAACCTTAAGGGTTTCGAAGATTTCTTATCATGTTTTAACGAAAAGAAAATATTGTACCTTAATTGTTTTTTGTTCAATCATAAAACCGTTTTTACGTGAAGGAAATAAAATTATTGGAATGGCCGAATATACAGTGTGGTCCATTAAGTGTGCAAGAAATGGGAATTTTTTTATTAGTTGTACAATCGAAATTTAAATATTGCCAAAAGTTAGTGCATGTTCGATAACCATATCAGATGCCCTTAGAATGGCTTCAAGTCAAACAATATACAGGGAAGGACAAAAAATATGAAATTCGTTCAAGAACAAAGTTACCTTATTTAAAAAAATATAGCAAAATTTTATTGAGAAAAGTTGTTTAGAATTAAAAGTTATGCTCAAATACAAAGTCACAGCCTCCTATTCGAATTTTGATTCTTTTTTGGAAAATTTTGTATTACCCCCGTATGATACATATTTTTATTATTTTGATTTTATATGTATTTAAAGTAGCCACAACCACATCCCTTTTAAATAACTTTTAGCAACTTGAAGCGTATTTGTAAAATTTACTTGGATTTATATTTTTTTAGGTAAGCGTCCACTTCATGTTTGTTGCAACGATATTTAACAGAACTTTAGAATTTCGCAAATATTCTTCTTAACAAGGCAAATGCTTTACTAATAATAATTTACATATGAAAAACTTTTAATAAAATCAGAATAATAAAAATATATATCATACGGGGATAATACAAAATTTTACAAAAAAAGAATCAAAATTCGAATAGGGGGCCGTGACTTTGTATTTGAGCATAACTTTTGATTCTAAACAACTTTTCTCAATAAAATTTTGCTATATTTTTTTAAATAAGGTAACTTTATTCTTGAACGATTTCATATTTTTTGTCCTGCCCTGTATATTGCTTGACTTGAAGCCATTCTAAGGGCATCTGATATGGTTATCGAACATGCACTAACTTTTGGCGGTATTTAAATTTCGGTTTTACAACTAATAAAAAAATGTCCCATTTGTTGCACACTTAATGGACCACACTGTATAGTGGTTAGGGCTCGTATATGTATATCCACATATTATGTATCATGTACAAAATATATTCACGATAAGCATTACTTAAGTATCTTTAATTTCATTGCAACGTTGGGAAATATTTTAATTTGAAGCATTGCCATATTACTATTTTTAATTTTTTAGTGTGACACAACAGCCTTTCAATGAAAAACGTTATAAAATCCAACTCGGAAAAACTTGAAAAATTCAAGAGAGATTGAAAACTTCACAGCCTAACACAGGAGTTTATTTATTTATTTTTCTACGACTGACATCGAAAGTAGATTTTTCTCACTGTCATTTGACAACAGAAAGTTGACATTTCCGCTGAGCGTGCGTTTTCATCACTTTGCCGCTCGCCGAGCGTTTTGGGTTTCCGCGTGAACAAAATAGGTAGCCACGTCCGAATGTTTCCTTGACAATGCCCGTCATTTGTCGAAATAATCGCGTCACATGTCATAGACTGCGCGAGTAATGTTAACTTGATTGTCAATTAATTTTTGCGATAAAATGAAATTTGATATTTTCCATTAATAATATGCTCAGTCGTCGAAAAAATAGTATGTATGTTTCGAGCTAAAAGTGCGCTTGCCGCTTTTGCATGCACTTCGTCTCAACCAGCAATATTCATGCGCAAGCGGCAAGAATGCACTTTCAGCTCTTAACATACAATATACTATTATTTTTCAATATAATCTCTTTTTATGCTGTGATCCCAGTCTGATAAAGCTTCGTCCTGGTTTTTAAAATACCCCGTTATGGCTGCTACAGCTTCTTCCATGGTCAAAAATCTTTGCCCTCCTAGGTGTTTTTGAGCTTCAGAAATAGATGGAAGTTTGAGGGAACATGAAGTACCAATTCAAAACCGTACCGATGAATTTCACCCATCGCAACTGTTGATGTTTACGCCAAAGCTTCATTTTGATGGTGTAGGATACGTTTCGTTAGCATTTCAGTTTGCTTTCTTTGAATTTCTTCACGAAGTTGATGTAAAAAGTTAGAGTAGTATTGTCCTGTTATGGTTTGATCCTTAAGAAAGGAATCCACCAGCAATATTCCCTTCCCGTCCCTAAAACCAAAGCCATCACTTTACTATAGGACGGCACTACCATTGCTTTTTTGGGAGGTGGTGAGCCCTTATGCTTCCACTGTTTCGACTGCTGCTTTGAGTTAGGCTGATAATAGTGAATCTATGTGTCATTGGTGGTAGATAAGAAATCTTTAAATAAAATTATTAGGATCAGCCTCATAACAGAGCAGCGACATTTGAAAACGAACACGTTTCTAATCAATTATCAGAAGCCAAAAAGCCCACCTCGCAACAACTTTCGACTTTCCTAACTCATTACTTAAAATGTTTTGAACCCGTTCATAGGATATGCCCACAGCCTCTGCTATTTCTCGAACCTTGATTCGCAGATCTGCCATGCCCGTATCGTGATTCAAATCGATGTTTTCTTCAGTGGTAGCAGAAGCAGGTCCTCCACTGCGAGAATCATCTTCAATGCCGTTTCTTCCCCTGTTTCAATTCGGCTGCCCACTTTTTGACCATTGTGTATGGAGGAGAAGATGTTCTCAAAACGTTTGCCATGTCTTCATGAATTTGTTCTTTTTGTGCAGGTAGGTATTTAATCAGTGCACGGTGTTCTATTTTTTCCATTTTAGAAAAGTCAATGCACACAGTGCTCCACAAAATTCCACAAGTCTCAAATTAACAGAATAACGTAAAGCTTTGCATATAACCAATAACAGTGCCCATAACCTCACTACGAATAATTGTAGCTATAATGTTGCCCTCTCTCTGTCATGTCCTAAAATTTTCAATCTATTCGCATAGAAACTTTCTGCAGTACATATGGGGTGCTCATTATTTTGAAATTAATTGAAAAATACATGACTCATTGGTGTCTGTTTGACATATCTGTCACAACTATAACATCTTGACAATTTCAATTTTGGTGCTTTTGCTTCAGGGTTGATAAAGCAACTGCAACAAAGATAAATACATACACATTCTTTTGCTTGAGAAAGAGATGATAGCAAAAAAGTATGTCTTGGTTATGTTGGCACATTAGATGAACCTTGTGTTTGTATCTATCGAGAGATCCAAAAAAAAACTGTTCTTTAGCGGGCTGTGGAAATTCAACGTATGGATAATATGTTGGTGACACTGTACGTTAATGTCAAATTCGAGGTTATCAGCTTAGGTTTTCCGTCAGTTATGACACAGAATGACGCAAAACCTAACCTGCTAACCTCGAATTTGACATAGACTTACAGTGCCATCAACATATTATTCATACGTTGAATTTCCACAGCCCGCTGAGGAACAGTTTTTTGTGGATCTCTCGATATATCCTTCAAAATCACTGACTAATATATCCATGAAACCAAGCATGGATATATTAGTACAGGATACGTTCACTACATGTAAACGTACGTCGAATCTTAAAATAACATATCACGGAGTTCGGTACCTTCCCCCATTTCATTCTAACCTGTATCACTTTATTTCTCTCTTCCTTTAGACGTATTTCATATAATGTTTCGTACGCTTAATTTTGAAGTTTTGAAATGAAAACGTCAGAAGTGTCATTCAATTTCACAGTTTATTCTTCGAAAATTGAACTTTAGCAATGAGAACGTGCATAATTTGTTCTATTTCTTGTAATTCTTCAAGCGAAGACCTATCTTTTCACCGGTGTGTTAAGTAGATAGTTTGTTTAATTAAAACCTTTAAACAATTATTTCAGTTTTTTTATTGATATTCATATCCCTCATAGCATTAGGAAAGGAATGAATATCAAAAAAGTTCCCTATCCAAGCTTCAAAAAGGATTGATTCCGTACAGTTTTTCAAGGCACCTAACTTCTGAATGAATTATGAACTGTAAACTTGAGGTTAATGTTTCCTTTTGCTTCTTCAGCTGCTCGTCCACACTGTCATCATGTTTTTCATCAAATTCGAATGTGGGAAATAACAGCAGTTCATGCAGATGTGTGGGGGTTGGAAAAAAATAGTAACTGTTCGTTTCCACGCAACTGAGGTGCAAGCTCCAGCAAGCCATATAAATTTAGTTGCGCGTTCTTGTAAAATGGGGTGCAGGAAGAGATGTGATTGATCTCGAAGTTCTTGGTGATGAAAAGAATGATATTGAGCACTGTACATTATTAGAAGCAGAAGATTTATTCTCATATTCTTTAACATACTTGTACAATTCTTGTTCATTTTCTTGAGATTATTACGTGATCTATTTGATTTCCATATGTTTTCCCGGGTATCATCCAGGTGATTTTGTGTTCTTTTTATGTATAAATTTCGTGCTCACAATGTATGTATTTGTCATTGCAGCTAGGGTGCATAGTCTTGTTCCATTGTCATTCGTGGTTTCGTGAATGGTTTCTTTTTCTGCTACCTCTGTATTGTTCCCTTCCTTTCCAATCTTAGCATTGAAGTCTCCTATTATTATTAACGTGTCGTTTCTAGGTAGTTCTTCACATGTTGTCTCTACTTTGCTATAGAAATTTAAAAAATTACCAATTTTAAATTTTGGCTTAGACCAAATCACGGGTGGCTTGAGTACCATACTCCATCAAACAAATCCTTACAAGGCACATAAAAATGAAAAATACTAGATGCTTACTAATTTTTTCTGAAAATGGGTTTTTTTCATAATGCACAATCAAATAAACACGGCTATTTATTTAATAACCAACTGTTTGGGCTAAAATGCAGAATCCGAGGCCAATTACACTGCTAACTCTTTTCCTTATAATTTTGGTTATGGTTAGTAGAGAAACAACATTAAATAATTATTAATATTAACAATAGCAGGGATATTGGCCTCGGATTCTGCATTTTCCACGTTGTTGCATGTATCAAAGTTCTGCTTCTTTTTTATTTATTTAATTATAATATTAGACGGCTGAGCCGATAAAACATATCAATCGAAAACTAGAGCTAATAAGATATTTAAACTTAACTGAAAATTAAAATTGAAGGCACATAATAATGTAGTAAATAATAAGATAAAGAATTCTGCTTGCAACACTTGCAAACTTGAAAATTTTACAGAATGAAATTATACAACTACAGCTATTAACTTAACTTAAATTAACCACTCAATTTGTCCAAGGCGTTTACTAAAGGCGCAAAGACAACTGACTTGGGAAGAGCGTTCCAATCTCTAAAAATTCTGTTGAATAAACAGAACTGTCGATACAGTTTATTAAATCTTTCGCGCACTAGCTTGAACTCGTGGCCACGCAACCGCACATTCTCACTAGTCACAAATCCTTTAATGACTACAGTGTAGTAATCGTGGAGGATTTTATGTTTCTATTAGGTCACCTCTTAAATGTCTTTCAGAAATCGATGATAGCCCCAATACCTGCAGCCTCTGTTCATATGGCAGTTTTCAAATAGTTGGCGATAACTTGGTGATACGTCTCTGGGTCAGTTCAAGAGCATGAATGTCTTTAGCAAGGTAAGGCTTCCAAAAGCAGGATGCATACTCCAAAATTGGCCGAATATAGGTTTTATAAATTTTCGCTAAAAGTTGAGGAGACGTTTTTAAAAGCGATCGAAACTAGGTAGGTGCTACTCCCATTTAAAATCCGACGACACGGTGACCCCAAGATCTTTTTGTTGATAAACCGCCTTTATAAGCACATTGTTCAGAAAATACATGTAGCTAGGGTTGTGGTATCCCATATGGAATACGTATTTTTGTTCGTTGAGCTCTAACAGCCACTTCGAACACCATTCTTGGAGTCGCAAAAGGTCATTTTCTACCATTCTTCAAAATGGTGCATCTTGTAAATGACAAACTCAGTTTCAGAGCAAAGTAGTGTTCACAAACTTCTTTTATCAGGATCATTAATTTCCTTTCAGCCAGCCTCTGACAAGTTAAAACGATTAGACATGGTGACCTAAAAAAGTTATCATGAAAAATGATGCTACATGAAAATTTAACTTGTTAGCGGACCTACCAGTTAAACTGTTGTTTACATGGTTTTGATTGCTATTATTATCCACCGTAAAACTCAAAGGCGTTAGCGAGTGAATATCTTGCACACCCCCTCATCGAGTGAGGTTATCAAGTGTTGACTGTTGAGGTTATGTTTTCTAATTTGTGTTTATTTATACGATTACTTCTTTTCTACATTTTGTAGCATCTTGAGACCAAAAAGACTATCTCTGGCACCATGTAACACGAGTTAAATGTATTTTATCAGAATTTCTCTCAATGACGAGTCCAAGTACCTCTCTAAAGGATAGCGCTATACGTAACATAAATATAAACACTTTAGATTGGGAAGCTTTATGGGCGACTTTGGAATAAAATTTGAGGTACGAACCAGGTGCGAAGCTTTTTCCCGCACCCGTTGCATGGCGCTACCTTGACTCATAAATCATGGATATATGTCATAAATGAAGTGCTGTATCTGTATTTATGGCCTCGACTTTACCGACAAACTTACGAATAACGAACGTTAAAGTTTAAAATTTGTTGTTGTTGTGTTCTGTTATTGCATTTGTTTAGAAGCCGATACGTTATATTCATTGAAGATTTTGTCCAAAGTGTATTCTACGCTGCCCTGTGTGCTTTGTTTGTGCCAGCTTTGAGTGAGTAGGGTTGCATTGTTACTTTTATTGACTTGAGTGACCCGGTTAAGAAGTTTTTTGTCTTTCAGTTTCCACCAATTCGGTTTGAAATGGAAGATTACAAGAGAAATAAGTGTTGTGTACCTGGGTGTACCAATCACGCCAACAAGAGGCATAGATTTCCGAGAGAACTTGGTTTATTGAAGAAGTGGATAGAAAAAATTAACCAAACTTTTCTGAGGGATTTGCAGCGTGACCAAATCTATCGTACACAATATGTTTGTGATAGGCATTTTGCGCGAGAGTGTTTGGTTCCGGGCACAAGAAGAGGGCTTCGAAAAGATGCAATCCCACACTCTGTTTATCTGGTAAGAAAAACACCTATTCATTTTTTTGGTGTCAATGGCAATTGGTAACTTATAGCTATATCGGAAGAAATGGATAGAGATGATGCTCCAGCTGTACACCCTCCACAAGAAACCACACCAGATGTTAATGTGATAGGAAAAGGTACGCATATGTTACCACAGGAGGGTAGTTCAGTGGATGTTTGTACTGCTTCGACCGGTGCACAACATTTAATAGACAATAATGCAAGTTGCAGTACAGAAATATCAGCTGTTTGGCCTCCTCACGTACCAGGTACTTACTAAAATTAAAAAATAAAATTGTATTCATAGTACACAGTTACAAAGCTGGTACAAAGATTGAGGGAAGCCAATCGTCAGGCGTTGCAATAACGCAAGAAGGAAGTTTGTCTGGTGTTTGTGCTGCAACAAGTTCAACTGCTGAAACTGTACTTCATCTTTGTACTCCCAGAATATCAGGTACAAAAAACCAAAAATTTTTGTTGTTCAACTATAAATAAACATTAATTTGCAGAGAAAACTAGAAAAAGAAAAAGAGGGATTTTGCAAGCAGTGGATGTCACACGTGCAAAGGATTTAACTCCTCGCTGTAAGAAATTTTACATAATGTATATATATGTATTTAAATCTCTACCATTTTTTGTTGACAATTTAGAAGATAAGAATGTTACTAATTTTTAAAATATATTGGCTTGTACTGGCAATCAAATGTATTTCAAGTGTGTGTTTTATACCTTTGTACTGTAGATAATTATGCACATGTTTCTATCTACTAATTTATTTATTATATTTATATAAAATATTTATAACCTATAATTTCATCTTACAAATATTTTTCAGTGAAATGGTCCTATACCTTTGTCGTGTAGCCTCATTTCGTATTGTATTTTATATACATGATCCAACAATAATTCTCTGGTGTATAATAACTCATAAACTGTATGATAGTGGCATGGTTTAATTCTAATATTTTTTTTTCAATGTTATTTTAAAATATAATCAGCTCTGATACTGGCAACCAAATGTACGTAATTTAAGTGTGTTTTTATTTCTACGTACTGTAGATAATCTTGCACATATTTCTATCTAATAATGTATATATTGTTTCTGTGTATTGAATACATTTATATAAAATATATTTATCATACTGTAAATTTGTTTCATTAATTTGTCGTTAGTAAATATGGTTAGTATTTTTAATTGTGATTTAACTTAAGTCGAGATTTGCTTTACAGAAGCTTTGTATAAGCATTTCTGTAAAGAAAATGTCGACTTAAAAGCTAAATTACAATTGTGCAATTTATTGGATGAAAAAATATTCTTTGCCACGAATTTGAATTTCCCGCTATGTTATAGCTCTTTCGCGCACCCGTTGGATGGCGCTAGCATTTCTGTCCGTCCCGGTAATACAGAGCTTTCCTATCTAAAGTGTTTTATTTATGATACGTAATTCACGCATTGATAGTGACAGAAATAGATGGTACGTCTTGTTCAACTATTACAACGGCACGCCGTATCTTGTACTTATATATCTATGAAACCAAGCCACTACCAGGCCAGCTACCGCAGTAAGCGCACACCAAGCACAATACGCCAAGCTGCAGCGAACTATCAGAAGGTCTGCGTTCCACTTTAGTGAGGCAATCACAAGTGAGATGGCGTTGTCAGTTATTTGTCCCCGTTAAGACTAGGACAATTCTTGCATATAAGCTGCGGCATGAACAGTCAGTGCAATACGGGCCGTGAATTGCTGTCATAACAATTTGCACTAAAAAAGCAATCAGGATAATGCTTCCTGGATTGTTTGCGTGATTAACCCCCTAAGGGTCTAAGTCTAAACTGCTGCGTTCCTTAGACCAACGGTAATTACGGCGTGGGGTCCTCAAGGACCCCCAGCTAAAAAAATATTAAAACATATGGTAACATTTGAGTAAGTGTTTATAATGGTAAAATACCGATGGGGCCATAATTATATATAACAGCAATGAGATAACATGAATAACCAAATAGAATGCTTGAGTAAGAAAGAGATGGCCATACGAAAAATAGTAATTTATTATACAAGACGATAAAGTTAAATTTTATCTACGAGTGAATCGTTTAACGTCGAGACGTTAATGATTCAAGAGTGGATAGAAATAACTTTTTTTGAAAAATCGTACTAAAATATGGTCATTTATGCATTAATTTGCGGGCGTAAATAGTGCCGTTTGCGCCCTAAGGTCTAAAAATAATTTGCGGGCGTAAATAATGCCTTTTGCGCCCTAAGGCCTAAAAAACCAGCATCACATTGGCAACCAACAACAATTTAATTTTTGAGAACGAATCGTGCCATTTATTTTTCAAAGCTTTATGGTGGATTTTACAAAAAATCTTGTTTGCATTTCGGGCGTGAACGGCGATTTTGGCCCTTTGGCGTTTTATAATCCTTCGGCCCTTCGGGCCTCTGGCTTATAATTCCGCCGCGGGCCAAAATCGCCTCCTTCACGCCCTTAACACAAAAATAGCTATTTCGACGACTGACATCGAAAGTAGATTTTTCTCACTGTCATTTGACAACAGAAAGTTGACATTTGCCGCTGAGCGTGCGTTTTCATCACTTTGCCGCTCGCTGAGCGTTTTGGGTTTCCGCGTGAACAAAATAGGTAGCCACGTCCGAATGTTTCCTTGACAATGCCCGTCATTTGTCAAAATAATCGCGTCACATGTCTAATAGACTGTGCGAGTAATGTTAACTTGATTGTCAATTAATATTTGCAATAAAATGAAATACGATATTTTCCATTAATAATATGCTCAGTCGTCGAAAAAATAGTATGTATGTTTCGAGCTAAAAGTGCGCTTGCCGCTTTTGCATGATTGCTGGTTTCGGCTTTGCCTCAACCAGCAATATTCATGCGCAAGCGGCAAGAATGCACTTTCAGCTCTTAACATACAATATACTATATCGTCGTGTATAATACAATATTTTTTTCTATAGCAAGAACTTTAACAATTTCAAAAGAAAATAAGGACAGTCAATCATATCTCAAAATGTCAGTAGCTAGATTGGGTTGCTACGATAATGCGCAGCTGTCATATTTAATTTAAACAAAAGTTGGAAAATTAAATTACTTTATCTATCCTTGATGTTAAAGTGCTACTTTATCTACCCTTGCTGTTAAAGTAAAACTTGACGTTTTGTTTTGAGTTGATAAAAGCACACTTTAACATGTGCTATAGAAAAAAATATTTTAGTAGGCACTAGGCATGTTTAGTTGACAAATGTCATAATTAAATTAATCGTCAAGCCTTCTCGAATATTTGCTACTATGTTTATCTCTTCTTACTTAAGCAATACGAGTTATTTTTTTGTTCATGTTATCTCATTGCTGTTATATATAATTGTGGCCCCATCGGTATATTGAAAATTAACACATATTACAAATATAAAAAAAGGTAACAACAGAATTCTTATAAATTAAAGAAAAAGTATAATATATTGTCAATTTTCGATGTGATCGATGCAACTCGCTGTTGAGACAAACTTTTCTTTTCGATGCTTTTTGCAAACAAAGAACTGACATTGTGAGAACATCTTATATTTACTTTTTTATCGGATGTTCGTGTAAAAAATATAAAAAAAAAACATCCATCCCTTATCCTTATTTTCACTTACTACTTAATTCAAGAGTGTACTTTGAGATAATATACACGGGTTCAGATAAGGGTATAAACAAGTTACAACATTAGAATTACTTGTTGCAAAAATAATGTCCTCATTATCGTCGTAAAACACATAAAAAAACTGACATCAACTTATTGACTTGTGGAAAAAAATTGTACACATTAACAACGGCGTGGGGTCCCTTGGAGACCCCACGCACCTTTTTTGTTCAACAAAAGTATGCAGCTATTAAAAAGAAAAAAACAAATACATCATGCTATGTATAATTGTAAAAGTGGCAAATACACGGGAGGGAAAATTTATAAAAAAAATACCGAGAAAGATGTTCAAGAAAAACAAAGTCTGGGGTCTCTTGAGGACCCCACGCCGTAGTCTAAGGGGTAAAGGGGTTTGGCGTTAATTACTGACCTCGTCAGCTTACGAAGCAGTAGTATACAACAAACACAAAAATATTAAGCTTATAGGTACAGTCGTGTTCAAATAAATCTGGGACAATGTTTTTTTCATATGTAGGTTCAGATAAGAATTGAAGAATATCTCCATGGATTTCCTGCTATCAGAAAGAGTTACATTGAACTTTAACAGGTAATGAAATCTGTAACTCTTTCTGATAAGAGGAAATCCATGGAGATATTGTTCAATTCTTAACTCAACCTGTATGTGAAAAAAACACTGTCCCAGATTTATTTGAACACGACTGTACCTATAAGCTTAATATTTTTGTGTTTGTTGTATACAATCCGAAATAAAATGTAAATGCCTGTTTATAGAGAGAAAATTCTTATTACCTAAAAAATTAGGAGTCTTCCTTCTCCATTCTCTGTGGCCGCCATTTTGAAAGAATGGATTCTGTTATATCTCACTTACAGTAAGTCTGATGATAATAATAGTTATTACCAAATATGTGGAGAGGAAAAATTCATATACAAAAGTATTAAAGCCACAACTTTTAAAATAGGTACTGTTTCAGCAATCAGAATCATTAATCGCTACTTTATTGTATTTCTGTAGATTATAGGTCAAGCTTTCACACTTTTGTATTAATTTTCTCATCACCTTTAGTTAGAATAAATGACACATTTTTTACGTGGTACCCGCAGTAAGCAACCAAACTAAAATAGGAATTTTAGAATACAATTGAGTTTATTATCGAAAGAAGATCCAAGTTACGAAGTATCAGGTATCTTGTTTTTCTAGTCAGTTACAAATAAATTGGATATAATAGAGTCACTTCGGACATTTAGATACTCCGTCAATATTTGAAAATCGGCAAATAAGAAGTACCTATTAGTCCAGTCAAATTAGACAAATTTACGGCAAACTTTCGGAATAATTCAAAGTGAGCTGAATTTTTGTGTACACCTTTATTTGGTGTTTTCAAACAACCTCCGAAAAGTACCCTTGATTTGACCTTGAGCTTCGTGAGTTATAGGGTGCAGATGTAGAAAAATTTGGTTTTTCGCTTATATCTTCTTTTCTATTCACTTTAGGTATATGACATTGCACAGAGAACTTCAAGGGCACAAAATTCAGTACAAAAAAGTACTTGGTAGTTTTTTCTGTAGGACCGACCGTTTCTGCGAAAACTCGCCTTGAACGTTGATCTGAAGAATAACACTACAGAAATCCCGAGTTCCACAACTAATCTGATGCCAAAATGAAATAATTGAAAGAAATGGCAACTTTGAACCATTGACATCTCGACCTGATTTTGAAAATGCAACTTATATAATTGACGGTGGCTTTCTCTTACAGAGTTGTCTGGCATCAAAATGATTCTTTTAATTCCACTTGTACAACTTATGTACATTACGTACAGCGACATTTTGGCCCAAATACTATTATAGTCTTCGATGGATATTCAAACAGCAGCAATAGTGTGAAAAGTATGGAACAACTCTGTAGATCTTCTAAATTGTCATCGGTCGACATCTTGTTTCATGAAACAATGAACGCAATGGTAAGCCAAGATACATTTCTTACTAATAACAGCAACAAAACCAGATTGATTTCCATGTTGGCTAAGCATTTTGAGGTTCATAATATCCGTGTCAAGCAATATGAAGATGATGCCGTTGTTTTAATCATTGAAACAGCACTTGAAGAATCGCCTCAAAATAAAACTGTTGTTGTAGGTGAAGATGCAGATCTCTTTGTTCTCCTGATAGCTCGTACGCCAGTTGCTGGAGAAATTTATTTTATGAATCCAGGCAGAGGAAAAGTTCCACAAAGAATTTACTCATTCCAAAGTTGTTACCAATATAGGTCCAGTAAACATCATCTTTTATTTTTACATGCTGTCTCCGGGTGTGACACTACGTCGGCTCTTTTTAGTAAAGGTAAAACGACAGCTTTGAAGCTGTTAGAAATCCGCCAAGATTTGCAAGCTGAGGCTCAATTTCGTCAATTAAACAAATAAATGATCCGAAATTGAAGTATGCATGGTATTATTATCATTTGAATTCCAAAGCGTGCTCCCAACGTGACGTCACTGCGCAGACCGGACGAAATCTAGTCGCATCCGTAGCACACCATACTGTTTTTACATCATGGTAGCACTCTTAACATTTAAAGTCAAGCATGAACAATGTGTTTTGTCGTCGAGAGATGTCGACGCTATCGCCTGTAAGTCTATGTCAAATTCGATGTTAGCAGGTTAGTTTTTGCGTCAATTTTGACACAAATGACGCAAAACCTAACCTGCTAACTTGGAATTTGACATAGACTTACAGTGCCACCAACATAAACAGTGTACCCCCCCTGAGGTAGAAATTTGAATATTTCCATTCAAAAAAATTGATTATTTATGAAAATGGACAGCATTATTCCATTCACTTAGAATAATATTGTAATATCTACCAACATGAATTCCTTTTGACGTTGATTCACGAGCGGCTTTGAAATACAATGAAGTTATGCTCAGGTGATGATGGGGTGTTGTGATATGAAGTTGGATTTTGTGTAACTCTAGAAAATTAATAAATAGTTGGTTTTTGAATTCGTTGTCTGCTACTAAGATATTGAGTGCGGTAGGTATAGGTCGTGATCAGTTGCATCGGTCATATTGCTGGAGCGCAACTGGAAAGCTTGTACAAATTTTGAAAAAGCATCTATAAATGTGAATTATTTGGTACCTTTAACCTGGAATATATCCATATGTACTGTGTGAAAAGGACGATTAAAAGTTGGGGTTAAATGTAGTGGTTGTTTTATTGGGTTTCGGTTATACTTTTGAGTTTTGCAATTGTGACAATTATTGATAAAAAATTTTATATCTATGTTCATTCCTTTCCAAAAATAATTACGGTGCAAGTGCTCGACAGTTTCTAATATTCCTCTATGGTTGGTTTTTCCAAGGTGGTAATTTGTTATTAAACCTTGCCGTTCGTCCGGATTCGTTATATATCTAACTTGGGTGGTACAGTCGTGTGCAAATAAATCTGGGACAGTGTTTTTTTCACATGCAGATTCAGTTAAGAATTTGAAGAATATTTCCATGGATTTCCTCATCTTATCAGAGAGAGTTACGGGTTTCAGTACCTGTTAAAGTTTAATGTAACTCTTTCTGATAGCAGGAAATCCATGGAGATATTCTTCAATTCTTAACTGAATCTGCATGTGAAAAAAACACTGTCCCAGATTTATTTGCACACGACTGTACATCTATGAAATTTGGGTGTATTTTAGTTAGTAATGGATTTTATATATTTGGAAAACTCTATCAACAATTCACTGAATCTAAACTGTTTATTATTGGGATTTACGAAAACTGAGAAATGGGTGTTTCCATGAAATTTGGTAACTTGAATTTTTCTAGGGAGGTTAGCTTCAATGAACTCGATTTGTTTATTAAAGTGTTGTAAGGGTTTTTCGCTTATGTCTATTACTGGTGTTGAGCTTTCCTGTGTATGTATGGTACCTATTTGCTAGTGAACTTTCGTCGTTATCTGAGGTGAGGGCATCCTCAACAATGGGTATATCAAATAAATTGTCAATGTTAGGTGTTTCTGATCGGTTAGGAATTGTGCTGAAATTATGGTCTACTGGTTCGGGTGTATCTAGTCTATTAGTGTCGTCTATAATTTCGTCAATGTCTTGGATAATTTCGTCGGTGATCGATAATGGATTAATTTGGACGCGAGACAAGGCATCGGCTACCTTGTTAGTTTTTCCAGGTAGGTACTATATGTCATTTAGGTGGTCTAATCTTAAGTTTGATTTTAAATTTTGATAAAGTATTTGTTTTTGTTTAGTTGGTGATACCTGGTGATTATTAATTTGGAGTTCTGCTTTTGCAGGTGTATAATCTTCTAAAATTAATGGTTGGGAAATTACTAAAGTTTGAGGTTTGTTTGAGGTATTTACCAAACTAGTGCGAAACCAGTTGTTTTTTAATGATATAATAGCTGAAGGCATAGATATGTATTCCGTAAAATGTAATTTTGGTGCTAATTTGTACCCATATTTTCCTACAGCAGGTAGTACAACAAATTTTTCTGTTCGAGGAGGTAACGCGATTACTTTTAAAGTTTTTTCTGAAGGTTTAATTTTTGAAAAGTTACATTGGTTACGTTTCTGTTCTTCCTGTCTTAATTTAGATTGATTATAATAAAATAGTATTGTAGTTTTATCAGTTTGATTAGATTTGAAAAATGACATTTAGAACTTTAAAGTTATTATTGTGGAGATAAATAATGTCAGAAAATTATTGAAAATATGTATATATCAAAAATACATGATTTCAATTATTATTAGAAATAATAAAAATCATAAGTCGTAACATGTTTATTTAAATTAATAGTTTAAGAATACGTTCGCAATTTTTGATTGCTTCATCAGTTGTAAAGTTTGAAATTATTAAAAATATTGGTTTACATTTGTAACATTATTGTAAGGTAGCACGAATAGTATGGTTGAAAATATTACGACATTTATTTTAAAATTATGTTGGACACTATGAAAGGTTATGTTTAAACATTATTGTTACATAAATACCATGATGATTAGTTTACACTTTGAAATAAAAGATGAACAGACGAACACAGCCCCTCTGTAAGGGTTAAAACTTGAGTTTACAGAGCAATCAAAAAAATATCAGCGGATATATCTTCCTAGAAGGTATTCAAGTGACTATTTTAAAGAAATGTGATTTATATTAGAAAAAGTCAATATTAGTGTTCCTTTACTATAGAAATTGGGTCGTTTGTTGCTAGATTTACTGAAAACTAATTTGAAAAAGTAATTTGGTTCATTGAATAGTCCCTCGAATGCCATTCTTAGTCAAAGTTAAGAAGATTATTTTTGCTGTGGTATCACTACTCATGTCCATTGCGCTTGGGATTAGGACTCGTGGTATCGCACTCGTCCTAATCGTACCAAAGCGCAATGGACATTCGTGATACCACCGCAAAAATAGTCGACATAACTTTGACTACTCATGGTATTATAAGTGAATATATTCTCTTCCTAAATATAATTCGTAGTATGCCTAATAATCTATAATTTTTTAAGAATATTACCGAGAGATCAAATAAATTTATAATTAGAGTCGCCTGTGATTCGTGCAATACGTGTGGCAGTACTAAAGTGTATTGTCAGTGTATGTCAAATTCGAGGTTAGTAGGTTAGGTTTTGTTTGTTATTTGACACAAATTGACGTAAAACCTAACCTACTAACATCGAATTTGACATAGACTGACAATACACTTCAGTACTGCCAAATGTATAACACGAATCACAGGCGACTCTAATTATAAATTTATTTGATATCTCCGTATTATTCATCAAAAAATCAATGATAATAGGCATATTACTTATTATATTACCCCTGAGTATAACTTGATAATTGTGTATGGTACAAGTGAATAAAGAAACATTTTATCGATAAGTGGAAAACCATAGCTCACAAGCTGCGTTCTCGAATGACATCTTTCATAAATGAGATGCCAAGGTCCTCATAAAGCGTTTGGTTAGATATACCGTGTGAATAATGTAAGACTATACATTGGCAACTTTATTTTAGCATTAATCAATTTACCCATGCTAGTAACAATTGTCGTTTTTTTCTGTAGTCACTGTGTTGTTATTTTATTTACCAACATCATGGTAACATTAAGTAAATTCCCTATGTCTAATTTTGCATAATTCAGCCATGTACAGTCTTACATTATTCTCACTGTATACCGAGGTGCGTTGGCCATAGCTCACACAATCTTATATTGACATCTTTAGAGGATTGCAATGTTCGTTTTGCTTGCACAACCGCATAAGTCCATATGGGTTTGATAACTGACCTATAGATCAGAATTTTGTTTTCGAGAGGCAGTTTAGATCTTCTTTCATGCAACCAGTTCAGTTCATTGAATCTGAGGTCATTTTTTTCTTTTTTTAGAAATAATATTTTAATTTCTTATCTAGGTGTAGTCCTAAATAACACACTGCTGACGATACAGGAATTATTGTGTTGTTGATTGAAACAGGTGGGACAAAGATTTTTCCTGAAAGCAAAGGTTATCTGTGTTGATTTTTTCACTTATTAATCTATGCTTGTATGATATTTAAATGGTCTTGTAAGTACGAAGATGCTTTTATTGGATTAGCGCGACTTGCCATAATGACTGTGTCGTCGACAAAGGTCCCGGTTGGAGTATTAGTTCTGGTGAGTAGGTCAGATGTATAAAGTGTTGGGCCTAATACACTGCCCTGAGGCACTCCGGCTTTGATTGTAAAGGTATCCGAGTATTCGGCGTTAATCTTGGTTCTGAATTGTCGATCGTTTAGGTATGATTTAAGGAGGTTGAAGTACGACCGAAGTGCTACTTTGATTTTGTAGAGCAGACCATACCTTGTTGACTTTGAAGGATTTATTTATTTCGCCACTGTTGAACCGTTAAGTGGTATTGGTGGAAACCAAACTGGTGATCAGGGATTGTGTCCAGTAACGGTCTGATACCGTGGAGTATTAGCCTTTCTAGGAGTTTGGATATGTTAGGTGAAAGGCTTATTGGCCTGTAGGAGGATACGTGGTTAGTATTTTTGCCAGGATTAGCTATCATAATTACTTCTGTGGTCTTAGTTGTTGAGGCCAGTAATGGAGTTGCAGAATGGCATTAAATAAATAGGTTAACATTACGATGCCTTTCCTAGGTAGTTCCTTCAGCATTTTTGATATTATGTGGTCAGGTCCAGGTGATTTTTTGGTGTTTAGGTGAATAATTTCATCTTTAATTTCTTTAGGAATAACTAGTTTTATAAGAACAGTGGTATCCAGATTATGCTACTCCGATGCCATCGCGTCCTTGGTTTTCCTTTTTCAGGGATTAATTTTTTTATCTCTATCGATATGGTTGTAATCCTTTCGTGGGGTTCTAGTTGAGGCGATGCGTGGTTGATTGCTTGTTGTAGGGTATAAATTAGTTTTCGAGTGGCTTCTTTTATCTGAGCTTAGTTTTATGTTTATGTTTTCATTGATTTTGTTTCTATATTCAACCCAATCGATTTTTGAGTTGTGCGGCCGGGATACCTTTTTAATGTTTGTTATTGTTGTGCTTAAAGTTGCAATTATTGGAGTGTGATCTGAAGAGAAATCATAGTTAGGTACTACGTCCGTATTGATTTAAAAATTACACTGGTAATGAATGGATACAATCTTTTTATTTGTGTGTGGCATTTTTTTTCCAATGCCTCCATTTAATTATGTCAATAAGTTTTAAAAATTAATAAATAATTTTATCTACGATAGTGTGTCAAATTTACTTTTACTTGGCAGTTTTAAGTTTGTAAAACGACTGTTTAATAACATGTTTTCATTAGTTCACGTCATCAGCAGCAACGTGTTTAAAATGATTGCATTAGTCATGTCATTGAATAATTAATATAAACCGACACTTACGTTATTTTCAAAGTGTTTTCATGAAAATGTATTTAGGGAACGTAGAAGAAATTATTCATAATTTCCTAAAGTATATATTTCTGACATTCTTGATGAGCATTAGAAAAAAACCACTTCTAAGATTAATTCGTAGTCCTATCAATATACACATAAAAATAAAATATTGTGTGTAGATTCCATAAAAAAATTCTGATAACTTCAAAGTGACAGATTTTTGAAACTTCAGGAAATATCCTAGTGGCACTTACCAATATTAATGTTATTAATAAAAGTAAATGTTGAAATTTGAATTTCTTATATCATTATGTGAAAATGCAATCATTTGAAACGAAATACAAATTTTATTTTTCATGAAAGCCTGTATTGTTTGGTTAGTAGATTTCAAAAACAAATATAAGAAGTTTTCTTCCTCAAAATCTGTTATCTTTTGCATAAAATTAAGAAAAAGCACTACCCTCTCTACACAACATCAGCACATACTGCATTTCAGCTTTCAGAGCTCAGTTTATAATCCTAGTTAACGACTATTAACGTTTATTTTCACAACTATATGGTACAATTTTTCTTTTCAAGAGCTTAGTTGGACCGTAAAGAGACAAAGAATAATAATAAAAATAATTTTATCCTCACCAACAAAGCACATACATTATTTTGACTGTTTTCATTGTCAAAGCTCTATTTTTAAAGTGATGGATATTAAACTAACGGCTGCGGCTATTGTACTTGTTTAAGCAGGTGTTGAAAGAAACACAGGTGGGTAGTGCCAAATGTTTGCATTAAAGGTATCTGATGTAATTTCAGTAAAACATTTGAAGGACTCATGTGGTTGTACAATGGTCAATACAATAACTTATTAAAGAGCCAATGCATGTTCTACATTAAAATAAAAGCATTTAAATGATACGCATCTTGCATATTTAGCTCTAACTTGCACTTAAGAGAAGTTACAAATTCTTTTAGTTAATTTCAAATTCTCTCCATATAAAAAAAATTCTGAAAATTTGCAACGGCAAAAAGAATGTATTTTCTCCGCCTTTAATTTATGTAACATATACATTAAGCAGCTTATGTTATTATTAGCTCTCCAAGAGAGTGGTTTGACATGAACAAATTACATCCTTCAAAGTGTTGTTTTTAACTGTAAATGATATAGCAACACGTGTTATATACTTGCGTCTGGACAACGTTACAGAAGAAAAATTACATACGAAACTTTTATTCCCTGAAATTACTTTTTAGATAAACAAGATGGTTTGATATCTCAAACTGTGTTTTGTTTAAAAGAAGCCTTAAGTAGATTTCGCATGTGAACATACACAGTCTCTAATTGCTAAAATTGTGTAATTGTAATGGTCGATTAATTAAAATGAATTAAAACAAAATGAAATAAGGGGTGTTCATTTGAATTTGTGGTCTAGTTAACTTTGAAATTGATGAAGTCATGTCGGGCATTACATCATATGGTTGGTCACATAACCTCAATGCAGTTATGTATTATGACAGTGTCATGACAACTAAAAATGCGTGTGTAGAGCAGGCTACCACGTACACGAACAACGATCACAGCTAACTGGACCACAAATTCAAATAAACACCCGTTATAAGCTTATAAGCATTCTAAGGAATAAGATAAGATTTTATTACCTGCAGTATTTTTCATATCAGAGGTTGACTACTTATGAACAGTGTTGCCAATAGTCGAGAATCGGTTTCCACCAGAAGGTAAATTAAAATCTACCAGAATTCCACTAATATTTTTTTTTGCCAGAATAATCTTTTATTCAAAACAGCACAGATAAACAAAAGTAAAAAAAAATACATTAACATAAAAAATATATACTTATTTCCTATTTTTATTAAAATTAGGAAGCAAACATTACAACACAAACAGTTGCTGTTAAAGATGTAGATTCCCAGTTATGCTGCTTTAATTCATTTTTTAATACAAATATTGAATTTTTTATTCGTTAAAGTCTCATCAACAAAATGCAAAGCGCAAGTGACGTAAGATTTGTGAGAGAACCTTTTTATAAGCTATTTTTACATGTGTTTCCCCTAATTACGAGCAGATAAATTTCAAAATCCCTCATTATGTATTTGAACCTGATTTTTTTTCCGAAAAATGCTATTATACTTACTTGAATCATAGCCAGCTTTATCAGTTTCCACTACACGTCAGTGGGTATGAATAAAGCTGGCCATGCTACAATAGTGTTGACATTGCTTTTGACTACTAATTTATAAAATTGGAGAAAAATACCAGGAATTCACTAAAAAATTTGTGTAATCTACCAGATTTTCTACTATCTACCAGATTGAAAATTAGTCCACTAAATACGTGTTTCATTCTACCAGATTTAGTAGAAAATCTACTAAGTTGGCAACACTGCTTATGAATCTTAGGTGCCTGGCACATTTTTCCCGATTGATTTTGTTAAGGCTACAAGACAACATCGATAATAGTAATAAGAACTTTATTTAATGTTATTTTGCAGTTGACTTTAAAAATATATTAAAAAAATTAAAATCATCAAATTAATACTAAATGGGGGGCTTTTTTATCTGTGCAAGCCAATACTGTTTTCTCAAATGAATTAATGTTTTAAACACTCATAACATGTGACAATTTTGAGTTGTATCCAATGTAAGTGTTGAATTTTATGAACAAAATTTAGATATCCTATACAAAAATATACAACGCCAAGGAATTTATTGAAATTATGTTCTACGTTATATAAAATAGAGAAACATTTTTAAATATTCATTTGTAGGTGTTACGAAACGGTCAGTTGACCACTGCAGTTAGACCGAATTTGTCAGGCAGTAACCAAGTAAGTTACTGGCCAAATAAGTAGTATTTTTTAGATAATTAAAGATTTATACAGTTCACTTTTATTTGTAAAATTAAACACAGGCGTAGACAATTAAGTATAGTATGAGCAAAAAGAAAATTTATCAAAGATGCCTTTGGTATTCTGAAATCATGTGTATTATTAACACCAGAAAATTGTCACTGACATTTTATAGACAGTGGCTAATATCATAACTGTGATCAAGACTTCCCGTAATAAACTCAACGGAAATATTTCCAAACCCTGCAGACGAAGAAGATCATAACCTCACTTTGTAACAAATGTACAAATTTTTTGTTTACTTTTTGGAAATTGAGAAGGCTGCTAACAGATTTGTATCTACGGTACATTCAATAGCTATTTATATATCTAGGGAGCAAAGGTATTCACACGCGGGAGGAAATGAACCTTTTCTCCAGTGATATATAAGTGCTTTCGTAAAGTAGTGGATAAATTCGTTAAACATTCAAGGAATAACTTTTGGAAAAAACGTTGGCACTCTCGATTTTTATTTTTATTTGTGCATTTTTTCAAATGAAATCTATACATACAGGGTGACCCGCGTAGGAGGTATGACGTCATCGATGTTTTTTTTAATAGCAACCCCCTTCTTTTATTACGGAATTTGAAAGAACACATATTTTTACTTACGCTAAGGTAATTTTTGCGTATCGATCACATGACCAAAAATTAAGAAAAAAATTTTTAATTTGCAAAATACTAAATTTTATTTTAAGAAGTATGATTTTACGCTTTTATCGACGACAGCAATCAATAAAAAAACGTGTCGGTCGTCTTAGTTACCGTCAGGCAGACAACGGTGCACAATTTGTACATTTAATTTAGTTGTTTTTGAAATTATCATTGCAATTAAATTTAGTATTTTGCAGTTTTCAATTTTTTTCTTTATTTTTGATCATCTGACCTATAGTCAAAAATTAGCTTAATGTAAGTAAAAAGATGCTGTCTTTCAAATTCCGTAATAAAAGAGGGGGTTGCTATTTAAAAAAAAACATCGATGAAGTCATATCTCTTACACGGGCCACCCTGTATGTATACATTTTATTTGAAATAATGCTCAAATAAAAATAAAAATCGACGGGTTCGAGCGTTTTTTCCAAAAGATACTCCTTAAGTTTTTAACGAATTTATCCACTACTTTACGAAAGCACTGTATATAATTTTTAATGCAAAATTTTTAAAGTTTTGCTTTGGGAATGTGTATCTAGTACGTAACTTTTTTAAGATTTTTGTGATGACATTTTGTTAAATTTCCAAGTTGACATAGCATTGCCAAGCTTTGGTTTGATATCCATGGTGACATAAAAACAAATGCGCGAAGTAAAAATATATAATAGAAATTGGCTCCCGTTGGTTGGAAATTAACAGTTTTGTTTCCTAAAATAGGGCGCTAAAGTCGACTTTCTATACAGTGAGTAGAAACAATTGTTTACACACTTTCGTATCATTCCTGCTATATATATCTTCCAGAAAAATTATCTATTAATTTCCTTTTGCTTTGTTTACCAACACTCATATAAACTACACTTTCAAATAATTTCCGCTGGTATTATCGCAGCCAAAAAATATCCCACGATAGTTTTAATCTAGTTACTTCGTTTTGTCCACAATGGCTTAGTGTGTGTCTGACTACTTGTCATTTTTCACATTTTGGGGTTATTGTCGCTTTACTAGCTTACATTAAAAGACATGATGGACGATATTGAGTGATCATTCCGCTTCTAGGTTTGCGATAGCAAAGCTTTTTTTGGCCACGCTTAGTACATGATTCGGCATTTTAAGTTTTGAAAGCAGAAAGACAATTGTAGAACTGGCAATTAAGTGACTTTAGTCCAATTCATAAAACCATGCTTACACAATGCAAACAAACCGTGTCGATTATATTGGGAAAAAGTTACATAATTTAGCTTACTTAGTTTTTTGAATGCCTATCTGAAAAATATGACTATCACGGTCACGGTAGAAAGCGGTTGTGCGAAGTTCGACGTGAGTTATCACCAGTGCAAGCGCTTGACCTCTAAACCGTAGCAGATAGGACGATTGTTAAGTATTAAATATTAATGCATAAATCAAAGACATTATCAATTACGTTTGCAAATTCTGCTTAGCAGATAATGCAAAATAACAATCCGAATATGTATTATTCGCAACAACAATTTCGATATAATCAGCAACAGCCAACATACGGAACTCAACATATAGTTCCTAATACTGCATTTACACCGTTTACGCAAAATACCAGCTACATGCCCGCTCCACAAAACCAAAATGTCGTGGTAGCTCCTCCTAACTACCAATACGTACCCACATTTGGACCAGTTCCTAATCAAAGTCAAACTTCAAATCCTCAAGTAATTGAAACTAGCGAGCCAATAAACATAGACGAAAGTGAAGAAGAAGACACAGAAAACCCGAACAAATGGCAACAAGCCAAAAAACGCAAACGATTAATCCATGTTAATACTAATCAAGAGAAACACAACCCTCAAACCAATAATAATAGGTTTAATCTATTAGCTAACGAAAACCCTGATAATGAAACACCAAGTACAAGCAACATCGAGCAAAAAATAACCAAACCTCCCCCCATCTTCATATACGACGTCACTGAATACAAAGGAATGATTGAAAGCTTGACCAAGATACTGGAACAAGAACAATACAACACTAAAGCATTAGCAAATAATACAATTAAAGTTTATACCCATACCCCCGATTCCTACCGAAAGTTAGTTACACATCTTAAAACTGAAAAAATCGTCCATCATACATACCAATTAAAAGACGATAGAGCATATCGAATCGTTATAAGAAATATACACCATACTGTGGATATTGAAGAATTAAAGAAAGAATTAGCTACTCAAGGCCACAAAGTGCGCAACATTATCAACATTAGACATAGAGCCACAAAAACGCCATTACCCATGTTTTTTGTTGACTTGGAACCTGCTAAGAATAATAAAAACATATATGAATTAAAACACTTACAAAACCATCTAATAACTATTGAACCTCCACGAAAGAAAAATACAATCATTCAATGTATGCGATGCCAAGCGTACGGACACAGCAAAAGCTACTGCACGAGGCCCTACCTGTGTGTCAAATGTGGTGGCAATCACAATACTATACACTGCAAGAAGATAAAAAATACCCCTGCCAAATGCGCGTTATGCCAGGGCCCACATCCAGCCAATTATAAAGGCTGTCAGGTGTATCAACAATTGCAAATTAATAAACGAAAACCCGTAGCTACTGAAAGAACTCATAATATGAATGTATCAAATGCTATCCCACCAATTACTTCAACAAGAGTTCCAAATACTTACACAGCAAATCCAAATAGCAGAAGCTACGCAAATGTTGTTACAGGTCAAACGCCAGGGAACAACAATAATGACATCACTCTATCCCAATTTCTAACCAAATTTGAAACAATGTTTACACAACTTATGAACCAAAATAGTATGATGTTAAATCTACTTAACGCGCTAATTAACAAATCCCACTAATGAACGCTCTTCGAATAGCAAGTTGGAACGCCAATGGGCTTGCCCGACGCCGCCTTGAAGTCGAGTTATTCCTCCATGAGCAGAAAATTGACATATTGTTGATCTCTGAAACGCACTTTACAGACAGCAGCTACTTTAACATACAAAAATACAAAACATACTATACAAATCATCCCGACGGCGCAGCTCACGCCGGCTCTGCAATAATCATTAGCGACAAGGTGCACCACCACGAATTGGAGCAGTTCAAAACAATTCATATTCAAGCTGCAATTATCAACATCAAGACTAGCATCGGATCCATTGTGGTAGCAGCACTTTACTGCCCACCCAGACACCCCATTAAACAAAACCAGTATGAAACATTTTTTAAGAAATTAGGCAACCGGTTTATAGCCGGCGGGGATTTTAATGCTAAACATCCAGTATGGGGTTCCAGACTAACTACGCCAAAAGGAAGGGAACTGTACAAGACAATGTTAGCAAATAATTATAATCAACTATCCACAGGTGAGCCTACTTACTGGCCATCAGATGTCAATAAAATTCCTGATGCTGTAGACTTTTTTGTCACCAAGGGATTATCATCAAACTACTGCAAAGTGGACTCCTGCTTCGACCTCTTATCGGACCACTCAACCATAATAACCACAATTAGCGCTTCTATTATCACAAAACAAAGAAAACCTTCACTCTATAACGGTCGTACAAACTGGGATATGTTCAGAGAGTACTTGATAGATAATACAATAATTAAAGTCTCGTTAAAAACTGAAAATGAAATTGACACTGCAGTTGAAAATCTCACCCGTAACTTACAATATGCATCCTGGTACTCAACTCCATACAATCCCGAAAAAGAAAATGTCATTATTGATAATTATCCGCTTGTAATCAGAACAAAAATCGCTGAAAAAAGAAGAGCCAGAAGAATCTGGCAACAAACCAGGCATCCTACAGATAAAAATAAATTAAATAGGTTAACTAGGGAGCTGACAAACTTACTAAAAGATTGGAAAAACGAAACGTTTAACGATTATGTAAGTAATCTATCGCCGTCTCCACACAATGACTATGCCCTGTGGAGAGCAACGAAAAAGCTAGAAAGCGGAACTCTTTGCTTCACATTTCTCAAATATCTTCCAGCCACATCCTCCAACAGTAACACCTCAAGAAGAAAAGGAAGTATTGAACTATTTAAATGTTCCATTGCAATTAAGTCCACCACTGCAACACTTTACGCCTAATGAAATAAAGACGGGAATTAAAAATCTCAATGATAAAAAGGCACCGGGATATGACCTTATCACAGCCAAACTGTTGAAAGAGCTGCCTAAAAAATCATTAATGGCAATTACACAAATATTTAATGCAGTGATCAGGCTACAGTACTTCCCAATACAGTGGAAATTTGGCCAAATAATTTTAATACACAAACCAGGAAAACCTCCGCAAGAAGTTACCTCTTATAGACCGATAACACTGCTCCCAATATTATCAAAACTGCTGGAAAAGCTCATAATTAAAAGACTAATGCCTGTAATAGACGAGCAAGCCATTATCCCTCAACATCAATTTGGGTTTAGACGCAATTATTCCACATTAGAACAAATCCACAGGGTAGTGAATGTGATTGAAAAGGACCTCGAAGAACACAGATACTGTGTGGCGGTGTTCTTAGACGTAAGCCAGGCTTTTGACCGAGTCTGGCATCCTGGCCTACTATTCAAAATAAAGCACCTGTTACCCCACCAATATTACCTGCTTATAAAATCATACTTAAATGATACGTATTATCAAGTTAAATACGGAGACAGTCATTCTACCTTATATACAATTAGCGCTGGGGTTCCCCAGGGAAGCGTCTTGGGACCCACATTATATCAAATATTTACAGCAGACTTACCATGCAACGAAGATGTAGTTACAGCCACATTCGCAGACGACACTGCCATATTAGCTTCGCACACAGATCCCACACAAGCAGCGGCAAATCTACAACGGTCACTTAATAACATGCAAAAGTGGTTACATAAGTGGCGCATAAAAATCAATGAGAGCAAATCGACAGCAATAACATTCACCACAAAGCGCGGTACTTCTCCACCAATCACACTAAATGGTATACGGATCCCAGAAAAACAAGAAGCTAAGTATCTCGGCATGCATTTAGATAAGAGACTCACATGGAAAACACACCTCACAAAAAAGAGGAAAGAGCTGGACATTAGGTTAAAAAACATGTATTGGCTCCTGGGCAAAAAATCTAAATTGTCGCTTAATAACAAAGTGCTTGTGTACAAAGTAGTGTTAATACCAGTGTGGACGTACGGTATACAATTCTGGGGGTGCGCGAAAACATCCAACATTGAAATTATACAAAGATTTCAAAGCAAGACCCTACGCAGTTTAACAAATGCGGAATGGTACGTCAGCAATAAAACGCTACATGAAGACCTCAAGATCCCATGGGTAAGAGACGAAATTAGAAGATATGCCACCAATTATGCAAACAGACTACAGGGTCATCCTAGTGTGCTAGTGACAAATCTTCTCGAAGACGGGAACAACACTCGACGCCTAAATAGGCAAAAAACATTAGACCTTACTAATTAGTGAGTAGTATATACGGGGGGTCGCCATTGGACGGCATCTCCTCTCATGTTATTTAGCAGTATATCATCACATTTGCTTGTTAGTCATAAGACTAGTTGTAAATATAGCAGTCAATAATAAAAAAAAAAAATTCATAAAACCATGCTTACACAATGCAAACAAACCGTGTCGATTATATTGGGCAAAAGTTACATAATTTAGCTTACTTAGTTTTTTGAATGCCTATCTGAAAAATATGAAAATTTGGCTTTTCACTGTTTGCTCCCGCTATCTTTATTTGGCAACGCTTTAAAATTCTGTGAAGACTTTTTTATTAAAACAATTTTTATGCTTCATTTTATAAGATGCTTAAAAAATTACTCTTGACGTTTCGAAATTATCATCAATTGTACCTACATTAGTTCTTATGAGTGCAGAAACATTATATTATATTTTTATAACAATGTTTTTAAAGATCTACGATAAACCTATTTTTATTTGAATTTATGATGCGTAATTTTAAAATATTTAGTTCGCTAAGTAGGCTTCATAGAATTAAAAATTTCACTTTAAATTATTACAAGTTTACATCAGCAATCAATTAAAATAAAATTACCTTATTACTTGACTGTTAAAATTAATTACACCAATAACAAATTCCAGGATTCCTGTAGTTCCTGCAGTGAAGAATCGGAAGCCGTCGAAACATCCCAAAACCTAGAAAACGTCCAGAAGACCACCCTAAAGAGGCTAACTCAAGAATTCGACCACCTATCAGTTGTACCTGAGGAAGATTCAGCAGAAAACTCGGAGAAAAATTCAAATTCAAACAGAGCATCGCTGCCAGAAAGCAACCTTCCGTTAGAAAAAGACGTGATCAAACCAAATCAAAGTTATCCCACATACGACACCATAACCAAAGCCAGCACCCTCCCAGTACAAGAAAAGACACCAAAACACTTCTTCTCGCCAATTAAAATGACGAGGCCAAATGACGACTATGTTAATAATCAATTTCTGGGACCTGAAACACCTTACACAGGGCAAACGTGTATGTCTCCTAGCCGTTGCTACAACAATCCACCACCATCAGTTCCGAGTGGGACTAGAGGTTTCGTACCGCATTCGAACTTCTACCCAAGCCTAACTGCCGCCGTTGCATAAAACGACAACTGGTGTGATGGTGAAGACGGATAATCAGCATTTCAACACTTTGACCAGCCGGAGTTTGTTCAGTAATGGTGGAAACTTGGAGGAATTGCTGAACGATATCGAGACTATTTTGCATGATATTTTAAAGATGTCGAATTCCCAAGCGGCCAACCCACAACAACCTCCGCCATATGGAATGAGCGCTTTTGCTAACTTCAACGGGTAAAATGCCAATGATATCATGTCGCAAGTTCACAATGGCAGTTTAAGCTATTTACCGGCAGCAAGAGTGGATAATTATGAACTTAACAACCACGATAATAGAATTCCTCCAGATCGACCATACAAAAGCGAAGTGAACGTCGTCTTGATGCCTTCGCCAATGCAATTAATAGAAGTTGACAAATATAAGAACATACAAAAAAGCTGCGAGAGCTTAAACAAACGTTCCGTAGAAAACCTATCGGCGTCGTCTCAACATCTAAAAATCGTTCCTGAGGTTGCTGAGCCAAATGTTAAAATTTCTCCTGATTATTTCACTCATCATACTTGTATCCAACGATGTGGCTCTATTCTAGAAAATCAACCAATCACATGGCTTTATAAGTGACAATTTCCCAAGGGAAATTATCGCAGCGATAAAGTCCCAAGGGAATTTATCGCGTCTTGCCAAGTAAGAATGCGTATCCTTTATATAAACAAATTTTAGATTAATTACTTACACCGCAGTCAATTATAGCATGGAAAAGGTGCGGTACGCCTTTTAAGTGAAGTTTACTTAGATTTTGTACTTCTGCTAACGTTTATTCCATTGTTACATCAATATTTGTGGTAGCATGTCTTAGAATAAAATTAGTAGTAAAAAAGATCGAAAAATCGTGTCTGCCGTGGACGACGAAAAATTTGCTGTTTGTTTTGTTTGTTTACGCGTCCGCGTCAGTCATCAGCGCTGGATCCTGTCAACGCTTCGTCGTATACAACAATGAGTCGTTTTGGGAATATGAGTGTGCAACAAATCAACGAAGAAATCGAAAATAAAAAGTCCGAATACACGAAGAAGAACCAAGAGTGTTTGTGGAGAGTTTTTATGAGTTTTTGCGTCGAGAAAAAGTATGTACTGTTGCCTTCGACGCCAGTGACTGAATTAGCCAATATTTTATGTGATTTTGGCTTTAATATGAAAAAAACGAATGGTGAAGATTATAAAGAATATAGTGTAAAAACCATTTGGAACACTGTTGCGAAAATGCTCCAAAGAAAATACTTTGAAGAACACGGTGTGAAATTCAACCCCTTTGAAGATATCGAGTTTAAAAGAGCCCGTGATGCTAAAAGTGCTTTAAGGAAGAATTTACAGTTGCGTGTTGAAAAAAGAAAGAGAAGTTCCGATGCTCTAAGAATGGATGAGCTTAACCATATAATAGATTCTTGTGACGAGAACACCCCAAATGGTCTCCAACAAAAATTTTACCATGTTGTTTCATACGAGCTTGCTTGGCGTGGAGGGGAAGCGACGAATTGTATGACGTGGTTTTTTCAAGAGGAGAGAAAAAATGATGATAGTTGTTCCAATCGGATTATTTATAACCCGTTATTTACAAAAACTTGCCAAGGAGGGGACAAAAAGTGCTCTCAAAATAAATGGCTAACTGCAAACGTAAACCACCCAGAAAAATGTCCAGTTAGATTGTTTAAAAAGTTAATGGTAAAAGTACATCCAATATAACTACCGATAGAATGTTCTTAACTCCCAATTCAAACTACAAAAATTCATATTGGTATAAAAATATGCCTGTAGAAAAAAATGAAATTTCAAAATGGACGAAAACGGCTGCGGAAAAAATTGGACTAGATTTTACAAATAGAAAGATTACGAACCACTCAAAAAGGTAATGCATGTCGTATTTTTTACTAATATCTATTTACTGACGAAATATTTTAATTTTTAGATCGTCGGCAGTTTCTCAACTGGCAAAAAAAGGTGTAGGTGAACAGCAATTAATTCAATTAACAGGACATTTTAGTGCCTCCTCAATAAGGCCCTACTTACAAATGGATGACGAACACCACTTGCAACTAGTCAGTGAGTTAGGTGTAACAAAAACTACTATAGTACAAGAAACAACAACGACGGCGTCAACAAGTAACGCCTCAAACGTATTGCCTGTAGCTAACGAGCTAGGTGATACTAATGAAAATACAAAACCTACCATTATATTTCAAAATTGTACGATAAATTGCCAAACATTTAATGCAAAATAATACTATTTCAGCAATATTCCCAATTTTTTTTAAATAAGTAAGTAATGTAGGTATTACATGGCATTATTTAATAATAATAATTATGTTATATGGTATAATTCTTGTTAAGTTATTGTCATTGTCAAAAAGTTAATGTAAATAAACTTTTCGTATTTTATTCGTGAAATATTCTCAACAAAAATCACACGCGACGTAATTTTTTCTTGATAAATTTGTTCTTAAGCACTTTTTGCCTTAAGCAAGATTACTCGTCTAAATTGCCCTCTTTATTTTTAAAGATTTTTTTATCAGAAAATAAAGAGATCAATTTACACTCGTAATCTTTCTAGGTAAAATAATGCTTTCGAAAAATTTATCGATAAAATTATCGTCTCTTGTGATTTTACATACGATAATTACTACGTGGCAAACGGGCACGGGCAGCCGTCACAAGGTACCTCCAGCCAGCTTGATCCCTTCCAACCGTTTGTACCTGTTCCTCCAAATTGTCCCGGCCCTGAAAGTCGAGTGTTTCCAGAAAATTTCCAACAACAAAATTTCATAAACGAACAAACGACCAATCCATTTTTTTATGGGGGCTAGCGACAGCCGCCAGCTGAGAGTTCAGATTTTTTTAATAATCGCTACGTTCCTGACAACTTAGCAAGCAAAGATCCAGAATTAAAAATGTCAACGAAAGGATCCTGAAATTTACAATTCCAAAACAAATCTTTTGGACACTGCTGTTTCTTCCGATCATGTATCGAGCGAGAATGAGGAAAATTTAAAGTTTTAGACGTCTAGAAACGACAAAGACAGCAAGCCTTCTGAGAATTTATCAGATAAAGAAAAAGAGAGTAAAAAAGTCAAAAAATCACCCAAATTGGATATAAAGCACAAAGTTTCTATACACTTTAAAGGTAAAAAAGATAAAAGCAAGTCCAAAGAAACTGCCAAACCCGACGATATTCCCAAATCGCCAGTACAAGAAAAGAAACATTCGTTTTTTGACATAAATTTTCATCTGATGCCAAAAAACTTCTAGCGTTGAATCTAAAATATCAACTTTGGAACCAAAAACTACAAGTGGTGAATCTAAAACTTCAATGTCTGACAATAAAAATTCAAAGATAGATTCCAAAAACTGCGAGTCAAGTTCGATTTCTGACCATAAAACTGCTCCCGATTATAATCAAAAGTCCTATGACGCAAAAATGCCCGATTCAAATGTTCTGGACAGAAAAAGTTATCATCTTAATCTTGTTTTATTTAATGCTATAAAAAGTAAAGATCATGTAAAGTTTATTGATGTTAACTCTTTTACTAAAGACTCAGATTTTACTGAACACGGTCTTCACTTAGCAGACAGTGTTATTAATCAAATGGATTTTTTTATTAAATATAGGTGTGATTATATTGTAAGAAGTAACTTAACATTTATCATTCCATCCGATGACTGTATAATGAATGGGAACTGTAACGGACAGAGTAGTATAACTACTTCACCGATAAATCAAAGTGTATGTGATGACAGTACGATTACCTCAAAACCTTTTATTAAAAATTCAAACATTTCGGGGAGTTTGTATCCTGATTTAACAAGTGCATCGGAGGCTGAAGAAGTTTCCTCAAATTTGTGCAGTAGTTTTTTATAGGTCCTAATCCAACGAATAAATTTAATTTTTGGGAAAAAACACAACAGGCAACAAATTGTAAATAACAAAAACATTATCCGCTTAAATATTGCTAGTAGTCTATCAAGTTCGAACGAATTTACATTTACAGTTATTCATCAAAATATGCAGAGTATTAGGAATAAATTTGAACAAGTTGAAATGATGTTATTAACTCAGGATGTAGATGTGATGTGTGTGTCGGAAAGTTTTTTAAAAGATGATGAAACTCAGTTCTCTGCTATACCTGGATACAATCTTGCTAGCTATTTTTGTAGAACAAATTATAAATGTGGGGGAATTTTAATTTATGCTAAATCCAAGTACTCCGCTAACAATTACAGTAAATTTTATAATATGAGAGAATAAAAAGTTTTTGAATTTGCCTCTGTTAAAATTAAACTCTTCAAAGTAAACCTACTTATTGTGTGTGTATATAAATCTCCTGACAGTGATACTATTAACTTTCTTAGGAAATTAGAAGAATATTTAAACGCGATCTGCAAACATAAAAAGGATAAAATTGTCATATGTGTTGATTTCAACATTGATAATTTATTAATTTCAAAAAATCGAAGTTTATTATTAGATTTAATGAATTCGTTTGGATTAAGATCTATTTTCCAGGAAAAAACTCGACTAACTAGAAACAGCAGATCGGGAATAGATTACATTTTCATAAATTTTAATAATCTTTCAGAAAAAAGAGTAATTTTTAATGGACTTTCCGACCACTCTGCTCAGAAAATTTGTTTTCCGATAGAACGTTGTACAGCAAATTCTGTTATTTGTAAGGGTGTTTGTTTTTCGCAAAGAAACACAGAAAATTTTCTTATGCTTCTTGAAAAAGAAGATTGGCAACAATTGTACGAGTTAAGGGATATTAATTCAAAATTTTCACATTTCTTAAACATTATTACTTATAACTTTAATATATCTTTTACGACCTCTTTAAAAAGAAATAAAACACCTACTAAACCATGGGTTACAAAAGGGTTGAAAATTTCTGCTGCAAATTTAAATAAATTATTTAAACTTAAAAACATTGGTTTAATTACCACAGAATTTTATAACAATTATAAAAAAACTTACAGAAGGGTTTTAAGCTTTGCGAAAAGGAAACACTGCTGATAAAATTAAAAAATCCTCTAACAAAACTAAAACGACTTGGAATAGCTATTTAAGTTATTAGACCGGTAGCAACATTTTTATGGCCGCGCCAATACTTTACAGGTCGAGCCCCTAGGGCAAGACTTGTATGTTTGGCAAGGCCATAAAAATGCTACCGGTCATGTATCGTATAAGATTTTTTAGGATACGAGTCCGGTAGATAAAATTTACCGGCCTAGACCAGTAGTAGAACTACCGGACGGTAAATTTACTGGCCGGTAGTTCTACTACTGGTCTAGGCCGGTAAATTTTATCTACCGGACCCGTTTGTAACTATGTAAACGCTAGTTACGAATGCAGTATCCTAAAAAATTATAAATGAAAATTTAGGTCGTAACATCCGCCAAAAATCTGAAATTAGCATTAAGGTAAATAATCTTGATATTAGGGAACCGTTCCATATAGCCAAGGAGTTTAATAAATATTTTATTAGTATACCGGCGAAGCTGAAATCAGAATTAGATCTAAACAGCGATCCAAAATCTTTTGTAGCAAATAAATCGTACTTAAACAAAACGCTGTTTTTGCACGACGTAGATGAGAGTGAACTAATCTCAACTATTACATCATTAAACTCAAAAGCAACTTGTGGTATTGATGGTATTTCTACAGCTCTCATTAAGAAATGTGCAATGCTTATAAAAACTCCTTTATGCCATTTAGTTAATGAATGTTTCAAGCAAGATTGTTTTCCAGATGTACTAAAAACTGCAAATGTCATTCCACTTTATAAGAAGGGAGACCCGGGTGATTTGTCCAATTATCGACCGATAGCATTGTTATCTTCGTTCTGTAAAATAATTGAAAACATAATAGCATCTCGTATATTAAATTTTTTGCAAAAACGTCGTGTACTTTCCAAAAATCAACATGGCTTTAGAGAAGATCACTCTACTAAGACTGCCCTTACAAGTTTATTAGAAAACATCTATGATAATCTAGACAGTGGCAGGCGGGTAATGGCAGTTTTTGTGGATCTCTCTAAAGCGTTTGATTGCGTAAATCATGATATCCTTTTAGATAAGATAAAACATTTTGACCTGCGTGGTAAAATAAATAATGTATTAAAATCTTATTTGTCGAATAGGAAACAATTAGTTAGTTTTTCTGGGGTTAAATCTGGAAAACTTCCACTTAATGTAGGGGTTCCGCAGGGAAGCGTTCTCGGTCCACTACTATTTCTTTTATATATTAATAACATCGATTCCGCCTTAACCTGTAAATTTACCTGTTTTGCTGATGACATAACATTATTAATATCGGAAAATTCTGATGAAAATCTTGTAGATAGAGCTGACTTTGAACTTAGAAATTTATTAAGCTTCCTAAAAATTAATGAGCTAACGGTCAATCTAGATAAAACTATGATGATGCAATTTTTCACAAAAAATTTCAAATCTAATCATGATCTTACATTAGAAGTATCAAATAAAACGATTACAAATATTAAAGTTTTTAAATTATTGGGCATTAATCTGGATTTCTCTTTAAAATGGAATGATCATATAAATGCTATCTGTAAAAAACTATCAAGCACTTGCTCTTAATCGAATTACTCATTTTGGTGATATCGAGACTTGCAGAACTTTTTATTATTCAAACTTTGAATCAGTTCTTAGATACGGTATTATTTTTTGGGATAATGCTACCAATCTAAATCGGGTGTTTGTTATACAAAAGAGAGCCATTCGCAATATATTTAATTTACAGAGACGGGAGTCATGCAAAACCAGTTTTATCAATCAGAGTATCTTAACTCTTATTAGTATCTACATACTAGAAATTTTACTGTATGTTAAGTCGAATATGAGTAAATTCAAATTTTTAAACGAGCACCATCAATATAGCACTCGTTACGGTCGTCTTAACTTAGAGCATCATAATCATCGCCTTCAATTATATAAATCCAGTCCTTAGTATATGGGTACGGTACTCTATAATATACTACCTGTTAGTCTTAAAACATGTAGTAGCAAGACATTTAAAAAAAAAATAAATTTAATTAAAACAACGTCTTTTATACGCTAGATGAGTTTTTAACATTTAAATTTTAAACTAAATTGAAGTGCAATATACATAATGTAGTTTTCGTAGTTAGCCTGTGATAAATTTAGGTAGTTGTACACTGTTTTAATTTTAATTGTAAGCATTTTATATATACGTTTTTTTAAAAATTTGTTAACATGTAATTCTACGTCGTTTTAACTATTACATTACAATTTTAAGTAAGTTTTTTGTGACTTGTCTTATATCATTGTATGATCGAGAGGACCAATAAATTTATTATTATTATTATTATTAAAAAATAGAAAAAGCAGTTCTGCGAGTCCGGAGCGAAAGCATGGGCAAAAGGAACGGAAAAAGAACCACAGAAAACATAAAAAAGCAGAAAGGAGTAGACACCACCGACCATCTATTAGTGCAGACCGTTTTCATAGAGAAAGAAGTTATTCGGTATGTACAGTCGTGTGCAAATAAATCTGGGACAATGGTTTTTTCATATGTAGGTTGAGTTGAGAATTGAAGAATATCTCCATGGATTTTCTGCTACCAGAAAGAGCTACATTTTCATTTACGTGTCAAAGTTTAACGTAACTCTTTCTGATAGCAGGAAATCCATGGAGATATGCTTCAAATCTTAACTCAATTTACATATAAAAAAACCATTGTCCCAGATTTATTTGCACACGACTGTACAGACAGATCAAATATTCTAGGAGTGTATGATGATTTCCTTACTACTTCCAAGAGGGAACGAACCAATAGCTTGAACAGTTGTGACACTTTGAAGGGGAGGAAGTTATTGAATATTTCGCATTTTCCACAAACAGAAAAAATTCCTTGGTGTGGATGTTTGGGCAACGGCTGTTTATGACAAAGCTATGTGCTATTACTACAACTCAAAGGAGACGAAGACTTCAGTATTAATTTACTATAGCTTAGATTTGTTATGATGTTTCTACTTTATATTACACTTTATGGTTGGATTATTACAAATTTTCTATTGTAATCATTAAGTACTGTACATTAGATTGATATAATTAAATATTACTTTATATTACTTTTCGCACTTGTGAGCTTTTTTAATATTGATATGTTGAAATGTTCTGAAATATTTAAAACTAATTGTAGGTACTGGATTATTAACATCTGTACAAATTAAACACTTTTTTTAGTAATATATTAAACTAAAAATTATTTAAAGTAATGAATATAGAAAAATACATCTCTGTTGTCCATATACAGGGTGTTTCAAAACAAATGCGAAAAACTTAAGGGGCTGATTCCTTGTTCAAAATAAAGGATAGTTTATTATACCGGGTGGCCATAAATATCTGATATGACATCACATTTGGAATCAACACCGCTTTATTAGAGTGATGAATCCAACTAAACTAAATGTCATTAATGTCATCACAACTAAAATTCGTATCTGTCAAAAATGATTTCAGATTGCAATAAGTAATGGAGTTAGAACAGAAGATTTTTATAATCGAGTCGTAGGCTAAACTGCAGCATCCAGGGCGCATTCCCCTCCTCTTATTGCATTTTATTACATTCCATAGGTACCAATACTTATCGTAATTGAAATATAATGCTAACCAACATTTATAAGTAGCTAATTCCATGGCTACCGGGATCTCAGATATTTATAGCCACCCGGTATAAACATTGGGTCAAAAGTCAACCATTAGGGAGATATCGCACTGCAAATATGGCTGAATAATTAAGTGATCAGATAATAAATTTTTGATTAAATTAGTCGTATTTTGTATTCAAACTAAGTGAGCAACATCAAATAAAACAACAATAAGAAACGTCTTAAAAAGTGATAACAGCCAACTAGATTATTTTTCTAAAATACATTTCTTTTTCTCGACATGCAATGCTTTACGTTTTATTTTTTTATTTGGAAAGAGTAAGTTTTATGAAAAAACTGCAAGAGACAAAAAAGTTTCTAAATAAACCAGGCTATCAATTGGTATTTTTCCATGTCATTACGTAAGTTTTTCTTAAATTTCGTTAAGAAGAATGATAGCGGTAGTCTAATTCAATCCCCTCTACTCTTTTTAAAAAAGTTGAGAAGTATGCAAAAAGTGTGTTTTTGTAATAGTAATAATTCCACAAAATTTTATTGTTCTACCTCTTTTCGTTTTTAAGATAACAAATAAAAACATAATTTTTTCGCCATATTTGCAGTGCGATATCTCCCTAATGGTTGACTTTTGACCCAATGTTTATATAATAAACTATCCTTTATTTTGAACAAGGAATCGGCCCCTTGAGTTTTTCGCATTTGTTTTGAAACACCCTGTATGTTGCTATGCTATAAGCATGGTTAAAAAATCTTTAAAAAAATTCAGTACAGTAACATGCACAAATAAATAATAAAAAATATATATATTCTAATAAAGCTGAATCACTTAGAACTGGCCAAGATTGGATTACAGTACGCTTGCAGATGTATAACACCGGCAAAAAAAAACAGAAAGTCAAATATAAATCATACCAATGTTCATTTAATGCAGTTTTCCGAAGCTCGAATGACAAATGGAATGGGTAATTTGGTCCAAAGCAAGTAATTTGAACTGTTCATAATTGACCGTTGTTCACATGGGATGCATTTCAGAATATTACAACGTGCTGAGGCATGCAAGATTTCAATAAAAGCCATATAAGCTTGTGTTTTAATTTTAGCCTAAAATGGAATTTTAAAGTAAAGAAAAAGCTTATATTACATAGGATTAAGTTATGACTTACCTTTGTTAGTATAGAAATTTGTTTATAATCAGGGAAAGTTTGAAACGCGTTTACAATATGGCAAATAAATATTACTAACCTAAACATTTGGCTTCTGTTAGAATTTTTACTAAATTGATTCAAGTTGGTAATTAGCAAATGTTCTGTCCGCAAAAGCGTGCCAGGACAGTGAACAACTAATTGTTTTGAGGTTTGAAAAAAGGACAAGCTGGCGAGGAGAGAAAATTTATTAATTAATTTGACGGGTATGAAAAATGAGCTTTCAAAAATCAAAGTAAAATGAATGAATTACGGGTAGAACCCACTATAAATATAGTTAAAAGTGATTGCAAGTGTGCGTTACATACATTAAAAAACCTTCATGCGACGTTGAAGATATCACTACAGAAGCCACAGAGAGTGAACCAACTGCATTCCAGAGGCAAAGTCTAAAAAACGCAAAGTGAGCCCGTTTTAATTAATTCTCAGTACTGAGCGACGAACAATAATAATCCAAAAGATTAAAAGGCCTATAAAATTTTTTAAATTCGTAAAAATTATATTTAAAAATGAAGTTGGGTTTGTAAACCTAAATTTCATCTATTGGTTTGTTCATTGGAAGTGTCATTTAACAACCATTTGTTTGAATTGTATAAGATTGAATTTAAGTACAAATATGATAATTGCCACTTTCAAGATTTATAACTGTTCGTATAAATAAAACCTTGATATTATCTGCTTAATTATATCTTGTTTAATTGTAATTGCAATAGTCTGCAGTGTATTATCAGTTTTCATGCAACAGTTACCCTGCAGATACAGAGTCATATTGAGCCAGTCGAGTAAAAAATTATATAAAAGAAATAATATTTTCGATCCTAATAACATTCCATTTGAACAATTCATAATCAATATACAAAACAGCCTAATTAATATAAACGAAGAACAACAAAACATAACGCGAGCCAATATCTGCAACATCCTAACTAATTTCAAAAATAAACCAAATAAAAACATTTTTTTGATATAGAACAACAACGTCTAAACAATAATATTTCTGCCAAAATAATAGGAACCAAAAAATTTCTTAAACAAAACCCTGAATTAATAATAACCAATGCCGACAAAACACAAAAAACTGTAATATTAACAAAAAGCTTGTATGAAAATAAAATGAATAATATTATAAACGACATTACAACCTATAAACTAGAAAAAAAGACCCCACTCAACAAATTCAATCACAACTCAATAGTTTAATTAAAGATTTTTTTAAAAATAAGTATATTGACACTCTCACATATAAAAAACTCATCTCACATAATGGTACTCCACCTTTACCCCATACGGGCTACCAAAATTACATAAAACAGACATCCCCTTAAGACCAATCGTAGCATCATACAATAGTCTACTTTACAATTTATCAAAATATCTAGGAAACATCCTATCAAATTTAACAAACAAAAATAAATATAGTGTCAAAGATTCCTGGTCATTTAAAACATTTATTGATAACCAAAAATCACCAAAAAATTTTGAATTATTATCATTAGATGTTGTTTCACTTTACACAAATATTCTTATAGAACTAGCCTTACAAAAAGTAGAAAAATACTGGCACAAATTGAAAGAATACACAAACATACCAAAAGACGCATTAAAACTAGTTTTAAATAACATATTTTTCATACAATGATAAAATTTACAGTGAAAAATTTGGAGTACCAATGGGCTCCCCAATTTCAAGCACTATTGCAGAATTAGTACTAATGGACATAGAACAAAATTTAATTAATAACAACACTAACATCAATTTCTATCAAAGATACGTAGACGATATTATTATGAGTGTAAACAAAACAAAAATAGATAATATATTCAAAACTTTTAATAGCATACACACCCAAGGTTAAAATTTACAATGAAAAGAGAAAATAAACTAAAGTCAATTAATTTCTTAGACATCACATTAACAAGGGGAAACAATGGTATAATAACAACAAACTGGTATAGAAAACCAAATAAAACAAATAGATACCTAAATTATTTTTCTAACACAACCATTAAATATAAAAGAAGTTTAATTTCAAGACTCGTCGACCGAGCCATCATTTTATCACATAAAAAACACCATAACAACAATATAAAAATAATTACAGACATATTATTAATAAACAACTATCCTCAGGACTTCATCCAAAAAAATATTAAAAAACGTTTATCAATTTTAAAAAACCGCAAAACCATTAATAACTCCATAAATCTACTACCAAACTTTTTTAATAACGAATTTAATAATTTTCAAACAGAACCAAAAAAATACACAACAATCCCTTACATACAAATACTATCAGAAAAAATAGAAAAGGAACTAAAAAAAATAACATTCACCCAGCTTTTAAAAATCACAATACTCTTAAACAAAAATTTTATAAAAATTTAAAAGATAAAACACATCAATAAAAAATCACACTTAGTATATCAAGTACATTGTAAAAATTGTGTTGCCACATACATCGGTCAAACAAAGCAATATCTAAAAACTAGAATGACTCAACATAAAACCTCAATAAAGACAAAACTTTTAACGCCCAATAAACCAAACACCGCGCTTTCTCACCACACAGTCCAGCACTTACATAATTTTGACCTGGATAACCCAAAAATTCTGCATACTGAATCACATCTAAAAAACGCCTATTACTTGAATGTATAGAAATTAAAAAATCGCCTTCAGTTATTAACTATAAAACTTATACTGAAATCCTAAATAACACATATGACAATATTTTATTCAAAAAACCTGAACAATAATAATTTTAGAATCCTAAAATAGCTATTTATGCAACAAGTGCTAAAAGTCGACGTTTATGCGAGTTAAGTTTTCTTCACGTGGAAAACACTTTTTAAAAATTGTAACTTTTATTTATAAAAAGCAAAAAATACGGAGTTTACAAACGTCTTAATACAATGGGAGCGAATGCAGAACTAACTTCTAAAAGCTGCAGCTGAAAGTAATCGCAATATGCACATTCAAAGGCTTATTATAACTTATCTACAGATATGTCCTATCTTAGCAGTGTAAGCTAGTCTAGGCATGGTAACTCCGCCATCCTCAGAGGGAATATTATATTTTAAAATATAATATTCTATATACATATAAAGTGAACTCAATTATCCGAAGTGGATTTACAATGTACCAATGGTATTGGATCGAGTTCAATATCATTATCATTTATTTGCTGTCTTAAGGGCAGTATTCTAAGTAATTTCTGAGCGATCGATATTCGTTTGCAGTAGACCTAAATGACTGTACATATAGTAATTATTAATATTATAAGAACAATAATTAAAGAACTATAACTCATATGTTTATAACTAATGGAATCGATATTTTGCAGTGTCGATATTTCATTTGTTAATTTTGTTTGACTCTGAATGAGACTTTGAACGTTAATAGGTGCCAAGTCGATTTTAGCTATATCGCTTTGGGTTGGAGCAGTAATTTGTAATTTGCCAATGGATGAAATTTGAATTTGTTTTTCTTCTGTAGAAGATGATTCGAAAGTGGTTAAAAGTTCATTTTGGTTTATCAAAACGGAACGATCGTTTGTAACGTGAATTAGTATTGATCCAATAGCGGTTTTCCTGCTTAAGGAATTAGTGCACTTTATGTCGATAATAGTGTCATTAGGAGAACTGATGATCCACGTGGATGGTTTTAACTTTATTATTTTGGTAGAGTATAAATGAAAAATAAACGGTTGACAGGTTTGATTGCTTTTGAAGGTTAATAACTGGGTTTCACATAGTTTGGAATTAGGTATTGCAAAGTGGTTGTCTTGCGAACAAAAATAATGAGAAACAGCAATTTTTTACAACGGTTATTACCAACAAGAATGCTAAATTCGGTATTAAAGAGGAGAGTATTATAGGTTGGTAGGATCATTTGAAAATACTTATTATTGAAGGCAGGAAACGGGATTAATTTGATATATTGATATTCCGAGAATGACTTTATGAGAGGGATTTCGTATATGAAAGTAAATGTAGTATTTTTTGGTAGGCTTTAATTTCGATTAAAGATTCATATAAATGTAAATTTCCATGTTTAACGGGGTCCTTTTAATGGTTGTTTGTAATTCAAATAAGTTTTTCGATATGAGTTCTAAAGCGGATAAAAGATCATCATTGTCTATTAAAGATAAATGCAATTGTTGGTTTTGGGAGAAAGTCAGGGAGGTTTCTAGGGCTGTACAAGTCGAAATGAATAATTCCAAGGATTGAATTGACTGATCAAGAATGGCATAAGTAGAAAGTGTGCCTAAAATTTGATCATTATCGATTTTGGTGTTAAGGATTATTTTATTTAAATTTTCATTCAGGAGTTCTTGATTTTTTGCAAGATTTTTAATATTTGTATTGAAGGTATTGATTGTGTCGTTTAGGATTTGTGCTTGTTCTTGTAAAACAGTTTTTTAGGTGTCTGAGGATTTAATTAATTTACTGATAAGTTCGTCATATCGTCTGCCATCTTCTGCATTAAGGTTACCAGTGATAAATTTTATTATGTCGCCAAGTCCGTCTATTATCGCTCTTTTTGATCTGGTTTTAATGTTAATTTCGAGAAATAACTGTTTGATTAGTTGATCCGATTTATCTAAATATTGTTGTATTAATAATAACTGGTTTTCATAATTGAAAGTGACTTCATGAGTGGTGGAGAGAGTATAAAGCGTAAATTGTTTATTTTTTAGCAAAGCAATAGTATTAAGCAGATTATCTTTAAGCGTATCGTAATTATATACTAATAGGGAGTAATCAACAGTTTTTATTAGAGTCCATGAGCTTTCTTTCATGAGAGCTCTTCCTTTGGTTAGGGGATATAACCCGGGGTTGTCGCGCAATTGTTAAATTGTCACGTCACTGTAGACGAAAGTCCAGGTGAGGGCGAAGAGGCTGTTTCCTGAAAATGGTATCAGGTCATTAGCGTGTCTTTTAATTGTCGTATGGTTGGGTTTATTTCGCAGATCGTACGTGTCGTGTTCATGCACTTTTTCTATTACGTACGGTCTTGCAAAACGTGGTTCTTTTTTATTTCGAGAATTTATTTTGACATATATCTGGTCGTTTACTTTAAAGGTATGCGTTTTACGGGGTTTGTTAATTCTGTCGTTTCGTTTTTTACTTCCTTTTACTACTATAAAGGAAGTATTGGATTCATCCCAAAAATTCGAAATTGAGTTTTCAACAGATCTTCACGTTTTAGAGTCCCCTGATCCCAAAAAAACATATTTTTTTTCATTGGTCTGTCTGTCTGTCTGTCTGTGTGTCTGTGTGTCTGTGAACAGAATATCTCAAAAACGAAAAGAGGTATGGCATTGAAACTTCATATATAAGTTTTGTGTACTATGTAGATGAGACAGCAAGCTTTTGAAGAAAATCGCATAACCGGAAGTAGGTGTTTACTCTTGTGATTTTTCAGTTTTTTTCGATTTTTTCAAAAACGGCTCTAACGATTTTTTTTAAATTTTACATTTTTCTTACATTTTTAATGTGTATTGATGTGAGATAGGTGATTTTCCAGTTGAATACTTCTAAAGTGGGTTTCTTTTGTTTTTTTTTCAATTTTTTTTATTAACTCCTATTTTAAATAAAACACCCGGTATATTATTACATTTTTGAATTCACCTTAAAATTCTAGAGAAAATTTGTCTCTTTAACTAACACTCGATTTTGTACCGTTTTTGTAGAATTTGTAATTTTTGAAAATTTTTAACAAATGGTTAAAAATTTAAAATGAAATTTTTGACTAATTATAAGATCACTGTAAAAGGAAGTTGTGTGAGTGTATCACACCAGATTTTTTTTTGTTTGGTTTTGTTTGTCTTGGAGGTCATTGTATAGGTGTTTCATTTTTTCCTTATGGTCGGTGACATAGTTTTCATAAAAGGTTTTGTTATATTCAAGATCAAAGGGGTTTCGGCTCTCGGTGTGACCGAATAAAATTTCAAAAGGAGTATAATTTAAATTCGAGTGAATGGAATGATTGTAGGCTGACATACAATATTGAATCTTTTTAGTTTCGGGTATGTTTTAGAGTAATCGATAGTGTTCGAGAATTGTGGAATGAAGTCGTTCTACTACAGAGTTCGGTTGGTGATTGTAAGGGGTTGTTACATGTAACTTAATTTTATGTAGATCTACCTAACTTTTTAGAGGTTGCTTATTGAATTCGCCATCGACGACTAGAGTGTCTGGTGCGGTAAAAGTAGTTATAAAGTTAAATATTTTTTCTGTTACGTCTATAAGATTACTTGACTTTAAATGGTATGCTTGAGCGAATTTTGAGAAAGCATCTATTATAGTAAGGTATTTTTGTCCTCCTATCTGAAATATATCTGCGTGCAAAGTATGGAGTGGTCGATTCTGGGTAGGCGTTAAATTTAAAGGTTGCTTTATTGGTTGTCTATTGTACTTTTGTTTCTTGCAAATTTGGCAATTATCTATATAATTTTTAATATCGTTGGCGATTCCTTTCCAGAAATACTTTCGTTTTAAGTGTTCAATGGTTTCCGGGATTCCTCTGTGATTGCTTTTATTTTCGTGATAATTTTGAATTTGGCTGATTCTTTCATCTTTATCTAAAATGTATGTAGCTTGGGTGGTGCATCTAAAAAATTTGGGGGTGTTATTATCGAATAACAAACTTGCAAGGTAGACTTCTTGACCTTGTTATTGCCAACATTACTTGTGAAGTATCTCGCGACTCACAGCCCTTGGTTAAAGAGGATACATATCACCCACCTTTACAAATCGTTTTTGACAATAAAACAAATGCAGGTATTAAATTTCCTATAAATAAAATACATAAAACCTACAACTTTAATAGAGCGGATTTTCATTCACTATATAATGCATTACTTACTATTGATTGGTCATATTTAAAATGTCTGTCCGATGTGAACGCAATGGTTGACGAATTTTATAATGAATTATATTCGTTATTTGATCTACATGTTCCCACATTTCGTTGCAACAGTCGCAAATATCCCAAGTGGTTTACACTGGATATAATTACCAATATTCGGAAAAAGTATAAATACTTCAATAAATATAGGAAATATAGAAAATTGGCTGATAACATAGAATATAAGCGTCTTCGGCGGTTAGTAAAATCTCAAATATCCACAGAGTATAGCAACTACCTAAGAAATATTGAGCAATCCGTAACAAATGACGCAAAAAACTTTTGGTCTTTTATTTGTGATAAAAAAGGGACATCTAGAATTCCAGGTAAAATGCACCGCGATGGCACTGCATTTAATACTCCTGAGGCAATTGTTAATGCTTTTGGAGAATACTTTGCTAGCATTTATACTACTTCTACCTCTTCAACAATAACTCACTCAGATTCACTCAATAATATTGCCTGTGTATCCATTAGCAACGTTAGTGAAGAAGAAATATTGAAGGCTATTCGTAAATTAAAAAACAAGAAGACCGCTGGCGATGATCAAATCCCTAGTTATTTAATAAAGGATTGTGCAGGAGTCTTCGTTACACCTTTGCATATCATCTTGAACTTTTCACTTAAGTCTTCTAAATTTCCTGATGTATGGAAAATTGCCCGTATTTGTCCTGTCCATAAAAGTGGTGATCCAGCTGATATTGTTAATTACAGACCCATTAGCATTTTATCAAATTTTTCCAAGATTTTTGAGGTGATACTGTATGATCGAATATACTCTTCGGTAAAGCAGTACTTGTCACCGTATCAACACGGTTTTATGCAGCATCGTTCAACGTCTACCAATTTAATCTGCTTCACACAATATACGGCCCAGATACTTGATAATCAGGGGCAGGTTGATGTAATATACACCGACTTTTCCAAAGCGTTTGACCGCATCTTGCATTCCATTATAATACAAAAGCTACTTAGTTTTGGGTTTAGCGAATCTCTAATAAGATTTTTTACCTCATACTTGTCAAATCGTGTACAGTATGTAACATACAACAGTTATAAGTCGAAGCTCATTGCTGCTACATCTGGTGTCCCACAAGGTTCCAACTTAGGACCGTTGCTATTTTTATTATTTATCAATGACCTGCCTGAAGTACTTTGTTGTGAGAGGCTTCTATTTGCGGATGATCTCAAAATTTTCCTTTCTGTCGCTACTATTGAGGACTGCCTTTGGTTGCAACAACAAATTAACAACTTGCACAACTGGTGTGACACCAATAAACTTCAACTTAACATATCGAAGTGCAGAGTAGTCTCATACACCCGTAAATTACAACCATTAGTGTATATGTATGCTATAAATTCAAACTTATTACAACGCAGTGACACCGTTAAAGATCTAGGGGTTCTTTTTGACAATAAATTTAGTTTCGCTGGTCATATAGAGAACGTATATACTTCCGCTCTGAAAATGCTGGGGTTTGTCGTAAGAAACTGTAGATCCTTTACTAATATAGATGCTTTGGAAATTTTATTCTTTTCTTTAATCAGCTCAAAACTTGAGTATTGTGTTTTAATTTGGTACCCTTTCTATGAATATCAAATAATTAATCTAGAAGCGATACAAAGAAAATTTTTGAAATTCTTAAGCTACAAAGTAGACGGAGTTTACCCAGAAAGAGGTTATTCACAACCATTATTACTGGAACGATTTGATATGATTAGTTTAGAAAGGAGAAGGAAAATAATTAGTCTTACTTATTTATATAATATTCTTCATGCCAAAATCGATTGTCCATTTCTTCTGGAAATGCTTAATTTCCAAGTACCGTCACGTCAAAATAGAAATTTCGTAACATTTTATAATCCAACCCCACGTACTAATGTACTACGCAAATCACCACTTTATAAAATGAGTCAGAACTACAATGACATTTCAAATATGTGTGATATTAATTATTGTAATTTAAATAGCATATTAGAATTAGTATAGACAGCTTTTGTTAGTTTAGTAAGGTATAGGTATAGTATTATATTGTATTTCCTTTCAGTTTGTTTCACTATAAGCGAGTGTTTAGTGTTAAAGTTTCGATTATTAATATGTAATACTTTAGTTTATACTTTAGTTTATTGTGTCAATTGTCCTATAATTGGATTTTTCTTTCTGTTGGACAATAAACCATTATTATTATTATTATTATTATTATTATTATTATTATTATTATTATGTACATGTAGAAATCGAACAATAAAGAAAAATGAAAAGCGGTAGAGACAGTACATAATTAATCGATGAATCAGACAATATTATTGTTAGCCAGCAAGTGATTTATTAAAATTGATTTACTTGATTCATTATTTAAAAATTATTATCGATTCTTACGGAATTTTATTATATGTAAAATGAATTCAACTTGGTTACTATTAGGCCAAAAGATTTTTTTTTATTATAATGCAGTCCCAACGATCGTAGGTACCTGCAAACATTTCAGATACTGTATTTTATTGTATTAGTTGATTTGATTGATTCCAATAAATAATACACAGTAATAATACGTAGTACAAGCCAGACAAAACCGTATTATAATTAAATAACAATAGTAAACATTTTTGAGTGTTTCAAAATATGAATTGGTTAATATATTGGTATTGCGTTTAGCTAGGGAGAATGTATATTGTATAAGTAAATATTCACGACACTGCCTGCCAATTGCTAGAAAAACTATTTTTGAAACATTCCGTTGATCGGCAAACTAATCCTTTTCCAGGAAAGGTCATTATCGCTTAGGAATGCAGGTAGTCTGAATGAAACCTCAGACTTCAGCAACCGTAAGGATGGTTGCCTATTTAATGTCAAGTAGGAGTAATCACAAGTTCAAGTCTCTCTCCTTATGGGCCTTAAGCAAATTCTTTTTCGTCGTCTTAGAACGGTCTAGCTAGGGATTATGGCCCACGTAAAATTATGTTTTGGTCAAGTTAAACGAATTGGGCTTTACAATGAGCCGTACGAGGGGCGGTTGACCTTCACAAGGCCGAGTTCCAGATGCTCTTAATCTTTCCAGGCGGGTAACAATAATAAACAAAACAAAATATGAGCTAATAAAAGGGAATCCACATCAATTATCGTTTGTTGTCAGTTGGCTTTTAATAGATGCCTAAAAACTTGTTGGTGATATTAAGGAACTGAGTTATTTATTTTATTTTGCGATTGCAATTACAAAAAAATATACAAACAACGAAATAGCATAAAACCACGATAAAAACAGATAATTGCTATATTTGAAAGCAACGGTAGCTTGACGCAAACGTAATATTTCTAAAATCGGTCTACTTTCAATGTTTTGGCTAAAAGAGACAATGAGAAATTTTGTCTACCTGGGTTTTGTAACCCAGTTGTTATCGTTCGAAGGGCGTGTTAACCTTGGCAACACCGCACTTCAGTTTAAACCAACGAATTCTAGAATCATGGTTTTGCTCTGAGCTGTTTAACTGGGATCCCTCCCGTCAGAGAAATAAGACCTGGAAGCCTAGAGGGCGGGAGTTTTTAAGCTATACGCTAATACTGCCCAGCGCTGAGTCTCTTCTCATTATATGCTCTTTAACCATACAGATAATACGCTTTAACTGAGTAGCCACGCTGTTCACCCATCCAACGATCCATTGTAAACTAAATGCTACTCACTTTGATATAAAGTTGTATGGGTCTAACATTAATTGTTTTGGAGATATTAACAATTTTCTGCAACTTTTCTTAATGATTAAATCTCCAAAACGCAAAAAACAAAATAAGGCCTTATTAAGTTACATATTACGCAAATAGCAATAGTACATTTCTGGAGTAATATACGTATAATATTTAGGAGGTCTGCAAACAGGATCCCACCAGGTGAGTGAAGCTCTGAACTTTTGCAAGTAATTTTAAGATTTAGAGCTTCGTGTTTTAAAAACCGGGTCGGTTGTTTAAATTTTGCCAATAAAGCCCTCATAAGCGAGTTAAGTTCTTTAATGAATTTAAATGCTTTCGCATTAATTCTTCCGGCTAGTTTCGAAAAGCGGTTTCAGGGAGGTTTTAAAATGCCAGATACTTAACCAGTATGCCACGTGCACTTTAAGAAAAAAGCGGTTTCAGGCAGGATTAAAACCCCAGGTACTTAGTCAGTATGCCACGTGAGTTTTAATGTAAGGCGGTTTCAGGGAGGTTTTATAAGAAATACTGGTCGCAGGAATAAAGTGTCTTTGGCAGCGCGCGTTACCTTTTTTATACGTTACCAATCCTTCTTATCTATGACAGAGAGCTCGGGTAGGAATGCGTGAACGACGACCGCTCGTATTTTCGCGCAGAACGACGGTTTCACAGCGTTATCTTCATCCTCGCGCCTTGGAGATGCTTGTACCTGATTGTGACGAAGTTCTGGCGGCGACCAAATTAGCACGCATTATATTGTGTAGAAATAATCATTTTGGCCGGCGCTAATGTCATAGCATTGGTCAACACAGTTTGGTTTTTTTATACATCAATACGTGTAGTTTATGTCTTTTGTTATGCTGATTCTGAATCTGACTTGATTTGCTTTATATTTCTGTGTATCGTAATCGCCAGAAAAAACTATCACTTATAATACTATGAGTAGTCAAAGCTATGTCGAATGTTTTTGCTGTGGTAGCAAGAATGTCCATTATGCCTAGGTTCCATTAGGACGAGTGCGCTAGCATGAATCCTAATCCTAAGCGCAATGGACATGAGTAGTGATACCACCGCAAAAATATTCTACTTAACTTTGACTAAGAATGGTATCCGAGAGAAAATTCAACCAATATCACTGTAAAAATTCATTTTGAGAGCAAATGTTTACGTAAAATTTGGATTGCTGTGAGTTCGTCTCCATAGGAGCAATCAAAAGAAAAATTATAATAACTGTCATCACATAAAATGTCAAAAAGTTATGTCGCCAAGATCACTAGTGATTAGGTCGAAAAATCATGTCGCTTGGAACCAGTAGTGGTTATGTCGATATAATTCTTTTTTTGGGGTGCAAAGCTAGTTCGCGTCCGTAGCAGAAGCTAGGCTACACGTGCACCCTGGATAGCGCTAAAGAACTAGCACAATAGGCAATCCAGACCGTATTTGTGATCTCCTGGATAATCCCAACATACATATACACGATGACACCGAAAACATTAACCGGTTCTTTTCAGAACCACCCGACAAAGACTCTTGGACCTTTGCTAAGAGTATGCCAACTAAACATAAAGGGTATCAGCAGATCTAAAAGCGAATGCCTATCCAAACTACTATTAGAACATAACATTGACGTTGCCCTGATACAAGAAACATATACCAAAGACGAACCACAGCTCCAATCAAGAGGAAAAATCTACGGCTATAAATTAATAGGTGCCACATATCATCCTAACTACGGCATAGCCACATATGCACGAACATAACTAGAAAATGTGAAACTCCTTTCTACATCCGTAAATAACCATATCTCTACTGTAACTATTGAGATGGCTGGAGTTACGATAGTGAACGTATATAAGCCCCCGGCAACTGTTTGGCCAAATGATGTAGTACCCACAGGAAACCACCCGATAATCTATGCTGGTGATTTTAATAGCCACCATACCCATTGGAAATATCGGCAAAATAACCAAAACGGGCTGAAGCTCGTAGAATGGGCCGAGGCAGAGGACTTGCATCTAATCTTCAGTGCCAAAGATGAATACTCATTTCAATCAGCTAGATGTAACTCTGGGACTAATGCGGACCTATGTTTTGTATCCACTGACAAACATGGCAGGGATATACCTGTCACTCGCTATGTTCTTAAAAACTTCCCACACAGCCAGCACAGGCCTATACTTCTAGAGATGGGCATGCAAATTCCTATTATTCAAAGCTCTCATCACCCAAGATGGAACTTCTCAAAAGCAAACTGGCCAAAATTTTCTTCTGAACTAGATGATAATATCTGATTTATTGCCCCACTCGTAGAAAATTACCAAAAATTTGTTAAGATGGTCATATCAACAGCTAAGAAACATATACCAAGAGGGGTAAGAAAAGAGTACATACCGTGCTGGAGTAAAGCTAACGAATTGCTGTATGAAAACTATCTGGAAAGTGGCAGAACAGATATTGCCGATGACTTACTACAGAACCTCGATCTAGCACGAAGGGACAAATGGAATGAGACCACCAAAAGAATGAATTTCAGGCACTCTAGTAGAAAAGCGTGGAGCCTGCTAAAAAAACTAGGTGCAACCTTCCATACTGCAAGAGATACATCAAGCATCACGGCTAACCAAATCGCAAATCGAATAGTCGATATGTCTCGAGCTGCAAAGGATAAGGCCCACTATACGGAAATTAAAAGAGAACTTAGAATCCTAAAACGCACCAGCACCGAGAAGCATCAGATATCTAACGACTTTTCAGTCGATGAAATAGAAACAGCTCTACAAAGCGTAAAAATGGAAAATCCCCTGGATCTGATAATATTCACCCTGAATTCCTAACGCACTGTGGTACAAAAACAAAGCGCTGGCTAACAACGTTCTTCACTAACATCTTAAGCACGGTACGGCTGCCAAGAGAATTTAAAAGAACAAAAATCATCGCAATTCTTAAGCCAGGCAAACCTGACAACCGCCCGGAAAGCTACAGGCCGATTGCCCTGTTGAGCGTAACCTATAAGCTACTGGAACGTCTAATATATAATAGAATAAGCCCAGCAATCCTAGAAGTCCTACCCATAGAGCAAGCCGGTTTTCGACCCAATCGTAGCTGCGAGGACCAGGTGCTTGCGCTAACAACGTTTATTGAGAAAGGGTACGAGCAGCGCCAAAAAACAGGTGCGGTCTTTGTTGATCTCACAGCGGCGTATGACACCGTATGGAGAGAGGGGTTAGTTTTAAAATTCCTGAAAGCCACTGGCTGTGCGAAACTAAGTAACTTAGTTAGTAATATGTTATCCAACAGAGTTTTCCAAACGTTCGTGGGAAACACGATGAGCGGAAGTAAGATACTAAATAACGGCCTTCCTCAGGGATCCGTATTATCACCGCTCCTCTTCAACCTCTACATAGCTGACATGCCGATAACAACAGCTCTCAAATTTGCATACGCCGACGATCTGGCCCTTGCTAGCCAGCACACAAGCATGGAATTTTTAGAAAACACTCTCTCCAATGATCTCAGCGTACTGACGGATTACTTCAGCAAATGGCGACTCACTCCAAGTACCACTAAGACCGAGACATGTTGCTTCCACCTTAACAACAAAATGGCCGACATAACCTTGAATGTAACTTGTAATGGCATGACCCTGCCTTACAACCGCAATCCAAAATATTTGGGAGTAGGTAACACTAGATCGCACTCTCTCCTACAATAAACATTTAACCAGTCTTGCGGCAAAATTGAGGACCCGGAACAACATTCTACATAAACTGGCGGGATCAATTTGGGGAGCAGAAGCTGCTACGCTCCGCACCTCAGCGCTAAGTTTAGTCTACTCAACAGCGGAGTATTGTGCATCGACGTGGATGAATAGCCCCCATGTCAAAAAAGTCGACACTGTGCTCAACCAAACCGTGCGGATAATATGAGGATCCATCAAGTCTACACCCACTGCGTGGCTACCAGTATTAAGCCACATAGAACCTCCAAAAAATTCGTAGGAAGAAAATAATCGTCCGGGAATTCAAGAAAATCTCTGGAAACCCAGCTCTTCCCATTCACCAAGACCTAATTACATTTGGCAGGCTTAGGTCCAGAAAACCCCCGGTGAAAACAGCCCAACAGCTTATTAATCAGGGTTTCAATGGTAGTAATGAGTGGATAGAAGAGTGGCAGAACCAATCCAGCCCAACATGGCATTCCCTACTCGACCCTCAAAAACTGCCCAGTGGGTTCAACCTGCCACGTAAATCCTGGGTTCGTCTGAATAGGGTGCGTACTGGCCATGGCAGATGCGGAGCAGCACTACACAAATGGGGTATACGCCAGGGCGCTGAATGTGACTGCGGTGCGGACAGCCAAACAATACAACATATCACCTACGTATGTCCAACAAGAGCATTTCCTGGTACCCGTAACGACTTCCTTGAAGCCACACCAGAAGCGATCCAGTGGCTCCAACAATTGGACCTGGAGCTGTAATACTTGAAACCGAATTTGTATCCCAATTTGACTTAATTTTATGTTTACATACGTTCATAAATGTTTTGTTTTTCTTTTACATGTTATACCACCTGTATATACTGTTTTATATTATGTATGTTGTGCCATTAGCCAAATAAAATAATTCTTTTTTATTGGCAGAAAACAGAACAACACTACGTTGTCATTGGTCTATTTGAATTATCTGAGAGATGTGTTCAATTGTCTAGGAAACACAGTCTGACAATTATATATCACTTGTTCATGAACTTCTTAGAAGTTACCATAATTTGCGCTGTAACATGAGCCTTAATAGTAATTTACGATACAAGTGCGTAAAGCTGCTCTTTAGGCACGAGTGGGGTAGAGTTAAAAAGCGAGTGAGCGAGCGTTTTAAGCCCCCACGAGTGACTAAAGATGCTTTACGCATGTGTATCGTACAATATTTTATCTACGATACAATCTACAAAATACGGTAAATATAAAAAATATTTTACATGCAAATTAGAATTACTAGCAACCGGTCCTAATTTTGAGTGTTTTAAAAATGTTAAAACACGTTGCTACTAACTACGTACCTAATGAAATTTTTTAAGCACGTTGCTATTAACGACGTAAACTAATGAAAAAATGTTATTAAACAGTCGTTTTACAAACTTAAAACTGCCAACTAAAAGGCAATTTTACATACTGTCGTAGATAAAATAATTTTTTTGCACTCGCACCTGGATTTCTTTCTCCCAAACCTCGACCACGTCAGTGACGAACACGGTGAAAGGTTTCATCAAGACATTTCTGTTATTGAAAAACGTTATCAAGGTAAGTGGAACAGTGAAATGCTTGCTGATTATTGTTGGACATTGATATCAAAAAGTGCCGAAGAACAGTATAAAAGAACCGTAAAAAGAAAAACATTTTAAACAGGACGATAGCATACAGCTCCATGTAATGTACCTACATAGGTACCTAACTAATGTTATTTCATTTACTTTTCAATAATTAAATTTTTAAAAATCTGACGTGCCAGAATAAATTTGTTTTTATTACTATTATTAGAACTACAAAAAAAACGAAAATTGTACATAGTTTCTTAAGAAAAATAAAAAAAATTAACATTTGTTGTCTAGTGTAATTATAGTGTAAGAAGCAAAAAATATATTTAAAACAAAATAAGTACAGATTACAGAGGAAAGTATGGTAAAACTATAATTTATTTTTTTCAATAACAATTGATAACTTTTATTATACAATATTGGTCCACAGCAGTTATTTATTTATTTCAATTTGCTTATTTAAAATGATGTACTAGCACAGGGCTACCTAAATACTACTAAACACAAATATAAAACAATTTTTAGTGAAAGTAATTGAAAAATTTATTAATTTTGCGCGATTAAAATTACCAAGTAATAATAAGGTGAAGGGGGATAAAATTAGTCTCTGTTGTAAAAAAGATAACGGACTTATTTTTGCACTTCCCTGTCACCTACAAACTTGTAATTCGGAAACCTGGAAAATTCAATATGGTGGATACAATATGGAAATTTTAAGAAGAGTTCCGGGTGGTTTGGCTTAAACAAGCGTCCACGTTCGATCAGCAGAGTTAAGCAACGCTCTCTCTGGTCAGAACTTGGATGGGAGTTCCACGGCTGTATCTCTCGGCGCCTCGTGATACGGCTGTTACGGAAATAGTTGGTCCCGGCGGTCATAACAACATCATGACTGTCGTTAGTGGGGTTGGAAGTCCCCATAAATGCACAGCGACGCCTATAATTTGCCTAACGGCTGTTGGCTGAGTGCGAAATAAATAAATAAATAAATAAGAGTCAGCTTATCACGTTTCAACCCCTTCCAGACGTAGAAACTTACAATTTTTATATGAGTTCGTTCATACTATAAAAACAGGTATTAGAAACAAAGATTACTAAAATAGTACACACAGATTGAACTATAGAGGATGATATGGAATAGAGGACGTTGTGCAAACAACCAGTTATTTTGTGATATTTGTTGTTAAACTTAGTAAGTCATACAGAACTACCATGATTAAAATTACTGTCATTGGATGCTTTTTGTATTTATTGACTGTGATCCCCTTGTGTCAAAACATTACACTACAAAGAAATTATTCACTATGTTACTATTCATGGGAAATCGTGTGTATTTCGTTAGTAGAATATATTCAGTTAAACTTTTGCAATTACAAGTACATTCGATTGTAAATGTTCCAGAAATGCTATTTTTGAACTGTTACAAAATCATTAAAATTCGTATGATTTCTAATACGTAGTTTTTATATGTCGATTTAAATCATAAGTAGTAATCATAATCGGCTTTGCTCATATTAAAAAGCAATTTTTTTATTGTTTCTAGGAGGTACTATCTACAATTCGTATAAAAATATTTAAAAAGTAGTTAATTTATGTAACTTATAACATATTTGCAATTCAATCTTTAAACGAAAACAGTTATAAGTTGACCATGAAATCTACCCTAAGAAATTAGCAAAATTATATTTATTTTTATTTTTAATATTAAGAAATATGTTGAAATGGGTATCATTCTCAACTGCGTATTCTTTTATTTTTGTTGTACTTTCCGTTTTGTATTTATGAAGTTAATTACGAAAGTGGACCTTGCACCGTCGATTAATGCAGTAACGACTTTTGGCACACCCGATTTTAGTACGACTTGTTCTACTCATTATTTCTTACTTATATTGTGCCTCCAATGGCGATACAGTTAGTCAGTCAGTAACTATCCATGTAATGACAAACATCGACCACCATAGAAAAATATTTTCCTTTAATTATAAACTAGATTTAAGGACATTTACAAACAGGTACTTATATCAAGGTTAATGAGAGAATGTAGTAATCACGTAGGTATATAAAAACAATAAACTGCCATTAAGCTGCTTGCGGTTAGTGAGATTCTGCCTTTGCTGTGGTAACTGAGTCATACTATTTGTTCAAAATATTTGTAAGTACAATTTGAAATTTATTTTCGCTATTAATATTATTACTAAGTATATAATTTTTTCGTTGACCGCTTGTTAATTTCATTATTAATGAATCATTTTTCATAAAAAAAGATGGATTAATAGCCGTCATTAATACAGTCTTTTTCATTAATTAACTGTGTTTTTTTAAAAAGGATGGATTAATAGATCTATTAATACACTGTTTTTGATTAATACACTCTTTTTCATTAATTAACTGTTTTTGTGATTTTGACGTTTTGATGATATTTTGCATGGAGGTTAGTTGTATTAATCAAATTTTTCGCCACAAAAAAAGACTTGCGGTCAACGAAAAAATTTTGTACTTAATCAACTCGTTTGTTAATAGGCGATTAATAATCTCAACTATTCGTGCTTTAAACAGTTTCGATTATTAATCGCCTTCATTAACACACTTGTTGGTTAAATAACTATTGTTTGCGCTAGGCGAGATTCAGCACAGCTACCAAATATAGCTCGGCCGTTCTTCCACCTAACCCCTCAGAAAATGTGTACATTTATAATTCCTTTAGCTTTGACAGCTACTAGCTGCAGAAACAGTCACCTGCGTGTCAGGGCCATCTCTTTACTATGACATAAATTATAACTGTGATAAATACAAACCTTTGTTAAATCGACATTTATGGATTAGTAACAGTAAATTTAAGGCGGTAGAAAAAATATTGTGTGCAAACTCGTGCTAAAAGTGTTTATGCACGAGACTTATTATGAAACTCAGCCTTCGACTTCGTTTCATGTCTTGTGCATAAACGTCCACTTTTAGCACTTTTTGCACAAATAGCTATTAAACGAACTTGACCATCATATAAACATTTACTGTAGTTTGGTAATTGAATTGATAGCAGGCGACTTAAATATTGATATTTTAAATTACTATGACATAAACGAACATAACTATTTGGATATTCTTTCAAGATGTGGGTATAGTTTTTACATAAATAAACCTACTAGAAACAATGAAACATGCTTAGATCACAGTTCTTCCAAGACAAACATTTTTAAATATCATACCACAAATATAATATTAAATTCAAAAATAACTGATCACAATCCTCTTATTCTAAACGTTACTTTCCCAAATAAAGCAAAAGCATCTGGTGATGTGCAGGAGAGCTACATTAAAAAATGTCAAACAATTGATTATAAAATCATTTATCTACGACCACTACTAAAAGTAGGCCTTTTTATATTGTTTCACTAAAAGTGACGTTCTATAGTTTACCGTGTTTAAAGAAATCAGCTGTTTACTTTTAGCACACGGGCTAAAAGTGAAGTGAGGTTATAAAACTACAATTTCGAACTGCAAGTGAAGTTGTAAAGCTATTCCAGTTGCTTCTTGCGTTACAGGTAAAGCGTTTTTAAAATAATTAAAGCGTTATGTAATGAATACAGCCATATGTGGAGTATCAATAATTACATTTCGTAACTCACCTTGACAGCACGGGCGTGGCCAAACAATCTCCCGCGCGGCGTAGCCTACTGTTTATTATGACATAAATTAAAAGTGTGGCAGATGCGAACCTTTCTTAAATAGATATTTATGGATTCATAACGGTAAAATTAAGGTCGCAGATAAAATATTGTATGCAACGCGTGCTAAAAGTCGTTTATGCGCGAAACATGTTATGAAACTCAGCCTTCAGCTTCGTTTCATAATTTTCGTGTTTCGCGCATAAACGTCGACTTTTAGCACTTGTTGCATAAATAACTATTACAGAAGTTCTACAAAAAAATGTAATGGAATTTGATAATATCTGAAGATCATAACAAATCGCTTGAAAGTTTTATCATATATAACGCAACTAGTGGGTTCTTGACTATCAAATAATCATTGTGATTGTTATTTGATAATCAAGAACACACAAGTGGCTCGGCTAGATTATATCACGAGTTAATAAACTATATTTGAACAGTTTATTTATAAATATTAAAAGTACAGTTAGTGTGGTTGCTATGACGATTGTACTTTCAGCAGACAACGCGATGTTTGTAAAGGTATTTGACTATCAGTTATTAGTCAAGAATGGATATGATTGTCACCGTTGCTATGTACATTATCAAAAGTTAGTACATGCATAACTATGAATTTTTCCCGTCATTCATTGGTTGATGTTATAGAGAGTAGTATAATCGAAATAATTCAACGCGAAACAGAAAAATTTAGTTATATCAGAATTTTATCTCATAAATTCAGAAAGCGAAAACCTTGGATTACAGATAACGTAATTAAATTAATTCACATCAGGGATAAGCTATACCATCAAATGTGCTTATGTCCACAAAATAATGTAATACGGTAAAGGTGTAAATCAACAATCAATACTATTATTGTGAAAACTAAAACAAATATCACTGTAAAAAAGTAACTCAGTCAAAACATTCCACAAAAATTATGGAATATTGGTAACGAAGGATTAAATAATGAACCACAAAAACAGTCATTTAACTGTTTAACTATTGATAATAAAACTATAGTATGCAAAAATAATATAGATAATGAATTTAATAAATAGTTTGTTAACGTTAGTAAAGTATTGTCAAAAAAATTTAATTAGACAAAGAAAAGACATTTCTCATGATTAGTAAAATTTCGAATTTAGAGTACAGCATATTTCTTACTCAACTAATTCTGAAATTTTAAGCAATTATAAAATAGCTTAAAAATAACAAATCTTCCGGTATATACATAAATTAAATCTGAAACTTTAAAATCAACTTCAAATATTATTGCATCACCTCTTGGTACAATTTTTAATAACTGTTTTTTGCATGGATAGTTTCCTAATTGTCTCAACGTTGCTGTTATAACTAAAGCTAATATTATATGCAAATGCATATTTTGTATAATTGATATGCCGGCGAAACTTTTTGCATATGTATACTAATTATGTGAAAACAAATCGTTCAAGCAAAGCTTCATTTTGCATATTTTGCATATTTATACGATTTTGAGCATACTTTTTGAATTCTTGCATATTTGGTTATATTTAGCAATAATTTGTAATGTATGAACCTTTTGAGATTTTTTTTGTAAAATTTACTATTTCATTAAATTATTAATAAAATTTTTATGTGCAACAGAGATATATACTTTTACTTCCTGCATCTGGAATGCAGTGCGCGTATCGAAATAAGCAGAGGAAAGGGGAAGCCCCTGTTAAAATCTTTGACTATACAGTGGGCCCCAGGATTGATGTTACAAGTGGTGAGATGGTCTGCAAATTTTTGAATTTTATTTTCAGTTTTTGAAAAACAAGTAGGCCTTGACAGGAAAGCAAAAACTATTTTATTTTTAGGTAAACTACCCTTTCTGTTCATGATACGGCAAAATGTTATTAAGAAAAATTGTTTAAAATGATAAATTATGGACCTATACAAAATTTCAGGTAAACTACCCTTTTTGTTTATGATACGGTAAAATGTTATTAATAAAAGTTGTTTAGAATCAGAAATTATGACCCTATACAAAATTTATAAAGGATTTGTCGACTTAGAATAAAACGTTATTTTTTAGATTAAACAAATTGCATTTATTAAAAATGACGGCTAAATCTAAGTCGACAGAGTTTTCCGAAATTTTATATAGGGCCATAATTTATCATTATGAACAAATTTCCTTAATAGAATTTTGCTATATCATAAACAAAAAGGGTAGTTTACCTGAAAATAAAATAGTTTTTGCTTCCCTGTCAAGGCCTACTTGTTTTTCAAAAAATGAAAATATTCTTAAAATTCGTTATCTACGACCACTACTAAAAGTAGGCCTTTTAGCGCTAGCTTGTTTCACTAAAAGTGACGTTTTATAGTTTACCGTGGTTAAAGAAATCAGCTGTTTACTTTTAGCACACGGGCTAAAAGTGAAGTGAGGTTATAACACTACAATTTCGAACTGCAAGTGAAGTTGTAAAGCTATTCTAGTTGCTTCCTGCGTTACAGGTAAAGCGTTTTTGAAATAATTAAAGCGTTATGTAATGAATACACTCAGATGTGAAGTATCAATAATTACATTTCGTAACTCACCGTGACAGCACGGGCGTGGCGAAACAATCGCCCGCGCGGCGTGGCCTACTGTTCATTATGACATAAATTAAAAGTGTCGCAGATGCGAACCTTTCTTAAATCGATATTTATGGATTAATAACGGTAAAATTAAAGTCGTAGATAAAATATTGTATGCAACGCGTGCTAAAAGTCGTTTATGCGAGAGACATGTTATGAAACTCAGCCTTCGGCTTCGTTTCATAATTTTCATGTCTCGCGCATAAACGTCGACTTTTAGCACTTGTTGCATAAATAGCTATTTCAAACCAAGCAGGACCGAATCCCAGAACCTTAAAATAAAATTCAAAAATTTGTAGTACATCTCACCTCTTGTAACATCAATCCTGGGACACACTGTATAAACATAGACTGCCAACAACCCCACTTTTCCTGTAGAAACAATGTATAAGGAATCAACCAACATAGAATCCATTTCCCGAGTGTTGGGTGAATAATAGTCTGGCGGCGTTAGGGGAAATCTCATTTTTTATGTTGCTTACAACGTAAAGTTGGCGTTGGTAGTCCATGTTTATATAGTCAAACGTTAAAATGAATGACGTCTTTGAATAAAAATTAGTAAAATAAATATTCTTATAGAAAATAATTTAAATTTTTACATTATTTAGAAAACTCCTAGTTATTTAAAAAAAATAGAGCATATTATGTGCATATATTATAACATATACTCAACAAAATGTATGCATATATATGCGTATATTTTCGTACAGTTGAGTGCATATAATTATCAGCTTTAGTTATAACTCGAATGCATAGAAGCGGACTTCTAAACTGTATTTCAAATTATAGATCTATATCTATCATATCCAATGCAGCAAACATTTTTGAAAAATTAATACATATTAGGCTCACGTCTTTTCTCGAAGAACATAAAGTGCTTTCAAAATATCACTTCGGCTTCACACAAAATAAGTGCACAAATGAAGCGATTGCATTACTATGTGAGCGCATATTCAACTCATTCAGAACCATGTATTGCTGTATTTCTCGATCTCCTAAGACGTTTGGCACAGTAGAGCTTACAATCCTTCTAAACAAATTACAGAAATGTGGAATTCGAGGAACTGCAATAAGTATTTTCAAAAATTATCTAAATAATCGAACACAATTAGTTTTATTAATCAGACTCGATGCTCTTGGGAAATAAGTAATTACATGTTGAATACCTCAAGGTACCACACTTGGACTTCTACTAGTCTTAATATACAGTGTGATCTATTAAGGGTGCAACAAATGGGACATTTTTTTATTAGTTGTACAATCGAAATTTAAATACCGCCAAAAGTTAATGCATGTTCGATAACCATATCAGATGCCCTTAGAATGGCTTCAAGTTAAACAATATACAGGGCAGGACAAAAAATATGAAATTCGTTCAAGAATAAAGTTACCTTATTTTAAAAAATATAGCAAAATTTTATTGAGACAAGTTCTTTAGAATCAAAAGTTATGCTAAATACAAAGTCGCGGCCTCCTGTTCGAATTTTGATTCTTTTTTGGAAAATTTTGTATTACCCCCGTATGATACATATTTTTATTATTCTCATTTTATATGTATTTAAAGTAGCCACAACCACATCACTTTTAAATAACTTTTAGCAACTTGAAGCGTATTTGTAAAATTTACTTGGATTTATAGTTTTTTAGATAAGCGTCCATTTCATGTTTTTTGCAACGATATTTAACAGAACTTTAGAATTTCACAAATATTCTTTTTAACAAGGCAAAAGCTTTACTAATAACAATTTACATATGAAAAAACTCTCAATAAAATCAGAATAATAAAAATATGGATCATACGGGGATAATACAACATTTTACAAAAAAGAATCAAAGTTCGAATAGGAAGCCGTGACTTTGTATTTGAGCATAACTTTCGATTCTAAACAACTTTTCTCAATAAAATTTTGCAATAGTGTTTGAAATAAGGTAACTTTATTCTTGAACGAATTTCATATTTTTGTTCTGCCCTGTATGCTGTTTGATTTGGAGCCATTCTAAATGCATCTGATATGGTTATCAAACATTGTACAAGTAATAAAAAAATGTCCCATTTGTTGCACACTTAATGGACCACACTGTGTATTACTGACCTGCCATTATCTACTGATTTGAATGGTCAGCTGATTGCTTACGTGGATGATGCTGTCCTGCTTCTGCAAGCAGAAAGTTGGCATGCGGTGAGAACTGCAGTAACACAAGATTTGGCTATTTAGAAGGTTGGTTAGGTGCAAATATTTAAAGTTTGAATTATTCAAAAAATGTGTTCATTACTTTTAGTGTAAAATATATGCAAATAGTCAAGCTGATTTTACTGACATTACTGTTCAGGACACAAATTGGCCTGTAACTACTCGTAATTGTGAATGCAACATAAACATAAAAAAGTATCGTAAAATCACTGTGAATCAAAATATGCGATGAGACAATCAAATAAACAATATATGCATTAGATTAAGAAAAACTATATATGCCATTAAGAAATTAAAAGAAATATTAGTAGTTAAACAACTTTACTGTTTTACTATGCTTTGGTACAGTGCACCATGTTCTATGGCATACTAGGTTGGGGTGGAGCAGCTCGTCTTTACACGGAGAAGGGTGAAATAATACAAAAGTATACAGGGTGTTCCATTAATATACCGATAAACTTTTAGGGGTGGTAGGGGACATCAAAGCAAACATTTTGCTTTGTAAACATATATCCAAAAACGTTTCATTTTCGAGATACAGGGTGTTAAAATTGGTAAAAAAATGGTTAAAATGTTTTTTCCTCAAAAACGAAGCAAGATACGCAAAACCCTCAGGTAAAAAAAAGTTGTGTTTTTAGTTGCTTCATCTTAAACAGATTTAAAAATTAAAAAAAAACTACTGGGTGTTATTTTTTTATGTAAAAACGCTAACATGTTGCTCCGTGAGCACGCCCCTGGAATTACTGTATCAGCTGCAGTAGTTCCAAAAGATGCCGCATAAAGTTGCCAACAAACTGTGAAAATTTCATTAAAATCGGCTGCAGCGTTTTTTTCTACAAATTTTAACACCCTGCATCTCGAAAACGAAGCGTTTTTGGACATATGTTTATCAAGCAAAAAAATGTTTGTTCTGATGTCTCCTACCAACCATAAAAGTTTGTCGGTATATTTATGGAACACCCTGTATATTATATCCGACTTCTCTCGTTTTTAGTGATTCGAATGTCATGACATTGCAGCAATTATTCTAAATTGACATATTAAAATATATTTGCAAAGATTCACAAAGTATAAATAGTCATATTCATAATTACATAACTAGATACAAAACTGCTGTTATTCCACATAAAGTAAATAAATCAGTCAGTCAATGATATTTCAATTACTATATACCAAAGCTCTATCATAACTTCCAGTTGTACATTAAAGAAAATAACTTATATATACATCGAAATAATTTAATATACTTGTCAAAATGCTTTTCAGCCGTTTTGCAAATAGGTTCCTAATGTTTTATGTGCTAAGATTTTCTAGCTGATTATTTATATTGTTTTAAATATACAGTGACCGTCAAAATGTCGATATCAAGTGCAATTTTAAAAAAACTTTTTACAACAATTGCTGCTTGTCTAAAAACCCATTTAGCCCCTATCATATACACCGAGTGATTTTTAGTTATTTAGAAAATGACGTTTTTCGAAATTGTCAAAATCCAAAAATGCTATTTTTCGGAAATTAAGTAAAAGTGTAGTGTGTTAGTTTTAGCTAACTGAACAATTTCAAGGCCAAAAAACACCAATTTTTCTTTAACTCTAGCAAATATTTTATTTTTATTTTTTTTAAATATTTTTTAAAATGTCATAAACCAAGACTTCTATAATTCAAATTAATTTATGTGAAGACTTTAACGATTTATAACAATTGGAAAAAAAATATAAAATGTTTATTACTACTTTAGATTTTTTATTATTTATAAAAAAGTAATATGTTCCCATAAAATCTACGTTTTTGATACAAGGCGCTTTTTAGGTGAAATATTTTTCAATTCTAATATATATTTGAATGGCTTCTAAAAGCTCTAATTCAGCCCCGTCAATGAATTACTGTTACAAAAATGCTGCAAATGTTCTTCTTAAGTTGTCTAAATGATGAGATTTTTCTTTATCCAAGTTACATGTTATAAAAAATCTCCTCATTTAGGCAACCGTAAAAGAACATTTGTAGGAGTTTTGTAACAGTAATTCATTAACAGGGCTAGATTAGAGTTTTTTTAAGGCATTTAAATAGATATTAATTACAATTGAAAAATATTTCGCCTTAAAAGCGCCTTGCATTAAAACTATGAAAATTATGTAAACATACTCGTAATAAAAAAATTAACATTTTATATTATTTTTCCAATTATAAACCTTTAACGTAAAAGGTTTTTTTGAAAAATCAAAAATCAAAATGTTTCTCATATGATGCCGACCTTTTGGCGGCCAGTGTATAAATGTGAAGTTGTGTATTTCGCAGAAATAGATATTTAACTCTAACCGTGGGAGCGGACATAAGCAACACTGTTTCAGAAGAAATCCTTGTTAGAAAATTAGGTATAAAATTCATAATAAATGTCGAATGAGTCCACCACCTTCTTGAATGAATACAAGTGCCTCAAGAACCTGCATAAAAAGTAAAAAATACAAAAATATCGGTATTGGACAGCCGATATTAAATGCTGCATACTTTCACACCTTTTTACCAAATAAATTCAAACAAAATTGACGAGTTTGTTAGATTAACTAACCATTACATGTCCCAGTATTGCTTTCAAATAGAGGGAAAATTCCATGAACAGCACGAAGGAACAGTAATGGGAAAGAGCCGTTCTCCTTTCATTGCCAACCTTTTTGTGTCTAAATTCAAAAGAAGAAAAATAATGATTTTAGGAATAATGTTGTGTAAAGTTGTTTATAGTTCAAACAACAATATTCGAAATTTATTGGAAAATCCAAAAGACAAACTTAAGAATTTAAGGAAATCTAGAATTTACGAAATTAAATGTTCCCGTTGTAATTTTAAATATACTGGCCAAACACGTAGTAATATCGGTACTAGATTTAAAGATCATATAGCTAATTTTAAAATAAAAATGAAAATAAAGATAATAACATATTGAAGAAAGACCGAGGTTCCATCTCCCAACTCTGATTTGTTAGGACGATTTAATTACATTTGGAACTTCCGGCACCTTTCATTTTAAATACCGACGTTTTTTCGCTCTTTTAAGTTCATTTGTGCTAAATTTCATAGGATTTTAAATTCTTAGTGACATCTTTTTGACTTCACCCGTCGTTCAGCTGTAGAGTTCTGTAGATATGAAGTTTTCTGTGTCACTGCCTCGCTCGCAAAATTGAGAAATTTCAAGGATTCAATTCAAATAGGTAGATGACCACCTTTGATCTTCGATTAAACCCTGTAGTAATCGAGAATATATAATTCCAAAATTACCAATATACATCTAAAGGTAAAAAAATTTTTTAAACAAAACAAATTTAAAACTAAAATAAAAGATTCTGTGATTATGCTATGTTACTAGCCCACATTTTTAAAAACATAATGTTAGGTTTTATTTACAATTGTTATCCTAAATTAAGTTTCTTAAACGTAGGAGGGAGATTTGTGTAGGTTTTATAAATTTGGTATTGTAAAGAACGCTCAAATAGGGCCGTTTTATAAGAAATTGGAAATATTATGCTTTTGAATCTAAAATTTATGGCATGGACATCAGTCCTATACGTTATTTTATTATATAAGTAAACCGGCAGTTTTGTTGTAATAATTTTGTGACAAAAAGAAGAAAATTCTAAATGACGCTTATTTTGCATGTTTAACCACCTCAAATCTGTTAATTTGTGAGAAATATGGTCATATTTTTTATTCCGTATATCAAGCGTAAACATGAATTCTCAATTCTTTTTATTTTATTAGCAATATCCTGGGTAATGCATGAACCATAAATTTCGCTGCAGTAGAAAAAATTATATAGAACCATTTTACGGACATGTTTCTGCTTGTCTGACCGACTCGGGATCGATCGCACGTACACCGTTGCAAAAGCTGATGCAATTTGTTGAAACAGGGGAACTGATCTATTAGAATTGACAGCAGTTTTAAATTCGTGCCCCGGTAGCTTTGCGCTGCTGGGGTGCCTTTTAAAGTAGTTAATATCAATTGTGTGTCTTCTGAAGCCGTGATCTTTGTGACTTTAAGCCGTTGTGTATGTGTGCCTTTTTGCCGATTTGTAAGCCATACGAGGGACGTTGGGAGAGTAGGGCAGCCGTAGAATCCATTTTGCAGGTTTTACCGGATTTTTCGTGGGTTCTTACTGGTGCTAGCCTTTTTCCGAAGAAGTTTTTCCACTGGCAAACTGCAAAGTCGTCGTCAGCGTCTTCAATTCACCCTCTTCACGCTTGGCAGATGGCAATCCTTATCGTAGAATGCCTCGTTCCCGCAGGTGCCGAACATTGTGTAACGCAGAGGTAAATCTATAGTTTTGGTATTGTTAGTATAGAAAGCGATAACAAAATCCAGATTTTTGATTGGTTAATATCGTTACGAACAAATTTGCATTTGTATTAGTTACTCTATCTGTGTTCCTTTAATTTACAACTTTATATTTCTTTGTTTTGTTAGTGAATCCTTACTGTTTTTAGATATACAGTGTGTCTACTTAAGTTGGCGTCATATGGAAAACTTTGTTATTATAAGTTTTACGAAAAAAGTAGTTCTTTATAAAAACCTCTGCTTTCGAAAACAATAATAATCAGCTATTCACATTTGACATCAAATGTATAGGGTGTCCACAAATTGAAAAAGTTCGATAGGAATTTTTTGACCATTTCAATTTTAAATTAAATTTTACAAATCCTACTTATAAAACACGTTATATTTTATCTTAATTAAACAGTTATCATACTTCAAATGTTTAATCGCCTATTTGTAACATTTTAGCAATGCATTTAAATAAACAGAATGTTCAGTATTAATTATCTTGTTACACATTATTCATTAGCATGCGTCGGTAAAAGGTGACGGATCAGCAAAAAACATTTGAAGTATGAGTACTGTTTAATTAAGATAACATATAACGTGTTTTACAAGTAGGATTTGCAAAATTTAATTTAAAATTGAAGTGATAAAAAAATTCTTACCGAACTTTTTCAATTTGTAGACACCCTGTACATTCGATGTCAAATGTGAATAGCTGAATATTATTTTTTTCGGAAGTAGAGATTTTCATAAAGAATTACTTTTTTACGTAAAACTTATAATAAAAAAGTTTTCCATATGGCGCCAACTTAAGTAGACACACTGTATATATTGCTAGATCGGAACTAGCTTTCTATTATTTTTCTTATGGAGTAAACTTGGGTGTATACTATACTGTTACATCTACATTTTAATTGCGTTTCTTTAGTCATTTATTTTGATCTTATACTAATCAATTATTTTATACTACTGCTTTCTATTAGAACTGGCTGAATCTTAAGTTTTGATGTATTTGATCAATTCTACGGCAACTACACAGTACTACTTAGTGATAGAATGGTCATATACAAGTAACAAAGGGTCGACAATGCAATATAGAAAACAAAATTGAAGTGGATAGGGCGCGGCAAAAAGAAAGATATTGCAAAAACAGCCTGGAACTAAAACTCAACAGGAACAAGAAAGAAGTGAAAACCACAAACAATAGAGAAACGTTAATGTACACACAATACCTAAAATTTATTAAATAAGATATAGAAACTAGCGCAAAATAAGAAAGAGTGAAGCAGGTCTGTTGAAAAACTACGTACAACATAGTTAAAGGAAATAAAAGAAAGAACACAAGTAAATATAACTCCCTTTCAACTAGTGATGCAATCAACCAATTAACTATAATAAAAACTTTAATGAACCCCACTGAAGCCCTATATTGAATAGTGAATAAATAATACAAGGGCTATTTTTTCAACCTCCGATGCAGTAGGAATCAAAAACAAGATTGAATTTCAAACATTTATTGTATAGGAAATGTAAGCTCTTCTCTTAGTTACATTTCTACATAATCGCTATTTTGATGAAGGTACTTATCATACCGTAGCACGAGTTTTGTATGCCCTCCTCATAGAAAGTTGCCTCCTGGACACTCTGGCACTCTGCAGCATGCTGTGTGGATGATTAATTTAATTTAATAATAATATCCAGATATCTAATGGATATCATGTAATAACAGTTGTATGTATATAACTGGTGGGGTAGTAATGAGCAACCAGTGTGGTTGTTTACATGAAGTAGAAACGTATCTTGAAAAATAATAATCGACGTCAAATAATCACGTTAAAAGGTTAGATTACTTTTAATTATGAAGAGTAATAATTGGATATTTGATACGTAATAGCAATACAATATTCTTTACTGACTGAGGGTCACAACTATTATTCAAAATAGATTGCAAGATTGTTTGAAGCCATTTGAAGTTGTATTTTTCCTTCGAAACCAGTAAAAAGTGAAAGTGAGGGTTTGTGGTATGCTGTAGAACTGTATATCCAGATTTTAAGGAGTCAGAGAGCTGCAACGAGCTTATTTTGGTCGTAAACAACGCAAAGGAGGTGTTTTCAGACTACCATTCAGTTAGGAGCTGTTATAGTATACACTCAGGTAGAAGAGATACTTCCAGAAGGTTAGTGCTTATTTCTTATATCCCAATAATAAATAAATAATAAGTTTTGTAGGACAAATTAGTGAAAATTATTGTAATTTATGTTTAGATTGTAATTTAGAATATTGAGTTTTCCAAATTTACATTGTGATTCGGGTACTCGACGTTTTCGGACATTATAATTTGAAATTTACATATTTTGGAGTGGTTTATTTATAATTAATTTTAAAATCACGAACATTTAAAACATTTGATTAAATATTTTGACAACATCTATTAGATTTATTGTAATGTCAGATCTTTCAAGTAGTACTAACTGGATTGAGTAATTAGTTTCAATTTGATGTACTAAAGAATGTATTTGACTAAAGAAGTCAATTTATTAATATTTTAGAATAATTCAGTCTTCAACAATAATAAGATTTATTAGTTGAACATTAACCCATTCAGCTGAGAAATGAAAAGAGTCTCTGTGCTTAATAACTGTCTAGCCGAGTTATTTTTAAATAAGAATCACATGACATAATTCAAAACTTCACATTTCAGTTGTAAGAAATGTCAATTTAATTTCCTTCAATAAGGAGTAAGGTAAGTATTTAAGAAACTATGTATACTTGATATTACTTCTTATTAATAAGCAAACGGGTATATATTTATTTAATATTATTTGTGATATCTCTCTGGGAAAGGGAGATATTACCATTTGGCACCTCAAGTGGAGCTGAGAATTTGTATATATCACAATTTGGCTTGCAACGTGTAGCTGCGAGCAAAGATATATGACACCGTTCACGTTGTCTTTCAGCTCCTTCTTTAAGCTTTCTGCACCATTTTTGCATACAGCCGTCGCTCATAAACTGTACATATCTGACAAATATTGGCTGCATTATGGCCTTCAAAGTTATACCTTCAGTCAGAAGAAAGTGAATTACAAGTTATGGTGCGGAGCTCACAATACCGAGCGCAGTAAACCTTTCTTTCTTCTGGCTGAAGGCATAAACTTTGATGGCCATAATGTAGCCAACATTTTTTGCTAGATAAGTATAGTTTATGAGCGACGGCTGTGTGCGAGAATCGTGCAGAAAGCTTAAAGAAGGAGCTGAAAGGTAACGTGAATGGTTGGTTGACTGACCAGGCGGCAACCTTCTATAGGAAGGGCATAGAGACTCGTGCCTTCATCGAAGTGGCAATTTATATAAAAATGTAGCTGAACGATGTACTTATATTTTCTATACAATAATTGTTTCATATCCATTCTCGTTTTTTATTTCTACTGAATCAGAGGTTGAAGAAATAATACCCCCTGTATATGTCGCACTATAAACACTAGCGGATGGTAAATTTTTCTTTTATGCCGTTTTTAAAACCTTCCAATTAGATTATCAAGAATGCTTAGGTAGAAATATAGCAGAACTATCTCTAAAAAACTCTAAAAAATATAAAGGTTATGCTATACTTATAACATTACTCAATTAAATGCAAATTAAATGACATAGTAGTTGTCAAAAGCAACACAAAAAATGAAACCTTTGAAAATAATTTTCCTTCTTTCGAAAGGACACAAAATGGCATTGTAAGAATCATATATAAACCGAAATAATTATACTTAAGTATGAAGAAATACCATATTCAAATTTTAATAAAAAATATAAGAAACCAAACATTTAAATTTAAAACATTTGTTGCCATACCAAAAAGCTATTACAATCTGGCTGTTTTCCCAAAGCTGTTTGTCAAAGCAATTGACCCTTGACGGTGCCGCTATAGTTCACTCTGCGTTGTCTATAGCTGTAATAAACGTTATTGCATGCACAAGCACATGACGCAATGCCAAGCCTCCCATTGTAATCAAGGTCTATTATATTTAATCTTTATCCCCGAGACCAGAGCCTTATCTAGTCGTAACCGCTGGCACTTGTTATTTCGGAGATAAAGCCACAGGCTGAAGTTCAACATCACACAAACATGATAAAAACTTAAAAAATACAGTCAGCGCCTGACTTTCAATTCTTCTCCTGTGGTGTAGACACGATGACTACCTACTTCAGCTACCCCGAGCCTGCCCTGCAGGAAGAGCTCCGCAGGACCGCCAATGCCATCGTGGCACCTGGAAAAGGCATCCTGGCTGCCGATGAGTCCGTAGGAACCATGGGCAAGCGCCTGACCAACATCGGGCTGGAAAACACCGAGGAGAACAGGCGGAAGTACAGGCAGCTGCTGTTCACCGCCGACAAGGCTGTGGCCAAACACATCTCCGGAGTCATCCTCTTCCACGAGACTTTGTACCAAAAGACTGACAACGGCGTGCCCTTCGTTGAGCTTCTGAAGCAGCAGGGAATCATCCCTGGAATTAAGGTCGACACTGGGGTTGTCCCGCTGTTTGGCTCTGAGGATGAATGCACCACACAAGGTAAGCTAAATTTTTATTTCCTAAATTGGTTTGGGCTAGGCTGTGTGTTATGTAAAGCAGAATTGTCAAAATATGTGTTTCTATTAATGTTAAAGAATGATTAGATTGAGGGTAAAGCAAATTCATGCACATATGACCCGCAAAGGTAGTTTTTTTGTGTGTAGTCTTGTTACTCTACCACATAAACTAAGAGCGACGTTAATTGTGTCAAGTATGTGCCAAAACTTATATTGCTAATGGTTACCCAGACTCCATTATGATCTTAGAATCTCTTACAGTTTCAAAATCGAGTAAATTAGGAGATTGTACTTAATTTTTTAGACATTCACACTCAATCTGCAGTTACATCCATATAGACATATGTATGCATCTGTTTGCCATCTTTTTTTCAACCGTTTGCTTTTTGTTTATTGTTTTCCGTCTTTAATCATTTCCAGTTACGCTGAAAACATGCCTACTACTTCTTATTTGGTCTTTTACTTTTCTTTTACCCCCTTTTTTCTTCAATTGCAGTCTTAGTACATGACCATGACATCTTTACATTTGCCCTTTATTCTGCCCCTTGATTCTTGTCACCAACATTCCTTTCTCATGTCCCCAACCCCTTATACATTTTTCACGTTAATTCTCCCACTTCTATGTGACGACAGGCTAGATCAGAGGTTTATAGATTTCGTAGTGCTCCTATCCACTTATCTTCAACTATTTTTTCCTATTTTTATTTATCTATTTTGGTAACTCTTTCTAGTCGTTTTGACGCCCCAACATTTGTACTTTTGTACTTGTACTCTCCCCCCGATTCTATGGTTGTTTCAAAGACAGTGATGATATTTGCATAGACATTGCATTGGTACCCTTTTCTTGAAAATTATTTCTTCCCTGTCTATTCCGCTGACCCCATTTCTTCAAATGCAAACCTAAAAAGTGAGAGATAAGTGGTCGCCCTGCCTTAGTCCTTGACAAGTTTCAAAGCTGTAAGAAGAAAATTTCCTGTACGTTACGTAGTTTTGCCCCTCTTGTAATGTTAACCTGGTTACAATTACGGCTTTACGGCTATCTTCAACTCTCTCTCATTGAAAACAGTTACGTTGTCGGTACACCTCCATAATCCTGCTTAATATCTAAAAAAAAATACATAGAATTTAAAATTCCTTTACTAGTACTTCATAACAAATTTTTCATCTGGCACTCCCCTGGGTTGTCGGAATCGCCCTCAATAGTCACCTACTATTTTTTCTATTTTATTTTTAATCTATTCTTAGCAAATATAATTATTATTGAAATTAAGCAATGATAAAATAGCTTAGCGCAACGTAAATATGTTTTTCTGTTTAAAAGGTCAAGGAAAATATTAAATTTAAAGTTTATTACTTTGTTCATACACAACACAACGTCAAATCTGTAATACTCAAAATAATTTTCTTTAATTTACCAATACAAAGCTTGCGCAGAAACCAGTTTTACACGATACAAATTAAGAAACTCCCGAAAATTTAAAATTTTGTTATATTGAAAATAAAATTGTTAAATAATTTAAATGATAAACATTACAATTTCAAAAATTTGAAATAAAAACAAACGGCAATCCATTACAGGTTTCTGTCAGTGGAGCTGTGTACAACCTGCTTGCGAATAGAAATATTCTATTCAAATTTAGCACTCATTTATGGGAGGGGCTTCTGCTAGATCTTTTCATTAGACGTAGTATAGTATGCTTTTCCAATCGTTTACACGACGCTAACCACAGATTAACAGTGAATAATATCTACTGGTATAGGAAATCTGCATTAACTAAGAATGTGGTTTACCAATCAGTGAGCCTTCAAGAATACCTGCATGCTGTTCATATGTAGTGAAGGTTGCACAAACACAATGTAATATTTGGTGATAACACTATAAATAAGGAATACTTTTTTATCCAAATTTTTTCTAATGCTTGTATTTTTATTTAATCAGCAAATTTAAGTACCTACAAATAAATTTAATATTTTCTTACTCGGTGAATATTCAAAATTTATTTTAGATTTAAGAGTGTACTAATTTTTTATTACTTATGTTAATATCGTATGCTGAATTACAATTTATTCCTCTTTTTTTGTGATTTAAAGCTACGAATACAATATTTGATAACATTAATCTGCAACTGTTACTATATCAACAATTTAAATGTTAGGCTACAAAACTGATAAAGGAGAGCTTTTATAGTTTGTTATATATCGTAGCTAAAAATGTCATTGGACTTTAATCAAGTAATTGTTTATTATTAAAAGCAAAAAAAGATTTACTGTAGATAAATTATAACCTTTTGTATTTTTTTATTAGATTTTTTTTATATTTGCTAGAAGCATGTTTTTAATAAATACGGTGTTGACGAACGTGAATATTTAATCTATACAGATTTTGTTCACCACAACCTATTTATATCAGGCGTATTTAATATTGCAGATGAACCAAATATTTCATATCCTTGCGCAGAGTGGCTTCTGATAAGATAAAATGTGTCACATTAAATATTATTGACGGGAACTTACAACAGACTTTCAGCAACTTTCGTGAGTTTGTCGCAAATAAAATTCAATAGAGAATTTGTTGACAAATACTTTTGTTGCATAGTTTTTTATTATATGTAAAAATAAACTCACATCATTAAAAAAGGAAAGTTCGTGTAAATGCCTCGAATCATCGAAAACATATACGAGGTTAGAGTTTATAGTTCAGCTCCAAAATGTTTACTTAAAAATGCCTTCACCTTATTGTTGATAAACTGAAGTTTCAGAGTTTCAGGGTAAAATAATAATCGATTTTATGGTTGATGTTAATCAAAAACTGTAAATTCAAATCAGATTTTTATTTACTCTAAAATATGTAAAACTAGAAATTTTGCATTTGTCTGAAAATGGACGAAATTGTTGTTAATTACTAATTTTAACTACTCTCTAACACTAATTTAAGTATAAAGTAAAATAATTCATACATTTGATCAACATTCAAGTATATTGTTGGATATACTGAAGCTGTAACTAACGCATTAAGCATTACACAAAGTCCATGTTCTATGATCTATGCCGGGTTATCACGTAGAATGATAATATACTTTCTTAAAAAGGATAAATAACGAAAATTTATCTACGAATTAATAGTGTACATCAAAAGCGACAAAAACCGTATATCTAACTTGTTACAACGTTCACAGAACTTTGGTAAAAAACAATTTATGTCATTCTGCTCAAGTTTGTAATATATCAAATTGCCTTTGTAACTCAAAAGCAGAAGGTAATTTTGTTATTTTCTAAATTCAAGTTTGCAAATACACTTTGATTTAGTTGTACTTCGTATAAAAAAGAAAACTATTTTTTCCTACTACTTGTACCATATCAATAGTCGTCGTTGGCGATCATTTTGGTCTATATTACTTTAATCACAGCTCTTGTAAAAATGCTACGGACGTTAGATATGTTCATTATCGCAAATTTCGCAACCAACCAATACCACCTGGAGAACAAGGCCTCAGATCTCCGGCGTAACGTCAGAAAAAGTAGGTCGAATTGATTGAATGTATCCTCTTCTTCTGCAGATGGTATTGAACTAAAGCATTTTACGCAATTTCGACTGCTTGATAAATTAATATTCTGTATTTTTGTATCCAAAGTATGCCAATTTTCGCTGTATCAGAGCAGGTAATATTCGGAGCTCCTTGAAATGGATCCCATTTGCATAGCAACAAGATTGACGATCATAATTATGGTCTTATTTGAATTGAGTCGCATGTTAAAATCTACGTGTACGTCGTTCACCTTCTTTATCAGTCTTTGTAGTCCGTCTGTACTGTCAACGATTAGAACAATGTTGTCTCCTTACCTCCAATTACTAATCAACTTGGTTTTGAGCCCCCCACATGGGTGGTCTTATTCAAAATGTAAATAAAAAGTTACAGATATTCTTTTTTTAATTGTTTTATTAAAGAAAGCGCACCGCAGGAAAAACACCTTTTGCTAAATCGAATAACAGTTGAAGGGGCCAATATGATGTTAAAAATAGGTATAAATATCTTATAATATTTCTAGTAATACCGAAACAGTAAGAGGATGCACTTAGTAATGGGAATTGCATTCATTCACTAACAGGAGAGATATTAAAAACACCAAACCTTCCTCATGTATTACATTTAATGAAAGCAATAAGCTAGGTTAATACAGCAACATGTTTCGACTAAAGAGCCGCATGCAAATTTCGAGTATAAAATCCTAGAGGGAGCGGGGGTATACAGGTATTCATTATCGAATAGTTTACTTCTTTACATTATTATTCTGATCTCTTCGTTTTTATTTTGTTGTAATGCTAACGTGGCCTCTTCATGTAGTATCTAGATATCTACATCGTTTCATGCAGATGTAGAAGCGTAAAGTTATATTAGTTTACATGAGTACAAATTGGGTTTTTCTTATTGCCACCCTGTTCAATATTGGAGAAAAACATAATATTGCTGTTTAACCCAGTTACAAAATTAGTAAAATTTTCTTAAATTTATTTATTAAAACTCACTTCAGAAGTCTGAAGCAATTTATGAGGTCATTAGTAAGTCCTGAAACCACAACTCAGCAATTTAATCGGCTGGTTCTAGGCAACCGATTTCGCATTTTACAATAACTTCAGCAGAATGTATTTGCAGGAGGCATGAACAAAATACAACGCCTTAATTCTGTGCTTTTAATTACTAAGTTCTTATCCATTACTAGGTTAAAGGGTTCACTGATCATTTATTTGCTCCTTCTATGTAAAAATTTACGTATACAAAGGAACAAATTTTAGTAAATAAATTAATATTAACGTTGAAAACTTTATTCACTCAACATTTACAATCGCTATGCTTTCCAAGCCATAAACTTGGTTTCTGAGAACGGAGACCGGCATAATTCGCAACCCTTGACCAGGAGATTGCTTTCCAAGCAAAAACTACTTGGTCTATGAAGCTCTAGACCGGCGATCTCCTATAATTAACAATCACTACGAAAATACTGGAACCCAACTCAGTACAATTGCTTTACTTGATCTTTTGTTTACCATAATTGCTAGGCCTTTTCAGTGTGTGGTCTACTTTCTCTAGAGTAGTATACTTGGTGTGTCTTCTTCACAGTGTCCTTATATCACTATATCACAATAGTTTAATTGTTAACCCCCTACGCAGTTTTTTGATGGCGTTTGCAACATTTTCTGCTTTGGACATTCCATGTACCAATTTCAAATTTCTGATAAGTTTGTATTTTTTTGTGCTGTATTTTAGTATTAACGTAGCTACTGTCCTACGCCAAGCTTTTTGGTCGTCGGCTGCCTATAGTGCCTATTTAGTATATTCGCAGTTAACCTCTGCATCTGTATCAGCTTAAACCGAAACAGGCTAAAAAACCTAACACATAAACGCAAGAAAAGTTTTTTCCGTCATTAGTTATAACTATAATTATTCGATATTCTTGTCTTTTTCACTTCCTCAAGCCGGGTCTTAGGCCAAACTTCTATATGGCATGTTGCGCTCCGAACTACATTTGAATTTACAAAAATTAAGTGCGTTACCATTTAGGCACACACCATGCTCTTGTAGTGTTATAATAATAACGTTCTGTACAAATTTACAATACGAAAGGTCCAATTTGCATTGTACATAATATATTCTTCACTAAAAGTTATTCCGAATGCGTTTAGCCCTCCCCCTTCCCCCCATTCTATTGCCTCTCAATGTAATCTCCAATTTCGCAGGTCTTGATGATTTGGGCAAACGCTGCGCCCAGTACAAGAAGGACGGCTGCCACTTCGCCAAGTGGAGGTGCGTGCTGAAGATCAACAAGAACACCCCCTCCTACCAGGCCATCTTGGAGAACGCCAACGTGCTCGCCCGCTACGCCTCCATCTGCCAGGCTAACGGCCTCGTCCCCATCGTGGAGCCCGAAATCCTGATCGACGGAGACCATGACATCATCCGCTGCCAGAAGGTCACCGAAACTGTGCTGGCCGCCGTCTACAAAGCCTTGAACGACCACCACGTGTTCCTCGAAGGAACTCTGCTGAAGCCCAACATGGTCACCCAAGGGCAGTCGCACGCTATCAAGTGCAGCCCTCAGGAAATCGCTAGGGCCACCGTCACTGCACTTTCTCGTACCGTTCCCGCCGCTGTGCCAGGCATCACCTTCTTGTCTGGTGGACAGAGCGAGGAAGAAGCTTCCACCAACTTAGATGCAATCAACAAGTAAGTGACTTGGTCTTTATTTTCGAGGAGGTTTTTAGTTTTATACAACTTTTTATCAAACATACATGAAAACCACTGTATAAAAAAATCATAAAAAGTGACCACAAAGAGCGCCTACACTTTCCCATATCAGTAGAAACCATTGTTTTAAATACACAAGTAGATGGTTTCCTCTCATATCTTTTTGAATCAGAATTACTCTTTCAAAAATGGTTAAACATACAGTTTTACAATCACTATTAATATGTAGCACATCATATTCCATGTATCTTCTTTTATAAGAAAATGCAGACTCTTAAATTAAAAGCACACTCCATTTTTTAAAATATAGTAGTATAGAAGGAAATATAGGCACAAAACATTTAATGATTATAGTTTTAACTGTCAACGAATTTCGAATAAGGAGCTTTCAGCAAATTTGCAGCATTTTTTTTACAGACTGCCAAAGTGATAATGAGTTTGCAGTCAGTTTTCTAGAAATTCTCTTTTCAGTAAGATGTTTGTGAATATTTGGCGTTATTTGCAGCACTTCTCCGCAAGTTTGCAATAAATGTTTTATTAAAATTCTAATAACACACAGTGTTACGTTTGCAGTGAGTTTTGAAATGCATAATTTCAATAAATTTTCTAAAGTTATAAAGAATATAAAATAATTTTAAACAACTGTTAGGGGCGAAATAGTTATTTATGTACCAAGAGCATTACGAAGATATTTATACCCGCTCGAGGGCGATAAGTTTACATGGTGCATATACAATTTTATGTCCTACTCGTGTTTCTTAATAACATAAGTAATGGATTAGAAAGCTTATATTGGATGATCAACTATTGTTGTGAATGTATCGACGCATCGAGGTACGTAAATGGTCAGAAATTTTACGCTTGTCATTTCTGACCACTCACGTACCATAGTAACTCATAATATCCGCCAGGATCTGAAGTACCCCATAATATGACATACACAGATTTGCGGCACCAAAATATCGCAAAAACTCTTCCAATCAGTTCAATGACAAAGGACCCCCCGTTAAGCTGGAAGAAAAGGGTCGCTCACAAAACTCAAAACTGAATGTACTTGAAGATACTGAGACAAATTCGGGTAATTTGTTAGGCGCCACCTGTCTGTCAGAATAAAATGGAGGCTCTTCTTCAAGAATGTGCTCAGCTACCAGATATGGTTTACCTTGTTTAATTTACATTTTCAGTAGATCTAACGGGAAGGTGCTTAAAACTTGTTTCGCTTAAGACGGTCTATTCTTATATATACACAACGTATTCGGAACGGAATAATTCACAACATGGATTAATCGGATATTACGGCGGCAGGACAATAGAATTTCTCCCAATATCCTACCAGAAAGCGAAATAAAGTTTCACTTTAGTACAACAAAACGTAATCGCAACTTTGGACTTGCAGGAGATACCACGTGGATATACCTTGGTGATTGCTAAATCCTACAAAGTCAAAAAATGTTAGCAATAGCCGATACACTACGAGGAATGGTCATACTTAAAACCACACAAACATTATGTGTCTAGCATGGTTGCGGGAATATTCGGAGCTATTTGTTAGTATTCAAGATTTTTAGACGTTTAATTTCGTACACATGGACACTTTTTTCTTGTTTATTAAGCTGTTATTCATCGCATAATATGTTCTAAGTGTCCTCCTGTATCCTATATCTTCACTCCTATGTAGCTACCGATTTATTTTAATGTCAAAGCCTTTAAGTGCCTCATTCCACTCCTCGGCAAATGATTATAAAATTTCTATCGTGATTCTGAGAGCTCCAGGAGCTTCACTGTTTTTCAATCATTTAATTTTTAGCGTTTTTTACTTCCTTTTACAATAAAGGAAGTATTGGATTTACGCCAAAAATTCGAATTGAGTTTTCAACAGATCTTCACGTTTTAGAGTCCCTTGCACCCAAAAGACATTTTTTTTTTCATTGGTCTGTCTCTCTGTGTGTGTGCGTGTCTGCTTGTGAACTATGTAGATGCGACAGCAAGCTTTTGAAGAAAATCGCTTAACCGGAAGTAGGTGTTTATTCTTGTAATTTTTCAGTTTTTTCGATTTTTTCATTTTTTTTATTAACTCGTATTTTAAATAGAACACGCGGTATATTATTAAATTTTTTAATTCAGCTTAAAATTTTAGAGAAAATTTGCCTTTTCAACTAACGCTCGATTTTGCACCGTTTTTGTAGAATTTGTAATTTTTTTAAATTTTTGACAAATGCTTAAAAATTTTAAATCAAATTGTTGGCTAATTATAAGATCACTGTAAAAGGAAGTTGTGTGCGTGTATCACACCAGATTTTTTGTCTACAGCTACGACTTCTTTTCAGTGGCCTGAAAATTTTCTTTCCATCTCTTCGTAATATTAATTTCTTTTGTCGGTATCTCACTTCATGAGTTTTGAACTTAGCTTTCTTCGTTCTTTTTTTTTATTTGAAATTAGAGTGCTTCGACTATAAAGTCATTAGCACTATATATACTTGTGTGTTACAATAGATTGGTTCTTTCTTCCCTTAATGTGCTCAAGACTTTGCATAATAGCGTTCTCAAGAAAAAATCATCAAAATTTCTTCAGTTCTTTATAGATAACGAAAAACAGGTTTTCTCAATTCCGTCTGTCTGTCTGTTTGTTGGCAGTATAACTCAAAAACTATTTGTTGGAGAAATACGAAATTTGGCATACATTATATATCTACCTGGCATGAAATCGAGAAAATTTCAGATAAATATACACAGGGTGAGCACCATTTTTGCTTTAACTGAAAAATAAATAAAAGTAGCAATTCGCACATACCTCAGGCTTTACCCTTGATGGAAATGAAAACCAACAGATAGACAATCAATGTTCTAAAAAATAGAATATAGGTTAACAATAAATGCGTTCTATTTAAGACACCCGCATCCCATCGATCGTAGACGGCTTTGATGGGAGAAGTAGCGAAAGCGTGCTTTACTTACAGATTATAGAAATGCATTCACTGCTTCGTTCGCAGGCGCTGAAGTTAGAATCCCATCAACGGCAACTTTTTGTATTTAAAATTGATTTAATTCGCGTTGTCAAGTGTTTCCTTTTATTGTATAAGCATTATTACGAACGTAGAGATATTTTTACCCCTATTTTCCCTTGCTTTCTTTAAACTGTTTTGTTGCTTTAACTGATACATGTAATAATTTGCACATAGCTCAGGCTTTATCATTGACGAAAACGAGACCTCACAGATACAGGGTAAACATCACACATGGGGCAATAGTATGGTGTCTTTATAAAGCAGCAGGAACTCGTACAATTCGAGCACGGCCTTAGCCCAGTAATTCAAGCGGCCACAAGGGGCGGCACCAAACTGGGTTCGAAATATTTACTGGGAGCGCGGAGTTCGATACCCAGCGAATTACATTTTTTTAAATTGCAAATTGATCTAATGCGCGAGAGGGAAGTTTCGTCTAAATCCCGTTTCCACTGTTTTGAACTCCACACTCTTTTTAGTTAATTCCTTTTCACTTGTTCCCGTATCCATTTCTTCTTTAATCTTAGTAATAACAACACCACCTAGAAACAAGACCTTAGTCGACGTGACGTCAGCACAGGCAGATTCTTACCTACCTGTGCTATCGGTTAAATCGCATAGACCAAGAGTGCCTATTACTTAAAAATAAGGGCTTCGCGTGGAAGCTAGGTTACCAGTCGTGACGAGTCCTTAGTCTCTTCCCATTCGCTTTCTTTGTAATGGAAAAAGAAGTTTCAAGGCAAAAAATCGTAGCCCTTTTCTGCAAGAAATTTTAAAACCAGCTCCGACACAAAACTTCGTTTGTTATGAACATTTGAAAATTGTTTTTCAAAACATTCAAGTAATATAATAAATATAACGTAAGAAATTAAAATTAAATTCACTGGCCCATTATGTGTATAGGAATTCTTGATTAAGCTTTCACCGCAGTAGCCAAAAAATCATTATTACCTACAAGAGGTACATACCTTATTTACGTTTGTATAATTGCCTCGAGACAAAGAAACATTTATTCGCATGGTGAAAATTACTGTACACAAAACGCTTGCACAAATATGGTATATAATTGTACAGTCTGGTTACTATTCGCCGGCAAATGTTTTACAACGATAGCAACTCTCCATTACGATGCAAATGAAATGGCCTGCTTGTAACGGTTTTGCGTGTTTTAGTTGTGTAAAACTGATGGTAAATTACTGGCACCACACACTACCAATGACTAAAGTCCCTAAGTTACTTGTCTATTACAAAAATCTGAATTGTAATCGATAATTGCAATATAATATGGTCGACGTCAAGAACCTATGACATCAGAGCCTTTCGGTCCTGTTTCTAGGTGGTGTTGGTTATATGCAAGTAGCGGTCGCTATCAATCTCAGACCTTCTAATTTGGTGTCTATTATTGTTTTTTTTTTTGCTTTTGGTACTGGAACTCCTTTATTCTGCTTGGGATTTCTCAAATTTTCTGTTCAAATCATATTGTGTAGTACCTACTTAGAAATCGAACAGCTTATTGTCTATTCAAGTTTCAAAATTGTAAATAACTTTGTAGCAAATGTTTAGTAAAACCAACAGTAAACTTTCAGTAAATTTTCAGTCGACCTTCAACATGTTTTCAGCTAACTTACACAAAGTTTACAATAACTTTCAATTTTGAAAAAACGCATAAAATTGGACTCGTATTTTCTATGTCTGACACTGTAGATGTATCAGGCATAATTAAAGATTTCAAAACACTTTTAGATTTAAACTGTGCTGTAGAACCTTTATATTTTCCATAAATTGTTCTGTCCTACACATTTCCGATTAGGTAGTCTTTATAATTCTAAATATAAAATTTAATCAAAATACTATAACCATACTAAAATATCACAATATTTGTGCTAATGCTTAAAAACCAATTGCGTCATTTTTCAAACAATATGCTATAAGTCTCATGCTGCCAATGCCAATGGTGCAATTTTTATTTAACTTGTGTTGCAAATCATTATTTACCTCTCTATCCCTGCTTACCTTAAATAACACGTGAGCAACTGAAAACGAAATTAAGCTAGGCTTTGAAAAAATTACGTCATGTGCCCTATTACTTCTGATGTTTTTAATTTAAATATGACAGTTATTAGAATAGTAGAATTGTCAAGTTGTTTAAATTATCAAATTTTAAATTATAAATATTTAATAAAGAACAATAGTTACTTATTTAGACCACAAGTGTTAGAAGTGCAACTTTTTTTCACCTGTTAAAAATAAGCACGCTAACACGAGTTGTCGATTTCATTTTTTAATTTTTTTTTACATATTCAAATCCAAGACAATTGTACAGAATTTTATTTTCCTTTATTTTAGTCAAGTGCGTTCTTCCATTCTGGTAATTAAGGAAACGTCTTTATTTATTGAAATCTGTAATTTGTTCACGTCAAAATAACACTAAAAATAAATAAATGAATAAATAATTTGTTTCTAAAATCGTTCATTTGTAAATTAAAAGAAAAGTGTCACTTGTTTTTCACTGTTTGAAAAAAGTGACACTTCACACCCTGAAATTAATTTAAAAAAGCCTGTTTTTTAAATAGAATTTAAAAAAGTTTAACAAGCCTACGTCTATGCTCAGCGGTAGGGTTACTTCAATGGCGTCGGTTTCGGAAGAGGAGGTTGGGCGTTACCCTCAGCTAGACACTGGATTTGATTGGAACAAAGTTTATTATATTTACACTAACTAACATACAAATAAGCTTAGAACTAGGTAACATATATGTACAGAAAAAGAAAAGAAAATGGCGGATGGGCATCCGCAGTTGGAAGCTGGTGTGGTCCTTCGGAGGCGGTGCCGGCGGCTTCCTCCTGCGGTTGCAGCGGCGGCGGTGGCGACTGGCGACGGGGCGGCGGCTGAGAGCAGCGGCGGCGGCAACGTCGGCAGCAGTGCGGATCTCCTTGGCGGAGGCGGCGGCTGGCGGCTTCCTTCGGCGGTTGCAGCGGCGGCGGTGGCGACTGGCGACGGGGCGGCGGGCTGTGAGCAGCGGCGGCGGCAACGTCGGCGGCAGTGCTGATCTCCTTTGGCGGAGGCGGCGGCTGGCGCCTTCCTTCTGCGGTGGCAGCGGCGGCGGTGGCGACTGGCGACGGGGCGGCGGACTGTGAGCAGCGGCGGCGGCAACGTCGGCGGCAGTGCGGATCTCCTTTGGCGGAGGCGGCGGCTGGCGGAAGTGGCTCGAGTTCCCAACTTTGTCCGAAGACGGAAGGCAGCAGTGTCCAATGCGGAGGATTGGCTCTAAGTCCACGAGGGTGATAGGCTCTGGAGAGGCTGGAGCTGCTAGCTGGTCCTGGAAGCTGAAGTGGCTCGAATTCCAAGTCCCACGAAGACGGCAGACAGCAGAGTCCAATGAAGTGGATTGGCTCTAAGTCCACGAAGATGCGGCAGACAGCTAAGTCCAGTAGATGAAACGGCTGGTGGTCCTGGAGCTGAAGTGGCTGCTGGTGGTCCTGGAAGCTGAAGTGGCTGCTGGTGGACTCTCCTTGGCTGAGTTGCTGCTGGATTGACCCGCCGAGGCAGAGTGAGTTCTTACTGCCAGCGTCTGACTATTTAAAGGAGCCAGTCCTTTGTCCACCGCGATCTCGACGCTCATTGGTCGAAGTAGAAGGGATGTTTTGTCCGATTTCGATATATTTCGGATTTATAGCGTTTAATTGAGCGGCGTGATCAATTATCGACTTGATTTGAGTCGCAATCAATAGTCGTTGAAATGTCGATTCTAACGACACCCAATTTGCTATGTTTTGGTAAAGATTAGCTCAACTTGGAATTTTTAATTCCGTGTTCCGCGTAAAGCTTAATTAAGCATTACTCTTATGGCGTATGTTAATAAGTTTATTATGCTTCGATCGGTTGCGCGCTATTTTTATAAGACTTTTGAGACCAATTACGCTTTTCTGGGATGCTTCCTTCCGTTAATTATAATTTAATTTGTAATATTGTATCCTTGCCCGCTGTATTTTGTCGTGGCCCTGATTTCTCCGTTACAAAAATGCGTTTCTGCTGGGCCGCTGAATTTCGGCCGCTTTCTCGAGCGAGCTCCGGCCGCATGTATTTGCTGTCTGATGGAAAAATTACTTTTACTCCACCTGTATATGTGCTAGCGCCCTGGGGGTTGTTTTATTAGGTGGCGGTTGATTTTTCCTATCGGCAGGTATCCTTATGTGGGGTTTTGGATTTGGCGCACTCTGATTTAAGAGCGTTTTAGTGATCGAACTTGGTTTATTAATTTGTTCGCGCGTTCGGAGTTTTTGTTCGCCGCGGCGCCGTTTGGTCGGCTTCCGTTATTGAGGTTCGGCGATCCGTTGGCCCTTTTATTGCAGCGGTTTATACTTGAGAATTGGTGCTTCTTTGAGTTCGCGTGCCGCGATTTATTGTTTTATGTGGGTAACGGTTTTCTTAAAATTTTTGTAGGATCGAGGCGATTTGCTGGTGAACAGATGTTTGAGTTCTTTGTTTCGTTCGCCGTGTATTTGGCGACGCAATTTCCTTTGTTGCCTTGTTCTGTTCACCGATTCATATTAAGTTTTTATAATCAAAATGATTGAAGTAGCAGATGTAACATTGTTTAAGAGCTGGTTTTTAAGTTAATTTTCAAATGAAATTTTGACATGACAGTCGGTGACAGTTATGCAGTTATTTATCTAGTGCACATTGGTGCTTGAAAATGATTACTTGGAAGAGGCAAAATCTCAATGTCTTGCTATAGAAACTCTTCGAAACATGGCACTGTAGTAGCAAAAGGCTAAAACATTCAAGCAAAAGATAATCTCAAATAAGGATTAATTTTCCAATTATAAACCTATGTCTTTTGCAGATTCCAAGGAAAGAAACCATGGGCCCTCACATTCAGCTACGGGCGAGCCCTTCAAGCTTCTGTACTTCGTGCCTGGGGTGGTAAGGACTCTAACGTTGCAGCAGGACAAGCTGAATTGTTGAAGCGAGCCAAGGTAAACACAGCTTATTGAAGGCTTTATACGAAAACAAACATTTTTATTTATCAATTAGAGGTTTCGGTTAGGGCTATGTGTCAACATGGAAAAAAGTATTTTCTACAACAAAGTTATTAATACTACCTATTTAAAACACCAGGACAATGATCCTTCCAAAAGTCATTAGCTCTAATATTACAATGTCCATTTTTAAAGTAATTTTAAGGTACATTCTAACAAAATCCTTTTAAAAATATTAGAAACGATATTTTCTGTATAGTTTAAATTAGGGTAACCAGACATACTCTTTTTTAGAGTATTATACTCTTTTCTAAATAATATCCTCTTTACTCTTACTTTTTATAAAACAGCTATCAATATACTCTTTTTAATTCATTTAAATACTCTTAATACTCTTTTTAGATTTGGTTTCAAACATTTATAAATTTGCCCCGCAGGATAATATTTGACAGAAAACATTGCACTCGCACAAATGTACACTTTGCAGGCAAACCAGCCTCAGAATGCGGAGTGTACCTACATAAACACGAACGCGAGGGAATTACAACGACTATACCATGAGTAAAGAAATAAGTAATATAAAAAGTAAACAGGAGAATCATAATTTTGTTCATATTCTTATTTGGGTATTTCGTCACTCTGAAAATTAAAAATATTAAATAACGAACGTTTCGAGGGACAATCTGCCCTCGTTATCAACAATTAACAATTAAAAAAGAACAAGAAACTTAGCTTTTTCACTGAGATTGAAAAAGCTAAGTTTCTTGTTCTTTTTTAATTGTTGATAACGAGTGCAGATTGTCTCTCGAAACGTTCGTTATTTAATATTTTTAATTTGCAGGGTGGCGAAATACCCAAATAAGAATATGAATTATATCACGCCACAAAGAAGCTTCAGAGATTATAATAATTTTGTGTTTACTTGTCAAATTTGTAATTCATTTATGTGGTTTATAACGAATATTCAGATTTATTTTATTCATAAACTATCAAAATTTAAAGTATTTCAGTTGGTATTGCCACAGAAATATCGTTTGTGTTTTTTGCAACCTAAACCACATGAAATTTAATCTTTTGAATCGCTATGTCCACGTTAGAATAAAATTCTGCTGGTAGCGTGTTATTACACTCATTGTTTATTTTTTAAAATTTTAATTTCAACAAAGTTGCCAAGCATACTCTGTTTTTATCAAAAATTTCTGGTCAGCCTAGTTTAAATAGAACTGAACATAGCTTTAATTGTATAACCATTGTTTGTCTTTAAGATCGTAATACATCATATTGTTTTGTGTAGCTACTTTTTATTTAAATTTTAAATTGTAAGATAATAGTATACATCTTTTCTAAGTCATATGTAATGGAAGCTATTATGTAGCTCCTAAATACTACTAAGTAATATTTCTACTTTACAGGCTAATGGTGAAGCTGCGATGGGTGTATATGCAGCCGGAAGCGTACTTGGACAAGCTGGTGACCAAGGCTTGTTTGTAAAGAACCACTCATACTAGGTTTCTGGTGGAAGTTGCTGATTTGAGGAGGATTTTTGTTTATATAAGTTAGATATATTACACTTTTTTACTACTGTCTGTAACGTAAACGAAATAAAGTCGTTCGATATTTTTTTATATTGTGATATATCTGGTACTCCTTAGGCTCGATCCACACTACTGGGCTAATCTCTGAACAGAATTGCCTGGGAGGCTGGATCAGGATTCCGTTACTTTGCGCTAGTTCTATCCTTCAAGCACGTAAACAAGACTGTGTTTACGTTTTAAACCAATGTAGTCAATGGTACTTGAAAGGACGACAGTAAAACCACCCCTGGGACACAGCCTCATGCCCCATAAATATTATGGCTTGGAAGGGGTAGTAACGAGTGAATCAAACATTAAATGCAGATTGTTTTATTACGAAAATAAACGGTGCATTTATACATAACAAGAATGCTTAACTAAGTAACAATATCAAAGTTCAAATGTACAGCTTACTGGGACAGAGCGTTTAAAATTACAAAACAGCAACGTAGCAATTCAGCTGTTTTATTTCCTGCTGGAGCGAAGATCGCCCGTTGAACCGGCCGCTGTAGGTCGGTTTTGTGCATGAGGTGCAAATCTGCAATTTTCCTGGTCTTTAACTCGTCTGATTGCGAAATAACTCTAGCTTTTAAATTATGAATAATGTTCCGTAAATTTGGACTGAAATTTATATATAATCTAATTTAAACATATTAAATTTAGTAATTATGAAGCAAAGACTGGTGATTGCGGCATTAAAAATTGCTTGCTATTAAATCGGAGTTGCATTTAAAGCGTGCGACTGGATTTCGTAAATTTTAGAAAATAAAATTTATGTGTGTTTAAATCAAGTTTAAACATCTCGGTTCGATCTCGCTCCGCTCAAATATTTATACATTGTTAGCAATGGGCACATTCACACTATAGGTAACGCTCAAACTCAGGTCGCGCCCATTGCTAACAATGTATAAAAAATTAAACGGAGCGAGATCGAACGGAGAGCAGCCCGATAGTGTGGATCGAGCCTAAGTAGTCACGGTGCTTCTGGTTTGTGTTTAAATTTGGCATCAGTTATTCCACTCAGTATTAAAAAACTTTATGCGCTCTTGGAAAAATTTAGAAAATAAAGTCAATTAGCCATTGAAACGTTTAAAGCCGAAGGATGTGGTAAAGCATCCTAAATCGGTCTGTGGCTTTAAAGATTTCGCCAAGCAACCGGCCGCGAAGTACTCAGAAGACAAGACTAGACGTTCGAAATCGATCCGCAGGAAAATTACAAGAAAGTCAAAATCATTAATACTGCGAAGTGGCCCGCGTTTCAACAGTAAACAAATTCAAAATCATACACACTGCAAATCGTCCTGCATCCCAAGAGCAAACGAATTCAAAAGACAACCCCTGTATAAGACCTCAACAACGTGTTCCAAATATTAACTCGACATCCTTTACACAAAGCCAAACCTTATAACTAGGAGCTTACACAGAGACAGCGTAATGGTCCAATTTAAGAAACTAAGAGCTTGCACAGACTCATTGTAGTTGGTCAACTTCAAATAATAAAGCTAGCGTGATACCTCAATTTCAAATGCTAAGAGCTTACACGAAGTCTTCGTGATGGCTTAATTTCAAATACTAGAAGCTTACACAGCATCAGCGTGATTGCTCTATTTCAAACCTTAAGAGCTTACGCTGCCCCACTATCACGGCTCAGTTTCAAATACCGAGAGCTTATACTGAGTCATCGCGATTGTTCAATTTGAAATACAAGAAACGTGCACGAACTCCTTGTAATAACCTAAGCCATAAATACTAGGAGCTTACACAGCATCAGTGACTGCCCAATTTCAAATACTAACAGTTTACATAATGTCATTTTTGTGGATTAATTTGAAATGCTAAGAGCTTACAAAAGCTCATCGTCAAGGCTTAATTTCAAATATTAAAAACTTTTACAAACTCTTCGTGTTAGTTCCATTTCACAAACTAAGAGATTACACGGACTCATCGTCATGGTTTAATTTCAAATACTAGAAGCTTACACAGCGTCAGCGTAATGGTTCAATTTCAAATACTAAGAGCTTACACGAATATCTCGTGATAGCTCAATTTCAAATACTGGGAGCATTTAAAATATTAAGATCTTACACAAATTCCTAATGAGAGAAATTTCAAATACCAGGAGCTTACACAGCGTGAGAGTGATGGCTCGTTTTCGGTACTAATAACTTACACGTAGTCATCGTTATAGCTCAATTTCAAATGCTACGAGCTTACAAAGAGTCCTCGTGATAGCTCAATTTCAAACATTAAGAGCGTACAATGCTTTACTGTCACAGGTTCAAATTCATACTAAGAGCTTACATGAAGTCATAGCGATAGTTCAATTAGTTCAAGAGCTTACCCATCATCCATGATGGATCTATTTCAAACGCTAAGAGCTTGCACAGACTCTTTGCCACTGGTCAATGTCAAATACTAAGATCTTACACAGTCATCGTGATGGCTCAATGTCAGATCTTAGAAGATTACACAGCGTTAGCGTGATGGTTCGATTTCAAACATTAAAAGCGTACACGGCATCACTGTCACGGCTCAATTTCAAATACTAAGAGCTTACATGAAGTCATCGCGATGGTACAATTTCAAATAACAAAAGCTTACACACCGTCAGAGGAATGGTTCAATTTCAAATATTTCAAACACTATGAGCTTACGCAGACTCTTTGTCACTCGTCAATGTCAAATACTAAGAGCTTACACAGAGACATCGTGATAAATCAATTTCAAATAGAAAAATACGTACACAGACTCCTCGTGATTGCCCAAGTTATAAATACTAGGAGCTTACATAGCATCAGTGATGGCTCAATTTGAAATACTAATAGCATACAAATCATTTATGTGGTTCAATTTCAAATACTAAGAGCTTACAGAAACTGATGGTGTTAGTTCCATTTCACAAACTAAAAAATTACACGGGATCATCGTCATGGTTCAATTTCAAATACTAGGAGCTTACACAAATACAATGTTATGGCACAATTTCAAATACTAACAGCTTACAAGAAGTCGTTTTTGATGTCTCAATTTGAAATACTAAGAGCTTACAAGAACGCATCGTCGAAGATGATTTCAGTTATTAAAATCTTATACAAACTCACCGTGGTGTTTCCATTTTACATACTAAAAGGTTACATAAACTGATGGTCATAGTTCAATTTCAAATACTAGAAGCTTACACTAATACAGCGTGATCTCACCATTTGGAATGGTATTGTCTACAGTAAATGGGAAAGAAATAAATAGCTACACCAGTAAACCTTACTAAGAAGTTGCTCTGTACCTTTTTAATAAATATGATAAAATAAAAGCTTGAAGTGAGAACCGTTCACTATTAAAGTGGCGATTTACTCTCACGAAATGTAACCTAAAGTTGCAGTTTACATGACTTCACTTAAGATCAAACATTACGATTAATACTGAACCAAAACAAAAAATACATTATACGAAAATAAGCAGGTTCTAGGAAGGTCACTATCGTATTTATAAACTAAATTTTAAATAGGGTAACTGCTTTCCGTGAAACCTTCTGCTTATTTTCGTATAATGTATTTTTAATTTGGTTCAGTATTAATGGTAATGTTTGATCTTAAGTGAAGTCATGTAAACTGCAGCTTTAGGTTACATTTCTCCAGAGTGTAACAAACCGCAATAAATTGCGTTTACATTATAGATTTTAAGTCATCTAAAATGTTCAAAAAGCAAAGAATAAATGGAAGCCGCCGGCCCTGAAAGGTTCATGTACTAAGAACGTAAAAAGCTACATTGTAATAATAAAAGAAACGGTTGAATTGCATCCGGAAAGTCAAAGAAACTCGATATTACCTTACTGGCAAAGTTTTCAAAGAATCGTGCTGCGACAGCGAACGTGCAATTTCTGTGCTGTGAGAATCGTTGAGTCAGTTTTTGTTCATGCAAATCCAAGAGCCGCTACGAATAAGTCAAAAATGCAAGTTGGATAAACGGGAAGTTCCGAGACACCCCCGGCTGATACCGAAGGGACGTTCAAAAAGCCTTCCTGGAGGGCCCGTGGTTACGGCGAGTTCAGTTCGTTCCCGGGTTTCGCGAGATTAATTAAGCCGCAGCGTACGGTTTTCGGCGCCAATTTCCTAAATTCAAAATTCTATCTAAATTATAAGTGCTTTGTGCAGTGCCAAGCCACTTTAAAATAAAGAAATACCAAGGAACCCAGGTGCATCCAAAATCCAGCCGAACACATTTAAATATCATAACTCAATTCGGGCGTACCGAGTAATGTAAAATAACGTTCACCCTCCAAGTTGTAAAGTACGACGGCTCTGGAAAAGGTCAGGAAATTTTATGGTATATTATTAACCAAATAACTGCAGGGTTACTTCGAGTATTCTATCCTTCCAAGGTGAAATTCGTGTCAGAAATTTAAGCCTAATTAAACAAATCTGTTACGAAGCTTGCAGTTAAACCTACATTTAACCGATAGGGTGAAATTGATTTGTAATTGATCCAAATTTTTAGTTTCTTTTAATATAAGAATATTTATCTTTTGTGGGTGTTTTATTTCATCGAAAACTCGGCCTTACAACCCCTAAGTTACATTACAGTGGTCAGCAGACGAGTTAAAATCCATAGGTGCAATTAGAGGTCTAAGGGGGAAAAACTACCCCTATATCACACAAAGGAGTGCAGCTCCTTACACTAGGGGTGCGGCTCCTTACAAGGGTAAATCCCCACCTTAACCTGGTAATCCGACAAGAAGTAGCTATTTTGGTTCCTGATTACTTACACAAGTAACCCTTATGGACAGTCAATCATCTTGTGTATTTAAACTCTATACAATACCTGCTCGGTAGATTTTGTAAGTTCGCAGCTTGTTCAGTAATTAACTTTAATTTTTTCCTATCTTTAGCCAGCAGCTTCCTGTTCGTTATGTATACTGGTTCATAGAGTCTGTTAATTTGCTTTTATGTCTTCCTTGCTTCCCGTTTCTCCATTCCATGTTTCAATAACGTTTTTCTGGCTTCGTCTTCATCCAATAGTGATGTCATTACTAGTATATATTATACTCGGTTTTCTGCATACACCTATTATTATTTATCACGTCCGTCATTCTTTGTTGTTGGTCTTCCATCTTTTTAGATAACGTTAAAGAATACACAAAGATACTTTTTTAAGATTTTAATTGTTACATTAAATATTAAGATTATACTATACTTGAAAACTTCACAGCACCAATATTGGTATTTAAAGCATTAAAAAATACACACAATACAGGATGTTATAACGAAATACTACAAAATTCCAATCTAAACCATGCCAGTCATGTCACATGCTTCTATAGTTAGATTCTTGTAACTTAGGTAACTGTGCTATAAATAGTTTCGTTAGCTGTAGTTACTAAAGATTTCTTCAGAAATTTATAGAATTTGTAGATAACACCCTATCTCTTTAAAGCTGTTGGTAATATATTGTATTATAAGTGAGAGAAATAGGTCATTATACGCAAGTGAGACTTTTGTCTCACGAGGGCGTAATGGCATTTCACTCACGTGTGATAAATGATACGACGTTTTACCTTGGAGTAGCGGCTTTTGATATAATTGATGTAATCGTTTTCAGTGAATAAATATCGCTATTATTCATAAGTGAATATAGTTTCGTACAGTCACGAGTAGCATGTTTCATTAAACACTGCTACTAGTTCTATGACAGCTATACAGTTAACAATGGAACGTTCTCGAATTTCATTGTATATAGAAACCGATCCTGTAAGACAAAACATCATATATCAGACGTGAATGAAATGCCATAATGCACTCCTGAGAATTAGTAAACAAAAGTAACTCGCGTAAAATTTCTCACTTGTCATGATCAAGTACAAAAATATTTATATGTACAGTTGCTCTTATAAGTATAAAAATAGTTAGAAACTAATCGTTATTTTAGGCTGAACAAAAATATAAAGTTTTTAACAGATAATTGTACTCCTAATCACATTTCCCATTTGTTAATCAAGCAACATAATGGAACTGTCTTGTTTTGACAATCATTACAATGTGTCAAATTTGAAGAATTGATTCGACTTGACAAGAGAACAGGGGCCTATTGAAATAGCCATTTTGATACACCAGCTGAGCATACTTGTGTATGCCATTCATTTACCTGAGACACACCCGTTTAGAGCTTGTTGCTAATGGTCCAGTAATTGAAGAAAAGTGGAGTACTGGTCTGTGAGAGTGTCAATTTTGGAAAAGCGACAGCATCTTTTATTTCATTATCTTGAAAAATATTGTTTATTGAAACTGCACTGCTTAGGCATATGAGATGTCATTTGACATGTTTTTTATGGCTCTTAACACGTTAAATACATAAAAAAAAGCAGAAATTGTATTAATATTGTGTCTACCCGGATGAGGCATTTTGGTAAAAAATTTTGTTTCGATTTGGACTTCATAGACCGTGGTTAAACTTTTGATAAAACATACAGAGTGTTGATTCAGAACATGCAAAAGTAAACTGTTATAAATATTGGTTTCCCTAATAATTATTTATAGCAAAATAGGCAATAGATAATTTGTTCAGCTTTAAAAACTGCATTTATCGCATAATTTTAAATGTTTAGTATTATAAGCACTTACCTTGAAGATAATAAAAACCATTATTTAAAAGTTGACAAAATTAATATTGGCTGGCCCTGAGTTTGACAACTAAAAGCAAACATTCCTTTACATTTGCATATTTTTGTAACACTTCCAGCTGTTGCAAAATAAGTAAAATAGATCTATTAACGATTGTAGTAAAAATATTTGGTGTTCCATAAATTCCCTGCAGAGATCTCTGATATATCGCGAAGAATTTCCGGAGTATCTACTATTAGTTTATAAATGAAATGTTCTCTTTGGTAGTACTTATAATATTCCACATTATACCGAAAAAATTATCAAAGAACAATGATTGTTTTTAGTTGTCAATGTCAAGGCCGGTCTGCAGTAATCGGTGTTGGACAACTGCACTCGGGCAGGTAAAAATTCATAGAGTACGTCTAGCGAATATACAACGCCAGGTTGTTAGCACTGCTAGTTAAGCGAAGGGATGTCAAACTAATGTAGAAAAGGATCTACATTACTGGTTTGCTCGCAGTAAAATGAACACATATATATTTAAGAGTGTTCGTGATGCTATCACTGTTGGACTGATTTCTTCGACGCAGATACAGAATTACCGGTTTGCCTTACTGGAAACTTGTTTTACCAGTTCATATTAAATCCACCGCGGCTCTTTCTCTTGTCAACATGTAATCTACGGCGAGGCATTTTTGTTACCACTCAATGCGCTTGACACAGAATATTTGGCGAAACTAATTATTTGCAATACTCAAAACGTGCAGTAATTACCAGTCATTAACCGACTGGTATTTTTGGTCTATTTTTAACTTTTACCAAAAAAATATTGCAATGAGGTGGTGAATGCAGTGGTGAAAACAAAAAGTGGCGCAGTGCACAATTTAGCTTAATAACTGAGTCACTTCGAAACTAAATCCATTGCAATGGAATTTTAAGCGCTAGAGCTGTATATACGCTACTCGTACTTGTAACTACATATGACAATTACACTCGGTTCTTAAGCGACCCCTTTATTCCTTACGGAGAAGTGCACTCGCTCTTGATAAATTAATTGATAAACGGCTTAATTCCCTAATGAGGTTCCTGTACTTTTGTTTGTTTAAAGCGGAAACTGAGAGAGTGAAACGTAATTGCATTGAAAAGTCAAAGATTATTGGTATTATTTATTGAAAATTTTTCAGCGAAAATTTGTTCTGATTTTCACCTAGCCGAAGAGCTCTGCTACGTTGAAATTGCAGGTCTTGGTTCGTATAAGTGGGATGGTTATCCACGCCTTCTCTTTTCATCATAATTCTATATTCTTTTGAACCCAGTGTGTAAAGTCTGCAGCTACACCGCCTCTTGACACATTTCTATTTAACTTCACCACTTTAAAATTATAGAACTTACAGTTTTCTTTGAGCAGCAATTCGTTTTGCCTCTGACTTTCCATTTTACTCAAATGCGGGTTGCTACGAAAGTAATGAAATAATTGTCTACCCTGCCCTCTTAAGGATAAATATATCCAAATTGCAATGCTAGTGTTGGGGTCTATTGCAACTAGTCTAACTAAAAACAGATCTAAATGGAGTTAGACTAGTTTTCACTCTTGTGCTCTTAAACTGGTCTAATTGAAAACCACATGTCTTAATCTCCCAAAAATCGATAAATAAGAAACACATTGCCCCATTTGGACTCCGCTTCGCTATAATTAAAGGCCCAAACGGAAGAAGTCCGCTATGCCACTTTCACAGGAACACGTCGTCTTCTTACGTCCAGACTAGAGGAAGTTTCCTTATAGTAATATCCTCTCATTAAAAGGTTAAGCCACTTATCTGCCCATCTGCTAATGAGGAGTGCAGTTGTCTAGTCGAATTTCAACACAAATGTCTGTTATCAAATTAACCTGTGGTCGCCAATACAGTTTGCCTGCGCCCGCACTAATTCAATAATATTTTAAATGTTTTTTATTATTTTTAAGGAATATGCTTATAATATTATAAAGTATAAAAGTATTAGATGCAGTTTTTAAAGCTGAACAAACTGTGTATTGAATACTTTGATCTATAAATAGCTACGAGAGAAATCAATACAAAATTTCAAAATGCGAGATTAACCGTAAGCACAATCCTGTTGCCAATAGGATGCCATCGAAAAAAAATTGTTTAAAAAAGTCGAATGTACTTGATCTTACGAACAAATTGTGTTGATTTTAGACCTATAATATTTTAATTTCTTTGTAGGTTATTACCATACGTGGTATATAATCACTTACCCTTATTTTTAAATTTTTTGACAAATGTTGTTTATCACAGTTGTTTCAAAAATGAAAGAAAGCTTAAATATGAAGTTTGGTTAAAATAACTTTTCTCTCAGAACATTACATTTTTGGGGTACAGAACTCTTGCGAGCTTTCTGCTTTTTGACAAAATAAAGTCATTTTTAATAAGAAAAATGTGAAACTGATATTTTATATGAAGTTCTAATGGGGCATTTTCCATCACACTGTATTTTTTTAAATTTGAAGCATACCAAATATATTTCCCTTTATTTTTCGTCTGTTCTGAATGCCGTCATCTACAAGAAAGGGCTTATATAGCTATGCGTCATATATACGTGCAATATACTGTACCTACAATTAAAACGAAGGACATTTTACTTGCTCTATAGTTATCTGGTTAACAGTAATTCATTTTGCAGAAAACCTTTTTATTCTTCATTTCTGGTTACATACAAATTTCTTTTTTTTTATTAAATTATTTAGAATTTCTTTGAAATATTTCATGCTTTTCTAGTCCTGCTGAATCAACGAAACGATAGCAAAATCGTTGTTTCTCACTGCCAGTTCCAAAGCAGTAAGACCTTCATTGTTCCTGATAGCAATATCTGCATGATTTTCAAGAAGCAAGGATGTTGTATCTTTATAAAAATCTTTTGTAAATACAGCATCCTCCTCCTCGTCCGACGAGTCATAATCATCACGCTCTTGCGTGACGCAATGCAAAGCAGTACGTCCGTCCGTATCTTGCAAATCAATATTCGCACCATTATCAAGAAGAAGTTTTAAAGCTTCCATTTGTCGTTCGACGTCTAATTGATTGTTGTATCGTTGATCCATAATTGCATAATGTAGAGGTGTTCGCTTATCAGAATTACGTACGTTTACATCTGATCTATTCAGACTATTGTTCAACAGCAGCTCTTTCAACAACTCATGACATCCAGATTTTGCGACATAATGTAAAAGTGAATCGTTGCTCGCGCATGTTTGTTTTACAACAGCACCTTTCGAAATAAGCACTTTAGCTGTAGAGTTTTGTTTGTGCTTAATGGCTAAAGCAAGGGGAGTTTCATCTTCAAAATTGCATTTATTGATGTCAGCACCTGTGTTTAAAAAGTGTAACACCAAACTCTCATCGCCCGCCACAGCCGCGTTATGCAAATACGAACTACCCCTATTGTTTTCTCCTGTATTCACAGAGGAACCGCAAGAAAGCAACAATTTTGCGGTTTTTATATTTTTCTGTTGCAGAGCTAACATCAAAGGCGTATCGTCAGCATTGTTTTGTTTGTTGATACCGAAACCTCCGTCTAAAAGTGTAAGGATCAAGTCATCATCACCAGCTATAGCTGCATAATGCAAACAACTAGAACCTTCCTGATCTTCAACGTTGATATCTGCTCGGTGAGATAATAGTAGTTTTGCCGTTTCTAATTTTTTGGCCTTAAGCGCAAGGAGTAGAGGTGTATGGTCTTCACGATTTTTGTCATTAATACCAATGCCCTTATTGATTAGTGCAGAAATAACTTCATCGGCTCCTATTACGGCAGCATGGTGTAAACATAAGAATCTATCTTTGGCCTGTATCGTTACATTTGCGCCGTAATGAAGTAGCAAGTTTGCAACGCTTATTTTATCGTTGACCAAAGCGAGATGCAATGGCGTGTTTTTGTTGTTGGTCTGAGCATCGATATCCAAGCCCTTTCTTATGAGGTCTAGAACGAGATCATCGTCTCCTATTTTAACAGCATGATGTAAACAGGAATGGTTATCCAAATTTTTCCACTTGAGGTTCGCTCCTTTGGAAATTAACAGCTTAGCTGTAGATAAGTGTTTGTTACTAAGAGCAAGAAGTAGAGGAGTATCGCTGCTGTGAGTCTGCCTGTCCAAATCACACCCTTTCACAATAAGCTCTTCAACAATATCGTCGAAGCCTGCTTCAGCTGCGCAGTGCAGACAAGAGTAGCCGATGTTGTTTATTATTCCGACATCAGCTTTATTGCTAAGTAGTAACTTGGCTGCAACCAAATTTCTCTTGTGAAGTGCAATAAATAGTGGCGTGTTGCCTTCTCTTTCAGTTTTGTTTACATTCACTATGCTCGAGCTTAAAATATCTTTCAAGATATCATCATAGCCTAGCTTTGCTGCGTAATGTAAACAGGAAAAACCCTTATAGTTGCGTATACTCGTATCAGCTTCCATACCAATTAAAAATTTAGCAACACCCATTTTACGTCTTGCAAGGGCAACAAGGACAGCTGTGTTGCCTTCTTGGTCTTGTTTATTGATACCACAACCTTTGCATAGAAGCTCACCTACTATATCAATATAACCCGCTTTTGCTGCTAAAAGCAAAGCAGAAGAGTTGGGTGCTGACAATGTCCAATCGGCACCATTAGAAAGCAGCATTTCAGCGGTGCTTAACCTTCGATATTTTAAGGCATAAAGGAAAGCCGTATTGCCTTCATGATCGTCACTGTTGATGTCAAGACCTTGGTCTAGAAGGTTAAGGATTATATCGTCGTAACCTGCTTGAGCAGCAAAATGCAAGCATGAACGACCGTGGACCTCTTTGGGTCGTGCATTGGCACCACTATTGAGTAATATTTTCGCAGTACTATGTTTTTTATTTTTAAGAGCTTCCAATAAGGGTGTCCTGCCTTGGTGGTTCTGCTTATTAAGGTCAAGTCCATTTTTGATTAGATCTAAGACGATCTCGTCGGCACCTGCTCTAGCGGCATAATGCAAGCAGGAATAGCCAAGGTTATTAGTTAGAGTTACATCGGCGTTATTAGCTAATAACAACTTCGCAGCATTAATTTCTCCAGCATCTAGTGCGTAATTTAAAGGAAAGTCATTGCCATACTCATGAAACTTATTGACGTCAATGCCGGCGTTTATTAGCTCGAGCACGATATCATCATAACCTGCTTTAATAGTATGATACAAATGGTCAGCACCCTGAGTGACAATATCAGCACCTTTTGAAAGCAACAATTTTGCTGTACTGTGCTTATCATACTCAAGTGCCCTTTGAAAGGGTGTGCCATAATATTCCTCAACTTTATTAATGTCACACCCTTTGTCGATAATGGCAGCCACCAGTTCATTTGCCCCTATTCTGGCTGCAAGGTGTAAGCAATTTTCATGTTCGTTTACGTTTGCGTTGCTAGACAGTAACAACTTGGCAACAGCTACATGAACATTTTCAAGAGCAACAAAAAGAGGAGACTCTCCTTCGCGGTTTACCTTGTTAATATCTACCTCTTCTTTCAACAGCAGAAGTAAAACATTTTTAGCACCGATGGAGGCTACGCAATGCAAGCAATCCCTTTCATATTTATTTTTGATATTGGGGTCCGCCCCTTTAGAAAGTAGCAGCGTGCACGTGCTGACATGTTGGTTATTTATAGCCAGCATCAATGGAGTGTCGCCTTCTCCATTTTGCTTATTAACTTCAAGTCCCTTGCACAATAATTCCGATAGAATTTCATCCGCACCCCCTTCCGCAGCATAATGCAAACACGAATTGCCTTCAAAATTTCCTGTTCCATCCGCACCATAATCAAGTAATATCTTGGCGATACGTATGTTGCTATATTTAATGGCGATCAAAAGCGGCGTTTCGTCGCAATTATTTTCAAAGTTAACATCGCAACCTCTGTTAATCAAATCCAAGACGATATCTTCAAAGCCCATTTGGGCAGCATAATGTAGATGATAATTTCCATTTTCATCCACAGTGCCGTCTTTGTTATTTAACCACATATATCTTGCTACACTTTTACGACCATAAGCTACCGCCACGCTCAGCGGTGTATCATCACTATCATCCAGGTGATTAATGGTCAAACCTTTGCTCATAAGCAAAGACACAATTTCCTCACATCCCTCATAAGCGGCATAGCGCAAATAGGATGGATCTATATCTGCACCCTTCATCAACAGTAACTTCGCCATATTAACTTTACTATTGCGTATAGCACGCTCCAGAGGAGTCCAATTATAGTAACCAGCTTCTCTGTTAATATCAGCACCTTTGCTTAAAGCATATAGCACAAGATCATCAAAACCGTTTTCTGTCGCTAAATCCAAAAATGAAATGCCATCTGCATTCCTGATAGTGATATTTGCCCCAAGAGCAAGTAACTGTTTCACAACACTTAGGTTCTCGTTTTCCAGTGCAATAAGCACGGGAGTATTGCCGCTGCTATTTTGCGTCTCGATATTTGCCCCTCTGTCGAGAACTTCTAACATCACATCGTCGTTATACACCGATTTTGAGAAATAATGCAAACAACAATTTCCATCTTCGCTTGGTGCCTGAACATCTGCACCTTTTTCCAGTAATAATCTGGCTGTCGATATTTTATAGTTTTCTAAAGCATTTAGCAGAGGGATTGCTCCATTTTGATTCTGCATGTTAATATCAGCCCCTCTTTCAATAAAATCCGTTATAATATCGTTTACACCCATTTCGGCTACATAATGCAGGGAAGACCTGCCATCTTCCCCAATTAATTTGAAATCCGCACCGCTTTTAAGCAGTAATGTAATCGTGCTTATATATTTTCCTTCAAATGCCAAAATTAAAGGCGTGTTACCATTATCATTTCGTTTGTTTATATCGAAACCTCTGCCTATGCATTCCCTAACTGTATCATCGTACCCATTCCTGGCAGCGTAATGTAATATGGAAAAGCCCTTTTTATCTTGTACATAAACGTCCGCACCATGCGAAACTAGAATATTGGCTGTGCTCAAATTATTCCTTTTCAGAGCGTACAACAAAGCTGTTTTTCCTTTATCATTGGGTTTATTAATGTCCAGCCCTAATCTTAATACTTCCAGTAGTACATTATCGTTGCCTTCTTTGGCAGCGCAATAGAGTCGCAAATAGTCCTTTCTCGCTTTTACATCAGCATCTTCGGAAGGCAGCAACACGTCTATCAAGCTGGCTACTCCTATCTTTTGAGCAAGTGCTAACGGGGTAATGCCAGCGGGGTCTGTTTGATTAATGTCAGCACCTTTGCTAATAAGTTCAACAGCTATGTCCTTCTTAGAGTTGTACACTGCATAATGCAGACCAGTGTAACCTCTACTGCTATCCACTAAATGAAGATCTGCACCCGCAGCGAGTAATACCCTAACGGTATCCCAATCACAATTCCTAAATGCTATAATTAGGGGTGCATCACCGTCGCTATTCTTTTTGTTAATGTCGGCGCCTATTCTCAAAAGATTACGTACAAAGTCACTTCTACGCTCTATAGCTGCCAAGTGAAGGCAAGTATTGCCGTTATTTCCCGTTGTATTAACTTTTTCCGCATTTACAAGAAGCATTTTCGCGGCTGTAAAGTAAACGTAGTTGAGAGACAACAACAACGACAAGGGCGTATTACCATCGCTGTTCCGAATATTGATGTCCGCGTTGCTATTTACAAGCTCGCGAACAACGTTATCGTTCTGCGATGAAACCGCATAATGCAGGCACGAAAATCCTCTTTTATTAAGAACATTAACATTAGCGCCCCTAGCTAACAACAATTTTAAGGCATCGATTTGTCTCTTCTCTGCAGCTTTCATTGCTGGAGTAATACCTTCCTTGTTTTGTTTGTTCACATCCATTCCCTTGTCGATCATCTGAGCGATAATATCGGTAGCACCCGTTTGAGCTGCATAGTGTAAACAACTTTCACCATGTTCATCCTCTACCAAAACATCTGTACCTTTATCAAGCAATACCTTTGCTGTTCGAAGAGATTCATGTTGCAGTGCCAACATTAAAGCAGTGAAGCTCTGCCTATTTTGGATGTTAATATTCACACCGTTCTTTATTAGTAGAATTGCTATCTTTCTAGCATCTCTTTCAGCAGCGTAGTGCAAGTAGGTGCAGCCATCCTTGTCTATTAAATGAGGATTCGCTCCATTCGATAGTAGCAATTTTACGGTACTTAAATGTTTATTAACTACTGCACGAAGCATTGGCGTACTGTCGTCGTTACTCCTACTATCAATTTCGGCGCCTCCATTAATTAGATCTAGCGTAATTTCATCTTCGCCTTCATCTGCTGCAATGTGCAAAGGAAAATAACCTTCATGGTTGTTTGCAATGTTTGTATTTGCTCCTGTTGAAAGTAATAGCTTTGTAGTTTGGACATGCCTATTTTTAACTGCCAGCAACATTGGCGTTTCACCACAATTGTTTTGTTTGTTAATGTCAAGACAGTTATAGATCAATTCCAAGACGACATCGTTGGTACCAGCTTGAGCAGCAAAATGCAAGCTGGAGTAACCTCTCTTATTTACTATATTAACGTCTGCATGGTTGTGAAGCAACTTAAGGGCAATACTTGTGAGTTTGTATTTAAGCGCGAGAAGTAAACAGGTATCCCCTTCATCATTCTGTAAATTAATGTCAAAGTATTTTCTCCTTGTATCATCACGTTCTCCACTTTCCGATGAAAACAGTAACTGGTAATTTTGCTCTGGCAGTAAGAGCTCCGCGGTATCCGTGCAGTCGTGCTTAAGAGCATAATGTAAAGGTGTGTCGCCATCATCATTTTGTCTGCTAACATCAGCACCTTTTAGCAAAAGTATCTCTACAAGAATGTTGGACGAGTTCTGGCATGCCAAATGCAAAGGTGTATTACCGTCCATATCTACAACGTCGATATTTGCCCCTTTGGATAGAAGAATGCTTACATTGTCTACACGTTCGTGCAAAATAGCACTATGAAGAGGAGTGAGGGAATAGTTGCCCATGTGATTAGTTTTGGCACCTTGGGACAACAGATCAAAGATGTTCTCCGTAGTACCGAACGCTGCGGCAAGTCTGATGTCATAATAAGAACTTTTGCAAAACGTCATTTTCAAACTCTTCAACAAGCTGGATATGGTCCTTCCTGGAAACGCCACCACAAAAGTTTGAAGATCGTTTTCTACATTACTATCGTCATAATCCAAGTTGTTATAGTAAGCGTCAGTGGATGAATATTCTTTTAATTGATTATTCAGCAACTTCGCGCAGATATCACTTTTTAGCAATGCCGTAAGTAAGGGCCTGTAATTTTCTAACTGGACACAACGCGCCAAATACATTTTTAACTGGATCGGATTAACATCGACATTGATGGTCAAATCTTCTAGTTTTGAACAAATTGCATTTGCAATAGCGAGAGATTTACTTGCTATGGCATAATCTAGAGCACTATAGCCCAAAATAGTATCTGCACTGTTAGCATCTTTAAAATTTGGTAATTTCACTATTATATCCGCCAAGTCATCATGTACATCGATCACGTCATCATCGTTACGCTTTGAATACGGTACTTCATAAAGGGCTGCTATATGCAACGCCGTCCTTCCACCTTTATCAACGGTTTTGGCACTTTCGAAACAGGAACTTAGTATTATTTCTACTTCATACGTCTTCCCACTCATAATGGCCATATGTAGAGGACAATCTTTCGCAAGTATGTGATCGAAAATTCTAAAGAGATATTTGTAGTGAAGAGGGTGGTGAAACCGACGTTTAATTAAAATGTCAACCGTTTCTTTAATTTTGTAGTTGTTGCTGTGAAGATTTTCTGCAAGCCATTGAGCTGCTAAGTACTCGGCATGAATCCGATGTTCAAACTTTGGAACAATTTTGGTTTCTCCTTGATTCATATCGATTTCTATTAAACCCTCTTGCTGAAACATTTGGATTACATCCTTTTTACTCTTATAATGTGCTTCTAGTTGTTGTCGTATATCAAATTTGTTTAAATCCCGACTGTGAAATACCACTTCTAATGCTAACACCTTGTGATAACCATATAAAAATTTATGTATTTCCTTTGAAAACTTGAAATATTTGCTGCACAGTATATCCGATAACCGGTTAGTAAACTCCCCGTAAAAATATAATAAATCGAATTTATGTTTAAGGTCGACTGTACCTATTCTGAGAGACGTTTTTAACTGGCTGCTAACTGCATCTGCTAACAGCTTTAGATGCAATGGCAATCCCGTGAATTTATAATTTTCATCATTAAAGTTTAACCTGGCAGTTTGTAGTAACTTCTCCACAAACTCCTTAATAATTCGACTTGGATTGTTTGCATTATATTCTTCATCTTTGGTAATTTCCGTGAAGTACTTCATCAATAAATACTTTTGCTCTTGCAAAGTGAGTCGCATTAAATTATTTGAAAGACAGCCCAATTCTTCTTCTAAGTATGGCGTTTCGTACGGACTCGTGGTTATCCATACAGGATACATTTCTTTCTGCAGGCTTTTGGCTATCCCAATTACTTCACTTTTGTAACAACCGAAAATATCATCAAACCCATCCAAAAGTGTTACAATTTTTTTCGTCTTGAAAAACATCTGGTAAACTGAGTTTGTAAGCTGGATGTTCGTACAATTACTTCTTTTAAGGATATCGCTAAAGAAGTAACTTAAATGATTCGTTGCTGTTAGGTCGCCTTTTATTCTAATATTGTCAAAGTAATCCTTGTGTTGATTTAAATTGATTGCCACTATCCAAACATCATTTGGAAGAGTCAAAGCTATGGCATTGGTTAATGTAGATTTCCCCATACCACTGCATCCGCTCAGTATATGTGCGTGATTCATATGATTGTCATTGGTAAATTCAAGAACAGTTTGCAAGTGACGGCAAGAATTTGACAAATCAAAGCGCTGATAGCGCCGAATGTTTCGTATATTACCAGACGATTCCTTCCATTCAAACCAATCGTTACCATAAAATAGCAAATAATGTTGGGTTCTTTTACTGTATTTCCATTTTTCTACATTTTCGGCGAATCCATTTTGTGTAATAAACACTCGATCCAAATCATAAACGCCCAATCGTTCTGCTAAGTCATTTGTACAGCTTGCTTTATTGTGAATTACGAAAACTTCTTCATTTACTTCATTTACAACCTCAAATTTCAGGATCACCTTGTACAGTTGTCTATCTACATAGAACGTAGGTAAAGGTTGAAATTTGTCGCCAATACAGTAATTTTGCGATAAAATGTAAATGATATCTCTAGATTTTACATGTTGAAACATAGATTTGTCGACAAGTTTCCCAAATTCGACATTAGTTCGCCCCTGTATACTAACTTCTTGATTTAAAAGTAATTCCTGCTGATCTTTAGTTAAATCCAACAACGTTAAAAAGTTACTTGCAATGTTGTATGATAAGGATAATGGTAACACATTTCTGCTAATTATAATTATCTGAAGATTAGTACAGTTAAATCCTTGCATAATTTTAAAGATATTTTCGTAAATATGCACATTATCAGCCTGTAGAAGTAATGGAATTCTATTTTTAAGCCAGAAATATTTATAAACCTCCATCATTGTAATATGCTCGTATTTGTCAGACATAATTTTGAAGTCTTTGTTGTTTTTAAGAAATAAATGTTTGTTCTTGTCTGGTAAAGGAGTGTTCCACTTAATTATATTCTCACCGTACATTTTAAGTTCGTTACCCACGTATTGTTTTAAGAAGGTGACAACTTCACTGTCCCACTCCACAATAGTAACTGCTTTATCCCTAACAATATTATTCCATATGCTTTTCTGAGGACAAGTATAAAATCTAAACCAATCCTGTGTTAAACTTAATTCATATTTACTGACAAACAATTGACAAAGTTTATGGACGATGTCTTGTTTAGACTGGTTACGGCAGCCATAAAAACTTCTGACGAATTCATCAAAATGTTTAGCAATTGTTTTGGAATCAATTTTAACCAAATTATAATCCGTAGCTAAATTCTCAATTTCCACCTCAATTTGTTTATCTAAATCCTTAATGCCTACTTGATCAACAAACATATACAAGCTACTAACATAAACACCATCAGTATCTGATGGCTTCCAACCACAGCCCCTCGCCTTTATGTAACATTTAAAAAAACAGTCTATATCTATCTTGAACACGTAATCGCTAATCTCACCAGTATCTAAAAATGGCACCTTTGGGCAAGCGTTAACCAAAAACTCCACCTCATCTATCCTCCCATTGACAAAAGTTATAAAATTAACGCCACTTAGACTACTCGAACTAGAGTCTAAGGCTAGCCGTAGTCCATGCGCACTTTGTAGGCTCTCCATAATGGAAAAGTCGCCACTCTCAGCCAGAAGTTCCGTTTCGGTGATGCAGTTCGACGGATTTTTGTACTTTGTTTGGATCATGCAGGTTTGGCTTGCGTCTTCGGTTTCCTGGACGAATAAAGCATTTTCATCAGGCAAAAAGCTGTTGCATTGTCTCGCTAAGCTCCAAAAATCTTTTACATTTTTACGTATGCAGTGAAGAAGAAGCAACTGGAATGTTTTGTATCCCTGATCATTGCCAGATTCCTGAAAAACAAAATATTGATGTAGCTTGTGTCGATATTTATGTGTACTAAATATAATAACTGTAGGGCCGATTATAGACTGGGAAAACAAATTTCGTGAAATTCGTTGCATGAAACAGGGGAAACTTGTTTCATTAACGTATAGCACATGTACTGATGCAGACAGGTGTTTCTGAAACAGGAGAGCAAAAATTGTTGCGTATGCAAGTTTCATGTAACACGACATGCTCTATTTCATGATATTTGCATCGGAAATTATTTGAGTTTTGATGCCTATTAATAGTGGCTATTAGTATGAACAGGCTGGCTTGCCCTTAAAAATGCTTTGAACTTCCCAGAATGTTGCAGCAGTCCGCTACCAACAACAGAAGTAGTATGTTGAAAATTGATTAGATTGACAGGATGCATACAACATAGTCTTTTTGTTCTTAGTCCATTATTCCAACTGTTTACACGCATCCTCATCGGAACACATTTGCATACTACAATGTCGAATCGGCGAAACAATTCAAAGTAAGAAGTTTCATTGGTGTGAATTTTACAAGTACAAGAAGTGTCATACGACTTGTTTTAGATACAAGTTTCACGAAATTTGTTTCTCTAGTGTGCAATCGGCCTAACCGTCACGCTATGATCATCTAATATTTTTTTGCACTACCTATATCTAAAGCCCTACTTTATTTCTCCCTCAAAATATGGACTAAAGTATCACTTTGCGTTCTTAGGGAGAAAATAGTATATTGTATAACTAGGCGGTATAGTGGCTATTTTCGAGGATGGAAGAAGATATGGGATATAGCCACTCTTGAGGCCTCGAAAACCACTTTACTGCCATGGTTTACATATTATTTTTTATCCTACACTATCAGAAAGCTCAATATGTTCAAGATAAACGTAGTTTTATTTAATAAGTAATACAAACACCAAAATACATAAGGGACGGCTGTGGAAATTCAAACGTATGAATAATGTGTTGGTAACACTGTAAATCTATGTGAAATTCGAGGTTATCAGGTTAGCATCTAAAACGTTATCAGGTTAGGTTTTTCGACAGTTTTGACACAAAGTGACGCAAAACCTAACCTGATAACCTCGATTTTGGCATAGTCTTACAGTGCCATATCATTGCAAGGGTAACTGTGTCGATATAAATCTGCTTATTTTCTTGGCTAGCCGGGAACAACTGCCCTTTCTCGTTTCCATAGAGCCGAGAAAATTTAGCTTTCTGATAGTGTAGGACCAAAAGTAAATTTAAACAATTTTCAATAGTAATATAACAAGGGCGAGACATAGTTACCGATAATTTTGCGCACGCCAAGGGTCGAGTGCTGGTTGCAATGAAAACTGTCCCGAGGGCTTGCCCGAGGGCAGTTTTCTAAGAGCAACCAGCACGATGACTCTTGGCACGGGCAAAATTATATGTAAGTGTGTTGCCCGCGTTTATATTTTGAAGATTATTATACCAAACCCGTATACAAATTATGATTTAAAATTGATCTAATAATGCCAATAAACTGCTTGTTTCTTGCATTTCTATTTCTAATTATGAAACCATCCACGGAGTTGATAATCATCTCTAGAGAGCTTATCGCTTGGTACCCACGGTACCCACAGGCGCTTATCAGCTAATCAGTTTGGGATTAGTCGATTTTCAAGAAATGCATGGTTTTCATTGGCTGCTATCAGTCATGTGACAGTTGTGTGTAATAATCACAGTAATACTAAACTAATAAATTGCTAAATGTTGCTGGATTGTCACGTTGACATCACAGTATGAAAGCAGATTTTGTCGGAATCTGTGACCTGGGAAACCCGGGAGACTTCGTCCTGAATATTAAATGGCACTCTTTAGACCCTTCCCATGTAATGTACTATTATACACCGCTGTACTACATGTCCAAGTAGTAATACGTGGGTGCTGTACGACGAAGTATTATGTATTAGAATGACTACCAGCCTTATTCAATACAGTGTTTGTTACATTTATAATATCTACTTCTTCGGCATTTCCTAATTAAAATCGTTTTGTAAATGTGAACGAAGTGAATTTTGCTTATTGTTTTCAGTCAAAGTTAACATCTGAAGTGAGTCATCCCCGTAGACCTTGGTTCTTGGGCTAGTTTAAATAGATTTGTGTAAAAACTTCGGGGACAGCGTTAATTTTGGTAAACTATGTAACTCACGATGCTATAATATAAATTCTCATGGAAAGGGCTTTTGCGCTATTACGAAGATACAGAAACTAAATACAATGCAGGTTTCTTTTACACAAGAACAACTTGTAACTTTAATCTGTTTTGGCATGAAAGATACCTACTGGTTCGCAAGCACAGCTGACGCAGGTAAGCCATTTAACTACTATTTCTTTGATAGCTCAGTTGTCACGTACGTAAACAGATTTGAATTAAAGTCGACATGATAGTCAGAAAGTACGTCTATTGCAACTCGACCAACTTTTGCTTCTATTAAATGTTCTGATTCTGGGAAATGTGGCAACACTCATAAAGTCTGAGCGTGATGTTGCAAAGATAATGTATTAGATGTTGTCTGAATAATGCCATTTTTGACAGTGGTCAATTATGAGATGTTTTATCGGACTTTGTCCACTCTCTCGAGTGTTTATTACACGACGTTTCGAGAGTTTTTGGTCTACTCCCGTCCTCAGGTGAATGAACTCTTGGTTAGTCCTGAGAAAGACCAATTTTTGTGTATGTATTTTTCCTGTACACTCGTGCCTACCTCGCGGTTTAAACCCGAGATCACTGATCACTGTAATCACGAGTCTGTCACCCTTACCTCTAGGCCACCAGCGCAGCCGTATATTTTGGTTAGAAACTTATTGTAATGAAGTGTTATAAAAGCTCCACCTTGCGGTGCCTGTTTGCTATGAACTGCCTAATTGTATTATTATTTGTAGACAAAATTCAATAAGTTAAATTGGGGCAAATCACCACACACAATTCTCAGTTTATTTTATACTGTGCTCACTTTGCCTGTCAGTAATTTAAGGCTAGTTAAAATGAAATGCATTAATTAATTGCACCAATAAAATGGTTGAATACTTCTTTCTTAATATTTTATTTAACTGCAATATTATTTAAGCTAGCTATCGGCAAACACGAGCTCTTTTCGCAATTCGGATCACAATTTGAGTATATTCTCGATTTTAGACTATTTGTCCTGGAGTAGCTCATATACGCGGTTCTGCCAAACGACACAAAAATATCGCCAGTGCAACAGCGATTTCATGGATGTTTAAAAAGTCAGGTAAATTGATTCAATATTCTGCTTGGCAACAAAAACCCGACTTCGCTGTTCTAGCATGACGTAGATCCACGCCAACCGTCAACTGTTTTTGGTGGCTTGGTGATTCTTGCAAATTAGCAGATTCTGATGATGCCATGCTAATTATGAAAATTTGGGCATAACCGGACGCTTGGAAACACGTTGAGTACCTTCCACCAGGTCTAATCTTGGAGTTCCGCACCTTTCTGGGGGCCCGACACTCAATACATAGCAGTATCCTACCTTGGAAGATCTTGTCGAGCTGGAACGGAGATGATTGGAAAGTGACGCCGTTCGATTTCCTGCCTCTGGCTCCGCCTCCCAGGCCGGAAATGTTGCCCTAGGTGCTCTTGCAAACCCCACCGACCTGTTGCAGTACAGACCTCTGGGTTCAACTGCTTAATTGTGCTGGAAACGACCCCCGGAAATTTCAGCTGAGCGGCTACAGATGTCCAATATCAAAGGCGAATTGAAAAATTTAATTTTTTTGTCGTGGAACTGGTTAAAAACACTCCCACAGCTGGCTAAACACAGTCACTAAAAACGTACACTTTTTATATGGTAAAATACTTGTTTATTATTTAAAAACATCAATTAAAGGTGGAGCACAAATTCGCCCAAGATTAAAAAAAAATTTAATTGTTATCTTTAACAACAAAAAAGCATCACGTTGCTATATTACCGCGATAATTTTTGTTAAGTAGAAATTAGTTTTGTTAGCAAAATACACAAATGAAGTAAAATTTTATTACATAAATCTTAAATTGATGTTTTCTTAAATCTAAAAACAATTGTCTTTTGCTTATAACTATCATTGTTCCTTTGGTTACGCACACAAATGTTTGAAAGTTCACTGCTCTGCTTTTTCACTCTGTGTTATAAATGCACTAAACATTGAATTCACATTTACACACGGAGCTGGCTTTCCTTCTTTTCGATTTCCTAATTTCGGGATTTCTCTTTGCAATTTTCTATCTTGCTTTATTCCGATCTCATTTACCTTTAATATTGCTTGCCATTCACTAATATTTGCTTTTATTAATAACTTCGCTCATTTTGTCTGCACATAACAAACCTTTTGTGCCAATTACTTTCGTTTGGTCTGGCGTTAAATATGCACAACCTATTATTAATTATCTTACTTTATTCAACTTCAAATTCCAACCATCTGAAATATGCTTTGCTTATGCGTTCCTTTATCCGATTAATTACTACTTCTCGCATTTATTACCAATGCATTTAATACTTTTATTATTGTTTAAAATTGCAATTATATAAAATATCATAACGCTGTGCTTTATTGACTTAGTTAAATCTTTCGCACTGCAAATAGAGCCAAATTGTGGGCTTAAAACCATTTTAATATATTTAGTTTCTTAGTTTTTAAGCCAGATCCACATGGTAGATCAGCTGTTCGTGTGTTTGTACGAACATGCTAAATGTGGACTTTTTAACCATCGCCAAATAATCAAGTATCTGTATGAATTTCTAATTTGTTTCCTAGATGTGGTTAAGAAATTAATCTATTATTATTATTATTATTATTAATATATTTCAAAATTGGTCTACAAGACGCCCTAAGATCGCCCTTGTTTCTTTTAAATGTCCTCACTGTCAGAAAAAATGCCAGGGTTACGCACTCCACATAACCTTCGAATCAAGAAATGATTAGGAGTCAAACTTTCCACATCTTTATAACTTTCGTTTTGAGCTTGTTAGAAGAAGGCCGAAAGCATTTTTTATTCTCTTTCACCCAGTTTCACCTCATGATCACGTTAAGGGATGCACATTTCTTGCACTTGAAAATTTGTTGATTTAGTTATCCACAGAAGACATATTCTTTCATATCATTTTGCTTTTTCGTGTTGGTTGGTAGCTTGCAAAAAAGATGTGCAACTTCTGATTCCTCTTGATGCCAGTCTGAAAAGTGCAGTAGGGATGGCGGCACAAATTTTCTCTGCAGCTAGCTTATATCAAGAATTCATCCATTGGCTAGCACTTCACTTCTCCTCTGCAAATTTTTCTGTCACTAACACTACATGTCACTCTACACTAGCTTATGAGTGTGGGTCTCCTTGAGCCTTCCCATTAAGTTTGCATTGTTAAGTTGGATGGCCTCCACATTTATGTGGTGATGAGGGCTGATTTCGTGCTTCTGGGCAAAGTTTTTTATTTTCTCTAATACAGTTTCTATGCATAGGTCTCTATGGATTACTGTTTCTGATGTAGCAGGATGCATCCACGGTGTTCCTTAGCACTATGTTCTGAAAATTTTTATTTGGCAAATGTTGGGTTTGCTGGTACAACCCCCAGTTGGCAACCGTAGTATGTTACTGGCTTCAATACTTGGTTTCACAGAAGTAACTTATTGTGGATTGAGAATTGGGACGTCCTTCCCAACACCCATTACATGTTTCTATCGCGTCTTCAACAAAAGAACTCATTTACAACAGGTCTTGGAGAAAAGATAAAAAATCTAGTCATGTTTTAACTTAAGTCTGTAGGTGAATGTCAGATTGTATTTTGTTTATGATAGCATCTGTCACTATGACATGTAAAAGTTTACACTACATTAAGTTTACTTGTATCAAGCAAACAGGAAAATAAGATGGCATTTACACAACGAGTGCATTAACCATAACAGTAAATAAAAAAAATTATTAGGTGTTTTGTATATTTTTAGGACAATAGTTCAAGATCAAGATGTAATTTAGTTCTCTCTGACTTATCGTAGTTAATTTGCTTGAATGGGTAGGTATGTATCAAATTATGGCAAACTTCAATTTGATCATGTCATGCTGCGAATGAGATTTTTTTAATCACACACGTCTATTTAGTTCCCGTTTCTTTTTATGTGTTCTTTCCAGCGTAGTTTGACATACAATTTTATTCCAAGATACTTTACTGCACTACCATGAGTTATCATGCTGTTGTTGAGTGTCCCTGATACGTGACTATCCTTCTTATTCGTGATGCACTGATTTGCTTTAGTTTCGCTTAGTTCTTCATCTTTTTGTCCATCCGCCTACCTCTTTATGGCTTGCTGTAGTGTTTCTGTTATTTCTTCAGTACTTTCGCCTATCGCCAATATTGTAGTATCGTCTGCAAAGATAGCTGTCGCTGTCACTTATGTGCAACGGGTGTAAAGTATTCCTCCCAAAACACTGCCCTGTGGTACGCCATCTTTAATAGCGCATAAGTCGGAGTATTCGTATTGTTGCTTAATCCTAAAGAGTCTATTGGAAATGCAAGAATTCAGCAGATCAGCAAATTGTTTCTAAATATTTTTTTTTTATTTGTGGTTTAACACCTGGTGCCGTAATTTATGAAAGGCCTGTGCATCATCTAGAAAGATCGCAGAACAGACTTGTTTCTCTTCAAGACTTTTCATCAGTTCTTTTCTTTTTATAATAGGTTTAAGCCCTTTGAAAAATAGTTCGAAATAGTTTTGATACTATTGGTAGGAGCGAGATGGGACGATATGGTGTTGTTGCGGTGGATGGTTTTCGCTAGCTTCTGAATCATGTTGTCTGCTCCAACTATAAATCTTTCTCCAAATTTTGTAGCAGGCTTAAATAGTCTCATTTTTTAGATTGTGTCGTGGCGTCCAACAGGTTGCTGCAATTATGATCTTCCGTCCTCCTATTTTGACAGCTGTAGCTTGTATTTCTTCCATTTCGCATTTGAGTTCTTCGTAGTAAATTACGTTGCACTTCCTTCTCTGACGTAGCTTTTCCGATGTATAGTGTGGTAAGTTTTATATCCTTTAAATTTGATGTGTGATATTTTGTTAGATGTGTCTCTGATATAAAGCAATACTCAATAGTCTTCTCCACGAGCATTTATTTTAAAGTTATGGGTGGTGACATGTTTCGAAACCAAACTGGTTTCATCATCAGGCCATAATAATCATCTAAAGAGGCATATTTTTAACAATGATGTACATAATAGTAAAGAAATTCACTTACTAGTATAAGTAGTAGAAGCACATGTTAAACTGAGGTTAAAATTTTAAACGTTAAACACTTATATCCACTCAGTGCGGTAATGAAGCTCTTAACGATACTAAAATTGATTTGGTTAAGAGTCTATAACAACACTGATGAAGATAAAAATCTTAACCTCATTTGACATGTGCTTCTACTACTTATACTAGTAAGTGAAATTCTTCATTATGTACATCATTGTTAACCATATGCTTCTGTAGATGATCATTATGACCTGAGGATGAAACCAGTTTGGTTTCGAAACATGTTTCCACCCATAACTTTAAAATAATTATTCGTGAAAAAGACTATTGAGCTTTGTTGTTTCATATCAAAGTATCTCCGCTAAAATCATGATGGATCACCTTCCTATCTCTGATATAAGATAAATATTTAATTTTTGTGTTTCCACGAATTTTTGTAGTTCGTTTTGATGTTAGTGAATACCATTAGCATTCCAGGCTGCTATTCTATTGGTTTCATTTTTATATTAATTTCCTTAAAGCTTATTTAAGCTATCAAAGATTGTTTTCATCCTTTTTTCTTGCTGTTTTTCAAGTCATGACATCGGGCTTTGCAGTACCGGGTTTAGATTTATCCTCATTTCCATCAGTCTTTAGAAAGGCTGGGAATGCTTTTGAATCCTATCTGCACAGAAGTCTTTGTGTTATCTTTGTTTCTTTACCTTTGTTTTGCTTGGCTTTGGCTACTTCGTTGCCTATCTTTTGCAACTTCTTGGCCACTTTGTATCCTCTGAAGCTGGCTGTGCTTCGCCACAGTTGGCACATTTTAACTGCGCCTTTTCATTCTTTTTACATTCCTTTGTGTGGTGCTTACCTGTACATTTCACACACCCTGGCTCTCTATTGCAGAATGTTTGAGTGTGCCCATAGCTTTGACATCTTTTGCTCACCAATTTACCAGATTTACGTTTACATTTTCGTAGAAGCACTAGTTCCACCTTCATTTCTATAATATCTTTTATTTCGTATATTTTTTTTGTATCTGAAAGATTGCTTACAAAATTTTAGTGGCTTTCTCGTTTCTTCTTAGAATATCCACAGACTCTATTATTTTGTAACATGGATGCATTAAATCATCTACGATAGTATCCGGAAAACACGATTGGGGTAATTTCCTTCCAATAACTTTCACGTTTCTTGTTTATTTATCTTCATAGAAGTACCAAAAATACTTTTTCAGTCGGAAAGCAAGTTAGCCCTTCCTAGTTACCCATTTTTTAGCATTTTGTTTCTCCCAAGTTTGCTTCTGAAATTGCTTTCTGTTCTGTTTCCGTTGTTTATTGCTGCTTGCATTTATGTTAGCTGCTGTTGCAAGTGTTTGGTCACCGCGAGCGAGCTTTCGTCTAGTCCAAAACCCATCCGTCCATCACTAAGCTAACTGTAGTACTTTTGCCTTGTTGAGGGGTCATAAACCTGTTTTCACCATTAACGAGCACACTTTGCTTAGAGCTTAATTCCGAATTCCTAATTCCTGCTAAATAGCCATTAAACTTCGTTTAGAGATGTATCGACATGTGTGGGTTCGTGATTACTCTGATTTATTTGTTGTACTTGGTACTTTTTTACCGTTGTTCAAAAAATATTTCACTGAAATTCAAAAATTTAAACATGTACCAAATTGGTTTTATAAGTTTTTGCTCTATAATTAATGGATTTCGCGTTTTATGACAAGCCAAGATGTGTTCGATATAATAAAAAAATTACAATTTTACAGTAGATTTTACTTACATATAGTTGTATGTATATAAAACTATTGGAGTACTTTGATAGATGTGTTTGTGTTGCGGCAATTTTTATTTGTTAGAAGTAAAAAATAATCTCTAAAAATACTGGAAAGCTTGTAAACAGTCTATCTGCAACATATTTCTGTTATTGGTACTTAAAATATCTGCGTTTATGTATTTCGCCCCAACTAACGTTAAGAATTTAACGTGAATCGCACTAATTTGTCTGGCGTTAAATATATTCAAATGTAGTATAAATGGTGGAATTTAAAAATTACTAAGAACTCCTATTTTAATTTCAAACAAGATAAAGCCGTGCAAGCTTCTTATCGATGCTTCGGTACACTGTTGGCATGGGACTTTTAAATGCTGCTTTCAGTGTGGTATGGCCGTTATTATATTATGTTATATACTTAATCGCACCACAAATTTGACGACTTGAGCTCAAGACAATTGGCAAAGGAGACCTAAACCAATAATTGCGAAGTCTAGACGGTGGATATCGGTTAAAAATCAAGTCCATCATTTATCAATTCCTTTAGCGAAGAGTGGGAATGGTGCAGACAGCGCCGATAATATGACATTTCAAATTTAAGGGTAAGAAGAAATAGTAATTTCCATTCACATCTTTCGATAATAAAAAAAAAACTTTTCTGGACTTCAAACTCGTCAGTTAACGAGTCTTGTCACTACACCAATTTAACATAAATCAAAAGGATCCATAAGAGATCGAGTGACGGAAGGCATATTAAGGCGAAAACCATGTATACTTATGTGACAGCTGAGTTACGTGGCTGCTCCATGTATATTACTGCTAACAATACAAGTCCATTAATACATAGAAAGAAGAAAGCGACACATTTTGTGCAAAAGCTTTTCAGAACTTTACATTAATTTTCCACACAAAATGACACAAAAATAATCCTGCCAGGTTATGTCTTTCGCACTTTTGCGAGTTAACTTGCTTACAGCGACCCGGAACGACGTACTCATCTTTAACTTTACAACTTTCTGTTAATTACAAAGCGGTTACTGTCGTTACAAAAATTATGAACTTTCAAGAAACCTTTCAAATAATTTTGGGTTGTTAGCGATTGAGCGGTTACGACAAAAATTGTAAATTTGAAAAAATCGTCGGACTCCAAAGAAATTCCTCGGTAGATTGTTTCGGTGTAAAAATGGAGTGTAGGCACCACTCGACGTTCATTTCCTATTTGTAAAAATTTCAAAATGAAATTTTTACAAAAACTATATTTCTTACAAAAAAAAACTGTTTTGACAAAGGTTATAGACAATTACATAATGTAAAATATTGTTTAAAAAATATTTTCTCTTATGAATTTTTGAACGTGGAGGAAATATTTCTAAAAAACTTATTTTGCAATTTCTCTAAACTTATCACAAAAAACCTTGCATACAAAAGTTGTAGATAATGGCATAATATACAGGGTGTTATGGAAATGAGTGCAAATATTTTAACCAGTGATAGAGCTCGCCAAAATGAATAACTTTTCTATTTATCTTTTGTCATTTAATCGTATATTTTTTCAATCATTTATCTTCCCTAAATTTGACGAGCCGCTTGATAAGAAAATCTAAGTCAAAGGTGAACGACATATATTAATACTGCAAAGTTCTATCACAAAAAACATTCGGTCAATAACTTACCTACCTCAATTGATAAAGTACGTTGGTGATCAAATGTGAACTAAAGGTTTTATCAGTACATATGCAGTTTTTGTTGGTTTACATATCAAAGAAATATTTTTTGCGTTTTTTGCCATTAAATTAAAATAGTATTCTATAGGGGGGTATGCATTTTTACAGTAAAATTGTTTAGAATTGTAATTCAGTTTTGAGGGCGTTTTCGAAAAAAATATAAATGGAGAAGTTGTTCAGTTTAGCGAGTTCTATTACCGGTTAAAATATTTGCACTCATTTTCATAACACCCTGTATAACCCTGTTTTATTAAATTTAATTTTTATAAAACAGTTATAAAAATTTCGCGGAAAACGGAAAAAAATTAAGAGTAAAGTACCACTTCAAGTTGCTCGATTTTAATCAAAAATCATTGAGATCTCCAAATTTATGTCAAAAGCAAAGATATAAATTTTCAAGCAAATCGATTAATCTGTCCGGGCTGTAGGAAGGACACAGACACACTCAAGACTCACTCACTCACGAAATTAGATGATTCCACAAAAATTTGGAGTTCGAAAAAGATCATCATTACTATAATTTATTTTATGAAGTGAAAGAAAGTAAAACGCTTCTCAAACAATACCGGGTGTCAACGAATTTATTGGACAAGTTATAACTGCTAGAGTATTAGGTGTATCAAAATGAGATTTGGTATAGATAAATGGTATAGGGAGAGGAGAGTTTTCGCATATTTTTCACTTTCTGTTCACTTCCGGTTTCACCGTTAATGGCTTCTATTTCAAATTTTTAACTGGAACACCCTGTATATTTTTATATTGTCTAATAAATTCGTTGACACCCGGTATACTACTGTGTTGACGGATTTGAATCGATTCTAATGTATCTCTCACTTTAATAAATTAAAACTATCAGGCAATTAAAACATTGAAAAAAATATAAGAAGCTGTTAGATTGTATAAATAATTATTTATATTATTTTGCAACATACCTCAAATGTAACATTGGCTGTGTCCTCATATTCAGTATTGGCTGCCATTACTGTGTTTTTTCTGATATTTCCTCCTAATCTAAAACAAACGTAACATAAGAGCACAATAAATTAATAACCCGTGTATTTTAAGAATTACAGTGTTTATTGGCGTGAGTTGAAAGGCGTCCTGATTATACAGTGCTTTCGTAAAGTAGTGGATAAATTCGTTAAACATTCAAGAAATAGGTAACTGTAGAAAATTTGAAAGAACACATGTTTTTACTTACGCTAAGGTAAGTTTTGCGTATAGGTCACATGAGCAAAAATTAAGAAAAAAAATAAATTTGCAAAATACTAAATTTTATTTTAAGAAGTACGATTTTACGCTTTTATCAATGACAGCAATCAATAAAAAACATGTCGGGCGTCTTAGTTACTGTCAGGCAGACAACGGTGCACAATTTGTACAACTAATTTAGTTGTTTTTGAAATTATCATTGCAATTAAATTTAGTATTTTGCAATTTTTAAACTTTTTTCTTAATTTTTGATCATCTGACCTACACTCAAAAATCAGCTTAACGTAAGTAGAAAGATGCTTTCTTTCAAATTCCGTAATAAAAAAAGGGGGTTGCTATTTAAAAAAATATCGATGACGTCATACCTCTTACAAGGGTCACCCTGTATGAATAGAGTTTATTTGAAAAAATGAAAAATAAAAATGGACGGGTTCCAGCTTTTTTTTCCAAAAGTTACTCCTTAAGTTTTATCGAATATATCCATTACTTTACGAAAGCACTGTATATTAGATTACGCATCGAATGTTCTAAGGCAATAGCCAATGTAGGTACATAATAGATCTGACATGAGTTCATTTTTAAAGTGCCAATACTTAACTAATCAAAAAACGTTATTTAATTGAAACACTAAGTAGTCATACATACAATGTCATTACATAAAGAATGATGCCTAGCAACTAACTTAATCCTAAACTCTTATAGTTTCTTTAAATCACATTTTGAGATTAGTTCAACCGCTGAATTGTTGAAAATCAATATATAATATTGCACAACTTTACATGCTAACATAAGTTTCACATACCAAATAAATTAGGTGTAACCACCTCGTACTTACCAATCTTTTATAGGTGCTTTAATTACACTATATTTATATATTTCTATACTCTTTAAATGTTTATTGTAAGATAGGGGTTATTAAATTTCAATCTGACAAAAACAATCAGCACTGTTTTTTTATACGGTAACACGGAAAGTAGTTCCTCATCGAGCGATGAATGAAAAGACGACCTTGGCATTTTAATCAATAAAATTAGTGCAAATGCATTTCACTTAGTTTTACGAAATATCATGTAATTATAACATAAAAATGACTGCTTAACGTTGTAAAATATTTCTGCTTGCTCAAAAGTATAACTTCCCGTTTCAAATCAACTTTAAAGGTTAAAAATTAAATTTTTATATTAGTAGGCGATATTGAGCATAGTAGTTCAGATACACTCTCCAACCTTCAAATGCTTATTTACTAACATTTATTGCTTGCCTGTTTGCGTTTGGAACTAGAATTTCTTTCTTCTACTTCGGATTGGTCTAATTTTGTGTTTAAACCATGAGTTAATTAATATCATATTGTGTAGTCCGTAGAAATCGAACAGCTTATTGTCTATTCAAGTTTCCAAAGTCTAAATAACTTTGTAGCAAATGTTTAATAAAACAAATGGAAAACTATCAGTAAATTCGCAGTCGACTTTCAACATGTTTTCAGCAAACTTACAAAAAGCTTACAATAAATTTAAATTTTGAAAAAGAGCATAAAATTGCATTTTCTATATGTGACTCTGAGGATGTATCAGGCGACATTGAAGAGTTGAAAACATGTTTGGATTAAAACTGTGCTGTAGAATAGTAAAAGAATAATTCTTCATATTTTCCATAAGCGGTTCAATCCTACACATTTTGGATTATGTGGTCTTTATAATCCTAAATAAAAAATTTAATCAAAATACTAAAACCATACTAAAACATCACAATATTAGTGGTAAAGCTTAAAAACCAATTTCGTCATATTTCAGACAATAGTTCTATGAGTCTCATGCTGCTAATGCCAGTGCAATTTTTATTTAACTTTTATTGCAAATCTTTATTTCTCACTCTTTCTCTCTCTTATTGTTTACCTTAAATATAATAACTAGGTAAAAATATGTGAGTGATATATTTTGTATATGACTGCAGTGGTGTTATAAGGACCAAGAAAATCTCTCTCCCTCTTTCATATACAATTTGTGAAATCAATTGAAAGAAAAACATTTAAAAGAATTTCCAATGTAAACAGTTTTGAAACAGTTTAAAATGTGGCTTCCATTTCTTCCTATTGCTCCCTTTTAAATATTAGTCAATCATCTAATGCACGAAATGACACTTTGGTGCTTGAGAATGATTTCTTTGAAGAGGTAAAATCTCAATTTCTAGCTATAGAATCTTTTTGAAACATGTCCTCCTAGTATCAAAAGGCTGAAACGTTCAAGCAGGAATTAATTTTCCATTTATAAACCTATGTCCTTTGCAGATTCCAAGAAAGGAAACCATGGGCCGTCACATTCAGCTATGGACGAACACTTCAATCTTCCTTACCAACCCAGGCATGAAGTGTCTGGGGTGGTACGGATTCTAACGTTGCAGCAGGGCAAGCTGAATTGTTAAAACGAGCCAAGGTAAACACAGCTTATAGAAAGCTTTATGCAAAAATAAACATTTTTATTTATCAATTAAAAGTTTCTGTTAGGGCTATGTGCCCACATGTAAAAAAATATTGTTAATACTATTTAAAACACCAGGACAATGTTCCTTTCACAAGTTTCTAGCTCTAATATTACAATGTCAATTTTTAAAGTAATTTTAAGGTACATTCTAACTTTAACCATTTTAGAAAAATTAAAAACGATGTTTTATATTTTTAATAGTACTGAAAAACTTATTACAACAAATTATAAGAATTTAAAAAAAAGCTGAGTAGAAAATACTTTTCTGCCCGTGGTAGGATAGCATTGATTGTATAACTACTACTTGTGTTTAAGATATAACATTGTTTAGTATAGCTACTTTCTTTTCAATTTGATTGTAGGATAATATTATACATTTCTTCAAAGCTAAGTCATATGTACTGAAAGTTATTGTGCAGCTCCAAAATTAATACTAATTAATATTAATTTACTGTCTGTAACGTAAACGAAATAAAGTCGTTCGATATTTTTTATATTGTGATATGCGCTGGTACTTCTAGGTAGTCAAAGTACTTCTGGTCTGTGTTTCATTTTCGCGTCAGTTATTCCGCTCAGTGTTAAAAAACTTTGTGCACTTTTGGAAAAGTTAAGGAAATAAAGTAAAGCAGCCATTAAAACGTTTCAAGCCAAATGATGTGGTCACGGCTCAATTGCAAATACTACGAGCTTACACGGAGTCAGCAGAATGCCTCTATTTTAAACCTGTTACCGTCAATTTTCGCTTTACTGTATTATTGACGTATTTTTAAATTGCGTCCGGGCATTGCTCATAGCTGATACGCTGCCGTGGCATCGGGTTTGCGCTCTCACCTTGTTGAACGGTCGCGACGAGGAAATTATCCATCTTATCCCGGCGTTCGACCGAAGAAGGTCCTTGGAAGTTTTGGCGCTGTTGGAGGCCTCGATATTGGAGAAGAAGGTGTTTATTGATGTCTAGACACTTCTTACCGTTTGGTTAGGGGATTTGTGCGCGTCTCGACATTCCTCTAAGTATACATTTAGAGATAATGCCTGGGGGCAGATTTTTGTTGACGCCAAAACTTTCCGAGCAAGAGATTTGGGGAATTTAGTGTGAGTACGACCGTTTTCAGCCCCTTTTCGACTACCCGCTAACGTTTTCTTCAATTATTTAGTCCCCACCACGTTTTGGGCCCCAATTAAGCTTCGGATACCCCAGCTTGCGGCCCGATGAGCACCTCGTGCGCTCTTTGATAGCGATATCTCGGCGCGCTCAACTGACGACCTACCGATCTCTCTGGTTATGCCATCAAGTCTACGGAAGTCCGTCCCTGTGATGTATCAACGCTAAGACCAGCGAGAGATATTTATTATTGTCTGGACGCATTATTCGTATCACGAATTTTAATTTGTAAAGTACCAGGCTATACCTCACCGTAGCTTTCACCTTAGCTACGATAAGAGAATTTAATTGTTTTATGTAGGGCGCTATAAAAATTCCTGGGGCGATTGCCCGCTTATAATTCACAAATTTAAATTAACGTCACTCCTCGAGATCTTCCAGGAATTCCTCTATTTTATTATTTGGTGTTTTAATTGGCCACCCCATTTTATAAACAAGGATCCCTGGGGCATTTATATGCATTTACATCGGCCCTAAACTTTTACATATATGTATTTTGTGTGTGTGCCCGGCTTTACGAGTGAATAAAATGAAATTATCTCCTCTGCACTTAATTGTTTAACTTCAGTCTTGCGCCGTTTTATTAAGTTTACAGTGTTACAATTTAGCTGGAGCGAAACCTAACAAGCGCTAAATTAGGGGGTTAGGAACTGTTTTGTTATCCTTAAATTGGTGGCGCCATTACCCCATCTAACGAACCCACGGCCGTCTTCTGCTGAAAACTGACTGGCGACCAATAATTAGCGATTAATAGTGACTCATCTAGGCATTGGCTGAGTGAGGCAATTGGGGACTTTGAGTGCTGCATTGAGCATTAACGTAATTATTATTCCACCACCCTTTTTGTGCTTATCAGGGATAACAAACCCCAAGAACTTTCACAGACCAGTGACTAGTCAATGTGAAATACTAAGAGGTTACATGAAGCCATCGTGATGGCTCAATTTTAAATACTAGAAGCTTACACAGCTTTAGCGTAATGACTTTATTTCAAACATTAAGAGTGTTCGCGGCGTCACTGTCACGGCTCAATTGCAAATACTACGAGCTTACGCGGAGTCATCGCGATGGTTAAATTTCAAATACCACAAGCTTTCACAGCGTCCGCCTGATGGCTATATTTCAAAAATTAAAAGAGTACACGGCCTCACTGTCACGACTCAATTTCAAATACTAAGAGATTTCACGTAGTAATCGCGATGGTTCAATTTCAAATACCAAAAGCTTACACAGTGTTAGCCTAATGGCTCTCTTTCAAACCCTATGAACTTTCACAGACTTTGTCACTGGTCAATGTCAAATACTAAGAGGTTACGTGAAGTCATCGTATTGATTCAATTTCAAATACTAGTAGCTTACACAGCGTTAGCGTGATGACTCTATCTCAAACATTAAGAGCGTACACGGCCTCACTGTCACGACTCAATTTCAAATACTAAGAGCTTACACGGAGTAATCGCGATGGTTCAATTTCAAATACCAAAAGTTTAGACAGTGTCAGCCTAATGGCTCTATTTCAAACCCTAAGAACTTTCACAGACTTTGTCACTGGTCAATGTCAAATACTAAGAGCTTACGCGAAGTAATCTGGATGGTTCAATTTCAAATACTAGAAGCTTACACAGCGTTAGAGTGATCACTCTATTTCAAACATTAGAAGCGTACACGGCCTCACTGTCACAGCTCAAATTCAAATACTAAGTGCTTACACAAAGTCATCGGGTTGATTCAATTTCAAATAACAAAAGCTCACAGCATCAACCTGAGGGCACTATTTTAAACATTAAGAGCTTACACGGCCTAACTGTCACGGCTCAATTTTGAATACTACGAGCTTACACGGAGTAATCGCGATGGTTTAATTTCAAATAACAAAAGCTTACACAGTGTCAGCCTAACAGCTCTTTTTTAAACCGTATGAACTATAACAGACGTTGTCACTGGTCAATGTAAAATACCAAGAGCTTACGCAAAGTCATCGTGATGGCTCAATTTCAAATTGCAAAAGCTTACACAGCGTCAGCATGATGGACCTATTTCAAACACTAAGAGCGTACACGGCCTCACTGTCACGGCTAAACTTTAAATACTAAGAGCTTACACGGAGTCATCTCAATGGTTCAATTTGATATTCAGCTTTCACAATGTCAGCCTGATGGCTCTATTTCAAACATTACAAGCGTATACGGCCTCACTGTCACAGCTCAATTTCAAATACTACGAGCTGCCACAGAGTCACCGCGATGGTTCAATTTCAAATACCAAAAGCTTACACAATGCCAGCGCGAAGGTTCAATTTCAAATACTAGAGCTTACACAACGTCAGCCTAATGGCTCTATTTTAAACCCTAAGAACTTTCACAGACTTTGTCACTGGTCAATGTCAAATACTAAGAGCTTACGCGAAGTTATCGTGATGGTTCAATTTTAAATACTAGTAGCTTACACAGCGTTAGCGTGATGTCTCTATTTCAAACATTAGGAGCGTACACGGTCTCACTGTCACGGCTGAATTTCAAATACTAAGAGCTTACACAGAGTCATCTCGATTATTCAATCTCAAATAACAAAGGCTTACACAGCGTCAGCGTTATGGCCCTATTTCAAACATTAAGAGAGTACACGGCCCCACTGTCACGGCTCAATTTCAAATACTAAAAGCTTACACAGTGTCAGCCTATTGGCTCTATTGCAAGCCCTAATAATTTTCACAGACTTTGTCACTGGTCAATGTCAAATACTAAGAGTTTACGCGATGTTATCGTGATGGTTCAATTTCAAATACTAGAAGCTTACACAGCGATAGCGTGATGACTCTATTAAAAACATTAGGAGCGTACACGGCCTTAATGCCACGGCTCAATTTCAAATATTAAGAAATTACACAGACCGTTTGTCACTTGTCAATGTCAAAAACTAAGAACTTACACAGATTCATCGCGATGACTCAATTTCAAAGACAAATAACTTACACCGACTCCTTGTAATGACTCAACTTATAAATACTAGAATCCTATACAGCATTATTGATGGCTCTATTTTAAATAATAGATGCTTACACAGCGTCATGGCTCTATTTCAAACAATAAGAGCTTACACGGCCTCACTGTCACGGCTCAATTGCAAATACTATGAGATTACACGGAGTCATGGCGATGGTTAGATTTCAAATAGCAAAAGCTTACACAGCGTCAGCCTGAAGTCTTTATTTCAAACATTAAGAGCTTACACGGCCTCAATGTCACGGCTCAATTTCAAATACTACGAGCTTACACGGAGTAATCGCGATAGTTCAATTTCAAATACCAAACGCTTACACAGCGTCAGCCTAATGGCTATATTTGGTCACTGGTCAATGTCAAATTCTAAGAGCTTACGCGAACTCGTTGTCATGGCTCAATTTCAAATACTAGAGGCTTACACAGCGTTATCGTGATGACTCTATTTCAAACATTGGGAGCATACACGGCCTTACTGGCACGGCTAAATTTCAAATACTAAGAGCTTACACAGTCATCGCGATGGTTCAATTTCAAATAACAAAAGCTTACACAGCATCAGCGTGATGGTATAATGTCAAATACTAGAGCTTACACAACGTCATCCTGATGGATATATTTCAAACATTAAGAGTGTACATGGCCTCACTGTCATGGCTCAATTTCAAATACTACGACATTACACGGAGTCATCGCGATGGTTGAATTTCAAATAACAATAGCTTACACAGCGTCAGCGTGATGATTTAATGTCAAATACTAGAGCTTACACAACGTCATCCTGATGGCTATATTTCAGGAATTAAGATTGTACACGGCTTTACTGCCACGGCTCAATTGCAAATACTAACAACTTACACGGAGTCATCGCGACGGTTCAACTTGAAATACCAAATATTACACAGCGTTAGCGTGATAGCTCTATTTCAAACATCAAGAACTTACACGGCCTCACTGTTACGGCTCAATTGCAAATACTACGAGTTCACATGGAGTCATCGCGATGGTTCAATTTCAAATACCAAATCTTATACAGAGTTAGCGTGGTGTCTCTATTTCAAACATTATGAGCGTACACGGCCTCACTGTCACGGCTTAATTTCAAATACTAAGAGCTTACATGGAGTCATCTCGATGGTTCAATTTCCAATAACAAAAGCTTACACAGCTTCAGCGTGTTGGCTCTATTTCAAACACTAAAAGTTTACAGAGACTCTTTGTCACTTCTCAATGTCAAATACTAAGAGCTTACACTGATTCATTGTGATGACTCAATTTCTACTACAAAAAACTTACACGGACTCCTCGTGGTAGCTTTATTTCAAATACTAGATGCTTACACAGCGTCAGCGCGATGGCACTATTTCAAAAATTAAGAGCTTACACGGCCTAACTGTCACGTCTCAATTTTGAATACTACGAGCTTACACGGAGTAATCGCGATGGTTCAATTTCAAATAACAAAAGCTTACACAGTGTCAGCCTAACAGCTCTATTTCAAACCGTATGTACTTTAACAGACGTTGTCACCGGTCAATGTAAAATACTAAGAGCTTACGCGAAGTCATCGTGATGGCTCAATTTCAAATTGCAAAAGCTTACACAGCGTCAGCATGATGGCCCTATTTCAAACACTACGACATTACACGGAGTCATCGCGATGGTTGAATTTCAAATAACAATAGCTTACACAACGTCATCCTGATAGCTATATTTCAAGCATTAAGATTGTACACGGCTTTACTGCCACTGCTCAATTGCAAATACTAAGAACTTACACGGAGTCATCGCGACGGTTCAACTTGAAATAGCAAATATTACACAGCGTTAGCGTGATAGCTCTATTTCAAACATTAAGAACTTACACGGCCTCACTGTCACGGCTTAATTTCAAATACTAAGAGCTTACATGGAGTCATCTCGATGGTTCAATTTCCAATAACAAAAGCTTACACAGCTTCAGCGTGTTGGCTCTATTTCAAACACTAAAAGTTTACAGAGACTCTTTGTCACTTCTCAATGTCAAATACTAAGAGCTTACACTGATTCATTGTGATGACTCAATTTCTACTACAAAAAACTTACACGGACTCCTCGTGGTAGCTTTATTTCAAATACTAGATGCTTACACAGCGTCAGCGTGATGGCACTATTTCAAAAATTAAGAGCTTACACGGTCTCACTGCCACGGCTCAATTGCAAATACTACGAGCTTACACGGAGTCATCGCGATGGTTTAATTTCAAATATCAGAAGCCTACACAGCATCAGCCTGATAGCTCTATTTCAAACACTAAGAGCTTACACAGACTGGTCAATGTCAAATACTAAGAGGTTAGGCGAAGTCATCGGGATGGCTTAATTTCAAATACTAGCGGCTTACACTGCGTCAGCGTGATGATTCAATTTCAAATAACAAAAGTTTACACAGGATCAGCGTGATGGATAGATTTCAAATAGTAAAGCTGACACAGCGTCAGTCTGATGGCTTTATTTCAAACACTAAGAGCTTACACTGACCCTTTGTCACTGGTCAATGTCAAATACCGTAAAATCATTTAAATTTATAATTAAAGTACGAGGGTCTTTTTAAACGATTGGGGATCCTGCAAATTGACTCGCTGTGTAAATTAGAGGTTATGTAAATATTTTGGCGTTTAGGGTATTCAATAGTAAAATTAGGCAAGAATTTTGAAAATCATCTTCTCAGCGTTGTATGGAATACTTCCATTCACCTTTTTCTTGCCGTTCAGCGTTCTTAAAATAATTCTCCATAATACAAATTTTATGGTCTAAATTAAACATTTTGAAGCGTCACTTTGACAATTTAACTCGAGCTGTTTTAGTGTTGCCGATTTAACTTAAAAGTCATAGTATGCTATAATTATAAATGTTAATGATCTCACGGTACTAAGAGCATACACAGGGTAATCGTGATGGCTCAATTTAAAATATAATAAACTTACACGGACTCCTGGTGATAGCTCAATTTATAAATACTACTTACACGGACGCATCGTCAAGGATTTATTTCAAATAGTAAAATCTTACACAAACTCATCGTAGTGGTTCTGTAACCAAATTTAAAGCGCGTAAAGAGCCTGCCTGAAATATATAATATGGAGGCCGAATGTGACTTGGAAAAAATAATCTGACTGAACTATCTCATGTACAATATAAGTTATGTTAAGATATATTGTTTAATCATCCACTCAATGTTTTTCCATGTTTTTATAGCAAGCTATGCCTCACGCAGTCCCATAAACAATTCGTCGACCTTTCATTGATTGTTTCATGGCCAGTGGCGGTGATATGCATAAGCGGAAATAAGCGTTGCTTATGGGCCCGGGCCCTTAGAGGGCCCTTTGGGGGGCCCGGTAAGTTCTGTATTCCCTTATTAAATATTTGGATATCTTCTACTTCATTTGGGTGTAGATTCATAGCACTGCAACCTCAGTCACCACTCTCAGTTATCATCCATCACGTCATCAGTGATCAGCCTTGATTTGAGACCTTTGAAAAACTAACAAACATTTTTGAATTTTTAGAACAGAAAAACGTTTGAAGAATGCAAGAATCTGAACCGATGTGATTTGCTACAGAAAAATTATTCTGATGTCCACAATAATAAAAGTTTGTGAACGCTATCTCCTTACTAAAAGAGTGTTTCAGATTTGACAAGTTTATTCCTACAGAAATATAGTGTTCGCAAAAGCAAATTTAGCGTAATTATTACTGGATTGGTGTAATTCTTGACTTTACCTGTAACATTAGCCACAATAAAAAGATCATTTAGCAAGTTGAAAAATATAAAACATTTAAGAAATTCTACCAGCCAAGATAGGCTGCATGACCCTTCGGTTTTGTCAATTGGACAAAAAGCATCGTCTACGATGGACATAAAAATCTTGTGGAACAATTTGCTGTCAATAAGGCGAGAAGGATACATTTTTATTGCTGATCAATTTAGTTTTACGGTGTATTACATGTATTAATAATACAAATAAATACTATTTGTTACTTATTTTGACGTGGGTTCTTAGGATTTTACCTGAATATTATTCTATTTTACTAGTGTTACCTAGGTGCCTTCGGCATCGTTTTACAATTTTCATGTCTCGTGTATAAACCACTTTTAGCACGAGTTGCATATAATATTTTTTCTACGACCTTAAATTTACTGTTACTAATCCATAAATGTCGATTTAACAAAAGTTTGCATCTATGATAGTTATAATTTATGTCATAATAAAAAGAGGGCCTTGGCGTGCAGGTAAATGTTTGTGGAGCCAGTACCGTCAAAGTCAGTTATCAAAGATAATTATTAATACTACACATCTGACTGTATTCATTACATAACGCTTTAATTATTTAAAAAAACACTTTACCTCTAACGCAAGAAGTAACTAGAATAACTTTACAGCTTCACTTCCAGTTCGAAATTGTAGTTTTATAACCTCACTTCACTTTATAATACATGTGCTAAAAGTAAACAGCTGATTTCTTTAAACACGCTAAATTATAAAACGTCACTTTTAGTGGAAAAAGCTAGCGCTAAAAGGCCTACATTTAGTGGTGGTCGTAGAAAAAATGTGTTAAATGTTATTAGGCATTTACTACTCTATTTCTGTTGGTTATAACAGGATGTGATCTAATATTTTGTTAAACGTTTACTTTATATACTATAATTATAAATATACTTTTCAATAAGAATATAAATCTTTTTACAGGGGGGGGGGGGGCATTTTTATATTTGCTTAGGGGCCCAAGGTGCTCTTGCACCGCCACTGTCCATGGCAGCCTGCCTTATCGCTTATCTGCCTTCTTCAGGTATGACACCATGATATTTGCTCCTTGCTTGCTTACTAAATTTGCATATAAGCGTATCTTGGTTCTTATTAAATGGTGTTGACCAGCTGTTAGTGTTATTGTTACTTTCACTGAAGCCGCACCTTAATTATTTAACAACATGTATCATTTTGAAAATATATGGTTGTACTTCAGGTATTATTATAATAGTTTTACATATACCTACTTGGATTAAAGTGGTGGTTTGTTATCAGCGTGATCTCTTATTTCTGTATCTATTATGTTTGTATTGGTGTTATTATTATTGCAGCTACGACGCTAATAATAATCATTATTATTCTCGTGTTGGGACCACAGATACTATCTCACACTTATTCATCGAACCTATATTGTCCAATGTACTTAAACTATTATCTTATTTTCTTAACTACATACACTTCTGTGCCAAGTATAGTTTTATAAATAATGGAATTACGATTTTTATATTAAAGCCCACTGCGATTTCACTTGCAAGGTGTGCCGACTACCACAAGAAATTGTACATATCAATATGTTTATGCTATATATATTCTTATAACAATGATTAAACAGCTAAGTTTATACTATCAACATTGTGGTGGTGCGCGCACTAAGCTAAGACCATTATATGAAAACATTTTGGCCAATAGCTACGACATCATTATCTTAACAGAAACTTAGTTCATGCCTTCCATACACAATTCAGAATTTATTGATGATCATGAAAGATACATTGTATTCCGGCTCATACGAGCGCGAAATCTGGCGGAGGCGGTGTACTCCTTGCTGTGCTTAGTGAACACGTATGTCTTCGTATTCAACAGTTTGAATGCAAGCAAGCGGAGGATTTATGTATTTCTTTGCCTGTTTCACGTGGAGAAACTTGCTCGCAACTAATAATAAGAGCAGTGTACTTTCCACCTTGCACACCAGCCTGTTTATATGAAATGTATCTCAATAATCTTATGGATATGTTTACGATAAATGATAAAGCACACTTCTTGATTATTGGAGATTTCAACCTTGGTAAAATTGAATGGCCATATATACCGGCTTCACTAAATCTTGGTGAACTGCCTGAAACATCGCCTATGGGTCCTACGTATCATCCGCTTATTGTTTAATACAATGTCTTTCCTGAAATTAGATCAATATAACAAAAAAAAATAAAAACAATCGCATACTTGATTTCGTTTTGTGTGACCGAGACTGCAGACTCTGTGAGGCTGTCTCCGTTACTTCCCCCCGACCGACACCAACCCCCACTTGAGCTATTCATCTCGCTCGCTCCTGAAGCTCCACTAACCAAGCAGGCGCACCCACGCTACAACTTCAGATCAGTGGATTATGACCTTATCCATCAGCATCTTGAATTTGAGGATTGGATATCATTATTTAATTATGTGTCGGTAAACGAGGCTGTAGATATATTGTATTCTGTTATCAATGAGGCTATTATTAAATTTATGAAACCTAAAAGAACAAAACCGAACAAATTTCCTGTCTGGTTTAAAAAGGACCTTATCAACTTACATAAACGTAAAGAAAATGCTTGGATCAAATGGAAAACATACTGGAACACTGTAGATTATTTAAACTTTTCTGAACTAAGATCTAAATTCAAAACTCTATATAAAAGACAATATGGTAATTATATCAGTCACGTTGATGTTACTATAAAAGAGAATATTAAAATTTTCTGGTCGTATATACATAATTTAAAGAAATCATCTGGTTACCCTCCTTCCATCACTTTTAATGGTACTAAAATCAACAATCCAAACGATATTTGTAATGCTTTTAGTACTTTTTTTCAATCAACCTTTGAACAATCCTCTGCCAATGACGTAAACTTCGACATCTTAAATAAGTCAGACTCACCCCTCACAATGATATCATCATTATTACTAGACAAGTCAGAAGTTGAACGCAGTTTAAAAATGTTAGACTTGAACAAGGGTCCTGGCCCAGAAGGCATTGAGCCAATTTTTTGGTCCAAAACAAGTAAATGTCTCGCTGAGCCAATTACACTAATATTCAATAAATCATTGGAAATTGGTATTTTTCCTGACAAATGGAAACTGGCCAATATTATTCCAGTGCATAAAAGTGGTTCTGCTCAAAAAGTCCAAAATTATTGGCCAATTTCCATTTTGTCTTGCATTGCCAAAGTTTTGAGAAATAGGTTCACAACAAATTATACAATTTCATAAAGGGTGTTATCAATCCAGAACAGTATGGTTTTGTAAAAAACAAGTCAGCAGTTAATAATTTGATGATATATACTAATTTCATCTTCGAGTCTATGGATGAAGAAGCACAAGTAGCGGTAATTTATACCGATTTTAAAAAGGCTTTCGATAAAGTCATTCACTCGATATTATTCGAAAAATGAGCTTTTAATGGTATTAAATGGAGTATTTTGCGTTGGTTTATCTCATGCTTGAACAATAGGCATCAAACAGTTGCAATGAACGATTACAGTTCGCATATAGTTGAAGTTACTTCAGGTGTCTCCCAAGGGTCAATTCTTGGACCATTCCTCTTTGTGATCTTTATGAATGACATCGGTGCATGCTTCAAACATTGCAAGTTTCTCTCATACGCCGACAACTTAAAAATTTACTTTGTTATTAGATCACTTGATAATACATTAAAATTACAGGAAGACCTTGACCGCTTGTATTCATATTGCACATGGTATAAAATTCATCTTAATATTGACAAATGTAAAAAAAAACTATAACAAAAAATCGTAGCCGAGTGCAATATCAATATAGGATAGGTGGAGAAACTCTTGAAGAATTACAAAGCATAAGAGACTTTGGAGTCATAGTTGATAAGGATCTCTATTTCGATGAGCTTGCCAGTCTTCTCACCAAAGCGTTCCAGATGATGGGGTTTGTTCTACGCAATACAAAGGATTTTAAGGATATCAATAGTTGTATTTTTTTTTATTTAACGTCCCATTTTTATTTACATTTTGTACAAGTAAATTAAGTAAATGGTGTGGTGGTATGGATTGACATGTAGAAGAATGCTCATTAGCAAGCTTCAGTAACAATTAAGCTTTTAAGCTTCTTGTGGCTTAGGGATTAAAAACTTACAATCTAGGACCTATAAACTAACTTAAACTACACTATCTAGATTACATTCAAAATCTGGTTATTAAATCGTTTGGCACATGTCTTTTTAACAGCCTATTGTTGTTAGGCTAATTCGTTAGGTTCACTGGGATGGACCGTGAGCCGATCTCTATATTGCAAGCTATATCGGAGTATTTCTTCCTTAACTGTTGGAATTTTGAGATCCCTTCTGATAATAGTGTTGGGTACGAACCATTGCGCATCCATTATCATACGCAGCACTTTAGACTGGAATCGCTCCAATATGTCGATATTTGGATTGGAAGCTGTGCCCCACAGCTAGATCCCATAAGACCAGACTGGTTTTAATATTACTTTATATACCAGCAGTTTGTTATCCAGACTAAGTTTAGATGTCCGTCCCAGCATCCATCACATCTTGGAGAGAATCATGCCTAATTGTTTTCGCTTGGTAAAAATGTGTTTACGCCAAGTAAGTCTGCTATCGAGGTGCATGCCAAGGTACTTTACTTCTTCTAGTTGTGGTAATTTATTGTTGTTTAAATGCATTGGGGGGCAATCTTCCCTACGCGTGGTGAAGGTTATGTGGACTGATTTGGATTCGTTTGCTTTTATTCTCTATTTCTTTAGCCATTTTTCAATATAGGTGAGATTTGTCTGTAGTTTCTGTGAAGCAACGGTGGGATCTCTATCCGAGGCTAGTATTGAGGTGTGGTCCGCAAAGCTTGCTGTTAAGACCCCTGATGTAGTTGGCAGGTCTGCAGTGTATATTTAGTACAATAGGGGGCCCAGTACACTGCCTTGGGGTACTCCTGCTTTTATTAGAGAAAGTTTAGTATATTCAGATTTAACTTTTACCAGGAAGTATCTTTCATGGAGGTAGGATTTTAAAATTAGAAAATAATTTAATGGAAGAAGGATACGTAGCTTGTACAGAAGACCAGTGAACTACACCTTATCGAAAGCCTGAGTGATGTCGAGGAAAGAGGTAGAGCAAAATTGTTTGGCTTTAAAAGTTGTATTGACCTTTTTCACCCCTCTATGGATTTGTTCCACTGTAGAGTGCATTTGTCTAAATCCAAACTGGTGATTTGATATTGTTTTATCATTTTCAAGAATTAGAAGTAGTCTCTTGGAAATTATAGGTAAGAGACTTATTGGTCTGTAAGATTTTAATTCTGCAGAAGGTTTTCCTCGTTTTAAGATAAGGATGATTTGAGCCACCTTCCACTGCGCCGGAAAATTACCAGTGCGTAGTACTGCATTAAATAGTTGTGTAATATACCTTATTCCAATGTTAGGCAGTTCTTTTAGGGTTTTGGTGGTGATCAAGTCATAACCCAGGGCTTTCTTGGGATTTTAGTACAGTAAAATTGTCGTTTTACCTTAAAAAATTGGCCGCGGTTAATCGTCTTGCCCAGTGGTTTAAGGCATTAGACAAATGTGAAACCAAAAAGGCGTCACCCCACTCCCTGCCAAACCGCCGCCATCTTGAAAACAATAAAATTTGTTTTTTCTCGCGATCCATTGGTCGCACAGAAAAAGTTATTGAATAAAAAAGGTTGCAAATAAAATTCTACACATTTTTTGTTAGTGCTGCGATACCGAGAAGTTAGTATTGCAAACGGTAGAGGGGGACAAAGTTACCAAAAATTGTTTTTCCGCAACCGCCATTACTTTTAATACCAAAATCTGCCATTGACGTTACTCTTGCTGACACAAAAAGTGTATGGTGCTATGTAACACTTTTAGTTCCTAGTATTAAATAGTTATTTGTACAAATAATTTTGAAATATCATACTTCTGAAACTGATCTGTACAAGGCGTTCTCGCGACTACCTTCGACGGATATTAACTTTGGAAAGCGCTACTCATGCGTAATTGACGGAGGTTTTTTGGCTTCACAAGGTACTTTGGGTGAGAAACGCTAATATTTACGAAATATGTTTACAGTACGCCAGTTATGTTAATCGGCACTTTCCTAGTTCAGATACAGTAGTTGTATTCGACGGTTACGTACTAAATCACCAACATTCGGGTACGAAAGCTGCTGAACGTTTTCGCAGATCTAAACATCAACACTCAACAGAAGTTTCTATCGAACCTGACACGATTCTTACAATGTCCCAAGAACAATTTTTGGCCAACGACTACAACAACGCGCGGCTGATACCCTTATTGAGAAAAGAACTTGAAATCTGCGGGATCATGGTAGATCAAGCTTTCGTTCAAAGTGCTATTGACAAGTCAACAAATTTTAACTCCGTCATCAGTGTGGGGGAAGATGTAGACTTGCTAATCATTCTCACTGGAATAGCGCCACAGGACTCAAACATCTATTTTCGAAAACCTGGAAGAAAATCAACGCCAGAACAGATATTTTTTCCGCCTTCATTCCAGCATGGCGATGACGTGAAAGACAACATTCTCTTTCTACCTGCAATGAGCGGCTGCGACACTACGTCTGCACTTTTCAAACAGGGAAAAATAAATTTCATCTCAACAGTGACAAAAAGCGAGGCAAAAAATTCGTCAGTGTTTTTAAAGAAAAACAAATTGATCCAAACGTCCTGGCATCCGTTGGAACTGATTTTCTCTACGGCAGAAATAATATCAAGGAAAAATGTCTCGATACGCTGCGATTCCAACCGCGATCACTGAAAAATAAAATGACCGACCTCTGCTCCTTGCCACCTACAGCTGCAACTGCAATGCAGCACTGCTTGAGGGTCTACCATCAGGTCCGGCAATGGATGGGTGGCATTCTCGAACCGACGAATTGGGGGTGTAAAAGATCTTCCCAAGGATTGGAACCTGTGAAAACTCTGAAAGATCCCGAACCTGCAAACCTTTTGAACCTCGTATCCTGTGGGTGTACAAAAATTGTGGGCCAGCTTGCGGTTGCAGAAAAGCTGGCCTCAAGTGTCCGCAATGTGCAAAAATTGCGGCGGACAACTCTGCGACAACTCAATCATAACTGAATCAGGCAGCGAGGATGAAAAATATGACACCGACGAGGAATTACCTTCACAAGTTGTGAAGTTTTTCAATAAATGTTTAAACAACACTCCTATCATGGTCGATAATGACTCGGTTGTGTCCGAGCCTCCAAACCAAAACTAAGGAACAGCTCCAAAAAAAAAAGAAAACGTGCCTGAGTATCTTAGGGTTTATGTAAAAATAAATTACTTTCAATATAAGAGCCTAGAATCACATAATTTGGTCCAGTTAAGATTTTTCAGGTATCTTTATTTTGTACACAAAAAAAAATCTTTTTGGTCAATATTCTTACATCATAATTGTAGGAGTTGTTAGCAATATTATAACAGCTTTAGCAATAACAATTTACAAAAAATAGTCGGAAAACAATAACTTTAAAATAAATTACCGATTCATTTCATTTGACCCATATGATCAAAATATCATTTCGTTAACCTTAACATGTTTTGGTTGAAATGAAACAAAATGTTTGTTGTTTGATAACATATAGACAGTCGGGTGTCTGTATTCCTATTGCAAAAATGGTACGTGGTAAAGTTATTGTCAATTTGTTGAGTTTTGGTCATTCCTATGGCAAAAATACAAACAATTGCAATTATCGTATTATAGTGTATGAAATATTGAGAAACTATAAAACAACCGAATCCGTAACAGAAAACGCAAATCTGGAACGACCTCCAAATATTACACCAGTAAATTTTAGAGCTTTACTGATCTGGGCCAAATGATATGATTCTGGGCTCGTATATTAATTTCCCATAATTTTCATTTTTTTACCTATACCAATTTCTCGGTATCCCGGCAATGACCAAAAATGTGTAGAATTTCTGTAGGTTCTGAAAACCTATTCACATTAGAACCCACGCCACGCGGACTTTGAAGGGCTGTCAATCGGACACCGTTTAAATCAATCACATTATTAAAAGAGATTCGTGCAAATTTTTTCAAGCACTACAACTTTCACATTTGCAATTTTCGGAAAAAACCACCCCTACAGCGCTAGAATGGCGAAAACCGATTTTTGGTAACTTTGTCGCCCTCTACCGTTCGCAGTACCAACTTCTCGGTATCGTGGCAATAACAAAAAATGTGTAGAAATTTATGACTTTTTGAATTTCCGCGGTTTTAAAGCGCTCAATTGGTGGTTCAAGCTGATAAGGTTCTTCTAAAGTTTGGAGGAGTTCATTTTCTTCTTCTGGTTCATTGTCTGTAAAATGTGGCTGAAACACTTCCGTTAAATGTTCTGCAAAAGCTCGAGCTTTGTCTGGGTTGCTTCTTGCCCAGCTGCCTTATAAAGTTCTGATTGGTGGGGTAGCTTTTTTGCATTGTTTTATCTTTTTTGTTGCCCTTCAGAGGGAGTGGTCTGTAGTTTCTGTGGGGATGAGGTTCTTGAGAAATGTTTCAATACATGCATTTTTATTTTTATTAAGAAGTTCTGTTAGCTCCATAGTTGCAGCATTGAGTAGGAGTTTATTTTAGGGTTGCTAAGTCTTTGCCGTTGTCTTCGTAGTTTTCGTTTTTCTTCAATTTTGTTCTTAATTGTTATAGGGTAATCATACATTGCAGATGATGTATTAGTTTCAGGGGTAGCACTCCAGCCAGCCTGTTGAATGGTGTCATTGAGGTGTTTGATAGCCGCTTCAATTTCTTGCTCAGATTTTAGTAGAACTTGTCGTCCCAGTTCGTATGTTTGTTGCTTAGCCTTGGCTTTTTCGTTTTTTTTGTCGCAGATGTACTTAGTGTGACTAACACTGGGAAATAGTCAGTTGATGATTTTGCTATAGCAGAGTCTTGAGGGATACCTTTTGTGATGTAGTAGTCGACGAGATCGGGCTGTTTGTTTCCGTCGGTTGGCCAGTACGTGGGTTCTCCGGTCGTTAGAAATTTCAAATTGTTCTTTTCTAGTGTTTTATACAATTGCCAGCCTTTGGGTGAGATGAGTCTGGATCCCCATATAGTATGCTTAGCGTTGTAATCGCCACCCGCTATAAACCGTCGCCCTAGGGTACTAAGAAGTATTCGTATTGCTCTGGTTTTACTGAGTGTTTGGGTGGAAAGTAGACAGCTGTTATCGTTAGGGGGCCCGTTGGAACCTCTATAGACACGCTAGCGGACTGTAGAAAATCTTGGCTGAATTTGGTCGTTTGATGGTGTTTAATTGAGTTTTTTTATTATTATGGCTGCTCCTCCTCGAGCTGTTCCAGCTGGATAATTCGTGGAATAGACTGTGTAGTTAAAGGTTCTTATATAGCTTTTCTTCAGTGAAATGAGTTTCGGATATCATCATGATATCAATGTTATACTTGTTGATAAATGTTTTCAATTATTCAGTGTGTTGTGACAGGCCATTAGCATTCCACAAAGCTAGTTGTAGGAACTTATCCATTATTTAAGTTTGTTCCTATCTGTTCAAACAGTCCTTTCATCATATTCTTTAATTCTTGCATATCGTTAGACGCCTGAAATGTTTGGTTTGAGTTTAGTGTTTGCTCAGTATTATAAGGGAGTTGGTTTTGGCTACTAGTTATTTGAGAGTAAGTCACTCCAGGTTGGATTTGTTGAAATCGATTAATCCGTTCGGGTAGAATATATTGTTTGGGTCGGAGGGCAGGGAATTGTTTTTTTTTTAGTTCTTTGTATATGGTGCACCCTTTGTAATTGGCGGGATGGTTTCCCCCGCAGAGGACACATCTGACATCGCGTGATTTTTTCTTCCGTTTACACTCGGCAGTTAAGTGATCTCCTGCACATTTTGTACATCTTGGCCTTTGGGGGCAAACATTTTTTGTGTGCCCATATCTTTGGCACCTTGCACACTGGGCAATTTCTTTTTTGTACCTAGGCGGTTCGAATTTTATCTTGCACTGTTGTACTCTACATTGAAGATCTCCTTATTATTAGGAGCGGGTTTCAGCTCAACGAAGAACATAGGGAGCGGTGTTTTGTTTCTATAATGCTTGATGTTCTAAATATTTGTGACCTTGTGACCTAGTTTTTCGATTTCGGCTTTTATATCCTCGCCGCTAATGGAGTAGTGCATATTCTTAAGTACTACCGTGTAGCTTCTCTCTTCTTTTAGTTTGTAGGTATGAAATGTTGTTTGTTTTTCGGTTAGGGCTTTTATGACAATTCTATAGTGTTCAGCTGATTTTCGTTGAACTTTGACTTGGTTATCGTTGAGGGCCTTTATATGCTGTTTACTAACTAGTTCCAGAAGCTGTACGAGTGACGTTTTCAATTCATTAGTGCGATCTCATCTGGAATACGCATCTGTAATTTGGAATCCTTTGTATGCGAAGTACACGGGCGCTCTAGAAAAAATTCAAAAATACTATTACCGAATTGTAAGGTACAGGCTGGGTAGAGCAGTCAACATTAATCCAATGTTACTAGTTAATCGCAGAGAGCTGTCTGATGTGATGTTTCTCTATAAAATTTTACATGGCGAAGTAGACTGTAGCGAGTTATTATCGCAAGTGAACATACGTGTGCCACGCAGCACTTCAACGCGCTGCTCCGATCTGTTTTATATACCCTCATATAACACTAATTCTGGTAAAAGAAAACCAATTAATAGGATATGTACAACATATAACAAGAAATGTGGTTCAATTGGCATTTTTTACAACAGCAAAGATCAATTTAAAAACATTGTTCGTGGCATGCTGCTGGAGAATCAAGGTACGAGTAGGTAGGCAAGTTAAGTAATTTTTGTATTTTTGTATTTTAATTTTTGTTAAGTTGAATATGCGTGATGGCAAGAGCTATAATTGTATTATAGACTGTGTATTTCCAGGACTTCGCTATATTATTGTTTTTTTTTACTTTTAAAGATTTCATTTAAGTTTGTTGTATTACGTAATAGCTTTTTTTCTTAATTTGATTGAGTTAGTATTACGTCAGTAGTAATTTTTCTTTCTTTTTGCGTAGACTGGTGTCTTTTTTATCGACACCTACTATTAAAACCGCAAAATGTTTTGACAAGTTTAATTTCTAATTTATTATGTATTATGTTTTCTGTTTGTCATTGTTTGATTACCCTAATAAATTAAATAATTAAAATAATTAATTTTGGCCAATTTTACTTTGAACTCAAGATTACATTTTGATTATTTTAACCCTTGTGGATAGCTCTGGTCCAAGGTTCTTAAACAGCTGAAGTAACAGATAAGTTCCACTCAAGAACAAATATTTATTTTCTTTAACTATTGTACAAAATGAACTGTTTCCTAAGTTTGTTTACAAAAACAAATAATAAAACCTAAATTATAGATTATCCTGGTATTTTGGGCGGCCCTGGTGGAGCTGTACTGGCTGATAAGAAATATGGATGATCTGCCCCTGGTACTGTGATTCAGATTGCTGTAATCAGAACAACATTTAATAATTCAATTTCAACTTCGTCGTCCCTAAATTTTTTCAGATTTTGGTCCTGATTGGGCAAAAGCCGAAGTGATTCTAGAATAATTAACAGCAACCCCAGGTTAAACAAATGCGAACGCTCCGCCGCGTTAGCGAAATGAATTTAATTTTATATCCCGGGCGTGACCTTCTTAGACTACCGCTCGAATAAATGAACGCCGGCACAACTAGAATTTCCACGTTACTCGCTCGGCCTGCTTGTAAATGAAATTCATATATGCGCGGTCTCGCAAATTGTTTTGAACCTCGGACTGGCGGATCTTCTACAGCGGGCTGTCGGGAGAAATTAATTATTAATATGTTGGTTTAACGGACTTTTAGACAGGTCAGGTTTTTAAGCGGCAAGATTTTCCATTACGCTGGGGGTTACTAGGATAGGGTAATTAGTTATCAGGTTACCCATAAAAGTGATGAAGAGAAATGCAACTTATTTGCTCAACTGTAACGCCCCGTTTTACAAGAGCGTTTATTAATTATTAACTACTTTTGGACCACGATATATGCCAATTGAGGCAGGTATAAACTACCATTATCTCGTTGGAGCGTGTGGTTGGCGATAACAGCCGCTTGTTTTCCTGGCTCGAACGCGTCGATCCTAGCGAGGGTTTTCTGTTTCGATTTTGCTAGCAGACAAAGCAGTCAGCTTTTGCTTTAATTGACAGCGCCGCAAGGGATGATGCTAGTCAAAGAAGTCTGCACAGATTTAACTAATGAAAGATCACTTTAGTGATAATCCGCGAACCGCCGTTCTCCAGCTTTAGGTGAGATTTCTTCTGGCTTATTTTTTTCCTTTACTAACTTCCGTATATTGGCGTTTAGGCGGAAAAGAAGGGCAAGCAAAGTGCCACCAAAGGATAGACTAGGGGCTAAGCACTCGCAGAGCGTAAATCGCGGCACCTGCGGCGCAATTTCTTTTAACAAATTGGGGTCCCGATAATGTCTTCGAATTAACTGGCGTCGAGGTCCGACTTATGAGACGTGCAGAGGTCAATCATTATCTACAAGGATTCTTCCATCACGATATTGCGGCGCACTACACCCTCAAGATGCGACCTGCTTGTGTATTATGTAAGTACAACCTAATTCAGCGTTTTTTATCGTACTGGCGGATTGCCGCATAAAGAAAATAACAGCTAACTTAAGGCCTTAGGTGTTTACAACTGTTACGTACGCGATCATATTTTTTAAAAAATTGCAATTGACGCTTATTGCGTGAATACTAATTAATCTCAATTGCTGAATTTGTATGTACTCCTTATTAGTGCAGACGCAAATGCCAGAGTAGCGTTCCGCACAATTGTGATTTTAGTGTAATTAATTCCTTTGCACCTATCATAAATTGGTTACTTTGCCTATGAAATTATTTAGTCAATAATCTAGTATAGTTGTTTGACAATTATCAGCCATTAGGCTACAGTGGTATTGCACTTGTTGCTAGTAAATATTTAATTGAGTAAATGTCCCCATGCTAACAATTTGTTTTATTGATATATTTTTCTACCACGTTCCCGTCTGCACGATTAAAATGTCAGCAGCATAAGCGCCAAAGGTAGGTGGTGGGTTTACTAGCTGAATTCGTATCGGTTGTGAAGACAACCAGGCGCCCTAATTTTTTTGAATGTTGGAAGTAGTTTTTGTGGAAGCCGAAAGGATCTGAACCTAATCCTTGCTCACGCCACAAATCTATCGAGGATATCTGAGCTAGTCCCGGCCGTGTGCGCCCTTATTCAAAGGGGTGGCACACGAAGATGGCACCCAATCGTCAGGGCCTGATTAGGAACGTTTTTAGAAGTGTTGTTTGAATTTGGGCAATGAGGTTGGCGAATTAACTTCTTTGGTCATCATTAACTAGTAGGCTAGGGCAGATAGGTTAATTAGATACGATAAGGCTTAAGGATCTAGAGAATAATCTGCTACCTATTTTTAGTGTTAATTATAGATGGGAAAAATTATTTATCAGTAGTAGCATAGGCATTTGCATTTTAAATTCTTTAACTGGCATCATGTTGCGTGTAAATTGTTTGATTTCGGACGAGTTAGATTGGGAATTATTATCGCGAAATGTTGACCCTGCAGGTCGCAAGGTTGAAGATAAACGAAAGTTACTTCGAGCTCAAATAAATTTGGAAAAATGTGAGCCTGCCCGCGTTTTACAATATTCAGACGTTGCATTTGATGTGCCTACCGAATTAGAAAGTTGCAAAGTTAAGCTGTCGGAGTTGGCGAATTTGATTGGAAATTTTGAAAATAAACCGCAGACGTCGGAATTTAATCGTTTAGAAACTAGATTAGGGCATGTATTACGCCGCGTAAATTATTTATCTGGCAAAACCAATGAAACGACTAAGTTAGAATGGCAGATAGTACGTGATAGGTGTTTAGAGCTATTTGAATCGTTATCTGAAGTAGGAGAAAGCGACGTCATGCAACAGAACGATTTACTTTTACTGTTGGAGCAATCGCAATTAGCAAACATTTCTGCTGGCGGTGAAATAGCGAGTAATGTTCCACTAGAGAGGGAAAATAAATGTAATTTAGAAACCACGATAGCTGCTTCGGTTCCCATTCATGAAGGTTTGCCTTCAGCAAGCAATTTTCCTGGACCTCATTCTCGGTACACGACTTCAAGCAGGGATGGTCTAGCTAATTATGGTCTTGCTTATACTACAGCCGTCAGTGCGTCGGCACAACCGCGGTTTAGCGTAAGTGAAATGATTCACAGCTCACCAGATCCTCCTTCGCGTCCGGTCGAATTTGAAGCGACAGTGGCAGCAGATCAATTCGCGTCAAGGCTGAAAGATGTAAACTTAGCGGACCCTGTATATCATGCGTTTCCGTCTAGTCGTTCAGTAAGTGTGTCCAAATGGAACCTTAAATTTAGCGGAAATACAGCGACACAAGGTGTTAGCTCATTTTTGGAAAGGGTTGAAGAACTTCGAGTAGCTCGCCATTTATCTTTCGATCAGTTGTTTAGAGAGGCGGTAGATTTATTTGACGATCAAGCGCTCATTTGGTTTCGATCGATTCGAAATAAGATTAATAATTGGCAGGATTTAGTAGGTCTTCTTCGCAGACATTATCAACCAAGCGATTATGATGATGTCTTATGAAATGAAATTAGAGCGCGTAATCAAGGAGCAGAAGAACGCCCTCATATTTACATAGCGGTTATGCTAAATTTATTTAATCGGTTAAGTAAAACTCCATCGGCGGAGACGCAGCTTAAATACATTAGTCAAAATTTACAACCTTACTATTCCAATCATTTAGTGTTAGCTCGGATTCTTAATGTTGACGTATTAATAGAATTTTGTCGCGAGTTAGAAGAAACCAAGAACAGAACTAAAAAATTTAGACAAAACTTTACAACGGGTAGTACTCCATTGGAGCCGGATCTGGCTTATAGACCCACTAATAACGTGAAGCGTCAGGTGAATGCTATAGCCAGAAATAAAAATAGTACATTCGACTCATCCCTCTCGCGTTCCTTAACATTTAGAGGTAAATCGTTTGCAAGGGCGAACCAAAATTTAATTTGCTGGAATTGTAGACAACCAGGGAATACGTATCATAGATGCGAGGCAGAGCGTACTTTTTTCTGTTATGTATGTGGAACCCCGGACACAAGCTTCTCAAATTGTTCAAAATGTAAACAACGGTTACCAAAAAACGAATGAAGACTGGTTTCGTTCCCAGCCAACGAACAATCAGTCGTAAACCATTAGTGGCTGATGATTGGGATAAATGGTTAGGCCATGTTAAAACTTTTCATCATACATCCCGGTTGAACTCTGTTTTTTATCACCGCAAATTAGATAATCGTCCTTTCGTATTAGTAAACATTCTGGGTACTAGTATCCTTGCTCTTTTAGACTCAGGCGCTAATCAGTCAGTAATAGGGAGTCAAGGATTATTTTTGTTAAATAAGCATAACCTCAAAATGCGCGGATCTCCTGCAGAGATGCAACTTCAAACAGCAGATGGCGCGTATCAAAATATTTCCGGAATAGTAGAACTTCCTGTAACAATAGACGGAACCACTAAAGCTATCAGTGTTCTGATATCTCCAGATATTTCAAATTCTTTAATTTTGGGAGCGGATTGCTGCTATATGTTTGGCCTTAAAACCAATTTCAAACATGATAGTTTTTCAGTGTCAAGTCTGAGTACTACTAGAAAATTTATACATAGTAAAAATGATCTCGATTTGGAACAGGTTAGGGAAATAGAAGTAGTTATCAATAAGTTTCAACAAATAAGTGGTCCAGGCTTAGGGCTTACTCCGTTGGTGAGTCATCACATCGATACAGGCGATGCGAAACCTATTAAGCAAAGGTATTATCAGATGTCCCCGGTTATGTTAGAAGCCGTTAATAAAGAGGTAGATAAAATGCTTGCGCTTAAGGTGATACGAGAATCTTCTTCACCATGGAACTCTCCTATCGTGATGGTTAAAAAAAAATATGGTAGCTTACGGTTCTGTTTTGATGGCCGACAATCGAACGCTGTTACTAAACGCGACGCCTATCCACTACCATACGTTAATGGAATCCTTAACCGTCTCAGAGACTCGCGATACCTGAGTTCTATAGACTTAAAAAAAGCTTTTTGGCAAATTTCTCTTTCGGACAGTAGTTGTGAGAAGACAGCCTTTACCGTGCCGGGACGAGGTTTGTTCGAATTCACAGTTTTACCCTTCGGCCTTAGTAACAGTCCACAAACCCTTCAAAAATTAATGGATAATCTCCTGGGACCTCAGTTTCCTAACGTATTTGTATATTTGGACGATATCATCATAACTTCTAGTACCTTTTCCGAACATATTTTAACATTAACTAGAGTTTACGAAAGATTGCGAGATGCGGGTTTGATAGTTAATATCGATAAGTGCGAGTTTTGTAAACCTTCTTTAGCGTACTTAGGGTTTCTAGTAGACAAGGATGGATTACGCACGGATCCTTCTAAGGTAGAGGCAATTGTGTCAACGTTTCCTTGGCATGGCTAGTTGGTACCGTCGGTTTATTAGTAGCTTCAGCGTACTTATGCGAACGCTTTGTCCGTCCGTCCGTCCGTCCGTCCGTCCGTCTGTCTGGATCGCCTGTAACTTTCGAACGGCTACAGATATCGAAATTGTGAAAGGGGGCAAAGTTGTTGCTAAAGTCCCGAGCACCTTCATGCGCTATTTGGTTTTGGCGAAAGGTGGCGATTTTCCACTTTGCAAACAAAATTTCCAAGCATTTTAGCACGGTGGCGGCTCGTTCACTTGGCGCCATCTACAGAACTTCGGTGGTCACGTTTTGAACTACACATTCTGGGTGCGCTATAATTCCACTTGGCGCCATCTACAGAACTTCGGTGGTCACGTTCTGAAGCTACTCCTTAGATCTGTAATTGAGCAGTTTATTCAAAATTTCTCAACAGTTGTTTCTCCAATCTTAAGCCTTGTGAAAGGGAAAATTAAAAGCCAACGCGTTAAATGGAATAATGACGCCGAGCGATCCTTCCAACAGCTTAAAAGACTACTAGTTACCTCGCCTATATTGTCAAGTCCCGACTTCACGCGACCTTTCATTATTCAATGTGATGCGAGCGACGTAGGTTTGGGAGCAGTTTTACTCCAAGGCGAAGGCGAAGATAAACGCGTCATCGCTTATGCAAGCCGCACTTTAACAAACCCTGAAAGGAACTATTCGACAACTGAGAAAGAGTGTCTAGCTTGTCTTTTTGGGATTGAGCAATATCGACCTTATGTAGAGCTCACGCGATTTAAAATAATCACTGATCATTATGCACTCCTTTGGTTACACAAACTACAATCGCCCAGTGGTAGGTTAGCGAGATGGACAGCCCGTATGGCACAGTATAGCTTTGATATAGAACACCGTAAAGGGAAATTTAATGTAGTTCCCGATACTTTGTCGCGTGCCCCGACTTCAGTAACACAGATTAGTTCCATGTCCTTTACAGCTCCTGACCATTGCCCATGGTATAAGCGCATGATTGAACGCGTACAATCGTTTCCCGAACAGTACCCTTCCTGGAGAGTTGAGCAGGATGTGCTTCATAAGTTCATTCCCAACAAGCACGACATTATTTCAAATTTAATTGAATGGAAAATCGTGATCCCTAAATCTAAGCGTAAGGAGTTACTTCAGCAGTATCATGACGAACTAACTTCGGGTCATTTAGGGTCGTTTAAGACGTATCAAAAATTGGCCGAAGTTTATTACTGGCCTCAGATGAAATCGGACATAGCTAATTATGTACGGTGATGTAATATTTGTCAAGCTAGTAAAGCTTCTTCACAACTTCGTCCTGGTTTCATGGGTCGCCAGAAGCGTGTGAAGTACCTTTTTCAGCTTATTTCCATTGACCTCGTGGGACCTTTCCCTCGGTCTACAAAAGGTTATACCTCTTTGCTGGTAGTCACCGATTGGTTTACAAAATTTACGCAAATTCATCCCTTAAGGAAAGCAACGGCTTCCGCCATCGTCAAATTTTTAGAAAACGATGTATTTTTGATGTTTGGCGTGCCCCAAATTATCATGTGTGACAATGGCCCTCAATTTGTAGGAGGACTTTTTCAAAAACTTATTGACCGCTATCGTGTTCAGAAAGTATGGTATAACGCCGCTTACCACCCTCAAGTGAATCCCGTAGAGCGTACTAATAGGGTTATTACTACCGCGATACGTTGCTACGTCAAAGAAAATCATAGACATTGGGATACGGAGATTTATAAAATAGCGCATGCGATTCGCAACGCAGTACACGAAGTTACTGGTTATACTCCGTCATTTTTGAATTTTGGTCGTACCATTCCGGTTCAAGGCGATTATTATGGTAAACTACAAGAGTTAGGAGTAGATGATATATCGTTGGATACCCGCGAACGGCTCGCGAATGACGTTAATCAGCTCTCGCCCCTTTACAAGGATGTAGTTTTTCGCCTCAACCAGGCTTATTAACGGAATAAACGCCAGTACAATTTAAGGAAACGGTCGTTACGATTCAAAAAAGGCGATATGGTATGGAAACGCAACCCAGTGCTCTCCGACGCGGCCAAGGGTTTTGCAAAAAAGTTAGCTCCAAAATACATTCAAGCCAAAGTAGCTGAAGTGACAGGCTCGGTCACTTATCGTTTAGTAGATCTGAACGGTCGAAATTTGGGTGTTTGGCACATCAAAGATCTTAAGCAAAGTCATCGCGAAGTCAATGAGGAGTAATCCGTCGTGACGCATGTAATTATATGTCTACTATCGTGATTTAGGTATAAACTGATTTGACAACACTTAAAGTTGCGGAAGAGTCGCTTCCCCAACTTACAATTATCTTACTTGACCATTAGCATTAGTTTAGTTAGGTTAGTTAGGAATCTATAGTTTATAGGCAGTTTTCTTGAGTTCTTCTTCTAGTTGGTTCCTCATGTGGTATTGGAATGGTTTTGACCCTAGAGGTAATCACTCGATTGGTTACTTACTTACCTTGAGTCGTTGCATAGAACCTCTCAGTAACTGTGTCCTATGTGAGGCAGTTCTTATTAGTAGTTTTTTTTATTGCGTATTTTTGTTCTGTGTCCGATGTGGTGCAGACGTGTTATATTAATCAAGTATATATTTTTTCTTGGCCTGAGCCCCATTTAGGTGACGAGCTCTGCCTAGAACCCCTTGGCGCTTGCGCTAAAAGCCGTGCGAAGACTATGCATCTTAGGTTAGTTCCTTCCGTAGGGATTTAGTAAGCGTTTTGCTTATGTGTAGGAACATATATGATAGAGCCCCATTTATGGAGTCTCTTTGAGTAAGTAGCTCAATCTGTGGCAATCAATACCCATCTAGGATCCTACAGAAACATTATGTTTTAATTTAGGTTATAGGGTTAGATAGAATTAGGTGTAGATAGTTTAGTTAAGGGTAAGGTAGTAATGGGTTTCACCTTTTGGAGTCCTTGACTGGGTTGTGTTTTTTTGCTTGGGTGGTTGGTTGGGCAAGCAGGGTGGCCACTTTGGGAATTTACCTCGTCGTTCCAGGCGGTGGATCTTCATACTTTTCCCCCCCTGTCAGTATCTCCAGAATACTCTTTGATGGTGAGACCGTGAACCCGGCTTGTAAATAGGTCCCGTTTTGGGAATGTTAAATGTCTACTGGGTTATTGTGATGTCACGATGGGGACATTTGGGGTGGGTGTTTCGGGTTTGGGTGATGTTTGGATGCTGGGGAGAGCTGCTGTGGATTCGTGGATGTGGGTGAGGGAGTTACATTGGGCTAGTCACCGGCGCGCCTCTGTCATCTAGCGCGAAGACTGGTCTGGTGCCCGAGCTTGTGTCTGCGATCTCGTGGTTGCTTCCTCCGGTTTCCAGCACCATTCTCTAAATTTGGGGCGGAGGTTTTAGGGGTCTAGTCCCGGGAATTTTCCCGAATCTTGGAATATTTATTAGGGTATTCCCTTGGTTTTTTTCATTTAAATCATTCCTGTGTGTAGTACACCGTACGGCCTTTCAGGGTACTTTCAATGCCTGTCCCAAGGAGAGGGGGAGTGTAACGCCCCGTTTTACAAGAGCGTTTATTAATTATTAACTACTTTTGGACCACGATATATGCCAATTGAGGCAGGTATAAACTACCATTATCTCGTTGGAGCGTGTGGTTGGCGATAACAGCCGCTTGTTTTCCTGGCTCGAACGCGTCGATCCTAGCGAGGGTTTTCTGTTTCGATTTTGCTAGCAGACAAAGCAGTCAGCTTTTGCTTTAATTGACAGCGCCGCAAGGGATGATGCTAGTCAAAGAAGTCTGCACAGATTTAACTAATGAAAGATCACTTTAGTGATAATCCGCGAACCGCCGTTCTCCAGCTTTAGGTGAGATTTCTTCTGGCTTATTTTTTTCCTTTACTAACTTCCGTATATTGGCGTTTAGGCGGAAAATAAGGCAAGCAAAGTGCTACCAAAGGATAGACTACGGGCTAAGCACTCGCAGAGCGTAAATCGCGGCACCTGCGGCGCAATTTCTTTTAACAAATTGGGGTCCCGATAATGTCTTCGAATTAACTGGCGTCGAGGTCCGACTTATGAGACGTGCAGAGGTCAATCATTATCTACAAGGATTCTTCCATCACGATATTGCGGCGCACTACACCCTCAAGATGCGACCTGCTTGTGTATTATGTAAGTACAACCTAATTCAGCGTTTTTTATCGTACTGGCGGATTGCCGCATAAAGAAAATAACAGCTAACTTAAGGCCTTAGGTGTTTACAACTGTTACGTACGCGATCATATTTTTTAAAAAATTGCAATTGACGCTTATTGCGTGAATACTAATTAATCTCATTTGCTGAATTTGTATGTACTCCTTATTAGTGCAGACGCAAATGCCAGAGTAGCGTTCCGCACAATTGTGATTTTAGTGTAATTAATTCCTTTGCACCTATCATAAATTGGTTACTTTGCCTATGAAATTATTTAGTCAATAATCTAGTATAGTTGTTTGACAATTATCAGCCATTAGGCTACAGTGGTATTGCACTTGTTGCTAGTAAATATTTAATTGAGTAAATGTCCCCATGCTAACAATTTGTTTTATTGATATATTTTTCTACCACGTTCCCGTCTGCAAGATTGGAATGTCAGCAGCATAAGCGCCAAAGGTAGGTGGTGGGTTTACTAGCTGATATCGGTTGTGAAGACAACCAGGCGCCCTAATTTTTTTGAATGTTGGAAGTAGTTTTTGTGGAAGCCGAAAGGATCTGAACCTAATCCTTGCTCACGCCACAAATCTATCGAGGATATCTGAGCTAGTCCCGGCCGTGTGCGCCCTTATTCAAAGGGGTGGCACACAACATTTAGAAAACACTTTTAAATCTCATCTTTCTCAACCTGATCTTGATATTTAACACAAAGATCTAAAAAATTCCGCACAAAAAAACATACCCAACAGGTCCTCGTGAAATTCAGGTTTTTATTAACAAACTTGCATTAAAGAAATCGCCGGGACATGATCTGGTACCCAATGTTGTGTAAAAAACTTAACTCGCAAATCCTTTCATTTTTAGCAAACTCGTACAATGTATGCCTTATAAATGACTACTTTCCCAATAGTTAAAAACAAGCTTAAATTATTCTGTTCCCTTAGCAGAAAAAGATGAAACTTAGGTCTATTAGTTTGCTTTCCACGCTGTCGAAGCTCTTCGAGAAAATCATTCACCAACATCTTATCAACTTTCTGGACGGCAACGGAATCGTTCCAGTAACTCATATGATTTTCGCAGTAATCATTCAACGATTTACCAATTACTACGAATCAACAGCATCGTATCAAACGGGTTCGAGACAAAAAAGAACACCGTAATCGCTTTTTTCGATATTACACGGGCCTTCGATAAGGTTAGGCTAGAAGGCCTCATTTACAAACTAACACAACTCAACCCAGTAGCCTACCTTATTAGAATTATCTCGTCGTTTCTCACTCAGAGAACGTTTAAAGTAAGAATAAACTTGAACCGCTCTAGTTCAGAAAGTATTACAGCAGGAGTACCTCAGGGTTCCATTCTGGGACCTACATTGTATAATATATACACCCACGATATACCACATTTTGGCAACATTGAACTCGCTATGTATGCTGATGGCACAGCTCTCATGTCACAAAACTTTGATGTTCACCATGCTACTACGATCTTCAGCTAGCAATTGATGTATACCAACGATGGTGCGAAAATGGAAAATACAATTAAATATTTCTAAATGCCAAGCAAAATTTTCACCTTAAGACACCGTATAAATCCTCCCGAATGGAAGTAAATGGAATATCTATACCATGGAATGCGAACGATGATGCGGTGAAGTATTTGGGACTGTATTTTGACCGAAAACTAACACGGGGGCTTCATATTAACAAAAAGATTAACGAGTGCTATACTAGCCTTAATTCTCTCTATCCGTTATTAAATCGGAAATCGACGTTAAAAATCAAGTGTTCGACGCTGCTTTATAAAGCACTCATACGCCCTATAATTATTTATGGTCAGACATCTGGGGAATCGCGGCCAAAACACATGTGAATAAAATTCAGATAATGCAGAACAAAATTATTGCAATGATAAATGGTTTGTGCGAAATAAACAACTACACAACGCACTAAAATTCAAAGTGTTAAAGAATTAATAATTGCAAGTGTAAAACATTTTCAGTAATGTGCAAAAGTGTCCCATCGCAATCATTCATCACCTGACACTCTGCAACCCACATGAAGACTCAAAAGGTCAAATACCTATAGATTTAACTATTAGTAGTGACAGTTCTTCAGATAATAAATAATGTTTTCTAACACTGTTTTCTTTTTATTTAATTTTTACTGAGTAATAACCTCTTCATGTTATTTAATTGTTAAATTTTAATATTAGTTATACCTACCATGTATAACATGTATATATGTTGATCTGGTAAATACATACATTAAAAAACGGACTATTAGGCAAGTATCCAGGTCAGGTTTTTAAGCGGCAACATCTTTCATTGCGCTGGAGGTTTAATAGGGCAGGATTGCTTCTGCAGTTTTACTAACATAGGAAACGGGAGGTTTCTGGTCAGGTACTTCGGGACAGGATTCTGGTCTTGCCGGACAAGTATCGGTACTGGGGATTACTGGTAGAGCTCCTTGGGCCAAAGGCCCAAGTTAGCCCCCCAGGTTCTGGTTTGGATGCGAAAGAAACGGGTTGGATCTGTCTAAAAGGAACGGATTAAATCTGTCTGTCGACTGAGCAGGCATAGCTCTTTTATGTGATTCAGGGCGGCCGACCTGGTAAACTTAGAGTGGGGCTAAAAATGCTAGTTAAATGCGAACGGAAAAGTAGGCATGCGTAGATCAGACGACGCGGCGAAGCTTGTGCAACTCATCGGCCTCTACCTGGCCGATATCGGATTATCAGCAGCATCTAGCGAAGGCATTCTTTGAGTTTTTCTTGCCCTCCGCGTGGTTCCAAATGTTTGCGCGTCACGAATTCTTTTGGCGTGATATCACCTACAAATTTATAACGTAATTAAACGTTCGAAAACAATTTGGAGGCACGCGAAACGTTACCGTTCCATTTCACATACTCAGAGAATACATGAACTCATCGTCATAGTTCAATTTCAAATACTAGAAGCTTACATTAACACAGCGTGATGGCCCAATTTCAAATATTTTGTATCTTAATTAAATATGTTTATTTAATATTGCACTACGTTTGATTTCATGTTTACATAAACCACCAGCTTTTATCTCAACATTTAGAATGATAGAGGCTACAGTAAAAGGGAAATAAATAAATACACCAGCAAACCTGACTAAGGCGTTGCTTTAACTCTTTTTAATAAATATGACAAAATAAGAGCTTGAAGTGAGAACCGTTTACTATTTACCTGGCAATTCCGCAAGAAATAGCTATTTTGATTTTTGAAAAGCGGTGGATGGTATTAGAATATCACTTACACGGGCAACCCTTATGGACAGTCAAGCATCTTGTGTATTTAAACTAACTCTATACAATACCTGCTCGGCAGGCATTGTAAGTCACAGCTTATTTAGTTATTAACTTTAATTTCTTCCTATCTTTAGCCGTGAGTTTCCAGTTCGTGATGCATACTAATTCATAGAGTCTATTAATTTGCTTTTATGTCTTCCTTGCTTCCCGTTCCTCTATTCCATGTTTCAATAATGTTTTGTGGCCTCGGCTTCATCCAATAATGATGTAATTACTTCTATTATACTCGGTTCTCTGCATACACATATTATATTTATTATATTTATTCAGTCATTAGACATTGTGACATTAGATATTCAGATTATACAATACTTAAAAATTTCACAGCACCGATATTGTTATTTAAAGCATTGTTTAATATAACGAATTTAAAAAATAGTTGCTGTTGCATAAACACACAATACAGGATGTTATGATGAAATACAACAAAATTCCAATCCAAACCGTGCCAGACACGTTACATGGTTCTATAGTTAGATTATTGTAACTTAGATACAGTCGTGTTCAAAAACGTGTTGTACAGAGATAGTTGTAAATTTATTGGTGGTTGTGTTTTTACTCAACACAGGCTCACACTACATCATTAACTAGTTATATCTAGATGTATGCATTTAAAATATTTGCATATGTACTTAATACTTTTTTTTTATTTTGTGCAATCAATTCATATTCACAAAGCATAAACGCTGTACAAGTGTACAACAATTTAATGAACACGACTGTACATGTGCTATAAATAGTTTCGTTAGCTTTAATTACTAACCATTTTTCAGAAATGTATAGAATTTGTCGAAAACACCCTGTACTTTTAAAGAAGCTGTTGGGTGTATATTGTATTATAAGTAAGAAAATAGGTCATTATACGTGAGTGAGACTTTCGACTCAAGAGGGCATAATGGCATTTCATTCAAGTGTGATTAATTTATTATACGACGTTTTACCTTACGGTTGCGGCTTTTGATATACTTTATGTAATCGTTTTCAGCGACTAAAAATCGTTATTATTCATAAGTGACAATAGGAGTAATATATGTTTCACTAAACACTACTACTAATTATATGACAGTTATAAGACAGTTAACACTGTACTGTTTTTGAATTTCATTGTACAAAAATCGCTTCTGTAAACAAAACATCGAGACGTGACTGAAATGCCATTGTGCCATTGTGTGAGAATTATCAAACAAAAGTAACTAGGGTAAGATTCCTCTCACTTATAATGTTAATGGTCAAAAATAATTACATGTACAGTTGCTCTTAGAAGTATAAAAATAGTTAGAAACTAATAGTTATTTTAGGCTTATAAAAATATAGAGCCTTTAACAGATAATTGTACTCTAAATGACATTCCCCATTTGTTAATCAAGCAACATAATGGAACTGCTTTGTTTTGACAATCGCCTCAATGAGTCAAATTTGAAGAATTGATTCGAATTGACAAGATAACTCTGGCCTATTGAAATAGCCCTTTTCATACAGCAGGTAAGCACACTTCTGTATGTCATTCATTTACCAGAGATACACCCGTTTAGAGCTTGCTGCTAATGGTCCAGTAATTGAAGAAAAGTTGGGTGCTGGTCTATACGGGTGTCAATTTTGGAAAATCGACACCATCTTTGATTTCATTATCTCGAAAGATAATGTTTATTGAAATTGCACTGCATAGGCATACGAGATGTAATTTTACATGTTTTTTATGACTCTGACCACGTTAAATGCATAAAAAGTGGTTAAGCAAAAATTTTATTAATAAAGTGTCACCTCTCCTGTAAACTTTTTTATTTTTCGAAAAAAGTCATTCTTGTTGAAAGATGCTTCGCTTCGGACGTCATTAACAGTAGTTAAACTTTTGATAAAATATACAGAGTGTTGATTCAGAACATACAAAAGTAAACTGTTGTAAATATTGGCTTCTCTTAGTATTTGTGAGCAAAATAGTGAATAGATAATTAGGTCAGCTTTAAAAACGGCATTTACTGCATAATTTCATTTCTTTAGTATTACAAGCAAGCACTTTCCTTGAAGATAATAAAAACTATTATTTAAAAGTTAACAAAATTAATATTGGCTGTTCAGGAGTTTGACAACTAAAAACAAATATTTCTTTACATTTGCATATTTTTTATCACTTCCACTTGTTGCAAAATAAGTAACAATTTTATTAAGTGTTGTGGTAGAAGGTATTTGGTGTTTTATAAAATCCCTGCAAACAGAGATCTCTGACATATCGCAAATAATTTCCGGAATAACTAATGTTAGTTTATAAATGAAATTTTCTGTTCTGCAGTATAATATTCCACATTATACCGAGAAAATTATATCACACCAAATATTGTGAAAATGGGAAAATAACAATGATTGTTTTAGTTGTCAATGTCATAGCCGGTCTGCACTAATCGGTGTTGGACAACTGCCTTCGGGCAGGTAAAAATCATGGAGTACAGCTAGGGAATATACAACGCCAGGTTGTTAGCGCTGCTAGTTAAGCGAAACTATGTCAAACTATTGCCATCCTATTCTGCATTACTGGTTTGCCCGCAGTAAAATGAACACGTATATATTTAAGAGTGTTAGTAATGCTATCTCTGTTTAACTGATTTCTTCGACGCAGATAGAGAATTAATGGGTTGTCGTACTTGAAACTTGTTTTACCAGTTCATATTAAATCCATTACGGTCCTTTCTCTCGTCAACATGTAATCTACGGCGAGGCATTTTTGTCACCACTCAATGCGCTTGACACAGAATGTTTGGCGAAACTAATTATTTGCAATACTTAAAATTTGCAGTAATTACCAGTCATTAATCGACTCATATTATTGGTCTATGTTTAACTTCCACTAAAAAACTATTGTAATGAGGTGGTGAATGCAGTGGTGGGAACGAAAAGCGGCGCAGTGGATAATTTAGTGTAATAACTGAGTCACTTCGAAACTAAATCCATTGCAATGGAATTTTAAGCGATAGAGTTGTATATTTGCTGGACGTACACTAAGGACAGTATATATATTTGTAAACAAACTGTGAAGCATATATACTGTGCTCTAACTACATAGGACAATTGCACTAATACTTAAGCGACCCCGTTAATCCGTACGGGCAAGTGCACTCGCTCTTGGTAAATTAATTGATAAACGGCTTAATTATTTAAGGTTCCTATACTTTTGTTTGTTTAAAGTGGAAACTGAGAAAGTGAAACTTAATTGCATTGAAAAGTTAAACATGGTTTTGTTGCAATTATTAAAGTTTGTCCTGCTTTTCACTTAACCAAAGCGCGTTGATGAGTTCACGTTGCAGTTCTTGGTCCATATAAACGCAATCGCTCTTTTCATCATAATTCTATCTTCTCTTGCACCCAGTGTGTAAAGTCTGCAGTTACACCGCCTCTTGACACATCTCTGTTTAACTTCTGCACGTTGAAGTTATTTGATTTATAACACTTCTTTGAGCAGTAATTCGCTTTGCATCTGGCTTTCCATCTTACTCAAATGCAGAAATACAAGATATATGCACTCTGCTTGTCTGTATCAAAAAATTATTACTTTTAAATGTCCGCCATACTTTCACAGAAAGCTAACTTATCGTACCGACATCCATAATTTAAGTCTTCGCCACAAGAGCCTTTTAACATTTCCATCTTTCCATCGCATCGAAAACAACTATTTAAGAGATTTTTTTTCGTATTGTGTAGTTAACTGTTTCAATAAAAGTTCAAATATTCTTCTATTTACTATAAGTGAATCGCTATTCAAAAGAAATCTAACTTATTACTTATTTCGTGAGCAGAATCAAGAGTTTTTTTGATAAATAGTTTTGTATTGTTACGTACAGGCAGGCACATGGATTTTCATGTCGGAATTTAAATAAATAGTATTTATGCTTTTCTATTAATTTTAAGTTCAAAATACAGGTTAAGTGGAAGAGCAGTAAGCAACCTTATGTTGTCTAGCTGAACTTCGCCTGTGAATATTATGTACATTCAATTGTTGTATTCATTTTCTATTTTTATTTTCTGGTTCAACAAAGACATATTATTATTATTATTATTATTATTATTATTACGAAAATAATGAAATAATTGCCTACCCTGCCCTCTTAAGAATAAATATAGCCAAACCGCAATACTAATGTTGGAGTCTATTGCAAGTCGTCCAACTGAACACTGGTCTAAATTGAGTTAGTCCAGTTTTCACTCTTGTGCCTTTAAAACTGGTCTAATTGAAAACCACATGTCTTAATCTCCCGAAAATCAATAAAAGAAACCCATTACTCCACTTAGGCCCTGATCCGCTATTATTAACGGCCCAAACGGGATAAGGCCCGCTATACCACTTTCACAGACACGCTTTGTCTTCTTACGTCCGGACTGGGAGTAGTCTTCTTACATTCGTTACAGTCTCGCTGTACCAGTTTGCAGTATAACCAGGTTTAATAATACAAGAGTGAAAACTAGCCTAAATGGATTTAGACAGTTTTGAGTTAGACCAGTTACCAAGTACTCCTAATGTAGTGTCAGTAATGACCTCTCATTAAAAAGTTAACCGCTTATCTGCCTATCTGTTAATGACGGGTGCAGTTGTCTAGTCAGCTTTCAACACCAATTTCAAATTAACCTGTATGGCCAGTGCAGTTTGCCTGCACCCGCACTAATTCAATGAACTTTTAAATGGTTTTTATTATTTTCAAGGAAAATTCTTATATTATTATAAAATGTAAAAGTATTATATGCAGTTTTTAAAGTTGAACAAACTGTGTAGTCAATATTTTGCACTAAAATAGCTACGAGAGGAATCAATACAATGTGCTAGATGTTTTAAAAATTTGAAAATGTGATATTAACCGTAAGCACAGTACTCTTGCGATCGCATCACTTTGGGTTACCAATAGGACGCGATTCAACAAAAAATAATGTTTAAAAAAACCGAATGTACTTGGTCTTACAAACAAATTGTGTTCTTTCCTGACATAGAGTATTTTAATTTCTTTGTGGGTTATTACCATAAGTGGTATATAATCTCTTACCCTTATTTTTAATGTTTTTGAAAAATGTTGTTTATCACCTTTGTTTCAAAACTGAAAGAAAGCTTAAATATGAAGTTTGGTTAAAAATAACTTTTCTCTCAGAAAATTACATTTTTGGGGTACAGAACTCTTGTAAGCTTTCTGCTTTTTGACAAATTAAAGTCATTCTTAATAAGAAAAATGTGAAACTGATATTTTACACGAAGTTCTAATGGCGCATTTTCCATCACACTGTATAACTTTTGTCTTTGAAAGCATACCAAATATATTTCCCTTTATTTTTTTGTCTGTTCTGAATCCTGTTATCTATAAGAAGAAACCTCTATAGCTATGCATCACGTATACGTGCAATATATCGTAACTACAGTTAAAACGAAGGACCTTTCACTTGTTCTATGACTATCTGGTTAACAGTAACTCATTTTATAGCAAACATTTTTATTCTCCATTTCTGGTTATATATATATTTTTTTAAATTAAATTATTTAGAACTTCTTTGAAACATTTCATGCCTTTCTAATCCTTATACGTTTTTCTGGATCAAAGAAACGATAACAGCATCGTTGTTTCTCACTGCCAGTTCTAAAGCAGTAAGACCTTCATTGTTCCTGATAGTAATATCTGCATGATTTTCGAGAAGCAAGGCTGTTGCACCTTTATAAAAATCTTTTGTAAATACATCATCATTCTCCCCGTCCGACGTGTCATAATCATCACGCTCTTGCGTAACGCAATGCAAAGCAGTACGTCCGTCCGTATCTTGCAAATCAATATTTGCACCATTATCAAGAAGGAGTTTTAAAGCTGCCATTTGTTGTTCGACGTCTAATTGATTGTTGTATCGTTGATCTATAATTGCATAATGTAGAGGAGTGCGCTTATCACAATTACGTACGTTTACATCTGATCTATTCAGACTATTGTTCAACAGCAGCTCTTTCAACAACTCATGACATCCAGATTTAGCAACATAATGTAAAAGAGAATCGTTGCTCGCGCATGTTTGTTTTACCACAGCACCTTTTGAAATAAACAATTTAGCTGCAGAGGTTTGTTTGTGCTTAAGGGCTAAAGCAAGGGGAGTTTCATCTTCAAAATTGCATTTATTGATATCGGCACCTGCGTTTAAAAAGTGTAACACCAAACTCTCATCGCCCGCCACAGCCGCGTTATGCAAATACGAACAACCGCTATTGTTTTCTCCTGTATTCACAGCGGCACCGCAAGAAAGCAACAATTTTGCGGTTTTTATATTTTTATGTTGCAGAGCTAACATCAAAGGCGTGTCGTCAACATTGTTCTGTTTGTTGATGTCGAAACCTCCGTCTAAAAGTGTAAGTATAAAGTCATCATCACCAGCTACAGCTGCATAATGCAAACAATTCGAACCTTCCTGATCTTCAACGTTGATATCTGCTCCGTGAGATAATAGTAGTTTTGCTGTTTTTACTTTTTTGGACTTAAGCGCAAGGAGTAGAGGTGTGTGGTCTTCACAATTTTTTTCATTAATGCCAACGCCCTTATTAATTAGTGCAGAAATAACTTCATCGGCGCCTATTATGGCAGCATGGTGTACACATAAGAATCCATCTTTGCCCTTTATCCTTACATCTGCGTCGTAGTGAAGTAGCAAGTTCGCAATGCTTATTTTATTATTTTCCAAAGCGAGATGCAATGGCGTGTTGTTGTTGTTGTCTTGAGAGTCGATATCCAAGCCCTTTCTTATGAAGTCTAAAACGAGATCATCGTCTCCTATTTTAACTGCATCATGTAAACAGGAATGGTTATCCAAATTTTTCAACTTGGGATTCGCTCCTTTTGAAATTAACAGCTTTGCTGTAGATAGGTGTTTGTTACTAAGAGCAAGAAGTAGAGGAGTATCGCTGTTGTGAGTCTGCCTGTTCAAATCACACCCTTTTGCAATAAACTCTTCAACAACATCGTCGAAACCTACTTCAGCTGCGCAGTGCAGACAAGAGTAGCCGATGTTGTTTATTATGCTGACATCAGCTTTATTGATAAGTAGCAACCTTGCTGCATCAAAATTCCTGTTTTGAAGTGCAAGAAATAGTGGCGTGTTGCCTTCACTTTCGGTTTTGTTAACATTCACTATGCTCGAACTTAAAATATCTTTCAAGATATCATCGCAGCCTAGCTTTGCTGCGTAATGTAAACAGGAAAAACCGTTATAGTTGCGTATATTAGTATCGGCTTCCATACAAATTAACAATTTAGCAACATCTACTTTGCGTCTTGCAAGGGCAACAAGGACAGCTGTGTTGCCTTCTTGGTCTTGTCTGTTGATATTACAACCTCTGCGTAGAAGCTCACGTATTACATCAATATAACCCGCTTTTGCTGCTAAAAGCAAGGCAGAAGAGTTAGGCCCTGTCAATGTCCAATCTGCACCATTAGAAAGCAGCATTTCAGCAGTGTTTAACCTGTGATATTTCAAAGCGTAAAGAAAAGCCGTATTGCCTTCATGATCGTCGCTGTTGATGTCGAGACCTTGGTCTAGGAGGCGAAGGATTATGTCGTCGTAACCTGCTTGAGCAGCAAAATGCAAGCATGAACGGCCTTCGATGTCTTTGGGTCGTACATTGGCACCACTATTGAGTAATATTTTCGCAGTAATATGTTTTTTATTTTGAAGAGCTTCCACCAAGGGCGTCCTGCCGTATTGGTTTTGCTTATTAAGGTCAAGTCCATTTTTGATAAGATCTAAGACGATATCTTCGGCACCTGCTCTAGCAGCATAATGCAAGCAGGAATAGCCAAGGTTATTAGTTAGGGATACATCGGCGTTATTAGCTATTAGCAACTTCGCAGCATTAATTTTTCCATCATCTAGTGCGTAATTTAAAGGAAAGTCATTGACAAATTCGTGGAACTTATTGACGTCAACGCCGGCGGTTATTAGCTCGAGTACGATATCATCATAACCTGCTCTGATAGCATTACACAAATGGTCAGCACCTTGAGTGATGACATCAGCACCTTTTGAAAGCAACAACTTTGCTGTACTATGCTTATCATGCTCGAGTGCGCTTTCAAAGGGTGTACCATAATAATATTTCTTATTTCTATTAATGTCACAACCTTTATCGATAATGGCAGCCACCAGTTCATTTGCTCCTATTCTGGCTGCGTGGTGTAAGCAAGATGAGTAGCAATTTTCATGTTCGTTCACGTCCGCGTCCCTAGACAGGAACAACTTGGCCACGGCTACATGGTCATTTTCAAGAGCAACAAAAAGAGGAGACGCACTCCCGTGGTTTACCCTGTTAATGTCTACCTCTTCTTTCAACAGTAGAAACAAGATATTTTTTGCACCTCTGGAGGCTACGCAATGCAAGCAATCCCTTTCATATCTATTTTTGATATTGGGGTCCGCCCCTTTAGAAATTAGCAGCTTGCACGTGCTGACATGTTGGTTATTTATAGCCAGCATCAATGGAGTGTCGCCTTCTCCATTTTGCTTATTAACTTCAAGTCCCTTGCACAATAATTCCGATAGAATATCATCCGCACCCGCTGCCGCAGCATAATGCAAACACGAATTGCCTTCAGAATTTCCAGTTCCATCCGCACCATGATCAATCAGTATCTTGGCGATACGTATGTTGCTATATTTAATGGCGATTAAAAGGGACGTTTCGTCGTAATTATTTTCAAAGTTAACGTCGCAACCTTTGTTAATCAAATCCAAGACTATATCTTCAAAGCCCATTTCAGCAGCATAATGTAGATGAGAATTTCCATTTTTATCCACAGTGCCGTTTTTGCTATTTAACAACATATATCTTGCTACACTTTTACGACCATAAGTTACCGCCACGCTCAGCGGTGTATCATCATTATCATCTCGGTGATTAATGTCCAAACCTTTGCTCATAAGCAAAGACACAATTTCCTCACATCCTTCATAGGCGGCATCACGTAAACAGGAGGGATCTATGTCTGCACCCTTTAGCAACAGTAACTTTACCACATTAACTTTACTATGGCGTATGGCATGCGCCAGAGGGGTGCAATTAAAATAACCAGCTTTTCTGTTAATATCAGCACCTTTGCTCAAAGCATATAGCACAAGATCATCGAAACCGCATTGTGCCGCCAACTCCAAAACTGAAATGCCATCTGCATTCCTGATAGTGATATTTGCCCCAAGAGCAAGTAACTGTTTCACAACACTTAGGTTGTCGTTTTCTAGTGCAGTAAGTACGGGAGTTTTACCACTGCTATTTTGCGTCTCGATATTTGCCCCTCTGTTAAGAACTTCTAACATTACATCGTCGTTATACACCGATTTTGAGAAATAATGCAAACAACAATCTCCATCTTCGCTTGCTGTATGAACATCTGCACCGTTTTCCAGTAATAATCTGGCTGTTGATATTTTATAGTTTTCTAAAGCAATTAGCAGAGGGATTGCTCCGTTTTGATTCTGCATGTTAATATCAACCCCTTTTTCAATAAAATCGGTTATAATATCTTTTAAACCCATTTCGGCTGCATAATGCAGAGAAGACATGCCATCTTCGCCAATTAATTTGAAATCCGCACCACTTTTAAGCAGTAATTTAAGCGTGCTTATATATTTGCCTTGAAATGCCAAAATTAAAGGCGTGTTATCGTTATCATTTCGTGTGTTTATATCGAAACCTCTGTCTATGCATTCCCTAACTATATCATCGTAACCATTCCTTGCAGCGTAATGTAATATCGAAAAGCCTTTTTTATCTTGTCCATAAATATATGCACCATGTGAAACTAGAATATTGGCTGTGCTTAGATTATTCTTTTTCAGAGAGTACAATAAAGCTGTTTTTCCTTTATCATTGGGTTTATTAATGTCCAACCCTAATCTTAATACGTCCAATAGTACATTATCGTTGCCTTCTTTGGCAGCGCAATATAGTCGCAAATAGTCCTTTCTCGCTTCTACATCAGAATCTTCGGAAGGCAGCAACACGTCTATCAAGCTGGCGACTCCTCTCTTTTGAGCAAGTGCTAACGGAGTAATGCCATCCGAGTCTGTTTGATTAATGTCGGCACCTTTGCTAATAAGTTCAACAGCTATGTCCTTTTTAGAGGTGTACACTGCATAATGCAGGCAAGTATAACCACTACTGCTATCCACTAAATGAACGTCTGCGCCCGCAGCCAGTAATATCCTAACGGTATCCCAATCCCAATTCCTAAATGCTATAATTAGGGGTGCATCACCGTCGCCATTCTTTTTGTTAATGTCGGCGCCTATTCTCAAAAGATTACGTACAAAGTCACTTCTACGCTCTATAGCTGCCAAGTGAAGGCAAGTATTGCCGTTATTTCCCGTTGTATTAACATTTTCCCTATTTACAAGAAGCATTTTTGCGGCTGTAAAGTAAACGTAGTCGAGAGACAACAACAACGACAACGGCGTGTCACCATCGCTGTTCCGAATTTTGATGTCCGCGTTGCTATTTACAAGCTCGCGAACAACGTCATCGTTCTGTGATAAAACTGCATAATGCAGGCACGAAAATCCTCTTTTATTAACAACATTAACATTAGCGCCCCTAGCTAACAACAATTTTAAGGCATATATTTGTCCCTTCTCTGCAGCTTTCATTGCTGGAGTAATACCTTCCTTGTTTTGTTTGTCCACATCTATTCCTTTACCGATCATCTGAACGATAATATCGGTAGCATCCGCTTGAGCTGCATAATGTAAACAATTTGTACCATCTTTATCCTCTATCAAAACATCTGCACCTTTATCAAGCAATATTTTTGCTGTTCGAAGAAATTCATGTTGAAGTGCCAACATTAAAGCAGTGAGGCTTTGCCTATTTTGGATGTTAACATTCACACCGTTCTTTATTAGTAGAATCGCTATATTTTTAGCATCTCTTTCAACAGCATGGTGCAAGTAGGTGCAGCCATCCTTGTCTGTTAAATGAGGATTCGCTCCATTGGATAGGAGCAGTTTTACGGTACTTGAATGTTTATTAATTATTGCGCGAAGCATCGGTGTACTGTCGTCGTTGCTCCTACTATCAATTTCGGCGCCTCCATTAATTAGATCTAGCGTAATTTCATCTTCGCCCTCCTCTGCTGCAACGTGCAAAGGAAAATAACCGTAATGGTTGTCTGCAATGTGTGTATTTGCTCCAGTTGAAAGTAATAGCTTTGTAGTTTGGACATGCTTATTTTTAACTGCCAGCAGCATTGGCGTTTCACCACAATTGTTTTGTTTGTTAATGTCAAGACAGTTATAGATCAATTCCAAGACGACATCGTTCGTACCAGCTTGAGCAGCAAAATGCAAACTGGAGTAACCTCTCTTATTCACTATATTAACGTCTGCATGGCTGTGAAGCAATTTAAGGGCAATAATTGTGAGTTTGTGTTTAAGCGCGAGAAGTAAACAGGTATCCCCATCATCATTCTGCGAATTAATGTTAAAGTGTCTTCTCTTTTTATCATCACGTTCTCCACTTTCCGTTGAAAACAGTAACTGGTAATTTTGCTCTGGCAGTAAGAGCTCGGCGGTATCCGTGCAGTCGTGCTTAAGAGCATAATGTAAAGGTGTGTCACCATCATCATTTTGCCTGTTAATGTCAGCACCTTTTAGCATAAGTGTCTGTACAAGAATGTTGGACGAGTTCTGGCATGCCAAATGCAAAGGTGTATTACCGTTCATATCTACAACGTCGATATTGGCACCTTTGGATAGGAGCACGTTTACATTGTCTACACGTTCGTGCAAAATAGCGCTATGAAGAGGAGTGAGGGAATAGTTGCCCATGTGATTAGTTTTGGCACCTTGGGACAACAAATCAAAGATATTTTCTGTAGTACCAAAAGCTGCGGCTAGTCTGATGTCATAATAAGAACTTTTGGAAAATGTCATGTTCAAACTCTTCAGCAAACTGGATGTGGTCCTGCCTGGAAACTCCCCCACAAAATTTCGAAGATCGTCTTCTACATTACTATCGTCATAATCCAAGTTGTTATAGTAAGCGTCAGTGGATGAATATTCTTTTAATTGATTATTCAGCAACTTCGCACAGATATCACTTTTTAGCAATGCCGTAAGTAAGGGCTTGTAATTTTCTAACTGGACACAACGCGCCAAATACGTTTTTAACTGGTTCGGATTAACATCAACATTGATGTTTAAATCTTCTAATTTTGAACAAATTGCATTTGCAATAGCAAGAGATTTACTTGCTATGGCATAATCTAGGGCACTATAGCCCAAAATAGTATCTACCCTGTTAGCATCTTTAAAATTTGGAAATTTCAGGATTATATCCGCCAAGTCATCATGTACATCGATTACGTCATCATCGTGACGCTTTGAGTAAGGTACTCCATAGAGCGCTGCTATATGCAACGCCGTCCTTCCACCTTTATCAACGGCTTTGGCACATTCGAAACTGGAACTTAGTATTATTTCTACTTCATACGTTTTCCCACTCAGAATGGCCATATGTAGAGGACAATCTTTCGCAAGTATGTGGTCGAAAATTCTAAAGAGATATTTGTAGTGAAGAGGGTGGTGAAACCGACGTTTAATTAAAATATCAACAGTTTCTTTAATTTTGAAGTTGTTACTGTGAAGATTTTCTGCCAGCCATTGAGCTGCTAAGTACTCGGCATGAATGCGATGTTCAAACTTAGGAACAATTTTTGTTTCTCCTTGATTCATATTGATATCTATTAAACCCTCTTGCTGGAACATTTGGATTACATCCTTTTTACTCTTAAAATGTGCTTCTAGTTGTTCTCGTATATCAAATTTGTATAAATCCCGACTGTGAAATACCACTTCTAATGCTAACACCTTGTGGTAACCATATAAAAATTGATGTATTTCCTTTGAAAACTTGAAATATTTGCTGCACAGTATATCCGATAACCGGTTAGTAAATTCCCCGTAAAAATATAATAAATCGAATTTATGTTTAAGGTCGACTGTACCTATTTTGAGAGACGTTTTTAACTGGCTGCTAACTGCATCTGCTAGCAGCTTTAGATGTAATGGCAATCCCGTAAATTTATAATTTTCATCATTAAAGTTTACCCGGGCAGTTTGCAGTAGCTTCTCCACAAACTCGATAATAATTCGACTCGGATTGTTTGCATTATATTCTTCATCTTTGGTAATCTCCGTGAAGTACTTCATCAATAAATACTTTTGCTCTTGCAAAGTGAGTCGCATTAAGTTATTTGAAAGACAGCCCAATTCTTCTTCTAAGTAAGGCGCTTCGTACGGACTCGTGGTTATCCATACAGGATACATTTCTTTCTGCAGACTTTTGGCTATCCCAACTGCTTCACTTTTGTAACAACCGAAAATATCATCAAACCCATCCAAAAGTATTACAATTTGTTTCGTCTTGAAAAACATCTGGTAAACTGAGTTTGTAAGCTCGATGTTCATACAGTTATTTCTTTTAAGGATGTTACTAAAGAAGTAACTTAAATGATTCGTTGCTGTTAAGTTGCCCTTTGTTCTAATATTGTCAAAGTAATTCTTGTGTTGATTTAAAATGATTGCCACTATCCAAACATCATTTGGAAGAATCAAAGCTAAGGCACCGGTTAATGTCGATTTTCCCATACCACTGCAACCGCTCAGTATATGAGCGTGATTCATATTATTGTCGTTGGTAAATTCAAGAGTATTTTGCAAGTTGCGGCAGCAATTTGACAAATCATAGCGCTGGTAGCGCCGAATGTTTCGTATATTACCAGACGATTCCTTCCATTCAAACCAATCGTTACCATAAAATAGCAAATAATGTTTGGTTCTTCCTCTGTATTTCCATTTTTCTACATTTTCGGCAAATCCAGTTTGTGTAATAAACACTCGATCCGAATCATAAACGCCCAATCGTTCTACTAAGTCACTTGTACAGCTTGCTGTATTGTGAATTACGAAAACTTCTTCGTGTACTTCATTTACAACTTCAAATTTCAAGATCACCTTGTACAGTTGTCTATCAGTATAGAACGTAGGTAAAAGTTGAAATTTGTCGCCAATACAGTAATTTTGCGATAAAATGTAAATGATATCTCTAGATTTTACATGTTGAAACATAGATTTGTCGACAAGTTTCCCAAATTCGACATTAGTTCGCCCCTGTAAACTAACTTCTTGATTTAAAACTAGTTCCTGCTGATCTGTACTTAAATCCAATAACGTTAAAAAGCTACTTGCAATGTTATATGATAAGGATAATGGTAGCACATTTCTGCTGACTATAATTATCTGAAAATTAATACAGTTAAATCCTTGCATAATTTTAAAGATATTTTCGTAATTATGCACAGTATCAACCTGTAGAAGTAATGGAATTCTGTTTTTAAGCCACAAATATTTATAAACCTCCGTCATTGTAATATGCTCGTATTTGTCAGACATAATTTTGAAATCTGTGTGGTTTTTAAGTAATAAATGTTTGTTTTTGTCTGGTAAAGGAGTGTTCCACTTAATTATATTCTCACCGTATATTTTAAGTTCGTTGCCCACGTATTGTTTTAAGAAGGTGACAACTTCACTGTCCCACTCCACAACAGTAACTGCTTTATCTCTAACAATACTGTTCCATATGCTTTTCTGTGGACAAGAATAAAATCTAAACCAATCCTCTGTTAAACTTAATTCATATTTACTAATAAACAATTGACAAAGTTTATGGACGATGTCTTGTTTAGAGTGGCTACGGCAGCCATAAAAACTTCTGACGAATTCATCAAAATGTTCAGCAATTTTTTTGGGATCGATTTTAACCAAATTATAATCCGTAGCTAAATTCTCAATTTCCACCTCAATTTGTCTATCTAAATTCTTAATGTCTACTTGATCAACAAACATATAACACGCTACTAACATAAACACCATCAGTATCTGATGGCTTCCAAGCACAGCCCCTCATCTTTGTGTAACATTTCAAAAACAGTCTATATCTATCTTGAACACATAATCGCTAATCTTACCAGGGTCTAAAAAAGGCACCTTTGGGCAAGCTTTAACCAAAAACTCCACTTCATCTATCCTCCCATTAACAAAAGCTACAAAATTAACGCCACTTACACTACTCGAACTAGAATCTAAGGGTAGTCGTAGACCATGCGCACTTTGTAGGCACTCCATAATGGAAAAGTCGCCACTCTCAGCCAGAAGTTCCGCTTCTGTGATGCAGTTTGACGGATTTTTGTACTTTGTATGGATCACGCAGGTTTGGCTTGCGTCTTCGGTTTCCTGGACGAATAAAGCGTTTTCATAGGGCAAAGAGCTGTTGCATTGTCTCGCTAAGCTCCAAAAGTCTTTTACATTTTTACGTATGCAGTGAAGAAGAAGCAATTTCAATGTTTTGTATCCTTGGTTTCTGCCAGATTCCTGAAAAACAAAATATTGATGTAACTTGTGTCAATATTTATGTGTACTAAATATAATAACTTTAAGGCCGATTACACACTGGAGAAAGAAGTTTCGTGAAATTCGTTGCATGAAACAGGAAACTTGTTTCATTAACACATAGCACGTGTATCCAAATGAGATGATAGGTAGTTGTTTCGGAAATTATTTGAGTTTTGATGCTTATTAACAGTGGCTATACTTGACGCGCCGAACAAATAGAGTTAAGCAGGCAACCCAAATGCCTTATTACAAAGCTTGCTAGATTTCTATTACCATTAAGGATCAGAGATGGCTGTCGTTATAGTTAGAACTAATTCAAGTGTCAAGTGTCATTAAATAATATTTTGAGGTTATAATGCGAATATAAATTTCGACCTACTTAAAATCAAACTTGACATTTGTGCAATTGAAAATATTCAGGCCTGTGGCCTGCCTTTGTTTAAACACGTTTTCCCGATGCGATAGTACATTCTAAAAACAGTTCTTTGGGGTTCCTGCCTGCAGTTTAAAAATCAACCATTTTCAAGGAGTAATTTGTGCATTTTGATTGCTGTTTTCACAGTTACATGTAAATATAAAATATTGACTTATAAAGTAATTTTTTAAGGAAATTTTAATTATTTATAGAGCTGCCTACATTATGGGTAACCCTAAGAAACTAATTTGTAGTCAAGGACCTGAAATAATATGAAGGAAGAATCAAGTAGGACTCCTGCAATTTCTTTCAGTCTGTTGCAAGAATGAGTGGCTAAAGCAACCGGTGTTGGTGTAAATACAGTTAAGCGAATTGTTAAAGAAGCCGAACCAAGTGGTGGAAGACAACCAATTACTAAACCTAGCCCCAGGTCATCTGTCGATCTATGTGAAGAAGAAGTAATCCGAAGTGTGATCTATAACTTTGCGCAAATCCATAAAAAGAGACCTACAGTGAAAGCTGTGTTCGAAGCCGTACAAAATGAGGAAGGGGGGTGTTAATTTCACTGCCAATTTACATTCCTTTAGGCGATTAGTACATAGAATGGGTTTTCAATAGAGAAAATGTCACGGCAATAAGCAAGTTCTCATAGAGATTAGAGAAATTCCAGCAAAACCTGTTGAATTTGTGTGTTCACTGATGAAACGTACTTGCATAGCTCCCATACTGTTCTAAATTTTGGGATGAAGGCACCAACACCTGTCGGTAAAGGGCAACGATCGATTATTCTTCATGTCAGAGGTGAAAAGGGTTTCGTACCAAATTTTGTATTGATGTTTAAATCAGGACTTATGAGAAAGGCGATTACCACGATGAAATGACCCATCAAAAATGATGTCAAGTGGCTGAAAGAAAAATTATTGCCGAATCTTGAAAAAGATCCATTTTGGTCATCAATAATACATCGTATCACAATTTCTGTACTGAGTCGAATCCAACATTCGTTTGGAAAAATGACATGCAAAAGTGGTTATTAGTAATAAACATTTATATTAAGTTGTACGAAACAAAAAAGATAATTACATAAACCTACACATAAAGGTTATATGATGGAGAAATTATTAGTCGAACATCTTCACACGTAGTCCTTGGATTACCCTCTTACCATCCAGAACTAAACCCGATTGGGAAAATGTGGGTGTCAGTAAAGAACTGTGTTGCTGCAAATAACACATTCAAATTAGACGACGTCAAAACTTTAGCAGAGAATAAATTCAGGAATTATGCATGACAGAAGAAATAATTATTACAGTAGACGACAGCGGTGAATCAGGTTCTAATCTATCATCTGAACAAGAAGATGACTGTGTTAAAGACAATTTAGGTTACTAACTGTTAGAATAATCTATATTGTATTATTTTACCATCTATTTGTTTAGTTGGCTGTAATGTTTTGTATTGTATTTTATGTAGTTATCATTTCTTCAGATATAAAAATAATTTCAAAAACTAGAAAGTCATCAGATTTTTAAAATTATTGTATTTTTTTATATTTTGTAAATCTAAATAAAATGTGTTTAATTTCAAACATCATAAAAGTGACAACTTACGTGACGTGATTCACAACGTAAAAGCTTTGACTATAATTATAATCATAGGTAAAAGTAGTACTTTAGCTGATTAGACGTATAAAGTTGCCACTGTTGCTACTTTATCTGCCTAGTCATATAAAATAACAAAATTAAACATTTCAACAGTTGAAGGAGCAAAACCATCAGTTTCTCAAAAACATCTTTCAATAGCAACAAGTATTTCGTGGTTTGGTAGAGGCCTATTTTGAAATCTTTTTCTGTATACTCTCACCGACTCCCGACCATTTCCTTGACAATAACCATAAACTAATACTATGTCAGTCATGTCTGCGCGTAAGTGTAAGGTACAGCCATAGCAAAACATGTAAAATTTTTAAATTAAACAATAAAGGTTGGTCAAATCGAATTGTTTGATAATACTCTTTTGTAACTAATGACGATGCCTATAATTATTAACTCGTTGCTACGTAAACTTTTGTTGTTGGCCTTTAAACACGGTCCAATTTTATTGGACCAGTTCTAAGCCTGCATAATGTGGGAATGAAAACAACAAGTTTCGGGGCGCAATAAAACATTTAAATTCAATTATCTTAGAAACGGTTGCTCGAAGCAACACCTATCAAGTATACCTTTTTTGGACAAGAAATGCCAGGGAATAAGAATTTTTTGTTAGGAATTTAATATATCAAGGCACAAAAAAATTATAAAGTTTTAGATGTATGTAGAAAATGCTGCTGGTGGCGTTCTCTGCACTGTACACCAAAACTGTGATCAGATCTGGTTTTCTCATCTGACACCCTGTATTTCGGAAACTATATCAACTTTTGGACTACGGTGAGTTGGGCTAGATCGTCATAATTTAGCCTCAGGAATATGTGCTTGCTTTTGGTACAGGAGTTTTAGCGACACCCTGTAGAGAGATACTATTGAAACAGCTGATAAAATGATATCACAGTTATCGTTTTAAACCATAAAACAACTAAAAATTATATCTCTTTTCAGAAGTTTTAATATTAAAAGAAATAAATACGTTTTGTGTTGAGGCTGGTAGCAGTTGAAGCTTTGAAAGCAATTTTGATTGCGAATAACATATACAATTTTATTTTCAAATTAACACTTAAATTGCAATAAAAATAACGAAATTAGAAAACAATAATTTTGTAGTAATGTAAGTTACGATGAATAAAAGTAACAACTAATAATTAAATTATATTGTTGAAATGTGTGATCTTATTTTATATGATTAGATAGATAAAGTAGCAACAGTGGCAACTTTATATGTCTAATCAGCTAAAGTACTACCTTTACCTATGATTATAATTATAGTCAAAGCTTTTACGTTGTGAATCAAGTCACATAAGTTGTCACTTTTATGATGTTTGAAATTAAACATATTTTATTTAGATTTACAAAATATAAAAAATTACAATAACTTTAAAAATCTGATGAATTTCTAGTTTTTGAAATTATTTTTATATCTGAAGAAATGATAACTACATAAAATACAATAAAAAACATTACAGCTATGGTTTCCAGTCCCGGGAGAGTCCCGGGATTCTACCACAAAAACCGAGTCCCGGGGCCACAGCCAGCCCAGGCGAAGTCCTGAGACCATGTCAACATGCGTGCGTATACTCGATATCAGAGAATTAGGAGGGGTATTCACCGGCGTCCGACGTATTACTCATGCCTCTTGTACATTCTGCATTATTTGCGTTTTGCGTAACGCAGGAGAGGTATTGTTTTCGGTAGGTTAGAATTAAACCTGTGTGTTGTTTCAGCCACATTTGCATATCTTCTTCTATTTATATATTTGTCCGTTATTTTTGTTGGATTTAGATATGTGTGAAGAAGCTGAATAATTTATATTTTTGGGTTTTAAGTGTGTTCTTTATTTGTCTGCTAAAGCGTTACAATTTGAATGAATTCTGATTCGCAACCTACCTTCATTCTACATTTAAAAAAATAACCATTTGAAGTTACTATGACAACAGCTTTATATATTGAAGATAAACAATTGACGAAATGTAAAGTGGGTTCCTACAAAATTATCATAATCAGAGGCAGCTTGACAAGAGAATTACGGACGCCCTTTGCAGTTCAAACAAAAGCAAAAGCGACAGACATTTTCAGTACCAGAAGAAAGCAATGAAGTTGTAGACGAGCCCCAACGCAAATTATCAGCACAGAAATACTTTATTTAACTTAAAACACTTATTTCTCTTTGGAAATTTGTTACGTGTCAAAAGCATTTGATATTAATACTAGTGTTGAATGAGGAATCTAGTGAGAGTGACGCGATAAAATTAATATCAGATTGGCTTTGTTCGTTGCTAGAGAGGATATAAAAACAACGTTTGTTTGTTTGAGAAAAAAATTTTATATCAGCTTTTAAAAAACGGCAAGAGTTTTCGTGGGGTGTAAATGACAATCTCGCCATTTAATATGATTTGGTGATAGTAAAGAATTGGGTTACTGGCCAACCGTTCCTGTAAGGGAGATCATTAAGCGGATGTCATTTTTCCAATAAATATTATATTCAAGCTGTGAAGCGATTTGGGAAACACGAATTCAACGATTGCGAAGTTTATTGCCTGTGAACAGGGTATGTAGTTTAATGTGGCATTTGCCTTTTGTTACCTGGAAATTCGATTTATAGCAACAACTATTAGGCGGAAAATCTTGGAAAGATAATCTACGGAGAATCAACCGCAGTCTTGGGGTCGATGTGTAGCGGATGACAGCCGAGGTTGGGGGCCTGTCAAGCTGACATGTGATAGAAGTAACGGGACGTATTAAATGTCTGCGAGTATATCGGCACAAAGATAAGTGTTTTAGCTAGAATCTGATGATATTTTTGCATATAAAAACTGTGTAACCATTAAACTTACGAGCGGTTTAAGTTAAGCTATTTGGGGTACCCTGCGTTAGGTTGTAATATTAAAGATGCTAATTGTCTGATCGATGGTAATAAAGTCCTAGTAGTAATAAAACTAGCTACAAGTATTGCTTTCTTTCATTTTGATAGGGAGTTCAATGATCGTATTGTTATTAGTTGATAGAAAGTGAAGTTACAAGTTTCTTGGCTTATATCAGTATATTTGAGTTTAACTTGTTGGCGCCAATTATCAACATCATAAACTAGAATCCGCGACGTCTTCACTGATGCTAGAGACGGGCCTCAAATATACTCTTATAGTGATCGATTGTTGACTAAGAGATATAGCGATGACCTAAAGGTAGGTAAAAGAAAAGATAAATAAATATAACTAAAAAATTTCATTCGGAAATTTCACCTGAACACTACTTCTCTTTCGGGACCATTTTCGGGATCTTCGGGACTAGTCCCGGGACCTGAAATTTAGCTCGTAAGTCCCGAAAACACTTTTGGTCCTGGGACTTGGAAACCCTAATTACAGCCAACTAAACAAATAGATGGTAAAATAATACAATATAAATTATTCTAACAGTTAGTAACCTAAATTGTCTTTAACACAGTCATCTTCTTGTTCAGATGATAGATTAGAACCTGATTCACCGCTGTCGTCTACTGTAATAATTATTTCTTCTGTCATGCATAATTCCTGAATTTATTCTCTGCTAAAGTTTTGACGTCGTCTAATTTGAATGTGTTATTTGCAGCAACATAGTTCTTTACTGACTCCCACATTTTCCCAATCGGGTTTAGTTCTGGATGGTAAGAGGATAGTCCAAGGATTACGTGTGAAGATGTTCGACTAATAATTTCTCCATCATATAACCTTTATGTGTAGGTTTATGTAATTTTCTTTTTTGTTTCCTACAACTTAACATAAATGTTTCTTACTAATAACCACTTTTGCATTTCTGCTTTTTCCAAACGAATGTTGGATTCGACTCAGTACAGAAATTGTGATACGATGTATTATTGATGACCAAAATGGATCTTTTTCAAGATTCGGCAATAATTTTTCTTTCAGCCACTTGACATCATTTTTGATGGGTCATTTCATCGTGGTAATTGCCTTTCTCATAAGTCCTGATTTAAACATCAATACAAAATTTGGTACGAAACCCTTTTTACCTCTGATATGAAGAATAATCGATCGTTGCCCTTTACCGACAGGAGATTTTAAACAGCTGTTGGTGCCATCATCCCAAAATTTAGAACAGTATGGGAGCTATGCAGGTACGTTTCATCAGTGAACACACAACTTCAACAGGTTTTGCTGGAATTTCTCTAATCTCTATGAGAACTTGCTTATTGTCGTGATATTTTCTCTATTGAAAACCCATTCTATGTACTAATCGCCTAAAGGAATGGAACTTGTCAGTGAAATTAACACCCCCCTTCCTCATTTTGTACGGCTTCGAACACAGCTTTCACTGTAGGTCTCTTTTTATGGATTTGCGCAAAGTTATAGATCACGCTTCGGATTACTTCTTCTTCATATAGATCGACAGATGACCTGGGGTAAGTTTAGTAATTTGTTTTCTTTGCAAAATTGGTTTTAAACAGTTTTGATACTATTGGTAGGAGCGAGATGGTACGACATGATGTTGTTTCGGTGGGTGGTTTCCCTAGCTTCTTAATCATGTTAAGTCTGCTCCAACTATAAATCTTTCTCCACGCTTAGTAGCAGACTTAAATAGTCTGCTTTTTTAGATTCTATTGTCGCATCCAATAAGTTGCTGCAATTGTGATCTTCTGTCCTCCTATTTTGAGAGCTGTAGCTTGCATTTCTTCCATTTCGCATATCAAAGATTGTTTTCATCTTTTTTTCTTGCTGTTTTTCACTTCTTGGGTTTGCAGTACAGGGTTTGGATTTATCCTCACTTCCATTAGTCTTTGGAAAGGCTGGGAATGCTTTTGAATCCCATCTGCATAGAGGTCTTTGTGCCGTGTTTCTTTCTATTCCTTTGTTTTGCTTGGTTCTAGCTACTTCGTTGATCATATTTTGCACTTCTTGGCGACTGTGGATCGTCTGAAGCTGGCTGGCTGTGCTTCGCCGCAGTTGGCACATCTTGGATGCGTCCTTTCATTCATTTTATATTCCTTTGTGTGGTGTTTACCTGTACATTTTACACACCTTGGCTGTGTATTGCAGAATCTTTGGGTCTGCCCATAGCTTGACATGTTTTGCATACCAGTTTACCAGAGATACGTTTATATTTTCTTAGAAGCTCCATTTCGACCTTCATTCATAAAATCCTTTTTATTTCGTATATTTTTTTTCTTCTTCGTATCTAAAGGTTTGCTTAAAAAATGGTAGTGGCGTTCTCTTTTCTTCTCTCTATTATTTTGTAACATTGATGGTTTAAATCAACTACGATAGTATCCGCAAAACACGATGGGTGTAATTTCCTTGCAATAATTTTGATATTTCTTGTTTGTTTATCTTCATAGGAGTACCAAATATACTTTTTTCCATATCGTTCGACGGTTAGTTTCACCTCTTCATTTTCATCATTACAGCTGGAAATTTAAACTGGTTTGATTTTAGTTCGAATTGTAAGACACCATAGCCCTTAACTTGCCTCCACACAATTGGTGGTGGTTTTGATGTTTTTGTTAGTTTTTCATTTTGAATTTGCTTGGTTTGTCGCTGTTGTTGTGGCCATTTATTCAATTATCTTTTTTTTTTTTTTCCTTCTTAGTAACCCATTCGTCAATCAAATATTCTATATATTTTTTTAGCATTTTGTTCCTCCAAGTTTGCTTCTGGGATTGCTTTCTGTTTGTTTCCGTTGTTTATTGATGCTTGCATTCATATTAGCTGCTGCTACAAGTGGAGAAAATATGGCTGCATAATAGCATTTTCTCTTCTGATCATGCATTGCATAGGATAATTTTTTGGGGTTTTTGATCGACTTTCTAGAAAGATAAATTACTTTCGCTTGACTGGCAAGGCCACAGGTAGGTTATTCATATCGTACTTAGACACTTAACCCGCTTGAGAATTTTCGCTGCTTTGTATTAAGTCTGCTGATGTTGTTCTTGCGTTTTCGTAAACTCAGTTTCCTTTTCTTCACTTCACTAATAGTATTTTCTATTCGCTCTATGCTGATTTGCAACCAGCTTTAACACGACTGCGTGGCGGTTAGTCATCAACATGCACATATTCTTGCAAAACGCAACGGGCTAGCAACACACACACATCCTCACTTCATAGTAGCTCGACAAATACTTTGAGTAAAAAACATAATTTAATAAATTGTACGGTCAATATTTATAATACACAGAGAACTTTTAACGTGACTTACTTTTTCCTTAAAAACGTAAAAACCTATTTTTCAAACTAAAAGTTCTTAAAAATACTTTCTTGCTCTTCCGTATTACCCGAATTTGTCTAGGAACTTTTAAGGTAGAATTTCTGTTTGACCACCGCGAGCGAGCAATTTCGTCCAACCCAAAACCCATCGATCCATCACTAAGCTAACTGGAGTACTTTTGCTTTGTTGTGAGGTCATAAACCTGTTTTCACCAGTAACGATCACACTTTGCTGAGAGTTTAATTCCTAAGGTAACGATCACAATTTGCTTAGAGTTTAATTCGTAAGGTTATTTCATGTTGTTATTATGTATTGCTAAATTGCCATTAAACTTCATTTAGAGATGTAGCGACATGTGCGGGTTCTTGAATACCCTGGCTTATTTGTTGTACTTGGTACTTATTAATTACAATTTAAAAATTGAAACATCTACCAAATTGGTTTTATAAGTTTTTATAAATAATGGATTTCGCGTTTTATGACAAGCCAAGAAGCGTTCGATATAATAAAAAAGTAACAATTTTACAGTAGATTCTACTTACATATAGTTTTATGTATATAAAACTATTTTTTGAGTACTTTGATAAATGTGTTTGTGTTGGGGCAATTTTTATTTATTATAAGTAACAAAGAATATCTAAGAAGACTGGAAAGCTTGTAAACAGTCTATCTGCAACATATTTCTGTTATTGGTACTTAAAATACCTGTCATTATGTATTTCGCCCCGACTAACGTTAAGAATTTAATCTGAGTTGCACTAATTTGTCTGGCGTTAAATATATTCAAACGTAAGATAAAGGGTAGAATTTCAAAATTACTGAGAACTCCTATTTTAATTTCAAAGAAGATGAGGCGGTGCAAGCCCTTTATCGATGCTTCGGTACACTGCTGGCATGTAATTTTTAAATGCTGTTTTTAGTGTGGTATGGCCGTTGTTATATTATGTTATATACTTGATCGTATCACAAATGCGACGACTTGAGCTAAAGAGAATTGGCAAAGGAAACGTAAACTAATAATTGCGAAGTCTAGACGGTGGATATCGGTTAAAAATCATGTCGGTCATTTATCAATTCCTTTAGCGGAGAGTAGGAATAAAGCAGATAGCGCCGATAATATGACATTTCAGATTTAAAGGTAAGAAGAGATAGAATTTTCCATTCACATCTTTCAATAATTAAAAAAAAATCTGGACTTCAAACTCTTCAGTTAACTAGTCTTGTTACTACACCAATTTGATATAAATCAAAAGGATCCATAAGGGGTCGAGTGACGGTAGGCATATTAAGGCCGAAACCATGTATACCTATGTGACAGCGTAGTTACGTGGCGGCTCCACGTCTATTACTGCTAACAATGCAGGTCCATAAATACATAGAAAGAAAAAAGCGACAAATTTTTCCCAAAAGCTTTTCAGTTCCTTACATTAATATTCCACACAAAATGGCGCGAAAGTTATCCTGCCGGGTTATGTCTTCGCGAGTTAACGTGCTTACAGCGACCGGGAACGACGTACTCATCTTTAATTTTACAACTTTCTGTTAATTACAAAGCGGTTACTGTCGTTATAAAAAATATGTAATTTTGAAAGACCTATCAAATAATGTTGGATTGTTAGCGATTGATTGAGCGGTTACGACAAAAATTGGAAATTTGTAAAAATGGAGTCTAAACAAATACCTCGATAGGTTGTTTCGGTGTAAAATCTTGACTTTCATTTTCCACTTGTAAATATTTAATTTTGCAGATTTACAAAAACTGTAGTTCTTCCAAAAAAAACGTTTTTAACAAAAGTTATAGACAATTACGTAATGTAAAATAGGGTTTAAAATATATTTCTATTATAAATTTTCGGACGTGGAGGAAATATTTCTGAAAAACTAATTTTGCAATTTCTCTAAACTTCTCACAAAAAACCTTGCATACAAAAGTTGTAGATAATAGCATAATATATAATCTTGTCCTATTAAATTTAATTTTTACCAATGAGTTATAAAAATTTCGCGGAAAACGGTAAAGTACCACTTCAAGTTGCCCAATTTTAATCAAAAATCACTGAGATCTCCAAATGTATGTCAAATATATACATTTATATATACATTTTCAAGACAATCGATTAATCTGTCTGGGCTGTAGAGAGGACACAGTCAAACTCAAAGGCTCACTCACGAAAATGGATGTTTCCACAAAAATCTGGAGTTCGAAAAAAGAATCATTATTACTATATTTTATTTTACGAAGTGAAAGAAAGTAAAAAACATCTCAAACAATATACTCCCCATTCACTTATAACGGATTTGTATCGATTCTAATGTATCTCTCATTTATACAGGGTGTCAGGAAAGTCAACCGTGTCACATCTGGAGATGCTAGGAGACGCTATATGGAGTCGAAAAGTCCTAATCTATTTTTGGCTTAGAAGTACAATTTCTACAGAGTTCACTGTTGAAATTGGTACCGAAAATTTTGTGAACCGCTGTATGGTATCTACTGCGTTTTTGTGTTTTTGATGGTTTTTTTTTGTCAATTAATGTCAATGTAATAAATAATTGCATGTCTCACTTTTGCAGTAAAAATATACACCGTAAGCTGATATGTTTTTTGTGTATGGTGTTCTGGTGATGTTGGGTCTGTGAGTACTCGATATTTTGTCTTCATTGTTGGATTTAAAAGTATCAAACTCCGTTTTAAAAGTGTTCTAAAAGCTAATAAATTATGTATGTAGATGGCACATGTGACAATTGTTTTCCCAGCCGATCTCAAGACACTGCGTCAAGTCTCCAATTTAGGGGCAAAGTACAGCAGTTTTCAACATCCGTTTTTACGAAAACTATGCTTCTAATCCAAATATGGATTAGGACTTTTCGACTCCATATAGCGTCCCCTAGCATCTCGAGAAGTGACACGGTTGACTTTCCTGACACCCTGTATAAATTAAAATTGTCAGGCACATAAAAACAAAAAAATATATGAAGCTGTTAGATTGTATAAATAAGTATTTATATTATTTTGCAACATACCTCAAATGTAACATTGGCTTTGTTTTTATATTCAGTATTGGCTGCCATTACTGTTTTTTTGTGAATTTTTTTCCTAATCTGAAACAAACGTAATATAAAAGCACAATGAATTAATAAGCCGTGTTTTTTAAGAATTACAATTGTTATTGAGGTGAGTAGAAAGGCATCTTGATATAGTATTATATATTAGGTTACGCAATAAAATGTTATAAGGCAATAGTCAATGTAGGTACATAATAGATCTGACATGAGTTCATTTTTAAAGTGCCAATACTTAACTAATATAAAAAGGTTATTTAATTGAAACACTGAGTAGTCAGATACCAACTAGGAACGCTTATAGTATTTTTAAATTATTTTTTTAGAATAGTTCAACTGCTGAATTCTACAAATCAATATATAATATTGCACAACTTTACTTGCTAACATAAATTTCACATAACCAAATAAATTAGGTATAACCATCTCGTACTTACTAATTTTTTATACTTTGCATACACTGTATTTATATATTTCTATACTCTTTAAATGTTTATTGTAAGATTGGGGTTATTAAATTCCAATCTGACAAAAACAATCAGAACTGGCTTTTTATACAGTAACACGGAAAGTAGTTCCTTATTGAGCGATGAATGAAAAGGCGACCTTGGTATTTTAATCAATAAAATTAGTGCAAATGTATTTGAATTAGTTTTACGAAATAGTATGTAATTATAACATAAAAATTACTGCTTAGCGTTGTAAAATATTTCTGTTTCTCAAAAGTATAACTTCCCTTTTTAAATCAACTTTAAAGGTGAAAATTAAATTTTTATGTTAGTGGGCCTTATTGCGCATGGTAGTTCAGATACACTCCCCAATCTTCAAATGCTTATTTACTAACATTTATTGGTTTTCTGTTTGCGGTTGGAACTAGAACTTTTTTCTTCTGCTTGGAATTTCTCTAATTTTATGTTTAAACATTGAGTTAATTATTACCATATAGTGTAGTACGTAGAAATCGAACAGCTTATTGTCTATTCAAGTTTCCAAATTGAAAGTAACTTTGTAGCAAATGTTTAATAAAACAAATAGTAAACTTTCAGTAAATTTGCAGTCAACTTTCAACATGTTTTCAGCAAACTTACAAAAAGTTTAATATATAATTAAATTTTGAAAAACCGCATAAAATGACATTTCCTATATATGACTCTGAACATGTATCAGGCGTCATTGAAAGGTTGAAAACATGTTTGGATTAAAAATGTGCTGTAGAATAGTAAAAGAATAATCCTTCATATTTTTCATAAGTTGACCAGTCCTACACATTTTCGATTATGTGGTGTTTATAATTCGAAATATAAAATTTAATCAAAATACTAAAACCATAGTAAAATATCACAATATTAGTGGTAAAGCTTAAAAACCAATTTCGTCATATTTCACACAATATTGCTATGAGTTTCATTCTTGCTGCCAATGCCAATGGTGTAATTTTTATTTAACTTTTATGGGAAATCTCTCTCTCTCTCTCTCTCTCTTTCTCTCTCTCTCTTTCTCTCTCTCTCTCTGTCTCTCTCTCTGTCTTTCTCTCGCCTTATTGTTTACCTTAAATATAATAGCTAGGTAAAAATACAGGACTAAGGAATTCTCTCTTTCACTTTTATATACAAATTTGGAAATCAATTGAAAGGAAATGTGGGAATGTGGCTTCCATTTCTTTCTACTGTTCCCTTTTAAATATTAATCATTCAGCTAGTGCACTAAATGACACTTTGGTGCTTGAGAATGATTTTTTTGAACAGGCAAAATCTCAATTTCTGGCTATATAGATTTTTTTTAAACATGGCACTCTAGCATCAAAAGGCTAAAACATTCAAGCACGGATTAATTTTCCATTTATAAATCTCTTTATAAACCCTGTTAGGGTATAACGCGCTTTTAGATCTTCAAAACTTAATATTTGTAAAGCTTTGCAACAGTAAACAAATTCAAAATCATGCACAGTGCAAATCGTCCTGCATTCCAAGAGCAAACAAACTCAAAGGTCAATCCCTGTATAAGGCCTCAACAATATAGTACAAATATTAACTTGATATCCTTTATATAAAGCAAAAGCTTGCAACTAAAAGCTCTACACAGAAACGGCGTGATTGCTCAATTTAAGAAACTAAGAGCTTACACAGACTCATTGTGATTGGTCAACTTGAAATACTAGACGCTTACAGCTTACATGTAAAATAATACGTCGAACAACTATTTGCTTCAGATCACTCTAATGTACAACATTCACGCTGAAATATTGAAGATCCTATGCAAAATGGACAATCAGCTTCTTAATACGTTCACTGCTGTCTTTAACAGATTATACAACAGTGGAGAAATTCCTGCGGACTGGTTGCAGTCAACTTTTGTTGCTATGCCAAAACGAACACGAAGCTATATGATCAACACCGCTTTATTAGCCAGAAGAATATATAATAAATGTGAATGAAATATCAGTGAAACCCAGTATGGTTTTAGAAATGCCTTTGGCACAGGAGAAGCAATTTTTGGCCTACAAGTACTTGTGCAGCGATGCAGAGATGTGAATAAAGATGCATATCTGTGCTTTGTTGATTTCTCCAAAGCATTCGATAACGTTAAGCATGAACAACTATTAGAAATTCTTCAAAAATCTGGCATCGACCACAAGGGCATTCGTACTATGGCGAGTCTTTACTGGGGACAGCCTGCAAAGAAGTAAATAGGCAATTCACTCACTGAAAACATTGAGATCAAAAAGGTCGTGCGACAGAGCTATGTCTTATCTACTCTCCTCGTTAACATCTACTCTGAGGAAACATTCAGAAAAGCATTGGAGAACGTCACCGAAGGTATAAAGATTAATGGTTAACAAATTAACAACCTAAGATACGCCGATGACACAGTCATAGTCGCCAACAATATTGATGAGCTGCAGCAGTTAATGGACAGGGTTAATAGAGCAAGCGATAAATATAGTCTTAAGCTCAACTTAAGCAAGAAAAAAAAGATGCTAATAAGCAAAAGCCAACAACCGGCTCCACAATTAATGTTAAATAACCAACTTATCAATCACGTACACTCATATGTTTACCTTAGCACGATAGTCAATGCAAGATGGAATCAATCCAAAAAAATCCGATCGAGAATTGAGAAGGCTAGCACTTCATTCAATAATATGAGAAGCATGTTCATAAAAAAAGATGTTCTATTATCTAAAAGTAAGACTAATTAAGTGCTATGTGTTCCTTGAATTGCTCTATGGTGCGGAGGTTTGGACGCTGACCGAAACTCTGATCAAGAAACTGGATGCTTGTGAGATGTGGGTGTATCGAAGCTTTCTCCGAGTATCTTGGGCCGACCATGTTACCAACGCGGAAGTATCACGCCGAAACCGAAAAGAAAAAGAAATTACGTTCACAATTAAACAACAGAAACTCGAATACCTCTGTCATATAATGAGGTACGAGAAATACCTCCTGCTTCAGCTGATAGTTTAGAGAAAGATAGATAGTAGGAGATGTCCTGGTAGAAGAAGACACTCTTGATTTCACAACTTGCGACAATGGTTTGGACTCACGTATGACAACTATTCAGGTGTGCCGCAAACAAAATCAAAATTGCTATGCTGATTGCAACGTTCGTAACGGATAAGGCACATAAAAAAGAAGAAGCGTCAACGTGATGGATCTATTTCAAACATTAAGAACTTACACGGCCTCACTGTTACGACTCATTTTCAAATAATAAGAGCTTACACGGAGTCATCGCGATGATTCAATTTCAAATACCAAAAGCTTACACAGCGTCAGCGTGATGGTTCAATTTCAAATACTAGAGCTTACACAGCGTCAGCCTAATGGCTCTATTTCAAACCATGAAAGTGTCACAAATGTTTATGCAAAAGTTGACAATGATGGTCCGTTGATGGCAACATAAATAAGCTCGGTTGAGCTCAGCCTGAGTCGTAGGCTATTGTAGATTTTCCTCTTCTGGACCGACTGGAAAATCTTGGGCGCAAGAATCCTAAATCTTAATTTCCGAGCCTCGAGTTACTGATGCATCGGATACCAAAATGCACAAGCTAACAGAACCAAAATAAAACCAACTAAATGCAGCAAAACCATTATCCTCAACGCTAATTCCAAATCGCAATAGCAGTAGCAGACCTAATTAAATCGAACTAACAAGGAACAGAATATTCGCTACATAAAGAAATATAAACAAATAGCTATATACAAATATCCCAACATTTATTAACATGTAAACAAATCCGAAATCTACCTAAAATCTAAAATAAATACAGCTTTTACGACAAACCAACAGCTCGCAGCAAGTTGTAATAATAAAAATTAACGCACCCGAATACCTTTATAACAACGTGCTTATCAGCAACAATTCATTGGGAAAATAAATTTAATTTAACAGTTTTTGATCGACGTTGTCGAGCTCTATTAGCTACGCGATAATTTTAGGCAAAACTGTTGGCCTAATTACATATATTGGAAACATGAGCAGCTTTAAAATATACCGCTGGGTGGGGTGCGACTCATGATCATAGTTACCATACGCGGTTCTGCGGTTGATCTTGATCAAGCGGTTATAAGCTAAACTAATCGACAACTCAAGTAAACGATAATTTACGCAAATTATGAACCAAACAATAATTTAACTAGCCCTGGAGCGAGCAAATCGGTTTTACAATTATAAAAGTAAATTAATGTAATCAACAGAGATATCAACGCGATAACTATTTAGATAGGCAATTCTTAAATGTAAATTTTTATGTTTTACTAATCACTACGCTATATCTCGGAGCACGTCCTCGTCGAATAATTTCAACCGATCATAAAATACTAAGAGACCTGACCTTATCTCCAGCATACGGACGATCCAGTTCCAAGATTATTAATTGGCAGAACCTAACCGTCACAGCAGAACTTGAGGAGCTGCGATACTGCAGTGGCCAAGGTAGATTAAGATCTTCTTAGCCCTTCTGCCTTACGATTTCCAACTTCTTACAACCAAAATCTTCCCCCAGCAAGACGTCATGCGATCCTATGGTAGCGAACGAATCAGGAAACCATCTAGCAGACCCCACAAACGAACGGATGGGTAGAATGCGAAGCTAATTTATGCACCCTCGACAAAATAGATGCAAGACCAAAAGAAAAAAAAAACACTGAAAATGTACAATAAAATTACCAAAACGTACAACTAAACCTAGTTCCCATACGTACTAAGTTGTTGAGCGGCTTCTTGTTTAATTCCGATATTCGGATTTCTTCTCGTTCTACCAAATCGATTAGTTTAGCAAAGTAATTGAATCCAGTCGAAACTGTACCTTATATTGCGAATAAAAATCTTCAATATATTCCAAATTACCACAGGATAAATATGTTATTTTGCGAAGTAGATCCCCAAATTTCGACACTAATATATCTCCTCACAATAACTTAACGCGCCTCACTAACTGTTCGCCCGAAATCGCAGTTCTTCGAGCCTCGCGAAAATTTCAGCTCAAATTATCGCCGGCCACCTGCGAGCGAGCAGACCAACCGTGCTTGCATATCCGATAAGCATGAACTACGAGGAAAAAATTTAAATCAATTAAATAATGGAAGTTAATTGTTACAAAAGCTTACACAGACTTTGTCACTGGTCAATGTCAAAGACTAAGGGCTTACGCGAAGTCATCGTGATGGCTCAATTTCAAATACTAGAAGCTTACACAGCTTGAGGGCGACGGCTCTAATTCAAAAATGAAGAACGTGGCCATGGCCTCACTGTCACGGCATAACTTCAAATACTAAGAGCTTACACAACGTCAGAGTGATAGTTCAATTTCAAATAAGAGAGCCTATACAGCGCCAGCCTGATGGCTCTATTTCAAACACTAAGAGCTTACACGAAGTAATCGTGATGGCTCAATTTCAAATACTAGAAGCTTACACAGCTTGAGGGCGACGGCTCTAATTCAAAAATGAAGAACGTGGCCATGGCCTCACTGTCACGGCATAACTTCAAATACTAAGAGCTTACACAACGTCAGAGTGATAGTTCAATTTCAAATAAGAGAGCCTATACAGCGCCAGCCTGATGGCTCTATTTCAAACACTAAGAGCTTACACGAAGTAATCGTGATGGCTCAATTTCAAATACTAGACCCTTACACAGCGTCAGCGTGATGGCTCTATTTCAAACATTAAGAGCTTACACGAAGTCATCGCGATGATTCAATTTCAAATAGCAAAAGGTTACACATAGGGTTTGGGAAGACTCGGACTTTTCGGACCCGTCGAGTCCGGGTAGAACTCAGTCGGGCCCGTCGATTTCGAGCCCAGGTCCGTGTATTTGGTATTTTATGTTAAATATATTAATATATAATATATAATTTTTTTTGTTTTATTAATAATTCATTATTACAACATACACATATAATAATTAACCATTAAGATGAAAAGAATACTCAAAAGAAAATTAGCTGTCTAAATTTTATTTGGAAAAACTCTTAATACTCGTAATAAATAATAAGACACTAAAAAAACACATATACTAATATAATACAGTAGAGTTAAAGTATATATTGTTTTAATTATGCTAGCTCCTCGTCGGCTGCATAGTCATTAATTATGTGTTACAATTGCACCACGTTGGGTGACCTTATGTTATATATTGTGTAACGCCCCGTTTTACGAGCGCGTTTAATAATTATTAACTACTTTTGGACCACGATATAAGCCAATTGAGGCAGGTATAAACTACCGTTATCTCGTTGGAGCGTGTGGTTGGCGATAACAGCCGCTTGTTTTCCTGGCTCGAAAGCGTCGATCTTAGCGAGGGCTTTCCCTTTCGATTTTGCTAGCAGACGAAGCAGTCAGCTTTTGTTTTAATTGACAGCGCCGCAAGGGATGATGCTAGTCAAAGCAGTCTGCACAGCTATTTAACTAATGAAAGATCACTTTAGTGATAATCCGCGAACCGCCGTTCTCCAGCTTTAGGTGAGATTTCTTCTAGGCTTATTTTTTTTCCTTTACTAACTTCCGTGTATTGGCGTTTAGGCGGAAAAGAAGGGCAAGCAAGGTGCCAACAAAAGGATAGACTAGGGGCTAAGCACTCGCAGAGCGTAAATCGCGACACCTGCGGCGCAATTTTTTAACAAATTGGGGTCCCGATAATGTCTTCGAATTAACTGGCGTCGAGGTCAAACTTATGAGACGTGCAGAGGTCAATCAGTATCTACAAGGATTTTTCCATCACGATATTGCGGCGCACTACACCCCCAAGATGCGACCTGCTTGTGTATTATGTAAGTACAACCTAATTCAGCGTTTTTATCGTACTGGCGGATTTCCGCATAAAGAAAATAACAGCTAACTTAAGGCCTTAGGTGTTTACAATTGTTACGTACGCGATCATATTTTTTAAAATTGCGTGAACCCTAATTAATCTCAATTGCAGAATTTGTATGTACTCCTTATTTGTGCAGACGCAAATGCCAGAGTAGCGTTCCGCACAATTGTGATTTTATTGTAATTAATTCCTTTGCACTTATCATAAATTGGTTACTTGCCTTATGAAATTATTTAAGTTAATAATCTAGTATAGTTGTTTGATAATTATCAGCCATTAGGCTACAGTGGTATTGCACTTGTTGCTAGTAATTATTTAATTGAGTAAATGTCCCCATGCTAACAATTGGTTTTATTAATATATTTTTCTACCACGTTCCCGACTGCACGATTGAAATGTCAACAGCATAAGCGCCAAAGGTAGGTGGTGGGTTTACTAGCTGAATTCGTATCGGTTGTGAAGACAACCAGGAGCCCTAATTTTTTTGAATGTTGTAAGTAGTTTCTGTGGAAGCCGAAAGGATCTGAACCTATTCCTTGCTCACGCCACAAAGCTATCGAAGATATCTGAGCTAGTCCCGGCCGTGTGCGCCCTTATTCAAAGGGGTGGGACATAAAGATGGCGCCCAATCGTCAGGGCCTGATTAGGAACGTTTTTAGAAGTGTTGTTTGAATTTGGGCAATGAGGTTGGCGAATTAACTTTTTTGGTCATCATTAACTAGTAGGCTAGGGCATATAGGTTAATTAGATACGATAAGGCTTAAGGATCTAGCGAATAATCCGCTACCTATTTTTAGTGTTAATTATAGATGGGAAAAATTATTTATCAGTAGTAAGATTTCCAGATGCGGGTTTGATAGTTAATATCGATAAGTGCGAGCTTTGTAAACCTTCTTTAGCGTACCTAGGGTTTCTAGTAGACAAGGATGGATTACGCACGGGTCCTTCTAAGGTAGAGGCAATTGTGTCATTTCCTACGCCAAAAACGGTCACCGAGATTAAACGTTTCCTTGGCATGGCTAGTTGGTACCGTCGGTTTATTCAAAATATCTCAACAGTTGTTTCTCCAATCTTAAGCCTTGTGAAAGGTAAAATTAAAAGCCAAAGCGTTAAATGGAATAATGACGCCGAGCGATCCTTCCAACAGCTTAAAAGACTACTAGTTACCGCGCCTATATTGTCAAGTCCCGACTTCACGCGACCTTTCATTATTCAATGTGATGCGAGCGACGTAGGTTTGGGAGCAGTTTTACGCCAAGGCGAAGGCGAAGATGAACGCGTCATCGCTTATGCAAGCCGCACTTTAACAAACCCTGAAAGGAACTATTCGACAACTGAGAAAGAGTGTCTAGCTTGTCTTTTTGGGATTGAGAAATATCGACCTTATGCAGAGCTCACGCGATTTAAAATAATCACTGATCATTATGCACTCCTTTGGTTACACAAACTACAATCGCCCAGTGGTAGGTTAGCGAGATGGACAGCCCGTATGGCACAGTACAGCTTTGATATAAAACACCGTAAAGGAAAATTTAATGTAGTTCCCGATACTCTGTCGCGTGCCCCGACTTCAGTAAGACAGATTAGTTCCATGTCATTTACAGCTCCTGACCATTGCCCATGGTATAAGCGCATGATTGAAAGCGTACAATCGTTTCCCGAACAGTACCCTTCCTGGAGAGTTGAGCAGGATGTGCTTCATAAGTTCATTCCCAACAAGCACGACATTATTTCAAATTTAATTGAATGGAAAATCGTGATCCCTAAATCTAAGCGGAAGGAGTTACTTCAGCAGTATCATGACGAACCAACTTCGGGTCATTTAGGGTCGTTTAAGACGTATCAAAAGTTGGCCGAAGTTTACTACTGGCCTCAGATGAAATCGGACATAGCTAATTATGTACGGTCATGTAATATTTGTCAAGCTAGTAAAGCTTCTTTACAACTTCGTCCTGGTTTCATGGGTCGCCAGAAGCGTGTGAAGTACCCTTTTCAGCTTATTTCCATTGACCTCGTGGGACATTTTCCTCGGTCTACAAAAGGTTATACTTCTTTGCTGGTAGTCACCGATTGATTTACAAAATTTACGCAAATTCATCCCTTAAGGAAAGCAACGGCTTCCGCTATCGTCAAATTTTTAGAAAACGATGTATTTTTGATGTTTGGCGTGCCCCAAATTATCATGTGTGACAATGGCCCTCAATTTGTAGGAGGACTTTTTCAAAAACTTATTGACCGCTATCGTTTTCAGAAAGTATGGTATAACGCCGCTTACCATCCTCAAGTGAATCCCGTAGAGCGTACTAATAGGGTTATTACTACCGAGATACGTTGCTACGTCAAAGAAAATCATAGACATTGGGATACGGAGATTTATAAAATAGCGCATGCGATTCGCAACGCAGTACACGAAGTTACTGGTTATACTCCGTCATTTTTAAATTTTGGTCGTACCATTTCGGTTCAAGGCGATTATTATGGTAAAATACAAGAGTTAGGAGTAGATGAGATATCGTTGGATACGCGCGAACGGCTCGCGAATGACGTTAATCAGCTCTCGCCCCTTTACAAGGATGTAGTCTTTCGCCTCAACCAGGCTTATGAATAGAATAAACGCCAGTACAATTTAAGAAAACGGTCGTTACGATTCAAAAAAGGCGATATGGTATGGAAACGGAACCCAGTGCTCTCCGACGCGGCCAAGGGTTTTTCAAAAAAGTTAGCTCCAAAATACATTCAAGCCAAAGTAGCTGAAGTGACAGGTTCGGTCCTTTTTGGTTAAGTAGATCTGAACGGTCGAAATTTGGGTGTTTGGCACATCAAAGATCTTAAGCAAAGTTATCGCGAAGTCAATGAGGAGTAATCCGTCGTGACGCATGTAATTATATGTCTACCATCGTGATTTAGGTATAAATTGATTTGACAACACCTTAAGTTGCGGAAGAGTCGCTTCCTCAACTTACAATTACATTACTTGACCATTAGCATTAGTTTAGTTAGGTTAGTTAGAAATCTATAGTTTATAGGCAGTTTTCTTGGGTTCTTCTTCTAGTTGGTTCCTCAGGTGGTATTTGAATGGTTTTGACCCTAGAGGTAATCACTAGATTGGTTACTTACTTACCTTGAGTCGTTGCATAGAACCTCTCAGTAACTGTGTCCTATGTGAGGCAGTTTCTTATTAGTAGTTTTTTTATTGCGTATTTTTGTTCTGTGTCCAATGTGGTGCAGACGTGTTATATTAATCAAGTATATATTTTTTTCTTGGCCTGAGCCCCATTTAGGTGACGAGCTCTGCCTAGAACCCCTTGGTGCTTGCGCTAAAAGCCGTGCGAAGACTATGCATTTTAGGTTAGTTCCTTCCGTAGGGATTTAGTAAGCGTTTTGCTTATGTGTAGGAACATATATGATAGAGTAACATTTATGGAGTCTCTTTGAGTAAGTAGCCCAATCTGTGGCAATCAATACCCATCTAGGATCCTACAGAAACATTATGTTTTAATTTAGGTTATAGGGTTAGGTAGAATTAGGTGTAGATAGTTTTTAGTTAAGGGTAAGGTAGTAATGGGTTTCACCTTTTGGAGTCCTTGACTGGGTTGTTTTTTTGCTTGGGTGGTTGGTTGGGCCAGCAGGGTGGCCACTTTGGGAATTTACCTCGTCGTTCAAGGCGGTGGATCTTCATATTTTTCCCCCCTGTCAGTATCTCCAGGATACTCTTTGATGGTGAGACCGTGAACCCGGCTTGCAAATAGGTCCCGTTTTGGGAATGTTAATTGTCCACTAGGTTATTGTGATGTCACGATGGGGACATTTGGGGTGGGTGTTTCGGATTTGGGTGATGTTTGGATGCTGGGGAGAGCTGCTGTGGAGTCGTGGATGTGGGTGAGGGAGTTACATTGGGCTAGTCACCGGCGCGCCTTTGTCACCTAGCGCGAAGACTGGTCTGGTACCCGAGCTTGTGTCTGCGATCTCGTGGTTGCTTCCTCCGGTTTCCAGCACCATTCTCTAAATTTGGGGCGGAGGTTTTAGGAGTTTAGTCCTGGGAATTTTCCCGAATCTTAGAATATTTATTAGGGTATTCCCTTGTTTTTTTTTCATTTAAATCCTTCCTGTGTGGAGCACACTGTACGGCCTTTCAAGGTACTTTCAATGCCTGTCCCAAGGAGAGGCGGAGTGTAACGCCCCGTTTTACGAGCGAGTTTAATAATTATTAACTACTTTTGGACCACGATATAAGCCAATTGAGGCAGGTATAAACTACCGTTATCTCGTTGGAGCGTGTGGTTGGCGATAACAGCCGCTTATTTTCCTGGCTCGAACGTGTCGATCTTAGCGGGGGTTTCCTTTTCGATTTTGCTAGTAGACGAAGCAGTCAGCTTTTGTTTTAATTGACAGCGCCGCAAGGAATGATGCTAGTCAAAGCAGTCTGCACAGCTATTTAACTAATGAAAGATCACTTTAGTGATAATCCGCGAACCGCCGTTCTCCAGCTTTAGGTGAGATTTCTTCTAGGCTTATTTTTTTCCTTTACTAACTTCCGTGTATTGGCGTTTAGGCGGAAAAGAAGGACAAGCAAGGTGCCAACAAAAGGATAGACTAGGGGCTAAGCACTCGCAGAGCGTAAATCGCGACACCTGCGGCGCAATTTTTTAACAAATTGGGGTCCCGATAATGTCTTCGAATTAACTGGCGTCGAGGTCCGACTTATGAGACGTGCAGAGGTCAATCAGTATCTACAAGGATTCTTCCATCACGATATTGCGGCGCACTACACCCCCAAGATGCGACCTGCTTGTGTATTATGTAAGTACAACCTAATTCAGCGTTTTTATCGTACTGGCGGATTGCCGCATAAAGAAAATAACAGCTAACTTAAGGCCTTAGGTGTTTCCAACTGTTACGTACGCGATCATATTTTTTAAAATTGCAATTGAGGCTTATTGCGTGAATCCTAATTAATCTCAATTGCTGAATTTGTATGTACTCCTTATTTGTGCAGACGCAATTGCCAGAGTAGCGTTCCGCATAATTGTGATTTTATTGTAATTAATTCCTTTGCACTTATCATAAATTGGCTTATGAAATTATTTAAGTCAATAGTCTAGTATAGTTGTTTGACAATTATCAGCCATTAGGCTACAGTGGTATTGCACTTGTTGCTAGTAATTATTTAATTGAGTAAATGTCCCCATGCTAACAATTGGTTTTATTAATATATTTTTCTACCACGTTCCCGGCTGCACGATTGAAATGTCAACAGCATAAGCGCCAAAGGTAGGTGGTGGGTTTACTAGCTGAATTCGTATCGGTTGTGAAGACAACCAGGAGCCCTAATTTTTTTGAATGTTGTAAGTAGTTTTTGTGGAAGCCGAAAGGATCTGAACCTATTCCTTCCTCACGCCACAAATCTATCGAAGATATCTGAGCTAGTCCCGGCCGTGTGCGCCCTTATTCAAAGGGGTGGGACAATTGGAGTTATCTCATATATTTGAAATAGTCATATAATTTATGTATTCAATATTTTACTTTAAGCTTGCCCTTAATTAATACAATGCCCCGTTAGTTAAACTATAATTGCTTTCAAATCAAGTACTCTTATTTCAGGGGTGGTCCGCCAAATCTAGATCTCTATTAGTTGAAGTTTAAATTTTTAAATTGATTTTAATTATTCAATGACATCAAACGTCAACCCAACTTCTACACCTTCTCAAACCAGGTATTGACAAATCTATTTTTTACATTGACATAATTATTAATTAATTTATTAAAATAATTACTGTTTTGTATTTTACTTTTTCCCTTATTGCTCGTTATTTAAAATGTTTTGATATTAATTAATAACACAAACCTTATCACTTCTTAAGCTCACTCTGCAAATATCCAAACACTACTGCTCCTTCCCTCAAGAGATCCCGATGTTCACCTTGTGTGATACATACAGCCTGTTCCTGTCAACTAATTCCAAGAATCCGCTGAATCCAGCTTCAATCCCCTCATCAAACGTCAACTTCAACTTCAACAGACTCCTGGTAAGTTTCAGCTTTATAAATGAATCTGATCTTACCTTGTTTATTCCTTAGATAGTCCTTTGCACTCAGCCATCCCCTCAGAAGCCTTCCAATTCTAGTAGCACTCCTACTAACCTCCTTCTAGATGAATAACCTTACTTCCATACAACCACCAATGTCAAAAATAAATATTTAATTGTGTCGCGTTCACCAATAAATCCAATCTTCTCCAATTCAGTAGTTCTCTGGTTCTTTCTATGTAATTCACTGTATTCGTCAATCTCTTCACAGATTGTCCAGCCCCACTTTCATTTCTATACCTCGTAAATTTGTAAACAGCCTTAATATTTGTATTCAACCAAACAACTATACAAATAAGGCATAATTTCTAGTTTTTACTAAGCAAAATTAAATACTTCAAGACCAATTGTACATTTTTCAATGAGTTTATTTATGTAACTCCCTAAACAAAATTTTCATTCCTCTTAGATACTATTCTTATGACACTCTTTTCAATTTTAAATATTATATTATTACAGGATATTCATTCTGATTATTATAACAAATACATTTGTCAATTGTAACCTTGGCCTGTTACTTCGACACGAAGTGTACGTAGTATTGAAATTCCCTCATATCGAAAACCACTCTGAGTCAAATATCTATAAAATTCGTGTCAACCGACTAATGAACCCAATATACCAAATCTCCGTCTCGGATGTGCGGATCTTTTGGTGAAGACCCCAGCCCACTAGATCCCTTCCTAGTATTGGCGGGTGCCTAAACGTGCTGTGCGAGGTATGTATGTTCGTATGTGTACACGATTCCGGTCGCCAGGAACCTTCCTGAAGTCTTGGATTGTTTTCAAACGATAGGTCCTCCGAAAATGAAGGCAACATCAACTTTTAAGGTATATTGTCGGCAAAAAATTTTTTTTTGGTTTTTTTTTTTGATAAATAACTGGTTCATAAAATTTCATTATATTAGCGAAACGGAGTGATGCTGAGTGTCGAAGTATTCTTGGAAAGCACGGATGAGCACTTTTCTTGGGGGGAGGGTACCGTATATTTCTTTATTAACATTCACTGCAACCATCAAATTTGTATATTTAATTAATATCTTACTATCAAATTACCTCTCTCATTGTCTCAATTAATTTCATTATTAATATTTAAAAATTAACACCCATCAAGATTTAATTATAGTAATCTTCCAAATTTATTAGTTTTAAATATTTCTTTGTTATGATTGATCATACCACTTCGTGTATCATAATATAATATAATAAAGTTAAAACATAAAAGTCCATTTAACATAAGTACAATTTTACAAGTAAGTACCTAATACTACAAAAACCTTTAAAAAACATTGACTCGGGTCTCACCGAGTCGTAAAACCGGGTATCGAGTTCGGGAATTCCTAACTGGACTCGGCGGGTCCGAGTCCGTGTACCCGGAACCGAAAAACCCTAGTTACACAGCATCAGCGTGATGGTCCAATTTTAAACACTAATCATTTAAATTTATAATTAAAGTAAACGAGATTTTTTTATATGATTGCGAATCCTGCCAATTGACTCGCTGTATAAATTAGAATTTATGTAAACATTTTGACTTTTACGGTATTCAATGGGAAAATTAGGGAATGAATTTTAAAAATCATCTACGCAGCGTTATATGGAATACTTTCATTTGCCATTTTCTTGCCGTTCAGTATTAAAATAACTCTCCATAGGACAAATTTTGTGATCTAAATTAAACATTTTGAAGCTTCACTTTGACAATTCAAATCAAGCTGTCAACAGTTTTAGTGTTGCCAATTTAATTTAAAAGTCATACAATGCTGTAATTATAATTTTTAATGATCTCACTGTACTAAGAGCATACACAGAGTAATAGTGATGGCTCAATTTCAAATACAAAAAACTTACACGAACCCTTCTTGATAGCTCAATTTATAAATACTACTTACACGGACGCATCGTCAAGAATCTATTTCAAATTTTAAAATCTTACACAAACTCACCGTGGTGGTTCTGTAACGAGAAGTAATTTTGACCAATGTTACTTTGAGCTCTTGTCCAAGGTTCGTACATAGCTGAGGTAAGATATAAGTTCGAGTCAAGAACAAATATTTATATTCTTTAACTGTTGTACAAAATAAAATGTTTCCTAAAATTATTTACAAAAACAAATAATAATAAAACCCAAATTATAAATTATCCTAGTATCTAGAGCTGTCCTGGTGGAGCTGCACTGGCTGATAAGAGATATGAAAGATCCGTCCCTAGTACTGTGATTCAAATTGTTGTAATCAGAACAACATTTAATAATTCAATTTCGACTTCGTCGTCCTCAAGTTTTTGCATATATTGGCCCTGATTAGGCAAAAGCCGAAATGATTCTAGGATAAGTAACAACGGCCCCAGATTGAACAAATGCGAACGCTCGGCCGCGTTAGCGAAATTAATTTAATTTCATAGCTCAGGCGTGACGTCCCTAGACTAGCGCTGGAATAAATTAAAGTCGGCAAAACTAGAATTTCCCCGGTGCTCGCTCGGCTTGCTTGTAAATAAAATTCATATACGCGCGGTCTCGCGAATTAAACTGAATTTAGGTTGTTTTGTACCTCGAACTGGCGGATCTCCTACAGCGGGCTGTCGAAAGAAATCACTGGCTATTAGACAGGTCAAGTTTTTAAGCGGCAAGATTTCCGTTGCGCTGGGGGTTACTAAGACAGGGTAGTTAGTTATCAGCTGCAAGATCTTTCGTTGCGCTGGAGAATTACTAAGACAGAGTAGTTAGTTATCAGCGGCAAGATCTTCCATTTAATAGGACAGGATTGCTTCTGCAGCTTTACTAACATAGGCACAGGGAGGTTTCTGGTCGGGTAGTTCGGGACAGGATTCTGGTCTTACCGGACAGGTATCGGAACTGGTGATTACTGGTGAAGCCCCTTGAACCAAGGGCCCATTTAATATTGCACTAAGTTTGATTTCATGTTTACATAAACCAACAGCCTTTATCTCATCATTTAGAATAATATAGTCTACAGTAAATGAAAAAGAAATAAATAGATACAGCAGCAAACCTTAGTAAGGAGTTCCTTTAAATCTTTTTAATAAATACGATAAAATAAGAGCTTGAAATGAGAACCGTTTACTATCAACCTGGCAATTCCGCAAGAAATAGCTATTTTCATTCTTGAAAAGCGGTGGATGGTATTAGAATATCACTTACAAGGGTAACCCTTATGGACAGTCAAGCATCTTGTGGATTTAACCTAACTCTATACAATACCTGCTCGGCAGATTATGTAAGTTCACAGCTTGTTTAGTTATTAACCTTAATTTCTTCCTATCTTTAGCCGTGAGCTTCCAGTTCGTGATGTATACTAATTCATAGAATCTATTAATTTGATTTTATGTCTTCCTTGCTTCCCGTTCCTTTATTCGATATTTCAATAATGTTTTTGTGCCTCGGCTTCATCTAATAGTGATGTAATCACTTTTATTATACTCGGTTCTTTGCATATCTTATATTATAAGAGCCGATGCCGGCCGTCCAGACCGTAAGCACACGTGGCGCCGGCACACGCAGCATGAAGGGCCTGCATACTACTACCACACGCGCGCTTGCTATATCGGTTTCTATAAGCGCAGGTTTCTGTAAGCGCACATGCTGACCGTAAGCACGTGGCGCCGTCACACGCAGCCAGACGTAGGCTGGCTACGCGCGTTCTAGTACATATTATATTTATACAGTCGTCCTTCACTGTTATTGGTCTTCCATTTTTTAGGCAATGTTAAAGAATACACAGAGATGAATTTTTAAACTTTTAATTGCTACATTAGATATTCAGATTATACAATACTTAAAAATTTCACAGCACCGATATTGTTATTTAAAGCATTCTTTAACAATATAACTAATTTAAAAAATACTTGCTGTTATATAAACACACAATACAGGATGTTATGATGAAATACAAGAAATGTCCAATCCAAACCGTGCCAGTTACGTTAAATGCTTCTATAGTTAGATTATTGTAACTTAGATACAGTCGTGTTCAAAAATGTGTTGTACAGAGATAGTTGTAAGTTTATTGGTGGTTGTGTTTTTACTCAACACAGGCTCACACTATATCATTAACTAGGTGGAGCTAGATGTATGCTTTTAAAATAATTGCATATGTAATACCTTTTTAATTTTGTGCAATCAATTTATATTCACAAAGCACAAAACACTTTAATGAACACGACTGTACATGTGCTATAAATAGTTTCGTTAGCTTTGATTACTAACGATTTTTACAGAAATGTATAGAATTTGTCGAAAACACCCTGTACTTTTAAAGAAGCTGTTGGTTGTATATTGTATTATAAGTGAGAGAATAGGTCATTATACGTGAGCGAGACTTTTGGCTCAAGAGGGCATAATGGCATTTCACTCACGTGTGATTAATTTATTATACGACGTTTTACCTTACAGTTGCGGCTTTTGGTATACTTTATGTAATCGTTTTCAGTAACTAAAAATCGTTATTATTCATAAGTGACAATACATGTTTCACTAAAAACTGCTACTAATTATATAACAGTTATAAGACAGTTAACACTCTACTGTTTTCGAATTTCATTGTACAAAAATCGCTTCTGTAAAACAAAACATCGAGACGTGAGTGAAATGTCATTGTGTGAGAATTATCAAACAAAAGTAACTAGCGTAAGATTCCTCTCACTTATAATATAATGTTAATCGTCAAAATTATTTACATATACAGTTGCTCTTAGAAGTATAAAAATAGTTAGAAACTAATCGTTATTTTAGGCTTACAAAAATATAGAACTTTTAACAGATAATTGTACTCTAAATGGCATTCCCCATTTGTTAATCAAGCAACATGATGGAACTGTTTTGTTTTGACAATCGTCCCAATTTGACTTTGAAGAATTGATTCGAATTGACAAGATAACTCTGGCCTATTGAAATAGCCCTTTTCATACAGCAGCTGAGCATACTTCTGTATGACATTAATTTACCAGAAATACACCCGTTTAGAGCTTGCTGCTAATGGTCCAGTAATTGAAGAAAAGTTGGGTGCTGGTCTGTACGGGTGTCAATTTTGGAAAATCGACACCATCTTTGATTTCATTATCTCGAAAGATAATGTTTATCGAAACTGCACTGCATAGGCGTACGAGATGTAATTTTGCATGCTTTTTATGACTCTGGCCACGTTAAATGCATGAATAACGATTAAGCAAAAATTTTATTAGTAAAGTGTCTCCTCTCCTATAAACTTTACCATTTCTTATTTTTCGAAAAAAGTAATTCTTGATAAAATATGTTGCTTCGCTTCGGACGTCATTAACAGTAGTTAAACTTTTGATAAAATGTACACAGTGTTGATTCAGAACATGCAAAAGTAAACTGTTGTAGATATTGGCTTCTCTTAGTATTTAAGAGCAAAATAGTGAATAAATTCACTTACATTTGCATATTTTTTTATCACTTCCACTTGTTGCAAAATAAGTAACAATTTTATTAAGTGTTGTGGTAGAAGGTACCTAGTGTTTTATAAAATCCCTGCAAATAGAGATCTCTGACTTATTGCAAAGAATTTCTGGAGTAACTAATTTTAGTTTATAAATGAAATGTTCTGTTGCGCAGTATAATATTCCACATTATACCGAGAAAATTATATCACAGAAAATTTAGTGAAAATGCGAAAATTAAATACTATTTAGCAAATAACAATGCTTGTTTTTAGTTGTCAATGTCATGGCCGGTCTGCACTAATCGGTGTTGGACAACTGCACCACGGTCCTTTCTCTCGTCAACATGTAATCTACGGCGAGGCGTTTTTGTCACCACCCAATGCGCTTAATACAGAATGTTTTGGCAAAACTAATTATTTGCAATACTCAAAATTTGCAGTAATTACCAGTCACTAATCGACTCGTATTATTGGTATATGTTTCACTTTCACCAAAAAAAATATTGTAATGAGGTGGTGAATGCAGTGGTAAAACAAAAAGCGGCGCAGTGCATAATTTTACTCTAATAACTGAGTCACTTCGCAACTGTATCCATCTCAATGGAATTTTAAGCACTAGAGTTGTACGAGGATTGTTCAATAGAAACACGTTTGGATGGCGTAGGCGCGATTTGGTCATCATGACACTTGCATGAGGTTATTGAAATTGTTTATTAGCATATTAGTGAGGTGTCAGTCAAATTTCTTTGCAATTACTTCTTTGTATGCATTTTTATACAACTCGGAACTGGTATTCACTACAGAAAATTCGTCCAAAGATAATATGTGTACTGTTATTCAATATTTAGCCTCCGAAGGACGCCAGGCACTAAAAGTTCATGAGAGAATGAAACCTGTCGTTGGTGACTATAATTATTTCCACACGGCAGTGGTTTAGTGGAGCAGAAAATTTTGACAAAGAAAAGCGTTGACTAAAGATTGGCTTATCCAGGACATGTTGGAGTTGCAAACTCCGATGAAAATGTTAGGCGTTTGGAAACTGCTTTTTGGGAAATTCAAGTCACATAACTTTCTGAAATAATGAGCGTCACTGTAGAAAGTGTTCATTTCATTATTCATACTTTTATTGTCATAAACTTCATGTCATTGGCCCATTAAAACAATCACTAAAGGGGCAGCAATTCACTTCGGAGGAGGAAGTGTAGACTGCCATTAGAAAATAGTTTCGCCAACAGCAGCAAGAATTATAGCAACAGTAGGACTCATACCTTAATATTAATAACGACTTTCTTTTAAATTGAGTTACTAGGTATTATGCTACAGCTTTCAAACATGTTTCTATTAAACAATCCTCGTATATTCGCTAGATGTACTCTAACTACATACGACAATAAATTGCACTCGGTACTCAAGCGATCCCTGTAATACGTACGGACAGGTGCATTCTCTCTTGGTAAGTTAATTGATAAACGGTTCAATCATCTAATGAGGTCGCGATACTTTTGTTTGTTTAAAGTGGAAACTGAGAAAGTGAAACTTAATTGCATTGAAAAGTCAAAGATTATTGCAATTATTTATTGAAATTTTTTCAGCTAATGTTTTTTCTACTAAAGTCTTTCCGCTTTTCATTTAACCAAATCGCTCTGATGCGTTGACGTTGCAGCTCTTGATCCATATGAGCGGAATGGTTATGCACTCCTTCTCTTTTCACCATAATTCGAACTTCTCTTGCACCCAGTGTGTCAAGTCTGCAGTTACACCACCTCCTGACACATTTCTATTTAACTTCACTTTGAAGTTATTTCGATTTAAAGAACTTATAGTTTTCTTTGAGCAGCTATTCGTTTTGCCTCTGGCTTTCCATCTTACTTAAATGCAGATTATTACCAATATAATGAAATTTTTTTCTACTCTACTCTCTTAAGAATAAATATAGCCAAATCGCAATGCTAATGTTAGGGGCGATTGCAACTCGCTCAACTGAACACTGGTCTAAATTGAGTTAGTCCAGTTTTCACTCTTGTGCTCTTAAAACTAATCTAATTGAAAACCACATGTCTTAATTTCCCGAAAAATCAATAAATAAGAAACCCATTACTCCACTTCGGCTCTGATCCGCTATTATTAACGGCCCAAACGGGACAAGGACAGACACGCTTTGTCTTCTTACGTCCGGACTGGGGGTAGTCTTTTTACATTCGTTACAGTCTCACTTTACCAGTTTTCAGTTAAACCAGGTTTAATAATACAAGAGTGAAAACTAGTCTAAACCGATTTAGACCAATTTTCAGTTAGGGCAGTTACCAAGTACCCCTAATGTTGTACCAGTAATTACCTCTCATTAAAAGGTTAAGTCGCTTATCCGTCTATCTGTTAATGACCAGTGCAGTCGTCTAGTGGGATTTCAACACAAATATTTGTTATCAAATTAACCTGTGACGCCATCGAACAAAAAATATTGTTTAAAAAAATCGAATGTACTAAGAAACAAGTTGTGTTCTTTCTTGACCTAGAATATTTTAATTTCTTTGTGGGTTATTACCATAAGTGGTATATAATCTCCTACCCTTATTTTTAATGTTTTTGAAAAATTTTGTTTATCACAATTATTTCAAAACTGAAAGAAAGCTTAAATATAATGTTTGGTTAAAAATAACTTTTCTCTCAGAAAATTACATTTTTGACCTGGAGAACTCTTGTAAGCTTTCTGCTTTTTGACAAAATAAAGTCATTCTTAATAAGAAAAATGTGAAACTGATATTTTACACGTAGTTCCAATGGGGCATTTTCCATCACACCGTATAATTTCGTATTTGAAGCATAAAAAATATATTTCCCTTTATTTTTCGTCTGTTCTGAATGACGTCATCTATAAGAAAAGACTTCTATAGCTATGAATCATGTATACGTGCAATATATCGTAACTACGTAAAACGAAGGATCTTTCACTTGCTCTATGACTATCTGGTTAACCGTAATTCATTTTGAAGCAAACATTTTTATTTTTCATTTCTGGTTATATAATTTTTTCTTTTTAATTATGTTATTTACAATTTCTTGAAAACATTTCATGCTTTTCTAGTCCTTCTACGTTTTGCTGAATCAACGAAACGATAACAGCATCGTTGTTTCTCACTGCCAGTTCCAAAGCAGTAAGACCTTCATTGTTCCTGATAGCAATATCTGCATGATTTTCGAGAAGCAAGGCTGTTGCACCTTTATAAAAATCTTTTGTAAATACATCATCCTCCTCTTCGTCCGACGAGTCATAATCATCACGCTCTTGCGTAACGCAATGCAAAGCAGTACGTCCGTCCGTATCTTGCAAATCAATATTCGCACCATTATCAAGAAGGAGTTTTACAGCTGCCATTTGTCGTTCGACGTCTAATTGATTGTTGTATCGTTGATCCATAATTGCATAATGTAGAGGTGCTCGCTTATCAGAATTACGTACGTTTACATCTGATCTATTCAGACTATTGTTCAACAGCAGCTCTTTCAACAACTCATGACATCCAGATTTAGCGACATAATGTAAAAGTGAATCGTTGGTCGCGCATGTTTGTTTTACAACAGCACCTTTCGAAATAAGCACTTTAGCTGTAGAGGTTTGTTTGTGCTTAATGGCTAAAGCAAGGGGAGTTTCATCTTCAAAATTGCATTTATTGATGTCGGCACCTGAGTCTAAAAAGTGTAACACCAAACTCTCATCACCCGCCACAGCCGCGTTATGCAAATACGAACAACCGCTATTGTTTTCTCCTGTATTCACAGCGGCACCGCAAGAAAGCAACAATTTTGCGGTTTTTATATTTTTATGTTGCAGAGCTAACATCAAAGGCGTGTTGTCAACATTGTTCTGTTTGTTGATGCCGAAACCTCCGTCTAAAAGTGTAAGTATCAAGTCATCATCACCAGCTACAGCTGCATAATGCAAACAATTCGAACCTTCCCGATCTTCAACGTTGATATCTGCTTCGTGAGATAATAGTAGTTTTGCTGTTTCTACTTTTTTGGCCTTAAGCGCAAGAAGTAGGGGTGTGTGGTCTTCACGATTTTTTTCATTAATGTCAACGCCTTTATTGATTAGTGCAGAAATAACTTCATCGGCGCCTATTACGGCAGCATGATGTACACATAAGAATCCATCGTCGCCCTTTATCCTTACATTTGCGTCGTAGTGAAGTAGCAAGTTCGCAATGCTTACTTTATCGTTTATCAAAGCAAGATGCAATGGCGTGTTGTTGTTGTTGTCTTGAGCGTCGATATCCAAGCCCTTTCTTATGAGGTCTAGAACGAGATCATCGTCTCCTATTTTAACTGCATAATGTAAACAGGAATGGTTATCCAAATTTTTTAATTTAGGATTTGCTCCTTTGGACATTAACAGTTTTGTTGTAGACAAGTGTTTGTTACTAAGAGCAAGAAGTAGAGGAGTATTGCTGTTGTGAGTTTGCCTGTCCAATTCACACCCTTTCGCAATAAGCTCTTCAACAACATCGTCAAAGCCGGTTTCAGCTGCATAGTGGAGACAAGAGTAGCCCTTGTTGTTTATTATGCCGACATCAGCTTTATTGGTAAGTAGTAACCTTACTGCAACAAAATTTCTGTTTTGAAGTGCAAGAAATAGTGGCGTATTACCGTCACTTTCGGTTTTGTTCACATTCACTATGCTCGAGCTTAAAATTTCTTTCAAGATATCATCGCAGCCTAGCTTTGCTGCGTAATGTAAACAGGAAAAACCCTTATAGTTGCGTATATTAGTATCGGCTTCCATACCAATTAAAAATTTAGCAACATCCATTTTGCGTCTTGCAAGAGCAATAAGGACAGCTGTGTTGCCTTCTTGGTCTTGTTTGTTGATACCACAACCTCTGCGTAGAAGCTCACGTACTATATCAACATAACCCGCTTTTGCTGCTAAAAGCAAGGCAGAAGAATTAGGCTCTGTCAATGTCCAATCTGCACCATTAGAAAGCAGTATTTCAGCGGTTCTTAATCTTTGATATTTCAAGGCGTAAAGGAAAGCCGTATTGCCTTCATGATCGTCGCTGTTAATGTCAAGACCTTGGTCTAGGAGGCGAAGGATTATGTCGTCGTAACCTGCTTGAGCAGCAAAATGCAAGCATGAACGGCCGTCGACGTCTTTGGGTCGTACACTGGCACCACTATTGAGTAATATTTTCGCAGTAATATGTTTTTTATTTTGAAGTGCTTCCACTAAAGGCGTCCTGCCTTGGTTGTTTTGTTTATTAAGGTCAAGTCCATTTTTGATAAGATCTAAGACGATATCAGCAGCACCTGCTCCAGCGGCATAATGCAAGCAGGAATAGCCAAAGTTATTAGTTAGGGTTACATCGGCGTTATTAGCTATTAGTAACGTCGCAGCATTAATTTTTCCATCAACTAGTGCGGAATTTACAGGAAAGTCATAGCCACATTCGTAGAACTCATTGACGTCAACGCCGGCGTTTATTAGCTCGAGCACGATATCATCATAACCTGCTTTAATAGCATGATACAAATGGTCAGCACCATGAGTGACGATGTCAGCACCTTTTAAAAGCAACAACTTTGCTGTACTGTGCTTATGATACTCGAGTGCGTTTTGAAAGGGTGTGCCATAATAATGCGCAACTTTATTAATGTCACAACCTTTGTCGATAATTGCAGTCACCAGATCATTTGCTCCTATTCCGGCTGCGAGGTGTAAGCAATATTCATGTTCGTTCACGTCCGCGTCCCTAGACAGTAACAACTTGGCAACGGCTACATGATCATTTTCGAGTGCAACAAAAAGAGGAGACGAACTCTCGTGATTTACCTTGTTAATGTCTACCTCTCCTTTCAGCAGTAGAAGCAAGATATTTTTTGCACCTCTCGAGGCCACGGAATACAAGCAATCCCTTTCACATCTATTTTTGATGTTGGGGTCCGCCCCTTTAGAAAGTAGCAACATGCACGTGCTTACATGTTGGTTATTTATAGCTAGCATCAGTGGAGTGTCGCCTTCTCCGTTTTGCTTATTAATTTTCAGTCCCTTGCACAATAATTCCGATACAATATCATCCGCACCCCCTTCCGCAGCATAATGCAAACACGAATTGCCTCCAAAATTTCCCGTTCCATCCGCACCATGATCAAGTAGTATCTTGGCGATACGTGTGTTGCTATATTTAATAGCAATCAAAAGAGGCGTTTCGTCGCAATTATTTTCAAAGTTAACGTCGCAACCTCTGTTAATTAAATCCAAAGTGATATCTTCAAAGCCCATTTGAGCAGCATAATGTAGATGAGAATTTCCCTTTTTATCCTTGGTGCCGTTTTGGTTGTTTAACAACATATATCTTGCTACACTTTTACGATCAAAAGCTACCGCTACACTCAGTGATGTGTCATCATTATCATCCAGGTAATTAATGTCCAAACCTTTCCTCATAAGCAAAGACACAATTTCCTCACATCCTTCATAGGCGGCATCACGTAAACAGGAGGGAAATATGTCTGCACCCTTTAGTAACAGTAACTTTGCCACATTAACTTTACTATCACGTATGGCGTGCGCCAGAGGGGTCCTATTATAGTAACCAGCTTTTCCGTTAATATCAGCACCGTTGCTTAAAGCATATAGCACAAGATCATCGAAACCGCTTTGTGCCGCCAAATGCAAACATGAAATACCATCTGCATTCCTGATAGTGATATTTGCCCCACGAGCAAGTAACTGTTTCACAACACTTAGGTTCTCATTTTCTAGTGCAGTAAGTAGGGGAGTATTGCCACTGCTATTTTGCGTCTCGATATTTGCCCCTCTGTCAAGAACTTCTAACATCACATCGTCGTTATACACAGATGTTGAGAAATAATGCAAACAACAATTTCCATCTTCCATTGATGCATGAACATCTGCACCGTTTTCCAGTAATAATCTGGCTGTTGATATTTTATAGTTTTCTAAAGCACATAGCAGAGGGATTGTCCCGTTTTGATTCTGCATGTTAATATCAGCCCCTCTTTCAATCAAATCCGTTATAATATCGTTTAAACCCATTTCGGCTGCATAATGCAGAGAAGACATGCCATCTTCCCCAATTAAATTGAAATCCGCACCGCTTTTAAGCAGTAATTTAAGCGTGCTTATACATTTCCCTTCAAATGCCAAAATTAAAGGCGTGTTGCCATTATCATTTTGTGTGTTTATACCAAAACCTCTGCCTATGCATTCCCTAACTATATCATCGTAACCATTCCTTGCAGCGTAATGTAATATCGAAAAGCCTTTTTTAACTTGTACATAAATATCCGCACCATGCGAAACTAGAATATTGACTGTGCTTAGATTATTCTTTTTTAGAGCGTACAACAAAGCTGTTTTTCCTTTATCATTGGGTTTATTAATGTCTAGCCCTAAGCTTAATAGCTCCAATAGTACTTTATCGTTGCCTTCTCTGGCAACGCAATATAGTCGCAAATAGTCCTTTCTCGCTTCTACATCAGAATCTTCGGAAGGCAGCAACACGTCTATTAAGCTGGCGAGTCTTATCTTTTGAGCAAGTGCTAACGGAGTGACGCCATCGGGGTCTGCTTGATTAATGTCGGCTCCTTTGCTAATAAGTTCAACAGCTATGTCCTTCTTAGAGTTGTACACTGCATAATGCAGGCAAGTATAACCACTACTGCTATCCACTAAATGAACGTCTGCACCCGCAGCGAGTAATATCTTAACGGTATTCCAATCACAATTTCTAAATGCTATAATTAGGGGTGCATCACCATTGCCATTCTTTTTGTTAATGTCAGCGCCTAGTCTCAAAAGATTATGTACAAAGTCACTTCTATACTCTATAACTGCAAAGTGAAGGCAAGTATTGCCGTTATTTCCTGTTGTATTAACATTTTCCCTATTTACAAGAAGCATTTTTGTAGCTGTAAAGTAAACGCCGTCGAGAGACAACAACAGAGACAACGCCATGTCACCATCATTGTTCCGAAGATTGATGTCCGCGTTCCTATTTACAAGCTCGCGAACAACTTCGTCGTTCTGCGATAAAACCGCATAATGTAGGCACGAAAATCCTCTTTTGTTAACGACATTAACGCTAGCTCCCCTAGCTAACAACAATATTAAGGAATCTATTTGCCTCATCTCTGCAGATTTCATTGCTGGAGTAATACCTTCCTTGTTTTGTTTGTCGACATCCATTCCCTTATCTATCATCTGAGCGATAATATCAGTAGCACCAGTTTGAGCTGCATAATGTAAACAACTTGTACCATCTTTATCCTCTACCAAAACATCTGCACCTTTATCAAGCAATACTTTTGCTGTTCGAAGAGATCCATGTTGAAGTGCCAACATTAAAGCAGTGAGGCTCTGGCTATTTTGGACGTTAATATTAACACCATTCTTTAGTAGTAAAATCGCTATATTTCTATCATCTGTTTCAGCAGCATGGTGCAAGTAGGTGCAGCCATCCTTGTCTGTTAAATGAGGATTCGCTCCATTGCATAGTAGCAGTTTTACGGTACTTGAATGTTTATTAACTATTGCACGAAGCATCGGTGTACTGTCGTCGTTGCTCCTACTATCAATTTCGGCGCCTCCATTAATTAGATCTAGCGTAATGTCATCTTCGCCCTCCTCTGCTGCAACATGCAAGGGAAAATAACCGTCGTGGTTGTCTGCAATGTTTGTATTTGCTTTTGTTGAAAGTAATAGCTTTGTAGTTTGGGCATGTTTATTTTTAACTGCCAGCAGTATTGGCGTTTCACCACAACTGTTTTGTTTGTTAATGTCAAGACAGTTGTAGATCAATTCCAAAACGACATCGTTCATACCAGCTTGAGCAGCAAAATGCAAGCTGGAGTAACCTCTCTTATTTACTATATTAACGTCTGCATGGTTGTGAAGCAACTTAAGGGCAATACTTGACAGTTTGTGTTTAAGTGCGAGAAGTAAACAGGTATCCCCATCATGATTCTGCGAATTAATGTCAAAATGCGTTCTCTTTTTATCATCACGTTCTCCACTTTCCGATGAAAAAAGTAACTGGTAGTTTTGCTCTGGCAGTAAAAGCTCGGCGGTATCCGAGCAGTGGTGCTTGAGAGCATAATGTAAAGGTGTGTCGCCATCGTCATTTTGCCTGTTAACGTCAGCACCTTTTAGCAAAAGTATCTCTACAAGAATATTGGAGGAGTTCTGGCATGCCAAATGCAAAGGTGTATTACCGTTCATATCTACAACGTCAATATTGGCTCCTTTGGATAGGAGCACGTTTACATTGTCGACACGTTCGTGCAAAATAGCACTATGAAGAGGAGTGAGTGAATAGTTGCCCATGTGATTAGTTTTGGCACCTTGGGATAACAGATCAAATATATTTTCCGTAGTACCAAAAGCTGCGGCTAGTCTGATGTCACAATAAAAACTTTTGGAAAACTTCATGTTCAAACTCTTCAGCAAACTGGATGTGGTCCTTCCTGGAAACTCCACCACAAAACTTCTAAAATCGTCTTCTATGTTACTATCGTCATAATCCAAGTTGCTATAGTAGGCGTCAGTGGATGAATATTCTTTTAATTGATTATTCAGCAACTTCGCGCAGATATCACTTTTTAGCAATGCCGTAAGTAAGGGCCTGTAATTTTCCGACTGGACACAACGCGCCAAATACATTTTTAACTGGATCGGATTAACATCGACATTGATGGTCAAATCTTCTAGTTTTGAACAAATTGCATTTGCAATAGCGAGAGATTTACTTGCTATGGCGTAATCTATCGCACTATAACCCAAAATAGTATCTGCACTGTTAGCATCTTTAAAATTTGGAAATTTCACGATTATATCCGCCAAGTCATCATGTACATCGATCACGTCATCATCATGACGCTTTGAATAAGGCACTCCATAGAGCGCTGCTATATGCAACGCCGTCCTTCCACCTTTATCAACGGATTTGGCACTTTCTAAACTAGAACTTAGTATTATTTCTACTTCATACGTTTTCCCACTCATAATGGCCATATGTAGAGGACAATCTTTGGCAAGTATGTGATCGAAAATTCTAAAGAGATATTTGTAGTGAAGAGGGTGGTGAAACCGACGTTTAATTAAAATGTCAACCGTTTCTTTAATTTTGTAGTTGTTGCTGTGAAGATTTTCTGCAAGCCATTGAGCTGCTAAGTACTCGGCATGAATCCGATGTTCAAACTTTGGAACAATTTTGGTTTCTCCTTGATTCATATCGATTTCTATTAAACCCTCTTGCTGAAACATTTGGATTACATCCTTTTTACTCTTATAATGTGCTTCTAGTTGTTGTCGTATATCAAATTTGTATAAATCCCGACTGTGAAATACCACTTCTAATGCTAAAATCTTTTGGTAACCATATAAAAATTGATGTATTTCCTTTGAAAACTTGAAATATTTGCTGCACAGTATATCCGATAACCGGTTAGTAAACTCCCCGTAAAAATATAATAAATCGAATTTATGTTTAAGGTCGACTGTACCTATTTTGAGAGAGGTTTTTAACTGGCTGCTAACTGCATCTGCTAACGGCTTTAGATGCAATGGCAATCCCGTAAATTTATAATTTTCATCATTAAAGTTTACCCGGGAAGTTTGCAGTAACTTCTCCACAAACTCGTTAATAATTCGACTTGGATTGTTTGCATTATATTCTTCATCTTTGGTAATCTCCGTGAAGTACTTCATCAATAAATACTTTTGCTCTTGCAAAGTGAGTCGCATTAAATTATTTGAAAGACAGCCCAATTCTTCTTCTAAGTATGGCGCTTCGTACGGACTCGTGGTTATCCATACAGGATACATATCTTTCTGCAGGCTTTTGGCTATCCCAATTACTTCACTTTTGTAGCAACCGAAAATATCATCATACCCATCCAAAAGTGTTAAAATTTTTTTTGTCTTGAAAAACATCTGGTAAACTGAGTTTGTAAGCTCGATGTTCGTACAATTACTTCTTTTAAGGATATCGCTAAAGAAGTAACTTAAATGATTCGTTGCTGTTAGGTCGCCTTTTATTCTAATATTGTCAAAGTAATCCTTGTGTTGATTTAAAATGATTGCCACTATCCAAACATCATTTGGAAGAGTCAAAGCTATGGCATCGGTTAATGTCGATTTTCCCATACCACTGCAACCGCTCAGTATATGTGCGTGATTCATATAATTGTCATTGGTAAATTCAAGAGCATTTTTCAAGTCGCGGCAGCAATTTGACAAATCAAAGCGCTGGTAGCGACGAATGTTTCGTATATTACCAGACGATTCCTTCCATTCAAACCAATCGTTACCATAAAATAGCAAATGATGTTCGGTTCTTCCTCTGTCTTTCCATTTTTCTACATTTTCGGCAAATCCAGTTTGTGTAATAAACACTCGATCCGAATCATAAACGCCCAATCGTTCTACTAAGTCACTTGTACAGCTTGCTGCATTGTGAATTACGAAAACTTCTTCGTTTACTTCATTTATAACTTCAAATTTCAGGATCACTTTGTACAGTTGCCTATTAGCATAGAACGTAGGTAAAGGTTGAAATTTGTCGCCAATACAGTAATTTTGCGATAAAATGTAAATGATATCTCTAGATTTTACATGTTGAAACATAGATTTGTCGACAAGTTTCCCAAATTCGACATTAGTTCGCCCCTGTATACTAACTTCTTGATTTAAAACTAGTTCCTGCTGATCTGTAGTTAAATCCAATAACGTTAAAAAGCTACTTGAAATGTTATATGATAAAGATAATGGTAACACATTTCTGCTAATTATAATTATTTGAAGATTAATACTAAATCCTTGCATAATTTTAAAGATATTTTCGTAATTATGCACAGTATCAGCCAGTAGAAGTAATGGAATTCTATTTTTAAGCCAGAAATATTTGTAAACCTGCGTCATTGTAATCTGCTCGTATTTGTCAGACATAATTTTGAAATCTGTGTGGTTTTTAAGAAATAAATGTTTGTTTTTGTCTGGTAAAGGAGTGTTCCACTTAATTATATTCTCACCGTACTTTTTAAGTTCGTTGCCCACGTATTGTTTTAAGAAGGTAACAACTTCACTGTCCCACTCCACAACAGTAACTGCTTTATCCCTAACAATATTGTTCCATATGCTTTTCTGAGGACAAGTATAAAATCTAAACCAATCCTGTGTTAAACTTAATTCATATTTACTGACAAACAATTGACAAAGTTTATGGACGATGTCTTGTTTAGACTGGTTACGGCAGCCATAAAAACTTCTGACGAATTCATCAAAATGTTCAGCAATTGTGTTGGAATCGATTTTAACCAAATTATAATCCGTAGCTAAATTCTCAATTTCCACCTCAATTTGTTTATCTAAATCCTTAATGCCTACTTGATCAACAAACATATACAAGCTACTAACATAAACACCATCAGTATCTGATGGCTTCCAAGCACAGCCCCTCACCTTTGTGTAACATTTCAAAAAAGAGTCTATATCTATTTTGAACACGTAATCGCTAATCTCACCAGTATCTAAAAAAGGCACCTTTGGGCAAGCGTTAACCAAAAACTCCACTTCATCTATCCTCCCATTAACAAAAGTTACAAAATTAACGCCACTTACACTGCTCGAACTAGAATCTAAGGGTAATCGTAGACTATGCGCACTTTGTAGGCACTCCATAATGGAAAATTTGCCACTCTCAGCCAGAAGTTCCGCTTCTGTGATGCGATTCGACGGACTTTTGTACTTTGTTTGGATCACGCAGGTTTGGCTTGCGTCTTCGGTTTCCTGGACGAATAAAACGTTTTCATCGGGCAAAAAGCAGTTACATTGTCTTGCTAAACTCCAAAAGTCTTTTACATTGTTACGTATGCAGTGAAGAAGAAGCAATTGCAATGTTTTGTATCCCTGGTTTTTGTCAGATTCCTGAAAAACAAAATATTGATGTAGTTTGTGACGAAATATAGTTATGTGAACTAAGTATAATAACTATTAGCGTCAAGCTATTTTTATTTTTATTTTATTTTATTTTTATTTTGGTACTCAGCCAACAGCCGTTAGCCGTCGCTGTACATTTTATGGGGACTTCCAACCCTACTAACTGTCATGATTATCTAATATTCTAATATTCTTTTTGCACTACCTATATCTAAAGCCCTACTTAATTACTCCCTGAAAAGATGGACTAAAGTGTCACTTTTTCTTCCTAGGGAGAAAAAGCTAATTTAAAAAATGTTCACTGTTGTCACTTATAAATTGCTAAGTGTTGCTGGATTGTCACGTTGACATCACAGTAAGAAAGCAGATTTTGTCGAATTTTGTGACCCGGGGAACCCGGGAGACTTCGTCCAGGGAATAAACTTCATCATGAATATTAAATGACACTCTATAGACCCTTCGTATATAATGTACTATTTTACACCGCTGTGCTACTTGTCCAAGTAGTGATACGACGGGGCTATACGACGAAGTATTATGCATCAGAATGACTACCAACCTTATTCAATACAGTCGCATTTGTTACATTTATAATACTTACTTCTTCGGAATTTCCTAACTAAAATCATTTTGTAAATGTGAACGAAGTGTATTTTGCTTATCGTTTTTAGTGAAAGCTAGAAGTAAGTTATTCCCAAAAATAACGCGCCCGTAGACCACCGCTCTTCGGCTAGTTTAAAGAGATTTGTGTGAAAACTTTGCGGACAGCGTTAATTTTGGTAAACTAACTCACGATGTTATAACATCAATTCTCGTGGATATGGCTACTGCGCTATTACAAAGGTACAGAAACTAAATACAATGCATGCTTCTTTTACACAAGACGAACTTGTAACTTTAATCGTTTTGACATAAAAGACAGTGGTTTGCAAGCACATTGACACAGGTAAGCCATTTAACTACTATTTCTTTGATAGCTCAGTTGTCACGTATAGAAGCCGGTATTACGACAAAAGCCAGTTTGTTACAGCAAAAATCGACTTTTACGACAATGGCGCTCAGTACACTACGGAGCAAAAATGCTGGCTAGAAGAATTCACCCTAATCACGCCTCAACGGTTGTGACACAAAAGAGTATTTCGGCTGTACTCAAGGAGATGGGCGTGGTCCAAACTGAACAAAGTTAATTGGGGCAAAGTGCCGTCGTAACAGGGGTAGCCATAATCGAGATACGTACAAAGAAAGAGGTTTTAGAGCGCCACGGTCTTGAATTGGGGGGAATATTTACGCAAAACCTTATATAAGCCCAAAGTCCAAGGATTACAATCGCGTCAGCGCTCCTGGGCGGCGTCTCCAGCTAGCTTGGAATCTTACCTTCAGCGGTTAAACAGCTCCCGTCGCTCCACCTTACATTGATCTTTACAGCCAGAGAAAAACACATAAATTCGACACAGGACGCATGCACAAGTCATAAAGAAACAAAGATAACTTAGAATGTCCGTCTATTGGTTCAAATAACAAACTGAGTGTACAGGCACACCTGAAGCAAGCAATCGGGATAAACAATGTACGTATTAGAATATAATCGACGCGACCAATCGCCGAAGGCGCGTCACAATTTCAGACGCAAACGCCCAATATAAAATCACGGCTTTTGATTACGGGTTGGGCGTCACTCCGCGCACTGTGAAAGGGAACGCTACACTTTAGGTTGTAACGTACACTACATTACAACGACTTGGACAGTACCTGGTGGTTAAGCGGCGAGCTTGGTGTTGATGTCCAGTTGGAAAGCTGTCGTTTAGGAACGCTGCGGTAGGCGGTCAAAGGAGACAACGTCGGCAGGAATGACAAAATACGAGACGTTTGCGACCAGAAAGGGGCGCCAGGGGAAGAATACGCACAACACGATGACGACAGCATGCAGAACCTTGCATAAGCAAGCACGGCGGGAGCTCGTATCAACAATTTGTACCAGCAACAAAACGGTTTGAGCCGGTTTCTTTTATAATCCGTAACAACGGTTGATGCATAACTTATGCAATGACACGATACGACAATATGCTGGACCGAAACGTACAGTCACCATCCACGACGGGTTTTCAACGCGTCTTCGACACTTGGTGCACCACTGCACTCCTCGATAGTTAGAACACGAATCCTCCACAGCGGGTTCCAACGGCCGCAGCCGCGGAGTCCGGTTGCACAGAACCCCTCCGCTTGGCTACGTAAGGTCAACTGCCACGAGATAAGAAAAGACGCTATCAAAAATGAAGCGCGAGACGCACGGGCAGTACGCTAAGTCGCTCCGTAAAGTGTACAGCTGTACTAACAGATAGTCAACCCGTTTGGTTTAACGGCAGGGGTGTGAGGTATATGCTGTTCGTCCAAAAATCTGTCCAGAGACTATTCCATACAGAAATGTTTATGGATTGCTTTGACAGATGCAGGAAATTGTCTAGCATATTTATCAGGATTTCTTCAGATGGCGTATATGAACATATGGTTATCGAGCCGAAAATCATCAGTTCCATCTCATAACTTTCAATTTTTTTTAACACCACAAAAAACGCCCAGATTATCCATAAATACAGGCTCTCGTACCAAATTTTCAAGTTCTACTGTTTCATTGTCTATTGTAGTACAAAGTGTGAATTCAGAATCAATACAATCCCTAAATATTATTGACTTGAGGTTCTACATGTTTTAGTTCTTGGACAAGAATATTCATTAAATGTTTCCATTTCCGTGAAGTGTTCTTGACGTTCACACTTTGTTGGGGTAAATTAAAATTTGGGACTGTTCGCACATTGAATAGTTTATAAATATCATCGTTGAGGATATATCGAATTTTGAGAGCAACTTTCCTTTAACAATTATATCTGTACTTGCTGGAATTGGTTTAATACATAGTGAACCGATTCCCTTCGCCTTCTGCTACAACCTCATCTGAAAATTTGGAATCAATCAAAGTAACGGTGTTTTCTTTGTCGACTAATGCATACGTTTTTGTTATTCTCAACAATAGTAATCAGTGCTACTCGAAGAATAACTGTTTTCAATTTTGAATCCACCAGTACTTGCATTTTCTCCAGGACGTGTCGATTATGGAATTCTAACAATTTTGAATTCCTCATTTATTTTTTTTTCCTACAATAAAGAATACGGTATGTTGAAAGCAGGCAGAAGAAGCATCTTTTATTCTATTGCACCCAGTCACACTTCTTGATTACGTTAAGCGATGTGAATTTCTTGCACTTGAACATTTGGTGATTTAGCTCGCGACTGAAGACACATCCTTTCATATTTTCTTTTCTAGTGTCGGTGAGGACAGGGCATTTTTGTCTTCTGGATTTTTCTTGCTCAACACTCACGGTTGGTAGCTTGCATAAAGGATGTGCAACTGCAGCTAGTTTATGTTGGCGGCGTCTCAGTTATAATATCTTTGAACACTCTTTTTACGGGTTAGCACTTCATTTCTTCTCTGCATCTTTTTCTCTCACTAACACTACAAGTCACTTTACACTAGCTCAAAAGTTTTGGGCCTCTTGAGCCTTCTCACTAATCTTGCATTCTCAAGAAGTTGAACGGCCTCGACGTTTATATGGTGATGAAGGCTCTTCTCATGCTTCTGGGCAAAATTATTTATTTTCTCTAATACAGTTTATATGCCTAAATCTCTATGAATCACTGTTTTTGAGGTAGCAGGGTGCATCCACGATGCTCCTTAGCACGATGTCCTAAATATTTCATGATACTTTACTGTATAAGCATGCGTGATCATGGTCTTGTTAAGTGTCACTGGTACGTGACGTGACGTTTTGTCCATCGGGCTACCTCTTTTACGGCTTACTTTAGTACTTCTATTATTTCTTCAGTGCTTTCGCCTATCGCTAATGTTGTAGTGTCGTCTGCAAAGGTAGGTATCGTTGCCTCGTTGGATATTGGGATGGTACTGGTGTACAAGGGATAAGTTATTGGTCCGAAAAAACTGCCATCTGGTACTCCTGCCTTAATAGGGTATATCTAAGTCGGAGTATTCGTATTGTTGCTTATTCCTAAACAGTCTATTCGAAATGTTAGACTTCGGTAGATCAAATTCTTTCAGAATATTTGTTTTTAATTTATGGTTTAACCCCTGGTGCCATACTTTATGGAAGGCCTGTGCAACATCTAGAAATATCGCTAAGAATACTTCTTTTTCTTCCAGATTTTTCTCGATTGTGTTTATTTTCCTATAGACCTAGTCTACAGTTGCATGTTGATTTCTAAACCCAAACTGGAGTATAGGAATCACTTCTCTTCTTTTTGCAATAGGTTTAAGCCCTTTGAAAAATAGTTTTTCAAACAGTTTTGATACTATTGGTAAAAACGAGATTTATTTATTTAGCGTATGGCGTAAAAACGAGACGGGCCGATATGATGTTATTACGATGACATCTCAGTTGAAATGCTGCTTTTATTGTAGTCGTTAGTTTTACTATTCCTTTTCTAGCTAGGTGTTTGAGTACTTCCACTGTAATTAGTTGAAATACCGGGACTTTCCATGGGTTTAAGTTTTCTTTAATTTATTTGCTACATTTCGTGATGTAACTCACTTTATTCTTTCCTCCTCTCTTCCAGCTTCCACATTCAGTGCTTCATTCTGTACTTGTTGTTTGTTCAGTTAGAATATCTTTTCGAGGTGGTTTTACAAAGACATCTGCCTTCTGCTTGTTGTCTCTCGCACATTCGGTTTCAGTTCCTATTGGTGGCGTTTGAATTAATGGTCTTTTAATTTTCATGATTGACTTCTGTTGTATAAGATCATTTAGTCTGGTTTCATGTATTTGTTGGCATTTTTTCTAGCTCTCCTTTTTCCAGCAGTTTCTTGATTTCCATCGGGTAATTGTTGCATTTTGTTTTCCTTTTGATTTCTGAAGTGCTTCTCCAGGCAGTTTGTTGGATGTGCACTACAAACTTTTTGGCTTCGTGGTTAAACTGTTCTTTATTTCTCAACAATACGTTTAGTTGAATTACCTTGCTCAGCTCTCCTTGAAAAGCTTCCCAATATGTGACTCTGTTGGTCAATGTTGTGTTACATTGCTTTTTGATCAAGTTTTCACTTAATGATATTGATGAAGTTTGTTGATACTTTATACCTAAGATAAAGGAATCAATCAGATCTGGTAATTTGTTTGATCGGTGGGCCAGTAATTGGGTTTCCCCGTAGAGTGGTAATTGCCATTCCTTTCCTTTGTGGTTTTATGCAGTTCTTTTCCTTTAGTTAAGGCTAGTCTGGAACCCCAAATTATATTTTTAGCGTTGAAATTTCCCCCCAAGTTTGTAGCAGGCTTAAATAGTCTCTTTTTTAGATGCTATGGTAACGCCCAATAGGTTGCTGCAATTGTGATCATTTGTCCTTCTGTTTTGATATTCACAGCTGTAGCTTATATTTCTCCCATTTCGCATTTGGTTTCTTCGTAGTAAATTACGTTTTCTTTGACTAACACCGCACTTACTCCTCTAACGAAGTTTTCGGATGTATAATATGGTAAGTTTTATATCCTTTAAATTTGATGTGCGATGTTTTGTTAAATGTGTCTCTGATAAGACAGATAGGTATCTACTTTTTACATGTCCAGGAATATTTGTACTATTCTAATGTCTTTTGGGTCCGTTTCTTTTCATTTCCTTCAAGCTTATTTAATCTCTCAAGGATTAGTTTCATTCTCTTTTCTTGATGTTTTTTTCCTGTTTTTCAAGTCTTGACATCGAGCTTTGCAGTACCGGGTTTGGATTTATACTCATTTCAATTACCCTTTGGAAATGCTGGGAATGCTTTTGAATCCCATCTGCACAGATCTTTGTATGTCGTCCTTCTTTCTTTTCCTTTGTTTTGATTGGTTTTGGTCTCTTCGTTGCTTATCTTTTGCAACTTCTTGGTCACTTTGCATCCTCTGACGCTGGTTGGCTGTGTTTTGCCACAGTTGACACATCTTTGCTTCGCGTTTTCATTCATTTTACATTCCCTTGTGTGATGTTTACGTGTACATTTTACACACCCTGGCTCTTTATTGCAGAATCTTTGGGTGTGCCCATAACTTTGACATCTTTTGCATACCAGTTTACTAAAGATACGTTTAGATTTTCTTAGAAGCTTTATTTAGATCTTCATTCCTAAAATCCCTTTTATTTCGCATATTTTCTTCTTTTTCGTGTCTGAAGGTTTGCCTAAAAATGGCAGCGGCTTTCTCTTTTCTTCTTAGAATATCCAAAGCCTCTATTATTTTGTAACATTCATGATTTAAATCATCTACGATATTATCCGGATAACACGAAAACACGACACAATAAGTGGTGGTTTTTATGTTTTTGTTGGTTTTTCATTTTGCGTTTGCTTGGTTTGTCGCTGTTGTGGTCATGTATTCATTTTCTTTTTTTTAATGTTTTTTTCTTCTTTATCACCCATTCGTCAATACAATATGCTATATCTTTTTGGTAGCATTTTGTTCCGCCAAGTTTGCTTCTGGGGTTACTTTTTGTTTGTTTCCGTTGTTTATTGCTGCTTGCATTTCTGCTAGCTGCTGCTCCAAGTGGAGACATTTTCGCTGCATATTTGCATTTTCTCTTCTGGTCATACATTACATAGGCTAATTCCTTTTGGGGTTTTTGCTTGGCTTTCTAGAAAGAAAAATTGCGTTCGCTTGGTAGGCAAGCTGTTACAGTCTAAAACGACTTTTACGACACCGCGCCGGCTCATACAAAAGTCACGCAAAAGTTAGAAGGCCATCGCGGACGATAATTCTCACAATCGGGACAATGACTCACCTAGGACCGCTGCCCTACCCGTAACAAGATATTCCGGCTAAACTACATTGGAGAGTGGGGTGGTCCTACACGAGATTACCTATGGGCAACGCCCTAAGGGACGGTAAACAATGACAAAATTAATTGAGCGCCACCCGATTTCATCAATGATAACGAAAATGCCAAGATAGACCCACAGCGAAACCGGGAAGTCAATGTGCCTATCTTTCGACTTACACCTTGGTGAAATCTAAAGCTAAACGGGAGTAGAATATAAGTGCACAACCACACGACTCCTAACACTGCAGCGAAAAGCGCATTGACTTACCTGCGACGCTCATGAACTGCTCTCAGGCTCCGCCTCACATAAATCTGACGCAGTATATAATTTTAACCTGTAAATAAACGTGCACTGGCTCGTAGGAAAAATCATAAAGCAACGCACAGTAAACCGCTCTATTGGTCCAACACAATACACCAGCGCCGACGTAGTCAGCGTACACAAATAACGGAAAATATGACAAATGGGCACTATAACTAAAAAGCGCAGCTGGGATGTCGCCTTACTCCTAAAATCTTGCAGCAATGGGAACATGAATGATTAAATTAACATTAGCCTGAGCCGTCGGCTGACTTGTAACATGAATGTATAAATTAACATTAGCCTGAGCCGTCGGTCGGCTGGCTTGTAACATGAATGAATATTGACAAACTTAGAAACAGCCTACGATGTCGGCTGACTGGTACCACAAATGATTAATTAAGATTAGCGCGAGTCGTCGGCTGGCTTGTAACATGAATAAATATTTATAAACTTATAAACAGCCTACGATGTCGCTGGCTTGTACCATAAATGATTAATTAGGATTAGCGCGAGCCGTCGGCTGGCTTGTAACATGAATGCTTATACACTTATAAACAGCCTACGATGTCAACTAGCTTGTACCATAAATGATTAATTAAGATTAGCGCGAGACGTCGGCTGGCTTGTAGCATGAATAATTAATTAACATTAGCGCATTCTACCTTGATTTGTTAGGTTTGCCTGGCTGCGTCAATTATCGCCTGAGCGCCCGCCGTAGAAGCAAACGTGTCGGGGCCTGAAGCGTGAGAGCTGTGCGATGTCCAATGATCCCAGGTGCGAAATTCCCATAAGAAACAACCGAAAACTGTCGAGACCTGTCTATGTGTCCATTCTGAAGAAATGGATCCTCCACTGTACCGGAGAAGAATGGCCCAGCAGGCCGTCGGAAAATTTCAGAACAGAAGGTCATCAAAATCAACACGTGGACACGCACAAAAACATTCACCCATAAAAAACACTAATTCACTCTACGCCGGACCGCAATGAACTCCACAAACACAAGCCGCCTCCGCGCCCGAACTGCCTCAAAACAAACTTTTTGCCCGCCAGACGCGTTCTGTCGCACCACCAGCTGCAGCCAATCCCGACGCAGACATCCCCAAACCAGACTCGCGTGCCACGAATGGTGATGCAGCCTGAAGACGACAGAATGCGATGAAATGAAATTATTTTTTAAAAAATCTCTCGCTTTGATCTAAACAAACACGCTTTAACGTGACGAAACAACCCAGGTGCAAATAAGACGGCTAGAGACCAAGGCGACTTCACCGAACCTTCTAGAAAAAGTTGCGTGCGTGTCAAATCTTTAAAACTTTAAACACAGTTGGATAAAATACTAAACGAGAAAATATGGCCGAAAAAAATCCTATATACAAGCAACGCCGTAATCTTTGAACAGAAAATACTCCCAAAAAGTCGACTAATGGTGAAATATAAAAATGTCCTGACAAAGCCCACAGCTGGCGTTAAGGGTAGGTTATTCATCGCCTACTTTGACACTTAACCCGCTTGTGGATTTTTGTTTCGTTCTATCGCGTCGGCCGATGTCTGGGCGATTGTCTCACTTTCTTGCGTTTCACTCAATTTCCTTTTCTTCACTTCACTAGCAGCTGGGTCACTCGGTTATTAAGTAAGTACTTTCTATTTGTTCTACGCTGATTTGCAATCAGCCTTATAACGAATGCGAGGCGGCAAGTCATCAACACGCACACATTCTTCCAAAATGCAACGCGCTAATAATACACACACATCCGCACTTCATGGCAGCTCGATAAATACTATGAGTAGAAAATATAATTTAATAAATTGTACGGTCAATATTTATAATACACAGATAATTGTTCTCCTCTAACTTTTAGCATTTTCCTAAAAACGCAAAAACTTATTTTTCATATTCAAAATGCTGAAAATACTTTCACGCACTTTTTAAGGTACAATTCGTGTTTGACCACCGAGAGCGAGCATTTTGTCAAATCCGAAACCAATCCCTCCATCACTAAGCTAACTGCAGAATTTTTGCTTTGATGCGAGGTCATAAACCTGTTTTCACAAGTAACGAGCACACTTTGCTTAAAGAGTTTAATTTCGAAGGTCATTTCATGTATTTATATATGTTGCTAAATTGCCATTACACTTCATTTAGAGACGTAGCGACGTGTGCGGGTTCGTGAAGACCCTGACTTATTTGTTGTACTTGGTACTTTATTACCGTTGTTCAAAAAATATTTCATTAAAATTCAAAATTTGGAACCTCTACAAAATTGATTTTGTAAATTTTTGCTCTATAATTAATGGTTTTCGCGTTTCATGGCAAGCCAGGAAGCGTTCGATACAATAAAGAAATCACAATTTTACAGTAGATTCTACTTACAGTCGTGTTCAAATAAATCTGGGACAATGTTTTTTTCATATGTAAATTGAGTTAAGAAATGGGGAATATATCCATGGATTTCTTGCTATCAAAAAGGGTTACATTAAACTTTGACAGGTAAATGAAATATGTAACTCTTTCTGGTAGCAGAAAATCCATGGAGATATTCTTCAATTCTCAACTTAACCTACATATGAAAAAACCATTGTCCCAGATTTATTTGCACACGACTGTACATATAGTTGTATGTATATAAAACTACTTGGTTACTTTAAAAAAACTGTTTGTGTTGCGGCAATTTTTATTTGTTAGAAGTAAATAAGAATATCTAAGAAGACTGAAAAGCTTGCAAACAGTCTAATATCTGCAAAATATTTCTGTTATTGTTATTTAAAATACCTGCCATTAGATGTTTCGCGCCAACTAACACTAAGAATTTAATGTTGGTAGCACTAATTTGTCTGGTGTTAAATAAAGGGTGTCCAAATTTCAAGTTGGATCTTGAATTTCGCGGCATTTGCTTTCTGCCAAACATACAGCGCTAATATTTTATAGTTATCATTTTGACACAACACCATTTAAGTTATTTAAATTATAGAGTGGTTCATGGTTCAGCAACGCATATTTATTGTAAAAACCCATTACAGGTATGGGAAAAGTTTTGCAGAAACTGCAAGAAATGTTCGCGCTATGGACTTGCGTTACATGCGGTTTCAATAAGATGGTGCCACATGTCACACAGCGCGCGACACAATAACTTTACTGCAATCAAAGTTCAGATGTAGACTTATCTGTCGATATGATGACATCAGTTGGCCGTCAAGATTGCTAATTGACGCTTTTGGATTTTTTCCTCTGGGGTTATGTGAAAAGCAAAGTCTATGCCAATAGTCTACAGACAATTACAAACCTAAAGGCCAAAATTACACGCGTAATTGGTGAGATAGACCCTCGTTTATGTTGAAATGTCGCAAAGATTTGAAAAAAGATTGGTTTCATGTCAGGCGAGCCGAGGAGGGCATTTATCTGATATTATCTTTAATATGTTTATTCGTTACGTATATGCTCTAAGTTCTCATTAAAATATCTTATATTTTCCAATTATTTACGCGTTTTATTAACGAATTAAAATCCAACCTCAAACTTGGACCCTTTTTATATCAAGGGTAAAATTTCAAAATTACTAACAACTCCTATTTTAATTTCAAACAAGATGATGCGGGGCAAAAATCATATCGACACTTCGGCACACTGTTGGCATATGGTTTTTAAACGCTGCTTTCAATGTGGTATGGCCGTTACTATATTCTGTTATATACTTGATCGCGCCACAAATGAGACGACTTGAGTTAAAGAAAATTTGTAAAAAAAACGTAAACCAATAATTGCGACTAGACGTTGAAAATCAAGTCGGCCATTTATCAATACCATTAGAGAAGAGTAGGAATGGGGCAGACAGCGCCGATAATATGACATTTCAGATCTAAATGTAAGAAGAGATAGAAATTTCCATTTATCTTTCGATAATAATAAAAAACTTTTCTGGACTTGAGACTCGTCAGTTCACGCGTGTTGTCACTACAACAAAATCAAAAGGATCCATAAGGGGTCGAATGATGGAAGATATATTAAGGCCAAAGCCCTGTATACCAATCTAACAGCGTAGATAGGTGGCCGCTTAAAGTCCATTACTGGTAACGGAAATACAAGTCCACAAATACATCGAAAGAAAAAAGCGACCAATCTCGCCCAAAAGCTCAGTTATTTGCATTAATGCTCCACATAAAATGGCGCAAAAATAATCCTGACGGGTTACGTCTTTCGCAAGTTAACGTGTTTACAGCTACCCGGAATGACTAGTCTTTAATTTTACAATTTTCTTTTATTATGTACTTTCACGAGATCTTTCAATTAATTTTGGATTGTTGGCGATTGATTGAGCGGTTACGACAAAAATTGTAAATTTGCAAAAATGATCGAGGTCCAAAGGAATGCCTCGGTAAGTTATTCTGGTGGAAAAAATTAGGTGTGGTCAGCACTTGACTTTCATTTACTACTTTTAAAAACTTTATTTTGCCATTATTACTAAAATTATAGTTCTTACAAAAAACCTTCTTGACAAAGGTTATAGACAAATACCTAACGTAAAATGGGGTTTAAAAATACATTTCTATTGTTAATTTTTGGACTCGAGTTACGTGGGACAGATAAGGCACGCTTGGATAATCTTACGAGGTGTCATTTCCTTATCTTATCGACTTGCTTGTTTGTAAAAAGATTGCATTTAGAATTAAGTTAGTTGTCACGCCGCATTCTTTATGTAAGGACATATGTATACTTGCTCAGTGTTGAAATAAAATATAAAGTTTTTTTTATTTAAATTTTGGCACTTGCAAATAAAACTCTTGGAGGAAATTTTTCTAAAAAGTTTTCTAAAACTATACTTCTCACAAACAACCTTGCATACAAAAGTTGTAGATAATGGCATAATATATAATCATGTTTTATTAAATTGAATTTATAGCAGACAGAAATTTTTCGCGGAAAATGGAAAAATTATTCGAGTAAAGTACAACTTCAAGTTGCCCGATTTCCACCAAAAATCACTGAGATCTCCAAATTTATGTTAAAAGCAAATATATAAATTTTCAATCCGATCGATTAGTCTGTCTGAGCTGTAGAGAGGACACATACAGACTCACAGACTCGCAGACAGACATTACCTCGAAAATCACTTTTTCTAAAGACACGGAAACGGATGTTTCTAGAAAAATCTGGAGTTCAAAAAAAATCATGATTACTATATTTTATCTTACGAAGTGAGACAGTAAAAAACATCTCAAACAATATGTATACCCATTCACTGTGTTAACAGATTTTAATCGAGTCTCTCATTTTTATAAATTAAAATGGTCAGGCAAATAAAACCATTGAAAATAAAACTATATATGAAGCTGTTAGGTTGTATAAATAATTATTTGTATTATTTTGCAACATACCTCAAATGTAACACTGGCCTTGTCCTCATATTCAGTATTGGCTGCCATTATTGTTTTCTTCCTAATCTGAAACAAAAGTAATATAAGACCACAATGAATTAAAACCTGTGTTTTTTAAGAATTACAACTTTTATCGGCGTGAGTTGAAGGGCATCTTGATATAGTATTATATTAGGTTATACAATACAAAGTTATGTTATAAGGCAATAGTCAGTATACATAATAGATATGGCATGAGTTCATTTTTAAAGTTCATTCGTTAAGAATGCTGCGTAGCAACTAACTTAATCCTAATTGCAGTCTACCTATCAGAAATCAATCTAGTGAGATAAAGAAATGACGTCAGTAGTATTGTAGTGTATGTCGCCCACTTTGAACTACCGTTCCTAGAGGCAGTAATATAGGAAGGAGAGAAAAACTAACCCTGTTATTACGGTCTAAAAACATTTTTACATTACACAGAAATGTTTGTAATAAGTACACACAATCTTACACTGCAGCTAACCTAAATTTGTATCTTTGTACAAAAAATATTGTTGTCATATTTCAATCCCACCAAAATTACTAGCTCTAGGAACGGTAGTTCAAAGTAAACTACAAAATAACCATATATCTAATACTTACTATATTGCTAGCGGCTATGAGTGGGAAAATCACCGATGAAGTGAGACACACAACCAACTCCTTCATGTATACGGTGAGCTGTGCGCAAGCGCGGCGGCGTAGTCCGCCCAATGGAGAAGTGGTCAAGTTTAAAATTCGCTTCTAAAGGCGGAGTTCGAGTTCCCACGCATGCGAACGAGACGCGTTATACTCCAAGTGATACTATGTCGGCGCCGTAATGTTTTCTGAAGTTTCCAGGCCCTACCAGCAATATATGTGTATTATATATATGAAAATAACCCCATATAGTTTTACTTCTATTTTGCTAGTAGGGTCTGGGAACGGGCGAAAACATTACTGCGCCGACATAGTGTCACTCTGAGTATTACCATATATATAATACACATATATTGCTAGTAGGGCCTGCAAACGTCAGAAAACATTAATAGTCTCACTTAGAGTATAACGCGTCTCGTGCGCATGCGTGAGAATTCGAACTCCGCCTTTAGAAGCGAATTTTAAACTTGCCCACTTCCCCATTGGCCGTACGACGCCGCCGCGCTTGCACACAGCTCACCATTATACACTGAAGAGTTGGTTGTCTGTCTCACTTCCTTGGTGAGTTTCCCACTCATAGCCGCTAGCAATATAGTAAGTATTAGATATATGAGTATTACGCGTCTCGTGCGCATGCCTGAGAATTCGAACTCCGCCTTTAGAAGCGAATTTTAAACTTGACCGTGAGCTTCACTTCCCCACCTCGCTCGCCGACGCTTGCGCACATCTCACCAATTGTGTAAAACCACAGATAATACCCTAAATCAGAATGGCCTCTCTATGTCGGCGTTTTTGATGTCAGCATACTCAATTGTTGTGACCTTGAATTGTCCGCCATGATCCTAGTGGTATGCAGAGGCGGTAAATTCAAAATTATGCGCCTAAATTTTAAACTGAACAGAAATAATTCGTACGTTTAAAGTCCATGCAATTTATATGGAAATGCACAGTACACCATGTGCCACCAAAAGATCTTTTCTGTGCACTCATATTAAATTAATATTTTAAAACCACTTGCACAAAAAACATAACCTTCTTATAAGGGGCCATTGACCGCCACAAATACACGTGTAAAATATGGAAAACAGCTGACTGCACACAACCAGAACTCGCGCATGCGCAAAGAAAAAACTAGCTTACTTTTAGAGCCGACAGGCCGTTCTGTATTATTCTGTGTTAGAGAAATTGGTTGTCTGTCTCACTTACGATGTGACCTCTCGACTTATAGGCGCTAATAATATAGTAGTATAATAGTTATTTATTATACAAGTCGGATAACAGCATCATTAATATACGTGTGTGTAAGCACACAAGTATATTAATGATGCATTATCACACATGTATTGTACAAAATTTTATCTACGACTGCCTAAAATTGAGAAAACTGCATTAAGAGAAATGTCAGATCTGTCATTTTCAAAAATATTTTAGTAGGCAAATGTCATTATGTCATTCATTTGACACTACTTCAGTTACGTAATGAAGTCATTACACAACTCATTTGCGTAATGAAACCATTACATAACTGAGTGGTGTAATGAGCTTCATTGCCTAACTGAACAAGTGTCAAATGAGTGACGTAATGAGTTACTTATCCCACTGGAGTAGATAAATATATGAATAACACTAATAAATAGTAAATGTCAAATAGAGCAGCCGTTAATAAGCACAGCGTGCTGACCAATTATAAAAATGAGGTGGAGTTTAGTGATGACGCCTAATTCAAAAAAGATAATATACGTATAAGAGTACACATACATTTAAATTATGTTCCGTTTGAAAGAAAAATCGGAAAAATTATCAAAGAGCTCGTAAAGCTTAAAAAGCAGAAATATGAAATTTGTAAAAAATATTTTCACAAATGTGAATCTATTTTATTTTATCATATTATGTTATTATGACAATAACTCCTTAGCAACGAGTTGTGTTAAGATGCATTTAACAGCACTCGTGTTGTTAAGAAAAATAACATAACGATACTTTATTAGCATTTAATCACATTTTGACAGCACTGAAGTGTATTGTCAGTCTAAGTCAAATTCAATGTTAGTAGGTTGCGTTTTGTTAGTTATTTGACACGAACTGACGCAAAACTTAACCTGAAAATCTCAAGCTAACATAACCTGACAGTGCTACCAACAATACAGTAGTATTGAGTTTTTATATTACTAGTGATACCACCACCCGCTGTTGTAAGTGTCATTAATAACCATTTTTCCTATTTTTTAAAAAGATTAGTATTTTAGAATAAAATAAACCGTGTTACGATATACGTAACGTTATCTGGTTACTACATTACTCGAGAATTTTAAAGAACTCGCTTCTAACGTCGCTTCGTTCATTCAAACTATTCTCTTGTAATGTAAAAAGCTTGATAACGTTACTTGAATCGTAAATTACTATAACAATATGTAGTGGATGTTCAATTTGTCAGAACTCCGTTTAAAAGATAAACTTATTTTAGTGTAAATTTTTGTTTATTTATAGTTTATGGGAAGGCAAACCTATCATTTAACTGAAATTTTAGATTTTGATGTGCAATCATACTAACTTATATTTTATTGTATACACTAACAATTAAACTTGTATATTTAAGCAATTTTAACCTCCTGCTATCAATTTTAAAATATTGAAATATGAAATCTTAATTAATAATATAAAAGCTGAACAGTGTCAATCATCCTAAGAATATAGATATAAAATTTAGGACACTTTAAATGTTAACAGTGAAACATTTGTAGAACCATTTAGATAAGCACTACTTTGGAAATGTTTACAAAACTAATGAGGACAACGCTGGAAGCTAGGCAACCCAAAATACGTCTGAGCATTATAACACTCGTATAGTATTTCAACTTTTCAACCAAATCATGGAAAGTGTAAGTCATGTCTAAGTTGGTTTCATACAATCAATGCATAATTTTAAAAAGTCAAGCAGCTTCCAAGTAATGACAGTTCATCTATAAATTGAACATGTAACTGTTTTGTTAAGGCATTGTAACATTTTCCATGATTTAAGTACCTATGTAGAAAGTCTTGCCATATCGCAGCGACCCTGCTCAGTGATCGAAATTCTGTAAGTACGTGATAAGCAAGGCTACAGACCAACCTGAAAATATCATTGCGATTTTGCTGCGTTTGAAATCGTTTACTATTTTCGTGCTTATAAGTTAGTTTTTGCGTTCTTTATCTACTTATATTTCCGTTTATTATAAAAAAACAGTTTTTTTGAAGGCTACAGCATTTCATTGCAACTGTAAGTACAAGTGTCCAAGTTTAAGATTTATTGAACACTTATTAAAATTGTTTATAGGTTAGAATAATCTGTACCTGAGATTTGCAACTTTCTGGGCTACTTTCTAATTTAAGACCTTTGCAGCCACTTGTGATACAGTAAGTAAAATGTAAAAACATAAATCTTCATAATAATTTTACTAATTTACTTTTATTTACAGATAATCATTGTAGAATAATGAGCAACGCTAAAAGAACGGTTCACAGCCAAGGCCGTGAAATTATTTACAATGTGTATAAATTCATGAAAGAAAAAAAAGATGCAGGTGAACTTGTTATTCCTTTAAGCAATTTGGTCAAAAGGGTGTCGGAAGCAACTGGTGTGGGAATGACAACCGTCAAAAGAATTATTAAGGAGGGCAAAACGCAACCAGTAGGCGGCAATTTTACTTCCCCAAGGAAAAGCATAAGAAAAGCCACCCACGGTCTTCGTTGGATGAGCTAATAAATTGCCTTTTGTATCGCTGCTGTTAATGAATTTCAACGCAACCTTTAGTTGCTTTTTGCTGTTAAATTTGCCAATTAGCGTATCCCCACTGTTGAGGCCTCCGCGGTTCCGGGAACGGCGCGGTTAAGTAATAGCTTATCACAGTAGCTTTGTCTTGTGCGCTTTACATAACGCACTCAATTTAGGGCCCCCTTCGCTGCCGGCTGTTTGCGCCTAGTAATTTAGACTCGCCTGTTGGCTGGCACGAGATCCGTGTGCTATTTCAATTCAAGCAGATTTGATCAAACGAAACTTCTCACCCCTGGACTCATCCTGAGCTTAAGGAGCCCAGTTTATCAGTTAATTGAAGAAACACTTTAGCGTGGTAGGACTTCACTGTTAGCTTTTCACTTGCACGATATTGTAAGCTATGGGGATGCTTTAATTAGAATTGTGATAAAGGTATATATTTATATTTTTCGGAGGGAGATTTGAACAATCTTAGGAATTTATATGTGTTGTTTTTTATGTTGCAAACCTTTTGTCTGTCAAACGATATTAGGGAAAATTAAAGCTTCGGTACTTGATTGTATTTTTGACTTTTTTTTTGGTTTATTCCTATAGGTACTATATTTGTTACCGATCATTTCAGTAAGGTCAATAAGGTAAGTGGGTTTATTTCTTTTTTTTTGCTGGCTTCTTTGGAATTGTTGGTGAGGTTGTGTCTGCTATTTAGGACCAATAGTGTGTGCCTCTCGTTGTGCTTTGAGCAATCTTAGGTTCTTGGCGCCCTGGCTGTTATTTGATTTACATCGCGATTACGCTGAAGCTGGATCGAGATCCACACCCCTCTTCGAGCTAACCGAAGCGCATCTTTATTAACGTCCTCCTCTTAAACCAGCATTACTCAACTCCTGATAAGGCTTAGCCTCAGCCACGTTATACCCATCGCCAAAATCTGGGCATTAATAAAAAATCATGTAGCTGCTCATAACACCACATTTAAAATGGACCATGTATGGAAATTGGCAGAAGAAAAATTTAATGTCGTTGGTGCACAAGCATGGGCAAACATTTGTTCACATGTGGAGAAGATCGACGAGGAGCAATGACGATTTGGATATGTATTTGTATTCGGATGATGAAGACGATTTAGGTTGTCAGCCATTGCAATAAAATAATTCTTGCGTGCATTGTATTTGCATTTAATTTGAATTTATGTATAATTTTTACTCGTGTAGTTGTATTAAATGATTGTATAATTGTGTTGTAATTTCATTACATTTTAATTTATTTATAATTTTTACTCATGTAGTTGTATTCAATTATTGTATAATTGTGTTGTAATTCCATTACATATAAATTTATTTATAATTTTTACTCGTGTAGTTGTATTCAATTATTGTATAAGTGTATTGTAATACCAATACATTTGAATTTATTTATAATTTTTTCTCTTGTAAATTGGTAGTCGAGATCACACAAATTTAACCTTTGTAGTTTTACACTAGTGGATGGCCTTTATAATAGAAAAAAGGCCGAAACATATAATTATGTGCAGCACTTGATAATATCAACTATTTTAGAAAAACTTGAACAGCTTCATTTTATTAAAGGAAATTTGTGGGAAGACGGAGTTTTATTTTATATTTAATTCTGTTTTATTAATATTGTTTATTTTGATGAACAAAATTTTAACTTTCATTAAATTTTAATTCAATGATTTAATTTTATCAAATAAACACGATATATTGACACAACCTATTTTAAACTTCGCGCCTGCAAGCTAGCCTGATGTTTTTAGGTTGTACTGAAAACACCATTTGGACGTCTCGTTCTACAGTTTTCTCCCTTGCTCCACTGCGCATTTGTGGTCGCTGAGATATGGCAAGACCTTTTTTTTTCTACTAATTGTTTAACCTCAGTTTTTAAAACCGTATACGTCTTCCAAAATTCTCAAATGCATATGTCACTGAATGACAATCAAGCAGTCTGGCCTGATTTTAAATAGCTTTCCAATTTCTGGATGGAATACTCTTTTTATAAGCAAGCTATCTTTTGAATTCGGCGCCATCACTAAACCTCACCTCCTTTTTATAATTGGTCGGCACGGTGTAATTATTAATAGAGATCCTGTCTTTACTTTTAGACCAGTAATTGACTGCTCCAGTGAAGCCAAACATAATTTTGCACCTTCAGATTCAAAAAATATGTTTTGATTTGCAATAATGTTATATAATTTAGAAACTTTCAAAATGTTGTCGCTGTCAAAATGAGGGTTAGTACTAAGTTTTCCTAGAAAATTATACGTAACTATATTTTCAAAATTATCTTCATTATCTGAATAGAATTCGCTTCCACAACTGTTTATGTGGAATAATAATGGCACAGCATTATATTTTAGTCTTTTATATGGGGTTTTGCCTGTTGTCGTTAAGAACTGGTCTGGTGTAAAATGTTCTTCGCATAATCTACGATTTTTCAGACTGCTAGATCTTAATAGCAGATCTTTCTACCCATACTTGTTTGTAAGGGTAATTTTTTGGAAACCTAAACACAGAAATGTTCTTGCTGGAACGGTTCTTACATCCAACTGCTGAACAGCCAGTCATTTTAGTAAAATTTATTAACAATAATGATCCTCGACACCGAAATGTCAAAGTGGCTAAAGATAATGATTGAATGAATGCACTACTAAAAAATCACATAAAGAGAATGCCAAACAGAATTACAGCAAAAACTACAAATGTCAAATGACATTAATAATTTCCATGGTCGGCTGTCACTTTGACATTTGTCACACAATTTAGCAGGCCATGGAAATTGATTACTTGTATTTCCCATCTCTAATCTTAATATACAGGGTCTCTACTTATTAACGGCTGGCTATCAACTAGGCACTCCTATAATAATTTCTCTAAATTAAATTTTGAGATTGGTCATCTTGTAGTGTACAGTCGTGTTCAAAAATGTGTTGTACAGGAATAGTTCTAAATTTATTGGTAGTTGTGTTTTTACTCAAAAAAATCTCATACTGTAACATTAACTAGGTAGATCTAGATGTATAATTGCAAAATATTTGTATATACAACACTTTTTCTAATCTTATGGCATAAAATCATATTTACAAAACACCAATGCTGTACAACACTTTAATGAACACGATTGTACGTCGCCCACTTTGAACTACCGTTCCTAGAGCCAGTAATACAGTTTGGATTGAAATTTGAAAACAATATTTTTTTGTACAAAGGTTCAAAGGTACGAATTTAGGTTAGCTGCAGTTTAAGATTTGTGTGTACGTAGAACAAACATTCCTGTGTAATGTAAAAAATGTGTGTACACCGTAACAAGAATTACTGGCTGTAGAAACGGTACTTCAAAGTGGGCGACGTACTATTGGTACAAAAAAAATCTAGTGTGATACACGCACACAACTTCCTTTTACAGTGATCTCATAATCAGCCAAAAATTTAATTTTAAATTTTTAAGCATTTGTCAAAAATTTTCAAAAATTACAATTCCTACAAAAACGGTACAAAATAGAGCGTTAGGTAAAGAGACAAATTTTCTCTAGAATTTTAAGCTGAATTCAAAAATGTTATAATATACCGGGTGTTTTATTTAAAATAGAAGTTAATAAAAAAAATATAAAAACACAAAAGAAACCCATTTTAGAGGTATTCAACTGGAAAATGACCTATCTCACATCAATAAACATTAAAAATGTAATAAAAATATAAAGTTTGAAAAAAATCGTTAGAGCCGTTTTTGAAAAAATCGAAATAAACTGAAAAATCACAAGAGCAAACACCTAGTTCCGGTTATGCGATTTTCTTCAACAGCTTGCTGTCGCATCTACATAGTACACAAAACTTATATATGAAGTTTCAACGCCATACCTCTTTTCGTTTTTGAGATATTCTGTTCACAGACAGACAGACACACAGACAGACGGACCAATAAAAAAAAATATGTTTTTTGGGTTCAGGGGACTCTAAAACGTGAAGATCTGTTGAAAACTCAATTTCTAATTTTTGGGGTGAATCCAATACTTCCTTTATTGTAAAAGGAAGTAAAAACTAAACCAAGGTTTTTTAGCTGTGTAAATCTGACATGTTAACTGGCAACTGAAATGTGAATAAATTTTAAATTATTTCTACAACGTCACTGTCAATAATGCCTGGAATGCCTTGGAATGCCTTAGAAAACGGTATAACTGTTGAACCAACTCCACATTTATCTAAAGTACGTTTTTTTTTCTATAATAACTGTCAAAGTGTTACAATGTTGGTAGATATGTGAGTAAAACGCTAGGAAATTTTTATACCTCGTGTTGGTAGAACTTTTTCAAAATTATGGTTATGTGTCAATTTTGAATGTCAAAGTTTCTTAATTTGAACTCTTGACAAATTTCATTTTTTTAGATGGAATCAAACGTTCATCATGTTTATTTTCAAATATTGTAAGTTTAATAATTAATCAATTTGCAATATTTTACTATGCTGTTCGTTTTACCCACTATTGTGACATATCTGTCAAAATGACAAATAATTTTTTTAGTGGAAAAAAATAACTAAAAATCTATGTACCAACATTATTAAAACTAGGGACCCTGCAGGAATGCAACTTATCCCCTAGAAAGTTGACCTTGAAAATTATTATAGAAAAAAAAATGGACTTTAGTTTATAATTGTTTTTGATATTAAAACTGGACATGACATAAATAATCAAAAATCCTGTCTTCTAGATTTAGAACTTGTCCTAGTGTTTTTTTTTGTAGCAATAGAACACTACAAGATTACCTAGAGATTAGTTCATTCGGATGCATTTTTGAAAATCAATATATATTGCACAACTTTACATGCTACCTTAAATTTCACATAACCAAATAAATTAGAATAACGACCTAGTACTTACCATATTTTTATAACTTGCATACACTATATTTATATATTGCTATACTATTTAATTTGTTTATTGTAAGATTGGGGTTATTAAATTTCAATGAGGTTATCGATACTACGTACTGACAAAAAAAATCAGAACTGGCTTTTTATACAGCTGAGTAACACTGAAGTAGCTCCTCGTGGAACTGTGAATCAAAAGGCGACCTTCACATTTCAAACATTAAAATTAGTTCAACTGCATTTGACTTAGTTTTACGAAATATTATGTAATTATAACACCGAAATAGCTCCTTAACGTTGTAGAATATGTCTGCATGCTCAAAAGTATAGCTTCCCGTTTTAAATTAACTTAAAAGATTATAAATTAGATTTTTATATTAGTAGGGCATATTACGGATAGTAGTTCAGATACACTCTCCAACCTTCAAATGCTTATTTACTAATATTTCCAATAATTTTCTCTAATAAATACTGACAAGAGTAATATTTTACAAAGGACGAAGACTTACAGTGAATTATTGCAGTTATAAATTTCTGAGGAAGCTGCAATAACTAAAAGATTTGAAACCTGCAAGGTCACAGAAATCAATGACGTAGTTCACGGTAATGATTGATGTTTTTGCTTGAGAGTATTAATACTTACTTGCTTACTTAATCTCGTCCTCTCGTACCTTTACGGGTGTCGAGGTTGTCGCGTTTGCAAAATGTCTCCACTTCTTTTTATCTTCCGTCATCTGCTCGGCTTCTCCCCAAGTTGTTTGTCTTTCTTTCAGGGTTTACGCAACGCCTTCAGTCCAACTCTTCCTTGGTCTACCTCTGGTTCGTTTGTACGGCAGCTGTGTCTTCCTAGTTCTTTTGGGAAGTCTGCTCTCTTCCATTCGTGCGAGATGTCCAAACCAACGTATAGTTGGACCATCCAAATCTGGTTTTTTATTTTTAAGGTTATATGTCAAATTTGTTTATTTCTGTGCACTTCGTGGAAATGTATATGAGCATGAAACAACGCTACGTTAATTATCAGGTACGTAATGGTTCAAATATGCAAAAAGTGACGTTGAAAGGAATTATTGCATACCTGCATAGTTACAACTTGTTACAAACCAACAATAAGTAAATGTTGTGTCATATATACACTAAACTAAGTACAAACTTGCCGAGAACAATCCAGTGATAGTTCCCTTATTTCCGGGTTTGAAAAAACCCGGGTTTTTTCAGAAAAACCCAACCCACTGGGCCCATGGGGGGTTTTTTTCGGGTTTTTTTAGGCTTTTTCGGGTCTTTTCAGGCTTCTTCGGGTTTTTCCGGACTATTTCGAGTTTTTCCCGTCTTCCCGGGATAATGGCTCATCGAATAAAAGACGAAGCATTTTTTCCATCATCATTGATGACGGTTGCTGTCATCAATCAGTTTTCATCCCCTCAATGGTGGAAACTTGTAAAAAGAACCGAAAAAATGTCAACCTTTCCACATGGTTTTTGCGATTTTTTCTTAGGTCTATCTTCGGCGCCGGCATCTTCAGCTTCCATTGAACGATACTTTTCTACATTCGGACTTGTTTGGAGTAAACTTCAAAATCGCCTGGGCGTGGAAAAAGCCACAAAACTAGTGCAAGTGTACAGACATTTGCGCTCAACTAATACACACCCTATTGACTGGTAATAATTAATTGTTCTTGCTCTAATATTCTGTTTTTTACAATCATGAATTATATTTCTAATGTCCTATTATTCTTAAAGGTAATTAATTGTGTTTTTCTAATTTGTAATAAAATTCTAAAAGTTGAGGTTTTTTGTTCAAATTGTTTAACCCAAGTTGTGAGTTTACTAGTCCCGTGGAGTGAATCCAGGACCGAAAAACTCAGTGGGTTTTTCAAGCGGGTTCTTTTCACACGGGCCAAGCCCGAAAAAACCCGACGGGTTTTTTCGGGCTGGGCCCACTGTGGCAAACCCTGCCTTATTTACAAAATTATCCAACTAATTGTGTAATTATAAATTATACTATTCTCTTACATACCTACAAAGCATATATTTAATCAAACCTGGTGAACAGGTCCGAGGGCTTGAAACGTTTCAACCTTCTAGTATCATCTTTGTACAAAAGCTGAGAGGCTAACTCATTAGGATGCACTGTGAGTCTGTTTTCATATTTAACACAATATTTTTAATTACCTGGCGCATTGACTCAATATGAAGATCGTTTTATGTTACGTAATTAGGCACATACCACGGACCATTTACAATACACCTAAGCACTGTGTTCTGGAATCTTTGTTAGATTTCAATATTAGAGGCACTGGCAGTACCCCATAGTTATATACCAAACGTCCAGAGGGTTGGATAATGATCTTGTATAGTAGTAGTTTATTTTTCATCTTCAACTGGGATTTTCTGCCAATTAACCAGTAGGTACATTTGGTTACATTTGATTCCAAGTTGTTTTCTTTTGGTAAAGATATGTTGATGCTATATCAGCCGTCGGTTATTAACCTTTGCAATAACCTCCCGGCTAACGCCTTGTTGTTATTACTCTGTTTCTGTTTTTCGTTTTCATTTTATTGAGAATTGAATATTTGGTGTTTCATTTGAAAATGTGGAGGCCTTCACAATCCGTTCTGAAAACCGACAATGATGTTCATATGGAAGAAGCTTTAGAAAATGAGGACCACGATATCAACCAGAGACAATTACCTACTTCTAGCTTCTATGTATTATTCATTTTTTACTTGCAAAATTTTACTATTTTTTTATAGAAACAAATTAAGGTGTAACTTTTGCATTTTTAAGCAATACGTATCTAATCATTAACATAGGGTTGTTTGATGTTTTATACACGTTTCCATGAAGAATGAATAGAAATAAACAAATTTGACATAATTATAAACTTAAAAATAAAAAACGAGATTTTGATAGTCATACTATAACTGCTGTTTTTGAATTTTTGTGTTGAGTGGTATCACTCTCAGCTCTGCCCTTATGGCCTCATTTCTTATCCGTCCGTCCGGATATTCTTCTGAGGTATGACATTTCTGCTGCTTGTAAACGACTTTTGTGTTTCGGATTTTGATGTGCAATCATACTAACTTATATTTTATTGTATACACTAACAATTAAACTTGTATATTTAAGCAATTTTAACCTCCTGCTATCAATTTTAAAATATTGAAATATGAAATCTTAATTAATAATATAAAAGCTGAACAGTGTCAATCATCCTAAGAATATAGATATAAAATTTAGGACACTTTAAATGTTAACAGTGAAACATTTGTAGAACCATTTAGATAAGCACTACTTTGGAAATGTTTACAAAACTAATGATGACAACGCTGGAAGCTAGGCAACCCAAAATACGTCTGAGCATTATAACACTCGTATAGTATTTCAACTTTTCAACCAAATCATGGAAAGTGTAAGTCATGTCTAAGTTGGTTTCATACAATCAATGCATAATTTTCAAAGTCAAGCAGCTTCCAAGTAATGACAGTTCATCTATAAATTGAACATGTAACTGTTTTGTTAAGGCATTGTAACATTTTCCATGATTTAAGTACCTATGTAGAAAGTCTTGCCATATCGCAGCGACCCTGCTCAGTGATCGAAATTCTGTAAGTACGTGATAAGCAAGGCTACAGACCAACCTGAAAATATCATTGCGATTTTGCTGCGTTTGAAATCGTTTACTATTTTCGTGCTTATAAGTTAGTTTTTGCGTTCTTTATCTACTTATATTCCGTTTATTATAAAAAACAGTTTTTTTGAAGGCTACAGCATTTCATTGCAACTGTAAGTACAAGTGTCCAAGTTTAAGATTTATTGAACACTTATTAAAATTGTTTATAGGTTAGAATAATCTGTACCTGAGATTTGCAACTTTCTGGGCTACTTTCTAATTTAAGACCTTTGCAGCCACTTGTGATACAGTAAGTAAAATGTAAAAACATAAATCTTCATAATAATTTTACTAATTTACTTTTATTTACAGATAATCATTGTAGAATAATGAGCAACGCTAAAAGAACGGTTCACAGCCAAGGCCGTGAAATTATTTACAATGTGTATAAATTCATGAAAGAAAAAAAAGATGCAGGTGAACTTGTTATTCCTTTAAGCAATTTGGTCAAAAGGGTGTCGGAAGCAACTGGTGTGGGAATGACAACCGTCAAAAGAATTATTAAGGAGGGCAAAACGCAACCAGTAGGCGGCAATTTTACTTCCCCAAGGAAAAGCATAAGAAAAGCCACCCACGGTCTTCGTTGGATGAGCTAATAAATTGCCTTTTGTATCGCTGCTGTTAATGAATTTCAACGCAACCTTTAGTTGCTTTTTGCTGTTAAATTTGCCAATTAGCGTATCCCCACTGTTGAGGCCTCCGCGGTTCCGGGAACGGCGCGGTTAAGTAATAGCTTATCACAGTAGCTTTGTCTTGTGCGCTTTACATAACGCACTCAATTTAGGGCCCCCTTCGCTGCCGGCTGTTTGCGCCTAGTAATTTAGACTCGCCTGTTGGCTGGCACGAGATCCGTGTGCTATTTCAATTCAAGCAGATTTGATCAAACGAAACTTCTCACCCCTGGACTCATCCTGAGCTTAAGGAGCCCAGTTTATCAGTTAATTGAAGAAACACTTTAGCGTGGTAGGACTTCACTGTTAGCTTTTCACTTGCACGATATTGTAAGCTATGGGGATGCTTTAATTAGAATTGTGATAAAGGTATATATTTATATTTTTCGGAGGGAGATTTGAACAATCTTAGGAATTTATATGTGTTGTTTTTTTATGTTGCAAACCTTTTGTCTGTCAAACGATATTAGGGAAAATTAAAGCTTCGGTACTTGATTGTATTTTTGACTTTTTTTTTGGTTTATTCCTATAGGTACTATATTTGTTACCGATCATTTCAGTAAGGTCAATAAGGTAAGTGGGTTTATTTCTTTTTTTTTTGCTGGCTTCTTTGGAATTGTTGGTGAGGTTGTGTCTGCTATTTAGGACCAATAGTGTGTGCCTCTCGTTGTGCTTTGAGCAATCTTAGGTTCTTGGCGCCCTGGCTGTTATTTGATTTACATCGCGATTACGCTGAAGCTGGATCGAGATCCACACCCCTCTTCGAGCTAACCGAAGCGCATCTTTATTAACGTCCTCCTCTTAAACCAGCATTACTCAACTCCTGATAAGGCTTAGCCTCAGCCACGTTATACCCATCGCCAAAATCTGGGCATTAATAAAAAATCATGTAGCTGCTCATAACACCACATTTAAAATGGACCATGTATGGAAATTGGCAGAAGAAAAATTTAATGTCGTTGGTGCACAAGCATGGGCAAACATTTGTTCACATGTGGAGAAGATCGACGAGGAGCAATGACGATTTGGATATGTATTTGTATTCGGATGATGAAGACGATTTAGGTTGTCAGCCATTGCAATAAAATAATTCTTGCGTGCATTGTATTTGCATTTAATTTGAATTTATGTATAATTTTTACTCGTGTAGTTGTATTAAATGATTGTATAATTGTGTTGTAATTTCATTACATTTTAATTTATTTATAATTTTTACTCATGTAGTTGTATTCAATTATTGTATAATTGTGTTGTAATTCCATTACATATAAATTTATTTATAATTTTTACTCGTGTAGTTGTATTCAATTATTGTATAAGTGTATTGTAATACCAATACATTTGAATTTATTTATAATTTTTTCTCTTGTAAATTGGTAGTCGAGATCACACAAATTTAACCTTTGTAGTTTTACACTAGTGGATGGCCTTTATAATAGAAAAAAGGCCGAAACATATAATTATGTGCAGCACTTGATAATATCAACTATTTTAGAAAAACTTGAACAGCTTCATTTTATTAAAGGAAATTTGTGGGAAGACGGAGTTTTATTTTATATTTAATTCTGTTTTATTAATATTGTTTATTTTGATGAACAAAATTTTAACTTTCATTAAATTTTAATTCAATGATTTAATTTTATCAAATAAACACGATATATTGACACAACCTATTTTAAACTTCGCGCCTGCAAGCTAGCCTGATGTTTTTAGGTTGTACTGAAAACACCATTTGGACGTCTCGTTCTACAGTTTTCTCCCTTGCTCCACTGCGCATTTGTGGTCGCTGAGATATGGCAAGACCTTTTTTTTTCTACTAATTGTTTAACCTCAGTTTTTAAAACCGTATACGTCTTCCAAAATTCTCAAATGCATATGTCACTGAATGACAATCAAGCAGTCTGGCCTGATTTTAAATAGCTTTCCAATTTCTGGATGGAATACTCTTTTTATAAGCAAGCTATCTTTTGAATTCGGCGCCATCACTAAACCTCACCTCCTTTTTATAATTGGTCGGCACGGTGTAATTATTAATAGAGATCCTGTCTTTACTTTTAGACCAGTAATTGACTGCTCCAGTGAAGCCAAACATAATTTTGCACCTTCAGATTCAAAAAATATGTTTTGATTTGCAATAATGTTATATAATTTAGAAACTTTCAAAATGTTGTCGCTGTCAAAATGAGGGTTAGTACTAAGTTTTCCTAGAAAATTATACGTAACTATATTTTCAAAATTATCTTCATTATCTGAATAGAATTCGCTTCCACAACTGTTTATGTGGAATAATAATGGCACAGCATTATATTTTAGTCTTTTATATGGGGTTTTGCCTGTTGTCGTTAAGAACTGGTCTGGTGTAAAATGTTCTTCGCATAATCTACGATTTTTCAGACTGCTAGATCTTAATAGCAGATCTTTCTACCCATACTTGTTTGTAAGGGTAATTTTTTGGAAACCTAAACACAGAAATGTTCTTGCTGGAACGGTTCTTACATCCAACTGCTGAACAGCCAGTCATTTTAGTAAAATTTATTAACAATAATGATCCTCGACACCGAAATGTCAAAGTGGCTAAAGATAATGATTGAATGAATGCACTACTAAAAAATCACATAAAGAGAATGCCAAACAGAATTACAGCAAAAACTACAAATGTCAAATGACATTAATAATTTCCATGGTCGGCTGTCACTTTGACATTTGTCACACAATTTAGCAGGCCATGGAAATTGATTACTTGTATTTCCCATCTCTAATCTTAATATACAGGGTCTCTACTTATTAACGGCTGGCTATCAACTAGGCACTCCTATAATAATTTCTCTAAATTAAATTTTGAGATTGGTCATCTTGTAGTGTACAGTCGTGTTCAAAAATGTGTTGTACAGGAATAGTTCTAAATTTATTGGTAGTTGTGTTTTTACTCAAAAAAATCTCATACTGTAACATTAACTAGGTAGATCTAGATGTATAATTGCAAAATATTTGTATATACAACACTTTTTCTAATCTTATGGCATAAAATCATATTTACAAAACACCAATGCTGTACAACACTTTAATGAACACGATTGTACGTCGCCCACTTTGAACTACCGTTCCTAGAGCCAGTAATACAGTTTGGATTGAAATTTGAAAACAATATTTTTTTGTACAAAGGTTCAAAGGTACGAATTTAGGTTAGCTGCAGTTTAAGATTTGTGTGTACGTAGAACAAACATTCCTGTGTAATGTAAAAAATGTGTGTACACCGTAACAAGAATTACTGGCTGTAGAAACGGTACTTCAAAGTGGGCGACGTACTATTGGTACAAAAAAAATCTAGTGTGATACACGCACACAACTTCCTTTTACAGTGATCTCATAATCAGCCAAAAATTTAATTTTAAATTTTTAAGCATTTGTCAAAAATTTTCAAAAATTACAATTCCTACAAAAACGGTACAAAATAGAGCGTTAGGTAAAGAGACAAATTTTCTCTAGAATTTTAAGCTGAATTCAAAAATGTTATAATATACCGGGTGTTTTATTTAAAATAGAAGTTAATAAAAAAAATATAAAAACACAAAAGAAACCCATTTTAGAGGTATTCAACTGGAAAATGACCTATCTCACATCAATAAACATTAAAAATGTAATAAAAATATAAAGTTTGAAAAAAATCGTTAGAGCCGTTTTTGAAAAAATCGAAATAAACTGAAAAATCACAAGAGCAAACACCTAGTTCCGGTTATGCGATTTTCTTCAACAGCTTGCTGTCGCATCTACATAGTACACAAAACTTATATATGAAGTTTCAACGCCATACCTCTTTTCGTTTTTGAGATATTCTGTTCACAGACAGACAGACACACAGACAGACGGACCAATAAAAAAAAATATGTTTTTTGGGTTCAGGGGACTCTAAAACGTGAAGATCTGTTGAAAACTCAATTTCGAATTTTTGGGGTGAATCCAATACTTCCTTTATTGTAAAAGGAAGTAAAAACTAAGCCAAGGTTTTTTAGCTGTGTAAATCTGACATGTTAACTGGCAACTGAAATGTGAATAAATTTTAAATTATTTCTAAACGTCACTGTCAATAATGCCTGGAATGCCTTGGAATGCCTTAGAAAACGGTATAACTGTTGAACCAACTCCACATTTATCTAAAGTACGTTTTTTTTCTATAATAACTGTCAAAGTGTTACAATGTTGGTAGATATGTGAGTAAAACGCTAGGAAATTTTTATACCTCGTGTTGGTAGAACTTTTTCAAAATTATGGTTATGTGTCAATTTTGAATGTCAAAGTTTCTTAATTTGAACTCTTGACAAATTTCATTTTTTTAGATGGAATCAAACGTTCATCATGTTTATTTTCAAATATTGTAAGTTTAATAATTAATCAATTTGCAATATTTTACTATGCTGTTCGTTTTACCCACTATTGTGACATATCTGTCAAAATGACAAATAATTTTTTTAGTGGAAAAAAATAACTAAAAATCTATGTACCAACATTATTAAAACTAGGGACCCTGCAGGAATGCAACTTATCCCCTAGAAAGTTGACCTTGAAAATTATTATAGAAAAAAAAATGGACTTTAGTTTATAATTGTTTTTGATATTAAAACTGGGCATGACATAAATAATCAAAAATCCTGTCTTCTAGATTTAGAACTTGTCCTAGTGTTTTTTTTTGTAGCAATAGAACACTACAAGATTACCTAGAGATTAGTTCATTCGGATGCATTTTTGAAAATCAATATATATTGCACAACTTTACATGCTACCTTAAATTTCACATAACCAAATAAATTAGAATAACGACCTAGTACTTACCATATTTTTATAACTTGCATACACTATATTTATATATTGCTATACTATTTAATTTGTTTATTGTAAGATTGGGGTTATTAAATTTCAATGAGGTTATCGATACTACGTACTGACAAAAAAAAATCAGAACTGGCTTTTTATACAGCTGAGTAACACTGAAGTAGCTCCTCGTGGAACTGTGAATCAAAAGGCGACCTTCACATTTCAAACATTAAAATTAGTTCAACTGCATTTGACTTAGTTTTACGAAATATTATGTAATTATAACACCGAAATAGCTCCTTAACGTTGTAGAATATGTCTGCATGCTCAAAAGTATAGCTTCCCGTTTTAAATTAACTTAAAAGATTATAAATTAGATTTTTATATTAGTAGGGCATATTACGAATAGTAGTTCAGATACACTCTCCAACCTTCAAATGCTTATTTACTAATATTTCCAATAATTTTCTCTAATAAATACTGACAAGAGTAATATTTTACAAAGGACGAAGACTTACAGTGAATTATTGCAGTTATAAATTTCTGAGGAAGCTGCAATAACTAAAAGATTTGAAACCTGCAAGGTCACAGAAATCAATGACGTAGTTCACGGTAATGATTGATGTTTTTGCTTGAGAGTATTAATACTTACTTGCTTACTTAATCTCGTCCTCTTGTACCTTTACGGGTGTCGAGGTTGTCGCGTTTGCAAAATGTCTCCACTTCTTTTTATCTTCCGTCATCTGCTCGGCTTCTCCCCAAGTTGTTTGTCTTTCTTTCAGGGTTTACGCAACGCCTTCAGTCCAACTCTTCCTTGGTCTACCTCTGGTTCGTTTGTACGGCAGCTGTGTCTTCCTAGTTCTTTTGGGAAGTCTGCTCTCTTCCATTCGTGCGAGATGTCCAAACCAACGTATAGTTGGACCATCCAAATCTGGTTTTTTATTTTTAAGGTTATATGTCAAATTTGTTTATTTCTGTGCACTTCGTGGAAATGTATATGAGCATGAAACAACGCTACGTTAATTATCAGGTACGTAATGGTTCAAATATGCAAAAAGTGACGTTGAAAGGAATTATTGCATACCTGCATAGTTACAACTTGTTACAAACTAACAATAAGTAAATGTTGTGTCATATATACACTAAACTAAGTACAAACTTGCCGAGAACAATCCAGTGATAGTTCCCTTATTTCCGGGTTTGAAAAAACCCGGGTTTTTTCAGAAAAACCCAACCCACTGGGCCCATGGGGGGTTTTTTTCGGATTTTTTTAGGCTTTTTCGGGTCTTTTCAGGCTTCTTCGGGTTTTTCCGGACTATTTCGAGTTTTTCCCGTCTTCCCGGGATAATGGCTCATCGAATAAAAGACGAAGCATTTTTTCCATCATCATTGATGACGGTTGCTGTCATCAATCAGTTTTCATCCCCTCAATGGTGGAAACTTGTAAAAAGAACCGAAAAAATGTCAACCTTTCCACATGGTTTTTGCGATTTTTTCTTAGGTCTATCTTCGGCGCCGGCATCTTCAGCTTCCATTGAACGATACTTTTCTACATTCGGACTTGTTTGGAGTAAACTTCAAAATCGCCTGGGCGTGGAAAAAGCCACAAAACTAGTGCAAGTGTACAGACATTTGCGCTCAACTAATACACACCCTATTGACTGGTAATAATTAATTGTTCTTGCTCTAATATTCTGTTTTTTACAATCATGAATTATATTTCTAATGTCCTATTATTCTTAAAGGTAATTAATTGTGTTTTTCTAATTTGTAATAAAATTCTAAAAGTTGAGGTTTTTTGTTCAAATTGTTTAACCCAAGTTGTGAGTTTACTAGTCCCGTGGAGTGAATCCAGGACCGAAAAACTCAGTGGGTTTTTCAAGCGGGTTCTTTTCACACGGGCCAAGCCCGAAAAAACCCGACGGGTTTTTTCGGGCTGGGCCCACTGTGGCAAACCCTGCCTTATTTACAAAATTATCCAACTAATTGTGTAATTATAAATTATACTATTCTCTTACATACCTACAAAGCATATATTTAATCAAACCTGGTGGACAGGTCCGAGGGCTTGAAACGTTTCAACCTTCTAGTATCATCTTTGTACAAAAGCTGAGAGGCTAACTCATTAGGATGCACTGTGAGTCTGTTTTCATATTTAACACAATAATTTTTAATTACCTGGCGCATTGACTCAATATGAAGATCGTTTTATGTTACGTAATTAGGCACATACCACGGACCATTTACAATACACCTAAGCACTGTGTTCTGGAATCTTTGTTAGATTTCAATATTAGAGGCACTGGCAGTACCCCATAGTTATATACCAAACGTCCAGAGGGTTGGATAATGATCTTGTATAGTAGTAGTTTATTTTTCATCTTCAACTGGGATTTTCTGCCAATTAACCAGTAGGTACATTTGGTTACATTTGATTCCAAGTTGTTTTCTTTTGGTAAAGATATGTTGATGCTATATCAGCCGTCGGTTATTAACCTTTGCAATAACCTCCCGGCTAACGCCTTGTTGTTATTACTCTGTTTCTGTTTTTCGTTTTCATTTTATTGAGAATTGAATATTTTGGTGTTTCATTTGAAAATGTGGAGGCCTTCACAATCCGTTCTGAAAACCGACAATGATGTTCATATGGAAGAAGCTTTAGAAAATGAGGACCACGATATCAACCAGAGACAATTACCTACTTCTAGCTTCTATGTATTATTCATTTTTTACTTGCAAAACTTTACTATTTTTTTATAGAAACAAATTAAGGTGTAACTTTTGCATTTTTTAAGCAATACGTATCTAATCATTAACATAGGGTTGTTTGATGTTTTATACACGTTTCCATGAAGAATGAATAGAAATAAACAAATTTGACATAATTATAAACTTAAAAATAAAAAACGAGATTTTGATAGTCATACTATAACTGCTGTTTTTGAATTTTTGTGTTGAGTGGTATCACTCTCAGCTCTGCCCTTATGGCCTCATTTCTTATCCGTCCATCCGGATATTCTTCTGAGGTATGACATTTCTGCTGCTTGTAAACGACTTTTGTGTTTCGGATTTAAGAGTCAGGCTTCACATCCGTACATTACAGTTGGCACATACACTGCACTGTACACTTTGATTTTTGTCGACCGAGATACTTTCTTTTTGTTTACAAAACACTTGTTCATTGCATTTACCCTATTGTTTATATCTGCATCTATCATTCCATCATCAGATGTTGGACACCCCAAATATTTGAACTCCTCAACTTGTTCCAATCTATAGCTATCCAGCTGTAATATAAATTATGGTTTTTTTTTAGATATTATCATCCTTTTGCTTTTTTTGGTATTTATCATTAAGTTTCTATTTAAAAGAACGGTGTTCAATATCTTTAAATTGTTTTGCAAATCTTTCTGGTTGTTAGCAAGTAATAGTCACCTGCAAAGACTAATCCGATATGCTATTTTGTTGTAGTCGATAATATCCCCAGTTGAGGCCTTTGATCCTCGGTTTACACTCTTTTATTATATCGTCTATCACTATTATAAACAGAAATGGACTTAGCGTACCTCCTTGTCTAACTCCGCAGTGGGATAGGAATTGCAGTGACTCCATATAGTTTGTACGTACATAATTGCTGCATATTACATTTCTTGGTAATGAGTGGAACGCCTTTATTAAATATAGAAGAGTGATAGGTATATACTGACCGATGACATAGGATCGCTTTTTTCGATGTGTTGTAGAATGAATATCAGATCTTGTGTGTTCTTCCCAGGGCGACAGACATGTGCTTCATCTAGTTGTTCTTCCACAGCGGTTCTTATATTCTTTCGTAGATCTTGCTGGAATACTCAAGAGTGATATTCTACGATAGTTTACACAAGCCCTCCTGTGTTTCCATTAAGTCTTAACAGATCTTTGAGATATTCTCCCCATCTTCTTATAACTGTTTTATTATCCGTGATCGTTTTTCCCTTTTTGTCATAAATACCTGACGGTGACTTCTGTTTTTCACTTTGTAAGTTTTTTAAAACCCGAAAGAATAGCTTCTGATTTGTATTGTAACTATTTTCTAAATTGTGCCCAAACTCTTCCCAATTTTTCCTTTTAGCCTCCGACACCTTTTTTACTATATATCTCTGTTTCTTCTAATTGTTATAATCCTCTTGCGTCCTTGAATTTACATATCGTTTCCATCTGTTTTTCTTTTCACTGTTTTTTTCCCGATTTCCTGTGTCCACCACACAGTTTGCTATTCGTTTTTTCTCTAATTTTTCCACAGCACTCCTCCATTGCTTCAACTATTACATTCTTGAATGTAGTCTACATACCCTCTAACTCCTGTTGGTCTTTAAAATTTTTCATATTAACCACTTTTTTAGTTATACATGTTGTAAATTTCTTCTGTATTTCTTCATCTCTCAACATTTGCACTTTAATTTTAAGTTTTTCTCTTGCTTTCTTATTTTCCTGTTGCTGTTCTTTGTTTTGTACTAACATTGTGACCGTTACAAGGTAATAATCCCTTTCTACTTCGACCTCCCTTTTTACCCTTACATCTTTAAATAGATGTTTATTTGTGTCATGTGTTATAATGTAATCTATTATCGACTTTTCGTTTCAAGTAATTTTGTGAATAGTTTTGTGTTGCTTTGAGCTTAATTTTTATTAGTCTTTCATTTACACAGTTCCATTTAATAATTTTATCTTTCCAATCCTTTCTTATCAAGCAAGCTGCTCCTGCTTCCGCATACATTTTTTCCTCCACACCACTAAAATTCAACACATGCTCATTATCTAGCTTGACGCATTCCCTTCCGTTCTTTTTCGTCTCTGTTAAACTGAGAGTATTAATAAATGGCTTAATTAAATACAATTATTCTTTTTAGATATACAGGGTGTATACAAATTCGACCGACAAACTTTGAGGGTGTATTTACTGCCTAAAGATGTACCTAAATCGTTCGTATACTTATAACCAATCTCCTTTCATTTCAAAATTAGAACCCCTTTTGTGACTTTCCTTTAATCTAACATTGAAATCGTCGAATGAAATTTTACTCAAATATCGAACTATACTAATTACTTAATGACATTAGGTACATATGAAACATGACATTTAATTAATCAGATTACCAGTGGAAATAAAATATTCAAGTTTGGAGATTTGAATGCATGTAATGTGTAGGAACACTAATTTTTAATGGTTTTTGGAAGTCCAGAATTCTTTAAAGAAGATAGCTAGGCCATAGCTGATAATAAATTTTATTCTTAATATTCAAGCTAATGGATTTCTTCTAATTTTTATTTTATTTAATAAAATAGATCTTGAAAAATTCTAAGTGTTTTTTCGAAGTATTTTGACCTGTGCAGAGTTTATCTTGCAGATAAGGATGAAGGTTGTCTAATCTTTTAGGCTGTATTTAGTGAGAGAAATATGTACCTAAAGTTTGTCGGTCGAATTCGTATACACCCTGTATATGGCCTAGTTTTTTAATAAAATAGATTTACCACCAGTGATAAGTCGTGTAGATGAATTTAAATTTTGAATACCGATAAAATAGGAATAACATAACATGGTCGAAAAAGACAGGATAAATGAAAAACTAAAAATTAGTTTATTGGTAGTAAATCCTCCTTTATCTAGATTCTTACTTGTTCAAATTCCTCAGAGACGACTGCATTTTCCATATCGGCTTTGTGTATGTCAGCAAGTTTCACAATATGTTTGATACTGGAGGGCATTGCAGATGAAACCTGGCAAAAATCCTAACCATGTATCCTCGTACAGGCCAATAAGCCTATTACCTACTATATCCAAACTCCTAGAAAGGTTAATACTCCACCGTATCAGACCATTCCTGGACACCATCCCTGACCACCAGTTTGGTTTCCAGCAACACCATTCAACGGTCCAACAGTGCCATCGTGTGGTCCACGAAATAAATAAATCATTCAAAGACAAAAAATTCTGCACTTCAGTATTTTTGGACATCAGTATGGCGTTCGACAAGGTATGGCATGATGGACTACTCCATAAAATCAAGTTAGCAGTTCCATCATACTTCGACCTTCTTAAATCATACCTAAACGATCGCCAATTCAGAACCAGGGTTAACGCCGAATACTCGAATACCTTTACAATCAAAGCCGAAGTGCCTCAGGGCAGTGCAATTGCATCTTCATACGTACAAGATCACTTAAACCTCATACGAGCATGGATTAACAAGTGCTGCTCTAAGGAAGGATCGGTGCCCAACAGTCTCAATCAATAACACAATAATCCCTGTATCGTCATTAGTACATTATTTAGGATTACAACTAGACGAGAAACTAAACTGGAAGATACACATTTCTAAGAAAAAGAAACAAATTGACCTCAGATTCAATAAACTGTACTGGTTGCTTGGACGAAGATCTAGACTGCCCCTTGAAAACAAAATCCTGATCTACAAGTCAGTTATCAATTCCATGTGGACTTATGGAATAGAATTATGGGGTTGCGCAAGCAAGACCAACATTGCAATCATCCAAAGATGTCAATCCAAGATTCTGCGTGCAATGGCTAACGCACGTATATATCAAACCAAACTCGTCATGATGACCTTGACATCCCATTTGTGAAAGATTTCATTCAAGAACGCAGCAATAAGCATTATGTCAGACTTGAATCTCACAGTAATCCCCTAATGGCACTACTAACACAACAACACGTAAACAGAAGATTAAAAAGAAGTTGGCCAGCTGACCTCAGATAAAAGCAAGTGGACTCCTCACTGGAAGAGTTCACATCCTGCCATAAGGATCCGTATGTTTAGGTCCTATGATATCACATTAGCTTATAGAATGTAAAATTCTGATTGCTGATTAATAAAGTTTATTTTAAAAAAAACGTCAGTGAAATTCCATTATACCACAGAATAATATGTTGGTGGCACTGTAAGTCTATGTCAAATTTGACGTTAGCGTCAGTCTGTGACAAAACTGACGCAAAACCTAACCTGCTAACCTCGAATTTTTACTTACCGTTATAGAACGGTAACTTACTGATTTGGCAACAAACGTGGTAACTAAGTAAAATCCTTCTACCGTGCAAAACACAGTATTACGCTCTCTTTGATATATATTTTAAATCATTATATTCTCTTTCTAAATATAATTCGTAGTACGCCTAATAATCGATATTTTTTTATAAATATCATTTTGTTATAATGCCCTTACAAGAAAATACAACTCGTCCTACAGTCTCGTAAAGGTGGCCATAAATGTCTGTGATCGCATTAGCTGTGGAATAAGGAATGCTTTAAAAAATTATGAATTCAACTACCTAACCTAAATATCAAATGTCATTGATGTCATCACAACTGACATTGCTAGGTGTCAAAATGATTACAGATTCCTATAATTTATTATTATAATTGAAATATAATGCCAGCGTACATACATCAAACAAGTAGACCCTCATGCCAAATGTTGAAACCCGTCTAGAGTGCCTGGAACAGTGCCTTAGGGGTAGTTCTAAGCATGACTGTCAGACGGCAGCAAAAGTTCTACCAAACCAGAGTCAGTAGATATAGAGAGTACCGCCACGTCCACCATTTTTATTCCTCTGACATATGCGTCACTTTGAGGTTTGTCACACAATTCCGTCAACGTGACGTTTGTTGGCAATCCAAAACTTTACTTAAAATTGGCAAGACTGGAAGTCTATGTCAAATTCGAGGTTAGCAGGTTAGTTTTTGCGTCAGTTTTGACACAAACTGGCGCAAAATATAACCTGCTAACCTCGAATTTGACATAGACTTACAGTCTTGCCAATTTCAAGTAAAATTTTAGACATACCTCAATCAGTCATTGCTGGTGGGAACAAAAATGGCGGCGATAGCGGCATTTTCACGGATCAAAGAATGGCGGTACTCTCTATATCTACTGGCTCTGTACCAAACATAGCCAGTCACTGGCTCTGCTACCACTCATGAGGTGATTATCACATCTAGTGTACCTGTATAATACTATACAGGTACACTAGATGTGATATATACAGTTACTCTAGATGTGATTAGAGACCCTGTATATTATACTTTGTATACAGGGTCTCTAGATGTGATCAAGTAATGGCGACATCTGTTAGTACTATCGGAATGTACCCCCCCCCCCCCCCAGGAGCCGTTCCAGGTCATTCAAATCGAAATTTTGACTTCAAAGGAACGGACGGTGAGTGTCTCTACTTGTTTGACTTATGTACGCTGATAATGCTAACCAACATTATTTTATAAGTAGCTAATTTCATGGTTACCGAGATCACAGATATTTATGGCCACCCGGTATTTTCAGCTTTGCAATTATAACTCTTAATAGTCATCAAAAAACCATCGAAAATAAACATACTGCTTATTATATTACCCCTAAAAGTGTATAAAACACACTTGAGGGTGTCAAAACTATAAGGATTTATCAAAGCACGCGATGAATTCCGAAGAATAAGTTTGTTACCGCTAATTACCGATCCTCTGGTGGTAAGGGGGGGGGGGGGGGCGGTAAGCAAGAGCGGCCGGCTTCTCAGCCAGAGGAGGGAGTGGGTTAAAATCAGAGACTCAAAGCTTCAGCTGAAAATAAAATAAATGGGCGCCAGGTAGCAGGTAACCCAGCTCTTTGCTAATCGCACATATAGGCATACGATAAGATGCGCTACCAAACACTTCCTGAAAAAGAGGTACGGCAAGGAAGCATAAATAATTAAATTGAAAGGTAAATTTAGTAGGTAGGTTGAATTTAACTGAATACCCTGTATGCAAGGTTCCTCTCGTAATTAAATAATGATCAATTCAGATTAGCGATTTCGCGAATAATGCAATGTACTCTGCATTAAAACGGCCGAGGTGCGAGCATTAACAATAATTCCTTGCAAGGCTGGGCGACAAAGGGTAGCCTAATTCAACGGTGTAATAAATAACACTTAAAATCTGAAAGGATAAACCTTCGTGCACTTGGCTTCACAATGCGGATATAATTCCGTTACTCATTATTCCGCACACGGCGGTACAATATAACTCCGATAAAATTTAGCCCGAGTTCGGATACAACAATCCATTCCGATAAAACTACCCCGAATTCAGAGGCACTTTCGCCTAAATAACCTAATCGGCTATTTACTGTGCAGAAGAACTACCGCTAAAACTGATTTGCTGAAGGCAAAATCAATCATATTCATGTAGGTGAGTTCATAGCTTTAAAAACACACAATATAACAAACGAGAGTCTATCGAGCACCTTGCAGCGTTGCCACGTAAACGGCCCAAGGGGGCACCTGATTCCCGAGAGTTCGAAACGGAAATATTAAACTGACAGACCTTTGGCAGTGGACTTCTCTTCCGCTGCAGATGTTAAAAACAGGGGGGGGGGGCTAAGGACTACGAGGAGGCCAAACGATCACCACGTAGCTGAGGGGGCCACAGTCAGCGAAAGTCATCACCAGGCTGGCGGTTACATGACCACACGGCGACAGCTGCGTTCCCAGCAGGATTAGCTCGGTAGCCTTGCTCCCAACGCGGAAAATTCGACAGGCACGCTACCGTCGAGTAAAAGCTGAAAGGCAAATAGCCATGGAGACACACCGAATAAGTCCAAATAAATTCACCTACCCGTTTCAGGTTTCTACGGCTGTTCAACGCCAAAGTGAAAACATGTGCCTTGCTAGAGCGGAATCCCCAAACAATATTCGGGCTGGAATTCGCCAAAAATGCAACTCACAAAGCCCAATTCCAAACTTCCATGGAGTTCACGACACAAAACGGTACAATTCCAAATTAGGATGCCAACGAAAAAGACTGATTAAGGTACGTCATCAAAACGTAAATTTCGAAGCACCTAACTCTTGCAGCACAGGATGGCGGAATGTCAAGATGGTTTCCAAAAACTGATAAACCAAAAATCAAATTTTGGGAGAAAGGGTAAATGCAACTCGAAATGCATGAGGTGAAGTCTACACTGCAGGGGCATTTGGACCCATAATATCGACCGAATGGCTTACTTAGCTTGCAATAAAACTGTCAGACGATCTGAATGCTCAGAGATAATGCAGGGAAAATCATACCTGAAGAAAGACATAGTGAAAAGTTAATTTTAACCGAGATTAGGGCAAATAATTAGGCGAATAGCTAAAAATGAATTTTGAACCGTAACAAGTTCTTAAATAAATTACTAATTAATAAAGATAAACCATTTTTCTGACAATTAATTTGGCATTTCATTATTTACTTGTAGTGGGATACTACTGAACTTTAATTAGGTAGTTTAGTTTTCAAGCTGATTGGAAACCACCCTAGGGTTTTTCTTCATTTCAAATTTGATATCATTTGTTAAGCTGACACACGTGATCGAAAATAATTACTTATAATACCATGAGTAGTCAAAGTTATATCGACTATTTTTGCGGTGGTGTTACGAATGTCCATTGCGCATTGGTACGATTAGGAAGAGTGCGCTAGCACGAGTCATAATCCCAAGCGCAATGGACATGAGTAGTGATACCACCGCAAAAATAATCTACTTAACTTTGACTAAGAATGGTATTCGAGGGACTATTTAATGAACAAAACTACTTTTTCAAATTAGATTTCAGTAAATCTAGTAACCAACTACACAATTTCTATAGTAACAGAACACTAATATTGACTTTTTCTAATAAAAATCACATTTGTTTAAAATAGTCATGGGTAATACCACAAGCAGTGGATATATTTTTGACAAATATTTTGTCGTTTCCATGTAAATTATTGCGTTTAAATTTCACGATACAAAATCACATCAAAATGTGATTTTGTTGAGTGAAATTTGCAATAATTTCAATGGAAATGGCAAAATATTTTAGAATAATATATCCACTTCGAGTGGTATTTGGGACGACTATTTAACAATATTAATACATAACGAATAACTTTATTGAAAAATAATCCAACAATTAATATAATTATTCATTCTCAATTAAATTCAGAGGAATACTTCCAAAACACAGCATTTTAAAATTTTTAAAACAAGCTACACAGTTTGTTGGGGTTTAGTGTTACGTAACCTAGCGATATCACTAAGGACAGAACATCGTTGCTAAGCGATACTTCGCAACAAGGCTATTTATTTTTTGAGTACGTACATTGTTTTGTGAATATTTTGCATGGTGCCCAATATTCAGTGATATACTGCAGATATTGGTTGAAAAAAGCAAATGTCTGCAATGTGATTGGCTTATACCGTGTGTCCACAGGAGGACGCACCATAGGGATAACCTAATAGAATAGAAAGATCGGCTAATGCTGTGATCGCCGGCACGCTAAAACGTTGTTTTCTGGCTTCTGACTCGCCATTGTATGAAACAATATTGTTATAAATGGTACAAGAAACGCGACGGTGATCACAGCACTGGTTGATATTTATATTCTATTAACATTATGTTATCTCTATGGTGCGTATTCCTGTGGACACACGGTATGTTATAGTGTTAAATAGTCACTTGAATACCTTCTAGGAAGATATATCCACTGGTATTTTTTGATTGGTCAAGAAATGTCAGAATTCTGGATTTTCATTGGTTACTTTTTGACAGATGACAGGTGAATTGAATAGTCAAATAGAATTGGTCATAAGCTGGTATGACACGATACTAAATTTATGCCAAAATTTACTGTAACTTTTTTCATAAATTATTTTAAAATATCTTGCACTTTGGAAACAGAAAATTGTCTAAGAAATTTACTAGTAAATTTATGCGTAAATTATTTAGCAACACTTTCTAATAATCTGGCCTTAAAAATAAATGTGGGCGTAAATCATCGCAGATGATACATTCACACTAGTTACAAATTTAGGTACCCCAACTTTAAATAAATGTAATCCTGCTGCTGTCAAATATAATTAAAATAAAATTTAATAAATTGAAGTCACTATTTAATTAACGCCACTAGTACAACGTTTTAGGTTATGTTTGTGTTTATCTACGAATCGGTAATAGCAGCAAATCTTCCCATTTCTAGAGCCAGTAATATGGAAGGAGAGAAAAATCAATCCTTTTGTTAGGGCCTACACACATTTTTTACATTACACAGGAATGTTTGTACTAAGTACACACAAATCTTAAATCTGAAAATAACCTAAATTTGTACCTTTGTACAAAAATATTGTTATACATTTTTTTAATCCCACCTGCATTTTCCTACCTCTAGGAACATCACTCCCTTTAACAATATTTTATGCTTGCTACTTTTGGTGTCTCGAGTTTATCCGTTCGAAATACAAATTCTGTCAACTTTACTGTACATAAATTATAAATATTCCTAAAATGTTTTACAACTGCACAGATTTACAAGAAGAATTGCGAAAAAATATTGAATACGTTGCATACGTACCATTTTCGGGTTAAGACGAATGTTTCTCAAAAATTAATTCGTAATTTTCGCAAAAAATTAGTATCGCAGCTTAAGCATAATATACGTAAGAACTTATCGCGTTAACAAAATCATAATAGATATTAACGATACAAATTTGATTATGAGCATCCTAACGAAATGAGTTTAATTGCCAAAACAAGGCGGCGCCGGCGAGCCGAGTTTTGCGGCAATCAAACACCCCGGTGAAGTTAGCACCACAACTTCAAAAAATGTTATATTTTTCAAGAGTTCCCTTTGCACCCCAAAGAGTTCTAGAGTTCCTTGCTATTTTAAAAAATAGTTCCATGTATTTAAGAGAAAAAAATGCGGATAGAAAATTTGGGGTGCTAACTTCACATTTTCCTCGGACAAATACCACTATAACTCGTTTTCAGTCATATTTATTGAAAAATGTCATTACACTTTTCGATAGAACTCGCCGGGGTGCTACTAGAACTCTAACAAAAAAAAAGATTTTCAATAAAGTATTTTTTTTATAAACCGGAAAAAATATCTTTTTAATATTTTAAAGTTCGGGTAGTTCTAATGGGAGTTCTAGTAGCACCCCGGCGAGTTCTATCGATAACTCTTCTAACATTTTTTGATAGGACCCGATGTAAAGAAGTTACGTCCATTTTTGTGTTAGTATTTTTACAAAACGACGGTCCTGAAAGCAATTTTCTAAAAGTTCCGGTAGTTCTAATAGGAGTTCTAGTAGCACCCCGGCGAGTTCTATGGATAACTCTAATAACATTTTTTGATAATACTCGAAGTAAAAAAGTTACGCGTATTTTTGTGTTAGCGCTTTTACAAAACGACCAAGAACTGGAAGTAATTTTTTACAGTTCCGGTACTTCTAATAGGACTTCTAGTAGCACCCCGGCGAGTTCTATGGATAACTCTAATAACATTTTTTGATAATACTCGAAGTAAAAAAGTTACGCGTATTTTTGTGTTAGCGCTTTTACAAAACGACCAAGACCTGGAAGTAATTTTTTACAGTTCCGGTAGTTCTAATAGGAGTTCTAGTAGCACCCGGGCGAGTTCTATGGATAACTCTAATAACATTTTTAAATAAGATTTGAAGTAAAAAAGGTTACGAGGTTTTTTGTGTTTGCTAAACCAATGTCCTGAATGCAATTTCTTTAAGTTTTGATAGTTTAGTAAAAAATTAGTATCTCTCTTAGTTTTACATCGAACGTTTGCTTGCTATTACTTGCCTCTTCGATTTACATTTACTACAGTGTGAATGTGTTTGGCACTCATAACGGAACCTTTTTCCAACATTTTCTCAGAAATGTTTTTAAAAACATCATTTGTGGGAGGTAATACTTTACCAGCATCGTCTATTGTTTTAAACTCACGTTGAGACAAAATATTAGTTAAAACGTGTACGTCATACATCTTGGATGATGTTTCGGACAATGTATAATACTCTACTCGTCCGATGAATAGTCAAACGACAAAGTAAACTTATGAATACGCTGCTACTACGCTATCGACAATATAGAAAAAACTAATTATTATACATATAGAGTATCATTAACGTATTTATGAAAATTATGTTACCTGTTATCCAACAGTTTCTTTATTATTCACAGAAATGTTTCAGGTTTTCACACAAACTGTAAAAGTTTTATAAAAACGACACTTTTCGAACGAGCTCACCGTGTATTTAGACTGAACTGAGCATTAAACAAATTTAAGAATATATACAGGATGTTTGTAGATCGCTAGACCGCTCGTCACTTCGTTAATAATCGAGATATCGAAAAGAAATTTCTTTTGTTTTAAATGCTAGTATACAACCTAAAAATTGACGTATACCAATTTAAGCCATGGCCTCCTATTTTTACGTAGTGATACACAACTTTGGTTTTTTAAATGGAACACCCTGTATATTTTAGACCATGAATTACGCAAAATCACTAACAATGGAACAAGAAATGCAAAACAAACTCCACTTGGCTCTAAAACAAGTGAAAACTATGTTTTTTTTTAAATTGAACAATATGAGTTTCATCAGAGCCGGATTAAGGATATGTGAGGCCCAGGGCTAATTTTTTTTAGAGGCCCCATTCATATTTATGCAACGGGTACAAAGGGTTCTAAAGGATTAGAAACCGCACTAGATTATAACCTTAAAATCTTTTCGAGGTACCCGAAATTCGGTGGCCCGGGGCTGCAGCCCCCTTAATCTGGCGCTGAGTTTCATTAAACAGTTGAAAACTACAATAAAAGGGCTTTCCAACGATGTATCATATTAGCCATTTCGTTTAGAAGTAGCTTTTAAAAAATCTAAAATGCGTAAAACAATTTAAAAATAAATGTTATTGTTAATGAAACTCATATTATTCCATTTAGAAAACATAGTTTTCAATTGTTTTAGTACGTTTGGTGCTATAATTCGGTTATGAGACATTTTTCGAGCCAAGTGGAGTTTGTTTTGCATTTCTTGTTCGATTGTTAGGGATTTTACGTAATTCATGGCCTACTATGGCTAAAAAAGAATGGTCATTTTGAAAAATAATAAGTTCCAAAATTTAAATTTAAGAATGCTATCATAATGCACTTTTAGTGCTGATTTCAAATGTCTAAAAATACACAGAGTGTTCCATTTAAAAAACCAAAGTTGTATATCACTACGTAAAAATAGGAGGCCATGGCTTAAATCTGTTTACGTCAATTTTTAGGTTTTATACTGGTATTTAAAACAAAAGAAAATTAATTTTCAAATCTCGATTATTAACGAAGTTACGAGCTGTCTAGCGATCTACAAACACCCTGTATATACAAGAGCCCGTCATTACCTAAACATTCACGTGCGTCGGAATTACCCCTGAAGGTCCCACCAAGAACTTCCGAAGAAATTTTAAAGAAATTGCTTCTAGGATCTAGTCGTTTTGTAAAAGTGATAACATAGAAATAAGCGTAACTTTTATATTTCGAGTCTTATCAAAAAATACTATTAGAGTTATCGATAGAACTCGCCGGGGTGCTACTAGAACTCCCATTAGAACTACCGGAACTGTAAAAAATTACTTCCAGGTCTTGTAGTTTTGTAAAAGTGCTAACTTAGAAATAAGCGTAACTTTTTTACTTCGAGTCTTATCAAAAAATACTATTAGAGTTATCGATAGAACTCGCCGGGGTGCTACTAGAACTCCCATTAGAACTACCGGAACTTTAAAAAATTGCTTTCAGGACTTCGTCGTTTTGTTAAAATACTAACACCAAAATGAGCGTAACTTCTTTACTTCGGGTCCTATCAAAAAATGTTATTAGAGTTATCCATAGAACTTGCCGGGGTGCTACTAGAACTCCCATTAGAACTACCGGAACTTTTAAAAAATTGCTTTCAGGACTTCGTCGTTTTGTAAAAATACTAACACAGAAATGGACGTAACTTCTTTACATCGGGTCCTATCAAAATATGTTATTAGAGTTATCGATAGAACTTGCCGGGGTGCTACTAGAACCCCCAATAAAAGTACCGGAACTTTAAAAAATTAAAAAGATATTTTTTTCCGGTTTATAAAAAAATATTTTTTTGAAAATCTTTATTTTTTGTTAGAGTTCTTGTAGCACCCCGGGGAGTTCTATCGAAAAGTGTAATGACATTTTTCAATAAATATGACTGAAAAACAGTTATAGTGGTATTTGTCCGAGGAAAATGTGAAGTTAGCACCCCAAATTTTCTATCCCCATTTTTTTTCACTTAAATACATAGAACTATTTTTTAAAATAGCAAGGAACTCTAGAACTCTTTGGGGTGCAACGGGAACTGTTGAAAAATATAACATTTTTTGAAGTTGTGGTGCTAACTTCACAGGGGTCAATCAAACGAATTTCGTTAAGTGCCATAAGCAAACGTGTATTGTTCAATAGTATATCAATATCACAGAATAATAGTTATTATTATTCTGTGTCAATATATTCTGGTTCAATGTATTTTTTTATATAAAAAGAGTCTGGTAATATCTATCTATTACCACACTGACTGCGATAATAAAGCTCTTAACGATACTAAATTTAATTTGGTTAATAGTCTATAACACCGATGAAAATAAAATTGTTTTACAAATGATTAGATTAGATGATTTAACAGAAATTAGTCGGTCAATCTAATCGATTCGTTTGAGTTAACCGCATGAGTAGAAGTAGAAATCGAATGTCGAAATTCACATACAAAATATACATTTTCTTAAACTCACGGAGGCGGTGCAGTAGTCACTTTTTTTAGGTTTTAGCTCAAAGGTTACAAACATAACCTTAAAGTTTTCCATCAAAATCCAATTTTTACAAATAAATTAAAAATTAAGGGTACTGAAATTGCTAATACATGTTTATAGCTAATTGCCTTTAGCCCTAAAAACTGCTCCCCATTTATGGAGTCGGGTATGGACGGTTCCCTTGCACAATTTTCGCAAGCTGCAGATCAAGATATCGAAGAGTCGTTACAGTTAGAACTAGAAGAATTTAAAAATATAAAACAAGATATTGAAGAGCCCTTAAAGTGGAAACTAGAAACAGACAACGAATACACAAGTATAAAACAATATACTGAGGAGCCGTTAAAGTTACAACTAGAAATGGGCACCAAATCCGCAAATATGGAACTAGGTATTACAGGGCCTGTAAAGTTAGAACTTGTAGATAATATTAAATTTGAAAATGTAAAACAAGAGGATATCATCTTAATCCAACACAAATCTGACATCAATAATGCCGATACAAAATTGTCAAATCAGGAAGAATTAATTATAAAAGATGAAGAGGAGACAAACATCAAACAGATTTCTGCTCATATTGTCATTTTACCAGCAGTTTTCAATGTTGAAACTGAGGTGCTAGACGAAAGCATGAATATGGATAAACCGCATGCTATAAACGTGAACGATATGAACAAGGTTTACTATAAATGCAGTATGTGTAGCTTTTACAACCCTCAAAGATCTTTTGTTTGGCAACATATTGTATCGCGTCACCGTACAGTCGGCAGATACAAATGTACGAAATGTACATTTCGAACCAATTACAAGGTTAGCATTCGAAGGCACAATAATGTGCACATGCAGAAGACATTTAAGTGTGATCAGTGTAATTACAGAGGTGTAACAAATAGGTATGTGGAGCAACATAAACGCATTCATCTGGAGGAGACGCCATTCAAATGTGGCTCGTGCAGCTATGGCTCTCGTACCAAGCAAGGCCTGAAGCGGCACATGAAAACACACACGCAAGAAAAACTGTACAAGTGCAATGTGTGCAGCTACAAAGCACATCTTAAAGCAAATCTAGTTGCACACGTTGCGACCCACATGCCAATTAAAATATTCAAGTGCGACCAGTGCGATTTTAGGAGTACAACCCGCAACTACATGAAGAAGCACAAAATAACCCACGTCGCCGAAAAGCCCTTCAAGTGCACATTTTGTAGCTACAGCGCAAGGACCAAAACTCAAGTCAATTTTCACATGAAGAGCCATGACACAGAGAAGCCCCACAAATGTAGCACCTGTGGCTACAGCACACATGTGAAAACCTTGTTACAAAGGCACCTGTTAAGGCACAATCAGAAGTTGCATTGCCCAGAATGTGACTTCACATGCCGAACTGCTCAGTCGTTGAAAGCACACAAGGTTCGGCATACTGGCCTAAAGTGCAGTGAGTGCAACTATGTCGCTTCGCATCAGTCCACATTGAGCCGTCACAAGCAAGTACACACTAAACCAAGCATTGTGGAATTTCCATTTCAAGTTGCCGCACCTTCCTTAAGGCAGTATCGATGTGATAAGTGCAATTTCGCCGATAAAGATATCAATGCTTTAGTAACACACATGAAAGCTCATTTATAATAATTTTTTAAGAGTATACTTTTGTATTAATAACGAGATACTTAACCGACTTGGAAATAAATTGTGTAAATTCATTGCTATCTTTTACTTTTGTTACATTTCAGGGCGACCGTAAACTAGTGCTTCAATAGTGCTTCTTTAAGGAAGTATTGACGTGACCAGTGCAATTTTGACAACAAAAATATTGTTGTAACACACATGGAGACTCATCTAGGATATTTTTAAAATAGGCAATATTAATAATTCTGAAACAAATTAGTAAATTCATGAGCAAATCATATTACGGAATAATCTGTTTGCATTTTCCAAAAAAAAATCAGTTTTTACCCCAAATTCGCCACTAACCATTAATTTTTGCACATTTTTTTTACAAATAATTAACTCCCTCCTTTTTTGCATGAAGGTCGGCCATGAATTGTTAAGTTGCACATGAACAGAACCATGATTTTTATTTTGTTATATAACCTCCAACCAATTTACTGTCATTTGACAGGATAGAATGTTGCCAGATGAACTGCTTATTGTCATAGTACATGTGGAGAAATATTTAACCCGGCAGTGCACGGGTCACGGTCAAAATGACCGGGTTTTTAGTTTTTGCCTTATTGTTCAAAAAAATCAAATGTAAACAGTGTCTAATATTTTAGGTATACCTCCCTTGATCGTTGGTTGGCACGACTGATAGCATAAGTTTTTTTTTTCGGTTTGATTGTTTGTACAAAGTTGGCTCATTACTTACAAAGTGACGGAGCACGGTCGATTCGACCGGGTTCATGCACTAGGAACACACAAATGTTTTGTGTACCAACTGCGCGGAGGGCACAAATTATGAAAATATTGAATAATTTCTATCCACAATGCATTAAATGTTACAATTTTTGTGGTATTTTTTTGAAAATCAATTTTTTTTCGTTTGTATTCTTATATCCCGAAGTTTCTTGTGTTTAAATAATTGTTTAGGTTTTTTATACTTAGCTTTTTAAAATGTTCATTTGTCATTAAATTTTTGTGGTAACTTGGTATTACTATTATTTCAATCTTAAAAACCGATATTTGAATGACTTAAGGCCATCATATTTGAAAGCAAACGCTTTTGAGCCAAAAAACATACACACGGTCATTTTGACCGGGTTTGTGCACTGGTGTTCGGCAATTTCACCCGTGTACCGCCGGGTTAAAATCTTTAGTGTAAGAGTTTCCATATAATTAATTAAAAATTTCTTCAATTACACAATTATTGAAACTGGATACAGGTATAAAAAATACTAACACCCGTATTCACAGTCGTTCGCCGGCGACTCGCCAGAGTTTCGTTTGAATATTATGTTGACGGCACAGTACGTCTATGTCAAATTCTAGGTTAGCAGGTTAGATTTTGTGTCAGTTTCTGTCAAAACATAGAGTTCTATTCATCTTGACAATTTAACTTTTAAATTATTGAAAATGGTTTTACAAACAAAAAACTTTGGTGAAACTAAAATTTAAGTTGTTTTTCATTAAAAATAGTTACAGAAAAAATTGTCGCTGAAATGAAGCTCCTCGAAATATTGTCACTACAATAATAGTTACAGAAAAAATTGTAGCTGAAATAAAGCTCCTCGAATTATTGTCGCTGAAATAAAACTCCTCGAATTAGGTTCACTAAAATAATCGTTCGATTGGTAGTTTATTTTTAAATTGAAGAATGACATTGGTTGACAATGACATCAGTTAAATTGTCTTGTATACAAAATCGATTATACTAGGCGACGCAATACATAACTTTTGTCAACTTGATTTTTTCATGGAGATGACATTCAGCTAGATTAATACAAACAAATCGAGCTGCCAATAAAATATTTATTTGTTCCTAATATTGAAATTAACTGAAAAAATAATCAAATCGAATATAATGCGTACTTCGAACAGGTTATACGTCTCAAACTTCCTGCAAAATAGCAAATTGTGTCAGTTTGACAGAATAATACTCCCGCTGCGCAGTCGGACTATTTAACCTGTTAAACTGACACTCTTTTATTATTGTGCAACAAGTTATCGACATATAACCCCATAATATCGAAGTACACATCAAAAATACGTAAAACAATTAAAAATAATTGTTATTGTTAATGAAACTTATATTATTCCAATTAAAAAACATAGTTTTCAATTGTTTTAGTACGTTTGGTGCTATAATTCGGACATGAGAAATTTTTAAAACCAAGTGGAATTTGTTTCTTGCTCAATTGTTAGTGATTTCGCACAATTCATGGCCTACGTTAGCTAAACACTTTTTTATTTTTAAAATTTCAGTTACTAAATTTAAATTTAAGAATGCTATCATAAAGCACCCTTAGCGCTGCTTGCAAATATTTTAAAATATACAGGGTGTTTCATTAAAAAAACCAAAGTTGTGTATCACTACGTAAAAATAATAGGCCATGGCTTAAATTAGTTTACGTCAAGTTCTTTTTGATATCTCGATTATTAATGAAGTTACGAACTGTCTAGAAATCTGCAAACACCCTGTATATAAGCATTATACCACATGTCCATTAAAAAAGGCGGCTGTGGAAATTCAAACGTATGAATAATATGTTGGTGGCACTGTAAGTCTATGTAAAATTCAAGGTTATCAGGTGACATTATCATATAGTAAAATGATATTTCTATGCACCAAAGTGCCACTTTATTAAACGATTTTCAATTTAGTAAACTAGCACATTATTATACAAAATGCGAAAAAAGTAGGTAGTTATTTATAACATTTATGACAGATGCTAAATAAATGTCACACCCTTAACCTATCTGTTTTAATCACTTTTTGTAAGTACATTCCAAAACAAAGATGTATTTTGGAAGTACAGTCATGAACTTTTGGAAATCAAAGGCCACTTTGTGTTATTATGTTTACTGAACGGACCATACATACAACTTAATAACAAAAATCTGGTGTGATACACTCACACAACTTCCTTTTACAGTGATCTTACAATTAGTCAAAAATTGCATTTTTAATTTTTAACCATTTGTTAAAAATTTTCAAAAATTACAAATTCTACAAAAACGGTACAAAATCGAGTGTTAGTTGAAGAGACAAATTTTCTCTAGAATTTTAAGGTGAATTCAAAAATGTAATAATATACCGGGTGTTTTATTTAAAATAGGAGTTAATAAAAAAAATAGAAAAAAAAACAAAAGAAACCCACTTTAGAAGTATTCAACTGGAAAATCACCTATCTCACATCAATACACATTAAAAATGTAAGAAAAATGTAAAGTTTAAAAAAAATTGTTAGAGCCGTTTTTGAAAAAATCGAAAAAAACTGAAAAATCACAAGAGTAAACACCTACTTCCGGTTATGCGATTTTCTTCAAAAGCTTGCTGTCTCATCTACATAGTACACAAAACTTATATATGAAGTTTCAACGCCATACCTCTTTTCGTTTTTGAGATATTCTGTTCACAGACACACACACAGACACACACACACACAGACACACCTATACAGGTATTGCCATTCTTGCGGCATCACCATCCTATGCATTGATTGTGACCACAACGATCTCTCCATGCACAATAGAAGCACATATCCATGACGTAAAGGCCAATTCAACTAGATTTCGTTTACACTCCGTGAGAGCAGAGATATTATGTATCATCGATTGTGACATCTCTATGTCACACTAATAGCTCTACACGAGCAATGTGTGAACTGAGGTCAGAGTATTGGACCACAAAGAAATTGTGCGAGTGTAAATTCATACCTAAAGCATAGATATTGTGACCTCCATTGCACAATAATAGTTCTACCACAAATGTGTGTAAACTGACGTCTCAATATTGGAGCACAAGGCAAGTGTGTGAATGTAAATTAATATGTACCTAAAGCAACCCATATTGTGGCGTCTAGGTTACAAATACCAATAGGTGACCATGAAACATGTATCAAAATAAAATCTGATATTGTATGTAACATAGACTGGTAATTTTTCTTATTCTTTGATTTTTGTCATTTTGACAATAAAAAAGCATTTATAAATTATAAATGTAGGGCCAAATACTTGGTTGAAATTAATCTAAATGCTTGAAATTTTATATGAAAAAAGTTGTAAAGATATGAAAGATTACATTTTTGTTGATCTTTTAGAAAGACCAGAAGCGTCAACATTCTTTGTTTGTAAATAACCTTTTTCAAATGGCACGATGGTGTAACATCAGACACCTAACTTTTTAAAATGAATCAATACCGTATTCAAAACTGTAACTTGCAAAATTGATTTGTTTACTTTTGCTTATAACTTTCATTAATCCTATAAATGTGTTAAACCAAATGAAAAAATAAACATGAATAAAAAACATAAATGTGACTTGAGACACGTGGCATTTCTCAATAGTTTACTACTTTTAATTGGTTTCATTTGATTTCATACATTTGCCAGGCCGATGAGGTAGGGTATTTGAAAAGAGAATAAAAAATCTGTAAAACGCTTTACACCGAATTTTCCTCGCAAGTTGAAGTTTTGAAATTAATTATGTTCGAAACACCAAACGAAAACAATTCTGTTCTTATTTTTGAAGTAAAGGAAAAATAGTTGTTTAGGTAATAGTAGCTCTATCGTTAAAGTGGAAAAACAAAATTTATTCTTTACGGTGTTTACCCGGTATTTGTGGTATCCAAAATACGTATATTTTCATCACAGGTAATCCTCTAAGCTATACAGGGTGTCCCAAAATTGCTGGGACATAGAGCTACCACGTATTGTAGAGGCCAAAATAAGACGATTGAACCCAATTTATATACATACCAAAATGCACCGATTGTCCGCTAGAAGAGTTCAAAGTTTGCTTAAAAAATCACATTTTTGTACGCTGTTCAGAAATGCGTGAAACAAATTTAATGACATTTCGCAAAAATGCATTTTAGAGGATTACTTTCAGTAATCAAAGAAACCCAAAAGAAATTGTAGAAGGGTTAGAACCACACTCACCCCCTGGTATTTTTTTTCAAAATTTTCTTAGGAGTGGTAATACGGTTGTAAGGCTTTTTTAACGGGAAGGTTTAAAGATCATACTCATTTTTACTTTCCCATAACCAGTCTTGGAATCATGAAAATTTTGGAAATCGAGATTTTTACAGAAATATCCGTTTTGGGCCTCTAGGAACCCAAAAAAGTGGTTTTTAAAAAATGTCTGTCTGTATGTGGGTGTGTGGGTGGGTGACGCTCCTACAGCCGAAAGTATTACTCCGATTTTGATGCGCTTTAGAATGCGGGGGTGTATCGAAAATTCATCTACAAAATAAGCTTTTCAAAAAAATCCGAAACCGGAAGCGGAAGTTACGCATGTTTTTTTGGTATCACTGTTTTCGTGATTAAAATTTTGAAAATTTTATCGCGGATAACGATAGAGGGTTATAAGAAAAATCTGTTAGTTTTTTGCCGAACTCGTTAGGTTTAAAATGAAGGGCGCTATGATTTTTTGAAAATTTTGAGTTTAACGCCCTATTACTCAAAAACGGATGAATCGATTCAATTGATTTTTTTTTCTGAATAGTATATGAAGCCTAACATGAGGTGATATAAAAAGTGTTTTGAAAAATATTAAAGGGCCTAACTTAAAAATGTAAAAAATTTTTGAAATTTTCTAAAAATCATTTCTCAAAAACTGCCACAGGAATTTGTTTAAACTTTATACACTGATAGACCCCGAAGAGGGCTATCGATCTGTTTTTTAAAGAATCTCATGAATTATCTGTGGCGCCCTCTACGAAGCTTTGAAGTTTGAAAATTTAAACCCCTTTAATTAATAAACAAAACAAGATAGGTAGCTGGGGTTTTCACTGAATTGCTCAGTGCATAATGGAGCATATGAATATGCAAAAAAATATTACACTCGTGGATATATGTAAGCGCACCGGCCCCCTCATCCCCCCTCTATTTTTGAAAAATAATTTTTTTATTCTAACGGTTGTTATATTTTTGCGTCAAAGAATCTTTTTCCGCGAAAATAAAAAAATCGATTTTGTATGCACTAGAAAATATAATTTCCAGGTACTTAGAAAATTTCACCTCGGTGCTACAGCCGTTTTGAGGAAAATAATACATAAACTAGCACAGTGGCGGCTTGTCCACTTGGCGCCATCTACAGAAGCTCGGTGGTTACGTTTTGAACTACACATTCTTTTATATTTACCCGCAATTTACGTGAAAGTGTAAACGCTTATCACGGTGAAGACGTGAGTCATCGAGTTGAAATTTTGATATGTTGTAAAGACTGTTGAATAAAGACGATATGAACAGTTTCCAGTATGGGAAAGTCCAGGGAGGTAGTCACGTCCACTTTTTTTGACTCTTCTATTTCGCATAGTTTCGAAGTAAAAAAGTGTTTTCTCAAACACTGATAACCGATATTCTCAGTATACGTTTAATTGTAGTATAAAATTTGGTTGGCCGTGGACACAAAAGCAATACAAAATTCATGATTTTGGCAGGAAACAAATTCATAATCGTCCCAGTTTACTGTTGACAGTAAACGTTTCAATATTTTGTTCACTTTTAGTTGCTTTTGTATTGTTTTTTTTGTCGGGATTACCGTTATTGCTTTAATTGCTATTGCAGTTGTTGTTGCTGCTACTTTGTCAGCTATCAAATATGGATTTCCTTTTTAATGAACAGACCGACATGCTATTAGTTCTTGGATACTGTCAAGGTAACTGCCGCGAAAGTGTTCGCGAGTATCAAGAGAGGTATCCAAACCGGAGAATTCCAAATCACAGAACTTTTGCCCGAATAAAAAGTTTTGTCTTTGTGTCCACCACAGCCAACTAAATTTTGTATTACAATTTTATTAAACTTGTACTAATAATATCGGTTATCAGTGTTTGAGAACACATTTTTTTTTCTTCGAAACTATGCGAAATGCTGAGTTTTTACAAGAGTCAAAAAATGAATATAATGAGTAACCCTTCCCGTTAAAAAGGTCTTAGAACCGTATTACCAGCACTAAAAAAATTTTGAAAAAAAATACCAGGGGGTGAGGATGGTTTTAACGATTCTACAATTTCCTTTGGGTTTCTTTGATTACTGAAAGTAGAGTAATCCTCTAAAATGTACTTTTGTCGAATTTCATTAAATTTGTTTCACGCATTTCTGAACAGCGTACAAAAATGTGATTTTTTAAGTAAACTTTGAACTCTTCTCGCAGACAAATGGTGCATTTTGGTATATATATATATATATATATAAATTAGGTCCCATCGTCTTATTTTGACCTCTACAATACGTGGTAGCTCTATGTCCCAGCAATTTTGAGACGCCCTGTATCCAAAATATGACTTCAATCAAAACAAAAATAGGCACAATTGATTTTTTTAACGTGCTCACGCTGTATATATTTGCCCGGAATCATATTCGGTTTCGAGACTGGTAGACATGTAATATGCATACAAAATCTCATATTCCTCCAAGAAATAGTTTTTGAGCTCGAATGGCAATAGACAGGCAGACCGACAGAATTGAGAGAAATCTCGGAGGATGATATTTTCACAATTACAATGGGTACTCTCTTCTCTTGAAGCGAAAGAAGTAAAAATTACAATTTCGCAAATTACAGTTATAAGTAAACCTTGTGTAATTGACAGTGTTTGAATGCTTCAAAACGCTGTTTTAAATGGTAAGGTGTCCCACCATTATTTTACTTTTAAAACAGCATGTTGAAGCCTTTCTAAACAAAATAAACGTTTAATATCTGAAAAGCATGTCTTAAGCAACGATGATATTCCTTTAGATTTATTCTAACCAAGTTATAATATGGAAAATTTGTATATAAATTTTGTTTGAAGTATACCTTTTAATGTCTAAATGTCAAAAGTTAGTATAACGAATTTAATATAAAATCCAAAAATATAATAATATAGACGGTGCTTCAATTAAAATAAAGAATTGGAGGTAATTTCCCACTTCAAATAATTCAAATTACCAGTATATTCCACATACTAAATTTTCATTGATATTTATAAAGTATAATCAAATATTATTTTCATTTACTATGGCTGTGGAATAGTTACTAATTTATGAATGCAACTATGTTTATACTTAAATGTCAAACTTAACATTTGATTTTTAAGTGACTTATAGTTGCATTCATAAATTAGGAAATATTTCATGGACATACTAGATGAAAGTAATTTTTGATCATACATATAAATTTAGGTGTCCATCTTTTACTTTCACCGCCTGGTATACAATTATTATTAGTATAAATATTATTATCAGCGTCCCGTATCTATTAGTGCACCAACTGCAGTAGACAATGGTTATAAAGTAGATGGAATATTACCTACTTTCCTGTATAGTAAACAATGTGTACAGGCCAAGTCAGAGGAGCTAAAGCTTTATCCTGATATAATGTACACTTCTAGACATACACTTTAACTCTAACAGTCAAAACGTGCTCCGGTGATAGTAGCCTAAGCTGTGACCTGTAATTTCCACCTCAAAATGCAAAACATGGCATTATATTTAGATGCTCGCTTCAAAAGTTAAAATTAGGTATTTTAAATGTTAAAAACAAACTAAAATACATTTTCTAAATACCAATGTTTATGGACGAAGATTTTATTATACAGGGTGTATTTTGTGACCCTGGGTACTTGATAATTACACGTGTTAATGCAACCAAAACCCTTTGATAGGCATTTAAGCTAAACGGTTGCTCTTACGCTTATAAACTAGGAGTACATTATTTTTGTGTATTTTAATTCTCTTTCAGATAGTAACCTAAAATTTTAAAAATTGTTACAGATAATAAAGTTAGAGCTAAAAATATTTTGAAAGATAGGTAAAGTGCCCCTTACAGTCAAGTATAGTTTATGAAATATTTCGTATTAGCGCAGTACATACTAGTAAGTATGTATACCAAAATTGAAATTGATATCTCTATATTTGTGGAAATTAACAAAAAAATAAGAAATAAAAAATTTAACTTCAAGGCCCTATAACTTCTTACTGAAGGGACTTTGTACTAAACTATATTAGGTTTAATCGATTTATTATGTTGCAAGAAATCTATGACTAATCGGTGTCCCATTCTTTTTGGTACACCCTGTATATTTTATTTCACTGCCATGTATTCAACTGTTTATACGACTTTGAACATAAAAAACAATTTAAGACCCTCAATATGATTTAGTCAAAGCTCATTAAAAGTGCTTTGCAAAAATATAAAATTATACAGGGAGTTCCATTTAAAAAGTCGAAATTGTTAAAAAGGCAACTTAAGAAATTTAGTTTTTTGATACAGTCTTCGTTCATTTAACTCTTTTCTGATACAGCAGTCACCTGATATTCACCATTTTCTGACATAAAATCGTTAATATTTTGAAAACAGTTGACATAGACTGATATAACTTTATATTTAAACTAGCAAGATGCCCGTTCTTCGTACGGGCAACAAATGTTTTTTCTTCTAAATTTCAAATAAATTCTAGGGCGCTCCCACCTCCTCACTCAATATGCTAAACTAACAAACGCCGGAAAACAATATTGTTGGAAAAAAGAAACAAAATTCTTCCGAAAAAATTCCTCCACAACTCTTTTTTATGCTTCACGTACCCCTTGGAAATGTGTATGTAATTGTCGTTGTCCTTGTATATATTGATAAAACTATAGTTTTAGTATAACAATGAGATAAAATTAAAATATATATGTACAAACTAAATATTGTATTCATAAATTACAGCAAGATAAACTTAACACCTTACCCCTTTTCAGTTTTTCCTTTTTACCGCTTTAGGGGTAACATCAAAATCCCTTAAACCCCTTTCTAAATATTTTAAGAATACATCGGTATGCCAAAAATACAATGTTCTAACTCAATAAACATAGGAGATACAACGGGTTCTTTAATTCACCCCGAATCCAGATTTGCACCTTTAGGGGTTGATTTGGGAAAATCCTGAAAAGTGTTTTTAGACATTTGTATTAGATACCTATGCATGCAAAAAACCAAGTCGATATCTTATGGGGTTAAGAGATGTTGAAGAAATCGTGAAAACACAGTTCACCGCTTTTCACCCCTTAGGGGTAACATTTTAAAATCCCTTAAACCACTTTCTAAATGTTTTAAGAAGACATTTATATGCCAAAAAAAGAATGCTCTAGCTCAATAAACATAAGAGATATGAAGGGTTCTTTAATTCACCCCGAATTAAGATTTGCACTTTTAGGGGCTGATTATGGCAAAATCCTGAAATTCGTTTTTAGACACTTGTATTGAACACCTATGCAAGCAAACACCAAGTCGATATCTTATCGGGTCCAAGAGATATTGAGGAATTCGTGAAAATACAGTTTACCCCTTTTCACCCCCTTAGGGGTAAAATTGTAAAAACTCTTAAACTACTTTCTAAATATTTTAAGAATATATCTATATGCCAAAAAAAGGAATGTTCTAGCTCAATAAACCTAGGAGTTACAAAGGGTTCTTTAATTCACCCCAAATCCAGATTTGCACCTTTAGGGGTCGATTAGGGAAAAATCCTGAAATGTGTTTTTAGATACTTCTATTGGACACTTATGCAAGCAAACACCAAGTCGCTATCTTATCGGGTGTAAGAGATATTCAGGAATTCGTGAAAACACAGTTTACCCCTTTTCACCCCCTTAGGGTTAAAATTTTCAAATTCCCTTAAACTGCTTTCTAAATATTTTAAAAATACATCTATACGCCAAAAAAGAATGTTCTAACTCAATAAACATAGGAGATACGAAGGGTTCTTTAATTCACCCCCAATCCAAATTTGCACCTTTAAGGGTTGATTAGGGCAAAATCCTAAAATACGTTTCTAGGTATTTCCATTGATAATCTTTACAAGCAAACACCAAATTGATATCTTATCGGGTGTAAGAGATATTGAAGAATTCGTGAAAACACATTTTACCTCTTTTCACTCCCTTAGGGGTGGAATTCTAAAAAATCCCTTCTTAACACTACCTTACATAACAAATTGAACCTTCCACCCAAATTTCAAGTTTTTAGTGCCAGTGGTTTCGGCTCTGCGTTGATTAGTCAGGGTTGTGACTTTCCTTTATATACAGGGTGTCTCAAAAAGAATGGGACACCAATTAGCCATAGATTCCTTACGTCATAATAAATCGATTAAACCTAATATACCTTAGTACAAAGTCCTTTCTGTAAGAAGTTATAGGGCCTTGAAGATCAATTTTTTATTTTTTATTTTTTTGTTAATTTACACAAATGTAGAGATTTCGATTTGAATTTTGGTATACATACTTACTATTCTATACTGCAATAATAGGAAAAATTCCATAAACTACACTTGACTGTAAAGGCCACTTTACCTAACTTTCAAAACTTCTTTTAGCTCTAACTTCGTTATCGGTAACATTTTTTGAAATTTTAGGTTATTATCTGAAAGAGAATTAAAATACACAAAAATAATGTACTCTTAGTTTATAAGCGTAAGAGCAACCGTTTACCTCAAAATGCCCATCAAAAGTTTTTGGTTGTCACTAAGTCATGTAATTATCGAGTAGGCATGATTACAAAAACAATGGTCATCTAGTAAAAAACAATGATAAATCAATTAATGATATTAGTGACATAAGAATTTGTTCTCTTATGTTTAAGAAAATGCCGCTACATAACGAATTCTCCAATGCTGAAAGGTTCGTTATGTTGCAGCATTTTCGTAAGCACAAAAAACTGATGTCACCAACGTCATTATTTGATTTCTTGTTGTTGTTTACTAGATTACAATCATTACCCATTGTTTTTGTGATCATGCCTACTTGATAATTGCACGTCTTCATGTCAACCAAAAACCTTTGATGGGTATTTTAAGGTAAACGGTTGCTCTTACGCTTATGAACTAAGAGTACATTATTTTTGTGTATTTTAATTCTCTTTCAGATAATAACCTAAAATTTCAAAAAATTTTACCGATAACGAAGTTAGAGCTAAAAGAAGTTTTGAAAGTTAGGTAAAGTGCCCTTTACAGTCAAGTCTAGTTTATGAAATTTTCTCTATTAGTTCAGTATATAATAGTAAGTACGTATACCAAAATTCAAATCAAAATATCTACATTTGTGTAAATTAACAAAAATAAATAAAAATAAAAAATTGAACTTCAAGGCCCTATAACTTCTTACAGAAGAGACTTTGTACTAAGGTATATTAGGTTTAATCGATTTATTATGACGTAAGGAATCTATGACTAATCGGTGTCCCATTCTTTTTGAGACACCCTGTATGTATAGATAATCAGCATTTAGACGTAAATCTGTTAAGCTATTAATATATGGGCTGTACCATTTAAAAAAAGGTAAGCTGATTCGCCACAATTTTCTGGGCCACCTTGTATAATCAAAAGTATTTTACTGATGTGCACCGTCTTCGTATCTACAACATTTATATAAGCAAATTGTACGTAACTAAATTATATTGTCAACTGCAGTAATGAGGTCACAACAGTTAACACACAACATATGGTTACCACGGCCTAAATGCCGCCGCGAAGTACACCAAACCATGAAATAGCTCGACTTAATCTTAATTGCTGTTCTAAAAATAAACTGATGCCACAGAATCGGTCCGTCATGGTTTTGGATACACAATTTAGTCTGACGGTAGGGGGCGCCATCGTTCAACCAAAATTAAGAGGTTACAATGTGGGGTGTGCGAACTCTGTGAATTATCCACGTTTCTGACCTGAGTGTATGCGTAAAATTACGTATGGAAAAAGAAAATACCCCTAGACTTAAAATTTCACGTAGAGTTCAAAAAACTGCATTTAATATTGTGGCATCGAGTGTATGAGGTCACAATTTTTGAAGCTGTCATAGTGCAGCGTGATGCACACGCCCGAGGTCATAGTAAATGCAGTACAAACACACACACACACAGACAGACCAATGAAAAAAAATATGTTTTTTGGGATCAGGGGACTCTAAAACGTGAAGATCCGTTGAAAACTCAATTTCGAATTTTTGGGGTGAATCCAATACTTCCTTTACAGTAAAAGGAAGTAAAAATCCATGGCCAACTATGTAAAAAAGGAGTGAATGGATTATAAGATGAAATATTAAAAAGTAATCATAAAATACTTAATATTGAGTTGAATTTCTTGCAAAATTATTAAAATTAATTACAAAACTATTTTGAAATTATAAAATACATATTACAGTGGTACGAGTGATATACTTGGAATCACAAGTGATCAGAGGTCCCGGGGTAGGCAACAGTGTACGTAAAAACATACAAAAGCATGCCTGATGACAGGACTAGATTCAGAGCTCCCGAAACGTCTCGTGAAAAACACTCGGAGGGGGGAAAAAGTCCTCTAAACATCTTATACCAGGCCACTGTAATATAACAATTCAAATAACATCTTGAAATCGGTAGGCACCCGAAATCAATCAAAAAATGTCGTTAGAGGAACATCCACCTTAAATTCCTCTTTACCACCAAATCCAAGGTCACATGCCTGGAACGAAGATAACCGCATACAATGGGATAACCTATCAATAGGAGCTAAAGAAGAAAACAGTTTTCGGAATTTTCCATTTTTCTTAATTTTTAATTACGAATTTGGTTGATGTACATGCGACGCCAAGAATATTTTTTTTGTCTGTAAACCTTCTTTCAAGTCACCAGTGGGGTGCGTATTAGTCTTCTTCGCCCGATTGAATAAGAAAAATAGAGACGCCACTGACTTTTCAGTTTTTATTAGGTTTTTGAATTCTATTATTAAAACTCTAAAAAAATGCCTCTTGTGTTTCTTGTTAAAATGCTCCGTTTTTTGTAAAAATTTGAAAAATTAAACAAGGTGTTGCCAATTTTTAAAATTATACCAGGTGTTTTTGAGTGTGTACGTTAATTAGAGTAAGCTAAGACATGCATCATGTCGAAAGGTGGTCATTTTCAACAACTCCTTTGATTCACTTGTTTTTTGAAAACTTAATTTTCCTTTAATTTTAATGTATTGATGTTTTAATAAACAAAAAATTGCAGCACTTGGTCACATTTTTTTTATTTTTACAAAAGAAAACGGAGAATTTGAACAAGAAACAGGCCACTGTCTAAAATATCAATTCAAATAACATATTATATTACTTCAGCATGATCTGCCGAAGTATTATTTTTGGGTTTGACCATTTTTACTAATATGCAATTTTTGCCATAACCGCTCAATCAATCACGTCTGAAAATGCAGTTTAGTGAAAGTGTCCCGCTAGTTGGATGTAAACATTATATCCAGAGAACGACATAACCTATCAGAATTATTTTTGCGCCAAATATTAATGCAAAGAACTGAAAAGCGTTTGAGAGAGATAAGTCGTTATTTTTTGTGTTTTTCGATTTGTATTCAGGATACCGATAATAACCATTAAGCGATCATGTAATTACAAAGTACGTTGGTGTACAGAATGGTACAGAGTTGAGCGGCTGAGTTTAAAGTCACGAGTTTAATTCAAATTTCTACTCATTGTCCTCTTTGAATGAGAAATGCCACATTATAGGCATTATAAGCATCGTTTTAACAGATTACGAAGACTAAATTAATGTGTCTTAAGGAGCGGGTGTCCCAAAGAACGGATGCCAAAACCACTGCATTCCAACACTGTGCCGAAGTATAGATAAGACGCTTGCACCTTCTCATCTTGCTTTCTTATTATTAGGGCAAGTGTTAAATAATCTCTAAATGCTTAAAAAATACTACCTAAATATGATATTAACATAAAATAGTTACCAATCGATTTATTAAAAAATTACTTAAAATTATTTTGCTTTTATCTCGTCAAAAGATAGAAAGTATTGATTCTAGAGCCTTGTCCTCTAGCTGACCATATATATTTATGTATTCTTTTGTGTTTAAAGAACGATATTATTATATTTGTATTGTAGCAAACAGTCGTGATCTTTTGGCTCGATTGGTCGATTTCTCACAATAATCTCACTTATTGTGTGATCTTTGTGTGGCTTGTTGCAGAGAGGCATCAGTTTGCGCCATTTATGAAATTGGTCCATCTTTCGGAGATCATCTTCTGCTTCTGCAGCCCTTTACTACCAATCTTTCTAAGCTATTGCTTCCTTGAAACAAATCTTTAGCTTCGCCTATTAGTTTCGCCAATTAACCATCAATTTCAGGACAGCCTGTATATTTTCACTTGAGTTATAATCCGCTGTATTTCAAATTTAAATATCAAATCTTGTTCAGCGCAGGAATACCGATTTTGCTTTTCCCGAAATTCGCTTGTTATCACTCCGCTTCAGCTGGCAGCTGTTTCTCGCGTAGCGTCCATTCGATTTATGCATTCCATTGAAGCAACTGGCTTCCAAGAAGGCATTTTTGCGTGCTATTTGCACCGTAATTAATTAACTTCGTTTGTGAGCTGATGACTAAAATCAGGTATGCTTGTACTTCCTTGTTTGATATTCAAATTTAGTAATTTTCCCTTTCTTAGCTCTTAATTGACATTTTAAACCCACAACTCCAATCTGGACGCTTTTGAATGTCATTTTGAATCCAACAATTCGCTATAAATACCTACCGTTCTATTATCGATTTTGTCAAACGAGGTTAATGCTGTTGCTAACAAAGAACCCGAAGATAATCCTGGGGTTGCTCCAACCACATTTTGGAACCGACTTATCTCTTGCTTGCAACCGACTTTTTACAAGCCAGGTTAGTTCTATTTCGACGTTTATCGATTACACCGTCCACCGAAGTAATTTTGGTTCGGCTGACTAAAACGGCGCTTCGCCACAATTAATAAATTTATAAATAATAATTGCACTTAGATCTTCAAATGCACTTTATTACATACGCTGTGATTTGATATGTATTAATTGTTTGCCATCTTTAAAATTTAATCTATGATAGAATGCTCATTTTAATGTTTATTAAGCAATTTTTGTAAAAGGCGCTTTGCTATTAACACCGAGTTAACGGTTAAAATATATGACTGTGGTAAGCTTACCCCATGATTGGATTGTGTTCAAATTAAATCTGAGGACCCAAAAGAGGTTCACTTTTTACTGTCGTGCGTGCTGCATTTTTAGCATAATTACAGTACTGTATTAAGACATTTTGATTCTATTACAAACAATTTAAAGATTTATTCCTGATGTTGCAAGACCACTATTAATTGACTATTAAATAAACTTTAGTTGTTTGTTATGACTTTATTTTCTTCTCGAAATCTGTAGATTTCTGGCGCCCTGTGTTTTTTTTAAGAGCTTGCAGAAGTACAGCTGATGATTAGAATCTGCGACCCAAGGCCGCCGAAACTTGAGTTAGCTAGGGCCATTGCGGTAAGTAAAAAGTTTTTAGAGCTGCCGTGGTGTATAAACGGTAAGGGGGTTGGTCTGCGATTTTCACTAACATTGATTATTATAGTAACCAATCGCAGGTCGGCTTCTGTATTGTTTCATCCTGACCTTTTTATATGTCCGAAAAAAAAATATATTTGTGGTATGATATTTGAGGCAAATGGGCTCATCGATTTGATTGAGCAAAGACATTGATTACTTTTACACTCCATGGAATATGTAGAACTCTTCTCCAATACCACAGTTCAAAGGAATCTAGTCGTTTGCAGTCCAGACATTTCAGTGCCCATGATTCGGTCCCATAGCTGAGTACTAGAAAAACAAGAGCCTTTGTTACATCTTTCTTGGTGTTTAAGGTATTGTGTTATCTCTTCATATTTTTCCTGGTTACTCATGGCTGTTTTGGCTGTAGCAGAAATATATTTAACACAAATGCCTAAAACTATACAACATTGGAAAAAAAGTAAAATTCCTGTGTTACATGACATGACTTTAAATTATGCAAAACATAAACAACGGAATATCCTGTCCGTGTCCATAACTGCAACAATGCTATCAAATGACCATCCATAACTATATAAATCGCATACTCGTATATAGTGTCCCCTAAAATTCAGGCTTACGTTTTCATTACAAATAACTTTTTCTTATAGCATTTTCCTGTAAAGTCAAAATTACACGTACTTCTCTTTTTGGATATTTTCTTAATTTCTAAGCACCTCGTATATCAAATGTCTCCATGCACTGTGGGTTTTAAAAGAATCAAAGATTTTTATAAAGGATGACATTTCCACAGAAAATGTTTAAATAAAGTTTCCCTTCTCTGAGCAGTAACCCGCGAAAACACTGTATAAAAGAAGTTATGATCGTTCAAAAAAATATTGGTCATTAGAGAACTGTTTCTGCAGCAACTCGGTTTTCAACATCAATTTCAATTGATTTAATTTATATTTTTTATAGCAAATAGATACATTACAATAAATTTGTAAAGTAAATGGTCGCTTTAAACAAGAGGTGAAACCGAATAGAAGTGATCTAAGATCCCTAAATCTGATTATAATATTATGAACAACTGTTCTACATATTATTTTATCATATAGAGGAGATGTTTTTGAATTGTTTATTAGATGATAAACGCAATGGCATTACAATATATTTCGATTATACGTGGTCAGCTAACCAGCTACAGCTTATTTCTGAGAAATATGGTCAAATATTTCATACACGACTTTACAACACCGGCCCGCACTTACAACAGGCTTAAGTTGAGTTTGGAGGTGGCGGTGTTACAGCCTCGGATTGTCCACAGCTAGCTCGCGGGGAGGGAAGGTCCACGGTGCTCGTGAAGTCCGGTCCACATTCGGTTTAGTCAAACTAGAAAAATACTAGGGCGCCACAGCGAAAAATTGAACCCATAGTTCGATACGTCCACACACCGAAGCGTATTGGGTCTAGTGCAAAATAAATACTTACGTGTTTATCAAATAAATGCTTAATTGCTTCAACTATAAACTGCAACTTTCCTTTTACAATCTCTTTGCAATTTACCGATCAAAGGATAAACACAACTTTCAAATGCAACGCGCCTGAGGGGACCAGTTCTTTACTGCTCAGATAATTGACACTGTGACTCAAAAAAACCAAACTATTGCAAATGAGGTTTATCAAACTATTTAAAAATTATTGAAAGGCTAAATAGGCAATCTACAATATAACTACAGCTACGCAACATGTAAAAGAAGTAGCAAGATCTAAAATACAAGTAAAGAATTCGGTACAAACATAGCAAGTAATAATCAGTGATCCCTGTAAACAACAGGAAGACAACTAGCACACCTCGAGTCCACCACCTCGAACTAATTTGCCCTTTGCACATAATAAATCGATAAACGTCGACAAAAATATAACACACATCTTATGCATATTACAGAATTACATTGAAATCAAAAGAAAAACAGTATGTCACGACGTTAAGTTACAATTTGTTGTCAATCAAATAAACGCACACTAAGTTGCAGCTGAATACCTATGCTTAAACGAAGTTACATTTAACAGGGTTACTCTACACAATAGGATGAAGTCTTTCCAGCTTTGGGCCGTGGTAGAAACGCGCGGCAACTCGACGTTGATTAAATAAATGCTCCCAGTGTACCATTAGCTATCTGCTATATCCGATTAACCGACGGCAAGGAAACACACCTGTGCTTCTTTTTATTAAAGGGAGCATTTGGCGACGTTTTGAAAATCTGGAAGTATTCCAAAGATAACTGGTAAGCTGCCACGACATACGACGCCTATTCGTACAAAACACAGCATGGCTTGAACATATCGATATGTTTATTTTTCACTTACTTCCATCATAACTGTCACGAAACTCGGATGATCCCGATCAATGTTAATTTAGAGGGTAACGGAAAACGAAAATTCAAAACCACTAAAAGTTGCTTTGCATTGTATAACGTGTTTGTGCATTCAATTGGCAATTTTGATATTAGAAAAAAAATGGTAGTAAAGAAAGTTATCTAGTAATGATTTGAATGGTTTAACAGTGGTTTATATTAAGTAGCATAAAAAAAGTAACGCTAATTTTTAAAAAATAATGCTTCTTAGATAGTAGTTCCATCTATTAGTGATTTAAAAAGATATATGAGCATTTTTAAACAGTTCGGAGACTAAAGTTGCCTTAAAATGACTAAATTTACATTATTTTAATTTAGCTACCACTTGTATATCTAATTTGAGCAATAAATAAATTAATGACTACACACTTAAACGATGGAAATGAGCATTAGATCGAATAAAGTGCGCACTATCCTATGTCCATTTAACTTTTCATATTGTACACTAAAGTAGTAGCAGAGTACCTACTAAACAAAAACACTTTAGACCTATCCAACTGAACATAAAATCACTAAAAAATAGTGTAGAAATAATAACCATTGAGACCCTAATATCTCTCTCTATTACATGGTGTTATAGTGGAACAAGCAATGGATCAAAAATATTGTCAACATTTATTTTAGACAAAATAAAAATATCATTTTCTTTCCAGGGAGATAATTTATGAATATTGTCTCTCTTAGGAGTTTTCATTATAAACAATATAGGATAAGTTTGTGTCATGGTATTCGTAACATAGACATAATTCAAGAACTGTTAAATATTGGAATAATATGCCGGTCTACTGTAGTGCTTTATTCTAGTGATCGGAACAATCGAATAAAGTTATTGAATAGTTCGATAGTTTTGAACCTTTCATTCATTCGATTGTTTTCAGAAAATTGTTCATTTAACTATCGATAGTCGATAGGCTACCCACTGTTCAGATATCAGTACGAAGCGAACGAATGCATGAATAACTATCTAACAATCAAACAAATAAATTAACAGCTGTGATGTTATGAACGAACAGTGCGTGCTCGTCACTCACCGTCACTTGGTGCGTCAACCAGAATTAAATGTTCGCTTCGTATCCTATCGTATTATGCTTCACAGTACCGAACTTAACAATTTTACGCCTTAATTACTCGAACCGAACGCTGTCTTGCTTCAGCACAATTACCAAATTTAAGAAGTCTCGTAGAATCAAAACGTACCGCTACTAAAATAGATTTTTATGTAGGTACATACTTCAATATAAAAAGAATTTTGCCACATACAAAAAAAAATCTACCGCTTTACGCAACTGCGTAATTTTCGTAATGGGGAATATGGCACTGATCATTCATTTGTATAAAAAATATTTCCAAAGGTTCCAACAAATTAGTTTTCGCCTGTAGCTTATAAAACCCTTTAGACAAAAGTATTCGATAGTTTTAATGAACTATTCATTCGATTGTTTGAACCTTTCATTCGGCATTTATTCGATAGTCAAAACAATTCGATTGTTCCCACCACTACTTTTTATTCATAAGATCATAAGAATATTTATTTCATGCTTTTCTATCCCCAGTCGTGGAAAAATATATACACGTCGGGAGAAAACGCCATTTTCCCTTCGGTATACTTATTTGTAGCTCAAGTTTCAAAGTTATACTTTGAGAAATCATGCGTTTCTCTCCTTTGGTGTATGATGTACTATTACTATTAGAGGTGGGACCTTTTTTAAAGCGATAATTTGTTCTTTAGCTGGGTAGAGGCGAGTCTGACAAATTCAAGAAAGGACACGGATTTTGTCTCCAGACATAATAGTTACTTTTGTATTAAGTGCCGGAAATCAGTGCATTTTTGCAACTTATGAGAATACCAATTTTAGCTGACACCGTCATGGCGAAGCAAAAAAGACATTCGAATGCGTTCTATAACTAGCAATAGAATTTTTTGGTACTATATTTATACGAGCAGGCTTGTCCGCCATTTTGAGTTACTAAAAGTGGCGGCAAATTCAAATTCTAGTTACTTTCCAATTAGCATACGGTAAGTCGGAAAAACAAGGATCATGTCATTTAATTTTATCCGTCTTAAAAAAGAATGGTTTTTAAACAAATTTTAAAAAAAGCAGAAAAAATCAGAACGAAAACACTGTTAATTAACACGCACGTGGTTCTAACTATAGAACTTTAATAGTACCTTTGTTTAATCTCAAATTAAAAAGACTTAAATTTCCTTTCCAAATTTACGAAATGCAGTTCATAACAGTTCATAGGTTTAAAATGGAATTCTAATTTCACATAATAGGAAGTTTAAATGCCACAACTGCAAGTTAAGCAACCTTGCATAAATGAACGGCCTAGTAATCAGAATTCACTGTAACATAAATACAGACATCACGGCAATAAACTTGGTTTAAGCGCTGATGTCTGTTATGAAATGTTATAGCGACACAGTAAATTTAAAATACTTTGCACTTTGAATCGTAGTTCCTAAGCAAATATATCTGTATAAATAGAACTTTATTTTTATAATAAAAGCAATCGTCATTTACTGTTTGATTTATCCGCATCGAGGTGCTATCCTTTCAAGCCTAAATTTTCGAAGCCTGAGGTTGGGCTTTAGGGCAGCTATCAAATATCATCGTCTCTCTGAGTAGCTTGACTACATTGTCTTAAAACAAGAGTGCAGTCTCACCCTTGTGCTCAGAACGCTAGGGACGGAAACCTAATCCAGCCTCCAAGCAATTCTGTTCAACCTTAGTTCAAACAACAGTGACGAGTGACAGAACTCAACAGAACTGAAAGATACAATTGACATCACAGAACAATACCTACACACTGTATATAGATTTAAATAACTACACTTGGATGAAGACTGTAATTATAATTAGCATCGTAATGGAATGCACCAAGATTTACATCAGCGTGCAGTGTTCGTATGGATCGAGCAGTGCGTACTCGAACGGTTTCCAGTCTTACTTGGTTGACAGACGACAGAGCGCAAGGTTACCGGTCTTCCCAGTCAACGACTTGGAGCTAAAGTCCCTGTGACACAAAATCTAATGGGATAAGCTTGCCTGCTTAAGAAATTTGAAAATAAGATGCTAAAGTAACTGAAAATAGCAATATCAACGAGTTCGGAATATAAAAAAATTACAGTTCAGTGAAATGTTCTTTTGTTGAGGTGGATTGTGGTTCGGAAAAAAATGGTTTTTTGAGAGAAGAAGGATCGCCCACTTCGGATTCGGTTTACTTGAAGATGGTCCATAGAAGCCATATTTTCAAAGTAAACCCAATCAATTAACAAAATGTAGCAAAACTAACAACAACAAATATAAAACAGGGTCCAGTAACGCAACAATAACGAAACAAACCAACAGTAACAAAAACCACTAAAATATTAATGGTTAAACAAAGCACTAAAAATTTAAAAAAAACAAACTGCTTAAATATAAAAAAAACACTACAAAATTATTCTACTTTAATAGGTTTTGTAAAATTCTTAATTGTAGTCTTTTGGATTTCATATCCATCATTCTAATTTTGTTTTAAAATATTGTGTCTTCAGTGTCTGCGTTGTTACATTTCTTGGTTTTTTAATAACTTCCCGTTTGCAAAGACGGGTTGTTACTCGACTGATTGGCGAGGCATTATTGAGAGGTGCTGAGGGCTGCGGTGGAGCACATATTGAGATGGTATTAAGCCCACAACTTGGCTCTGTTTGCAGTGCAAAATAATTAACCGATTCAATAAAGCACAGAGTTGGGAGATTTTGTATAATTGCAATTTTAAACAAAAAAAATATTGAATGCATTGATAATGAGATGCGAGATACAGTAAATTAGTTGGAGAAAGGCAAATAACCTAAAATTTATGGCGATAGCACAATTCTGATCCCACCTGAGAATAGAGCTTGTGTTTTGCCGAGAGCTAGCGTAAATAGATATTACAATTAAATAAAATAGAAAGAAGAGCATTCAACCATTTTTACTTGTGCAATTGACCACAGTAGTAAAATATTAAATCTGAGAATTGTGTAATTTGGATTTGCGCTAATTTAACTAATAGTAATTTTTATACCAAAATAAATAACAATCAGGTCGGGCTTTCATCGTAATATATTTATGTAGCTACAGTGAGGCAGGTTTTGGACTAGCGTGGGCAGGAAGGTCATCTATAACAAATTTAGCATTTTCAAAATCACCAATTTAATGCCAGCAAAACTGTTGGTCAAACGTTTGTTAGAAAATTAAATAATTACGATAGTAAGCAGCTGCGTCATCATACGGGTTTGCCAAAGGTTGGACCTGTTCTGCATATATTGCCAGCAACTGCGCACCTGAATCGGTAAGCTGAGGTGTGTATTTGTCACCTCTAGTTTTAAATACTTCCTTCTGTAATTTATGTTAAAAATAATGTAATGGTTAATATGTTTTTGCTAAATTAAATTTTTATGTTAAATTTTTGTTTTACACTTTAGGTATCTATATTGAATAATAAGACCTTTTAAAGGTAGTATATAGGTTTTAACCAATGAATGCAATGTTACTGTACTCGCTGATTTTACTTGAAGTTAGCAGAGAAGTTTCAAATACAATTAAGTAATGAATACAATAAAATAATATAAAAAAAGCGAATAAGTGTTCTTGTCATATATGTATTATACATATATTGGTAGTAGGGCCTCGGAACGCCCGAAAACATTACGGCGCCGACATAGTCTCACTTAGAATATAACGCGTCTCGTGCGCATGCGCGAGAATTCAAACTCCGCCTTTAGAAGCGAATTTTAAACTTGACCACTTCCCCATTGGGCAGACGACGCCCCCGCGCTTGCGCACAGCTCACCATTATACATTGAAGAGTTGGTTGTCTGTCTCACTTCCTTCGTGAGTTTCCCACTCATAGCCGCTAGCAATATAGTAAGTATTACATATATGGTTCTTGTTGGGTTTATGCATAACTTAGCAAGTAATCAAGTTATAACCAACTAAATTCCATTCGTACTGGCTACTAAGATTAAGAATTTGTATTACTGCCATCACAACTTAAGTTTAATTTGACTATAACCAGTTCTTGAACGGAAATGTCCAACTCAAGTTAATAATATAAGCAATTTTTTACCCAAATTATTTTTAAATGTTACGTTGTCATCTGGAGCTTGTTTTCGTTTTGCTTCTTTTAGTTCTTCTTTTTTCAGCAGGTAGTTCGTCTTCTGTAAACAAAAAACAGTAAACTTAAAAGTTTACTTACGTTAATAGTAGAATGCTGCATACATCTGAAAATGACGTACAAGTTTTTGAGCTGCGTTGCATCCTTCAGCCCAGACTCGCTACAGCTGTTAAACGTATTAAAAATGGTTTGCCACACATCTCCTTTCGCTTGGGTGGTAAACGCATCTGACGCTTTGTTTTCAATAACGTTCATACATATACCTGAAAGTGGGTAGGAATTGGGAAGGTGTCATAGAAGGAATAGGTACTAGCAACATGGAATTAAGTTCTAATAGTTTCGATGGGTCATAAGTTACATATAATATGAAACTAAACAGTAATTTATGTCGCCTTTTCTCGTTCAGTCTAATTTTTTCATCTCTTCCGTTTCTCCATGTTTTAAATAAACAAAGAGCACCAAATAAAACGTATCACAAATGAATCTTCAATTGCAATGTAAGGTTATGTCAAAGCGAACCGATTTATTGCCAAGCTGCACGAGAAAATCACTAAAAAAAGTAACTGCTGTTAGCTAACGTAAGAATAAAAATGTTTCTACAATCGGATAGAAATTAACATGACGCTAACGGTGTTAGCTAACATCGATGTTAACTTTCTTTTATGCAACCGGTCCATGGTGTGTCATTAATAAACACCTGTTTAATTACCGGTGCATATATAGACTGAATATTACTTATGTACTCTACGTTTTGGCAAAACATTCCGTTACAAGACATATTTTTACTAACTACTTGACTTATCTGACTTAATTTTCCATCGTCGTTTATTTCAGGACACCCTTCGGCGCTAGATTGACCTTCTTGTTTGCCTTCCTGCATACAGTCGACGTGTGACCTGTTCTGTTGCATACGAAACACTTCCACTCCTTAGCTGGACACTTAGCTACTGGGATTATGATTCCTTCTACATCGGAAACATTCCCAAGCTTTGGGGGTAGACTTGGACTGAAATACCTTATCCACCCTCGTACGAGCATCACCTTCTTTGGCGCATTCCCATGGTGTACTTATTTTGTACAACTCCAAAACCTGTATAGACATTACTTATACTACAATATACATTCATAGCACACAGCAGTCGGTGTTAGTGCACCATTGTGTCAGGAGTGTGTCTTGGTGACGTGTTGACCTTGTTACTTTATATCTTAGGTCTGTGGTTCCGAGTAGATCACAGTTAATTTGGTACGGATCGCCAAGGCTGCGGAAAATTTCCGGGGACTCAGATTCGAACCGAGGACTTGCTCTAAAAACTGAGCTATCCGCGTTCTTTCACTAAATAAATACATAATAAATGAATGAATAACTATTCTTTTTATATTTTTCTCCTCTAGTGTTTTTATTTACTATTGTTGCGTTCCTTTATTCTTCTTCCCTACCTTCTTCTACAGTTATTAATTCTTTAAAAGATTTTCTCCGTTCCCTCGTATGTTTTCTCTGATATCACTAAACAAATTCCCGTCCTTATATGTACATGCAATATTTAACTTGTTATTTGTTGATAGCTGACTTCTGTACTACTTCCATGTTCCATTATTTGTTTTTCTTTACACCTTCTATTAGTTATTCTCTACATTCGCTTACACCTTTTTCGTTTTTCCATTCTATCTTACTCTCTTCTTACAAGAGTTGTTACGGCCTAAAATCGAGTTTACGACACAAGAAAAACATGGCACCACGTTGGGATGCCAGCTTATTACAGCACGAAATATTCTTTACGACAACACGCCTGTTTGTTACCACATAAACGCGACTTTACGGCAGAACACTAATTAGCTAGCGCGTAAATTAACTCAAATTCGGGAAAGAATTACATAAGACCGCTGCCGCAACGCCAAAAAAAAAGCAGATTATAGATGCCAAGGCGCCACCACATTAATACAAGGGAAACATACACAAGTGAGCCCACTGTGGAAAGTGGAAGCTGATGTTTACACCTTATAATTTCAATCGTGCAGTGTTTGGTCTTTGAGCCACGAACAACAGCATTGAACTTACCTTGCGAGAAAACTGTTATGCAGCTTGCTAAACTCCTTTTACAACAGAAAACACATACAAAAATCGCATGCAAATATCGTAACATCACAACGAAAGCACAGTTAAATGAAAATGAACTGTATTAACAATAATATGTCAGTGAACAATGGTTTAGTAAATAGGGGTACGAAATAGGTTAGTAATGGTTAGGTTAATATTATGTAACGACTTAAACTAGTTCAATGCGGTAGACTTGACAGCAAACAAACGGCAAGCAGACGGTAGCAACATTAAATGATCAAAACTCTGACTCATATACAGTAATACTCGACGGCAAACAAATAAACGTGGCTCAAATGTGATACATACTTCAATTGCCACAACTTTAGGTTAAACAGTAACACAAAATTTGACAGTAATTAAAAACTGCAATGGTTCAAATGGTAAATGCTACAATGCGCAAACTGTCTGACACTTCTGAAAAACACTACCTACACTGAAATCTAGGCACTATAGAAACTACTACAATAAAAGCGGAGAAGCTCTTGTAGCTGAGGTCAACGTCCAACAGAGCTGCAGGTAGTCGCCTCCAAACAACTGCTCGAAGACGCTCGAAGAGACTGCACAATAGCAACGGGAAGCTGTCGACGGAGGGGGCTTGAACGATACTAACATCCCCAATCGAGGTTGATACGAAGCCCGGGACGACACGGTAAGGGTTCTACACCGTAAACGGGACATCCTGATGTCAAATAAGCCGACAAAGATGTCCACACACAAAAATAATCCGCCGAATGGCGAGAATCGATGCTGCCAAAATAATACAAATTAGACGTAGGTTCATAATAATTAATATGTTCACAAAGTACCTTACCTTTTGAGCTCATAAAATCTCAGGTGCAGAACTTTATATGGCACCACCTTCACATGGTTTTCGTTTTACTGAATTTATTTCAGGTCTTTAAGTTATCCTCAATCTTTAAATAAAAAATACATTTCATTTGTTCCACTGCACATCGCACGCTGAGAAAATATCTGCCACTTGGTGGTCTCGGATCTATGCTAGCCCGTACCCCACAATGAACACGTATGTGAGAGGTTCCAGGCTCCTCCAACCTTTTGATGTGGTCAATTGCTTACTAGACACAAATTACAATAAATGCAAGCATACCATTACAATCTTCGTGGGTACCTGGAGTAACAGCTAACCGCTTTTCCGTTTCTCGCGCTAACAGAACCCATGTACTCTATTGAATTACGGTTTTGATGAAGTTTCTAATGTTATACTTCAATTTATTGTAATTTTTTTACGATCGACCAGATAATATGCGGTTTCTGGAGAATTCTTTGTCCAGAAAGTACCTAACCTTTTGCCGGTCAAGATCGGAAAACGGACACCACGGACCGGTAATAGTATATTACAGCCCGAGATGGGAAGTGTTTCATTACTGTCGAGAGATTAGTTGATTGAGACGCGAAGCGTCGAAATCAGCTATTATCTCGAGACTAAGGAAACTTCCTGTCGAGGTTTGTATACTATTTTATTCGCAACCACTTTATTCTAAACAATAATTGCAAAAATTATTATATTATGATACGACAGGTTGTGACGCGCATGAATGGATCAACGAGATTCCCAGTGTCCCTACCTACTCAGCGGTCGGGAATTTACTTCCCGCACTTAAGCGGGAAGTGAGTGCAGGAAGTAGCGGGCTGAAATGTACGACTTCCCCCACTCAAATGAGGTCAGGAATGTTAACATTACATATATGGTTGCGAATAAAAGCTTTTGCCGGTCCCTGATGCCTTCGTTACTATGGAATCAAGTGTGTGTTATTGTTTGGATAAGTCAAATAATGGATACTAATGTCATAATTGTTTTGAGTTTGCGAAAGTGAATTCACATTGAAAGTATAAACTCGGATGTCGAAATAGTATATTATACATCAAGGTAGCAAAGGGCAGTATTATAACCTGAGCGCATATTAGACACTGCGCGCAGTATCTTAAGCGCGAAGGTTATAAGACGATTCGCTACCGTGGTGTATATACTATTTTGCGCACTACCAAACAGCTTAATACCTAAATTTCCAACAAATTTCGAAAATATTTTAACTGTCAACCTGACAATACCGCTCTTTAAAACGTCAAAATTAAAATAGTCATATTTGGTAACTTAGCAATTTATTAGTTACCACGGTGAAAATTGTTTATTTTACTTTCTCTCCCGTAGTGGAGAAAAACAACTTCACGACCTAAAGATAGGCCAATAACGGTGCGTTCTGAGACTAGTAGTAAAAAAAATTGTACGATACACGACCGGAAAGCGTTTTGCAGGTCTCCCCAAGCTTCCATCTGGAATCTATTTGGCTCGACCTGCAAAATACTACATTCCGGTCTTGTAACGTAAATTACTATCATGTCTCGTAAGCAATCGCCGTGTCTCATTCTCTGTATGTGGGTATATTAGCTGTCATTAGAAACGTACGACGTATGTACTTTCTAAATTTATACTTTCTTTTTTATTTCGCTAACGTACCCAATTATTTACGGATAAAGCCATTGCCTTGTCGTTAAAATTTGTGGCTTTTTTTTCTGGAGAACGATAAGCTGTACTCTTTCTATGATTGCCTCTATTCGATATGACTTAGTCGTGTAACCGGAATCCACGGCCCACTCCATTTAATAGCTTTTGAATACGAAGTGGTGGTTATTTTAACTAGGGGTGTATGCTTCGCCTAATCAATACCGAGCGCTTTTAATTAAGTAAATCATTATGTACTTACTCTAAAACTCCGTATACAATCCGTTTGTTGGATCTTCTGTATTTGTTTATATAATGGTAATTTGCAACTAAAGCATTCAATGTATTTGTATTGACGCCCGTGATTTAAACATAAAGTACGTCTAGCAAATATACAACTAGTAGATTATTAGGACTGCTCGTCAAGCAAAGCAATGTCAAACTATTGCTCGCAGTAAAATGAACACGTATATATTTAAGAGTGTTTGGATGCTATCGCTGTTTGACTGATTTCACCGATGCAGATAAATAATCACAGAATTACGGGGTTGTCGTACTTGAAACTTGTTTTACTAATTCATATTAAATCCACCACGGTTCTTGGTTTTACTTACCCTACCGAAGACTTGGACAGTTTCTATTTATGTTTAATGAAAGTTGCAGTGTTCTTCACATATCAAAAATTCTAATTTCCTCCTTTTAAATTCAATAAAGAGAAAGGACACAGTTAAGAATAGTACATATTTATTATTTAATCGCATTATAGTACCTTCAGACTATATAATTAAAAGTAAAATTACAACATATTCTATTATTCTACCAATTATTTAAATTAGATTGTACCTTAAAATTATATTAATGCGATTTGATAAACGTTATTATAGGTATTACACTACAAAAATAAAAATGTATACAAGTACATAAAAAATTTAATGGAATAAATTTTGGCTGGTAATATAGATTTCTAAATTATTTTCAATAAAAAATAAACCTGATAAGAAGAAAAGGAAAATTCTGCTAAAATGTAATAATTAAAGAAAAAGAGTTTTATTTCAGTAGGAGTTTATATACATAATAAATACACAAATTTTGAATTACCTACCTATCCTTATTTACGAACGGTAGTTACCCATATCAAATACCATCAGAATAGTTTTCAGAATCAGATTCACTATCACTGTCAATGTTTATAATAAGTGGTCTAACTTCACCAATAACTGCTTCTCGATTCCAATATTGTTCACATTTTTAGTCCAAATGAACGGCCCGAAATTATAATTTTTAGACTGAAAATAATCATAGAGACTTAAAATCGACTCGTCAACATGCAAACTAGGGCGATGCATCTTTTAAACTACAAAATGCGCTTGACACCAAATGTTTGGCGAAACTAATTATTTGCAATACTCAAAATTTGCAGTAATTACCAGTCATTAATAGATTCGTATTATTGGCCTGTGTTTAACTTTCGCCAAAGAAATATTGTAATGAGGTAATGACAAATATCCAAAAATGTTTCCTTAATTGTAAATTCTAAGAATTTAAAACCAACGGCGTTTCTGTAACATAAACGATGAAGTGCACCAACAGATTTCGTGCTTCATCTATAGGATCATCATTATACAGTAACAATGCAGTAATAGTTTTATGTTCTGGTAATACAGTGGTGGAAACAAAAAGCGGCGCAGTGCATAATTTAGTTTAATAACTGAGTCACTTCGAAACTAAATCCATGGCAATGGAATTTTAAGCGCTAGAGTTGTATATTCGCTAGACGTGCATCTCTTTTGGCGTCTTGAGTATCTCAACTAACCTCGGTAGTTCTGATGGGTGTGTCAGGTCAGTTATAGACCTTTCGTTTACTTGTAATTATTAAGTGACAAGTGACTTTACTTATTGCTTTTGTCGGCGGCTTTTCTCCGGCTTCCGATAATGGGCTGGTAATTTCTCTAGTAGATTGCGACGTAAATGTTGCCCACGTTCTTACATTTGGCTTAATATTATTGTAAGAGTAAGTATATTATCTCTTTCCCCCCGTTTCCCTTCGTTGCTCTAACTTTTCAATTTTCTTTTGTAATTGGATTTCTTATTCCACTCCTAAACTTATTTATTTCATCATTGTTAATTTATTTTTGAGCTACCAACTTTCTTTTACTTGTTTCCCGGTTACTTATCTGTGACGAAAAGATTAATTTACTGTATCTTTGTTGGTTAGTGTGACAACTAGTAATGGGCATAACCGGACAATCTTCATAACCGAATTATTTGCATTCGAATAATATTAATAACCGAATGATTATTTGAATAATCATTCGAATAAATGTTGGCTCTCGATTCGTTTCGATTAAGTCAGCCGGTTTGCCGGTTGGCGGTTCACCGTCATCTGCATCGACATCGGTTCACCGTCATCTGCATCGACATCGTAACTTGCAGATAGCAGAGGAACTCAGTTAATAGTTAATTATTATAATAATTGTATAAATAATTTTTATTTGATTTCTAAGGTTGATTAGCCCGATTACTCGTACATTCTTCTAATCTATAACCAAAACATAATACGTACGGTCGGCGCCTTAGATATCGGGACACGTAATATGTTCTTCTAGTCTTTGGAGTATTCTTGCTCCGGTTACTTCATTAATGTGAGATGGCATTTCATAATTGACAAACAATAAACAATCTGACGTAACAATTAAAACCATAATAACTGTAAAAACCCAGTTTACACACTTAAAAAATACATGCAAAATATTCTATCATAATAGTGTGTAGTGCCCGATTTCTAAGGTGCCACCCGTACATTATGTTATATGTATTGGAAATTAAGAGGTATTTATTAAGAAGTGTAGAAAGAAAGAAATATGAGGGACTGCTTGCTAATCGCAATAAAAACAGTGGTAAAACGTTTATCTTTATCGATCGGGCGGGTTAAAGGCACCGCCTCTTGTTTTGAACCTTTGGAGGTGTAAGCAAATAAAACATTGTTTTATAGCTTGATGCGTTTGCAGCTTTTAGGCGTTCAGGTTTCAGGTCCCCAGAATTTGATATTTTTTATGATAGGAGGTAGGTACGCGATAACCAAATGGTGTTTTCAGTACAACCTGCTTTGTTTATGAGTTATGACGTATTTATATTTACAGAATTTCGAGCACTGCGTAGGTCGCTGAGATATGGCACGTAGTACCTTTGAATAGAGGTTTTATATTCAAAGCGTAGTACGTATCAGCATGAGGTTATTTTTCATTCGAATACTTGGAACGAAAACCGAGTTACATAGGTTATTTCAATAACCGGATAACCGGTTACTTTTCATTCGAATAAGCCCATCACTAGTGACAACAACAAAATAGCAGGTCCGTGATTAATATAGCGATACTAAGACTGTCAGCGTAATGGTTCAATTTCAAATACTAGAGCTTACACAGCGTCAGCCTGATGGCTCTATTTCAAACACTAAGAGCTTACACAGACTTTTTGTCACTGGTCAATGTCAAATACCGTGAGACCATTTAAATTTTGAATTAAAGTATACGGGATTGTTTTATACGATTGTGGATCCTGCCAATTGACTCGCTGTGTAAATTAGAGGTTATGTACACATTTTCACGTTTAGGGTTTTAGGGTATTCAAGAGGAAAACTAGGAATTGAATTTTAAAAATCATCTACGCAGCGTTGTATAGAATACTTCCATTCGCCATTTTTTTGCCGTTCAGTGTTCTTAAAATAACTCTCAGTAAGAAAAATTTTAGTTTCAGTTTATAAATAAGTACTAGGCTCCTACACAACATCAGTGATGGCTCAATTTCAAATTCTAACAGCTTACATAAAGTCGTTTTTGATGGTTTAGTTTGAAATACCAAGAGCTTACACGGACTCATCGTCAAGGATTTATTTCAAATATTAAAATCTTCCACAAATTCGTGGTGGTTTCACTTCACATACTAAGAGATTACCTGAACTCATCGTCATAGTTCAATTTCAAATACTAGAAGCTTACACAAACACACCATGATGGCCCAATTTCAAATATTTTTTATTTTAATTAGATATGTTTATTTAATATTGCACTAAGTTTGATTTCATGTTTGCATAAACCAACAGCGTTTATTTCATTATTTAGAATGATATAGTGTACTGCAAATGGGAAAGAAATAAATAGATACACCAGTAAACCTTACTAAGAAGCTGCTTTGAATCTTTTTAATAAATTGATAAAATAAGAGTTACTTAAAGTGGGAGCCGTTTACTATTAACCTGGCAATTCCGCAAGAAATAGCTATTTTGATTCTTGAAAAGCTACGGGTGGTATTAGCATTTAAAAAAATATCACTTACACGAGTAACCCTTATGGACAGTCAAGCATTTTGTGTATTTAAACTAACTATGCAATACCTGCTCAGCAGATTTTGTAAGTTCACAGCTTGTTTAGTTATTAACTTTAATTTCTTCCTATCTTTAACTGTGAGCTTCCAGTTCGTGATGTATATTAGTTCATAGAGTCTATTAATTTGCTTTTATGTTTTCCTTGCTTCCCCTTCCTCTATTACATGTTTCAATAATGTTTTTGTGGCCTTGTCTTCATCCAATAGTGATGTAATTATTTGTATTACACTCGGTTCTCTGCATACACATATTATATTTATACAGTCATCCTTCATTGTTAGGTACTGGCCTTCCATATTTTCAGGTAATGTTAAAGAATACACAGAGATCAATTTTTAAGCTTTTAATTGTTACATTAGATATACAATACTTAAAAATTTCACAGCGCCAATATTGTTATTTAAAGCATTATTTAACAATACGTATAACGAATTTTAAAAATACTTGCTGTTGTATAAACACGCAATACAGGATGTTATAATGAAATACTACAAAATTCCAATCCAAACCGTGCCAGTCACGTCACATGCTTCTATAGTTAGATTATTGTAACTTAGGTACAGTCGTGTTCAAAAATGTGTTGTACAGAGATAGTTGGAAATTTATTGGTGTTTTCACTCAACAAAGGACCACACTATATCATTAACTAGGTAGACCTAGATGTATGCTTTCAAAATATTTGCATATGCAATACTTTCTTTTTAATTTTGTACAATTAATTCATATTCACAAATCACAAATGGTGTACAAAACTTTAATGAACACGCCTGTACATGTGCTATAAATAGCTTTGGTAACTAACGATTTTTTCAGAAATGTATAGAATTTGTTGAAAACACCCTGTACTTTTAAAGAAGCTGTTGGTTGTATATTGTATTATAAATGAGAGAAATAGGCCATTATACATGAGTAACACTTTTGTCTCAAGAGGGAATAATGGCATTTCACTTACGTGTGATTAATTATATGACGCTTTACCTTACAGTAGCGGCTTTTGATATACTTTATGTAATCGTTTTCAGTGACTAAAATCGCTATTATTTATAAGTGACAATACGAGTAACATATTTCACTAAACACTGCTACTAATTACATGATAGTTATATGTCAGTTAACACTGTACTGTTTTCGAATTTCATTGTACAAAAATTGGTTCTCTAAAACTAAACATCAAGACGTAAGTGAAATGCCATTGTGCACTCGTGACAATTATCAAACAAAAGTAACTAGCGTAAGATTTCTCACTTATAATGTAATGTTAAAGGTCAAAGTTATTTACATGTACAGTTGCTCATAGAAGTATAAAAATAGTTAGAAACTAATCGTATTTTAGGCTTACAAAAAATATAGAGCTTTTACATATAATATATGGCAATGCATTTTTGTTACCGAACTAATTATTTGCAATACCCAACATTTTCAGTAATAACTCTAGTACCTACTATTGGTCTATGTTTAACTATCACCAAAAAAATATTGCAATGAGGTGGTGGAAACGGAAAGCGGCGCAGTGCATAATTTAGTCCAATAACTAAGTCACTTCGAAACTAAATCCATTGCAATGGAATTTTAAGCGCTGGAGTTGTATATTCGCTAGACGTACTCTAATCACAGTATATATTGAAATGGCCTTTAGCCCGTTACACAACTCTGCTTGCAGAATCAATAATTTAAAGCAAGTCAATAAAGCACAGAGCTGGGGTAAGCAGGCATCTGCAAGAAGTCACATTAGAAATTTTAATTTATGATTACATCGGTACAGCATTGCCGATATTAAATGAAATTATTTTAGAATGAATGGCAATAAGGCAGAGCTCAAATCGTAAATTAGATTCACAGTTTTATCAATTAACGTAAATTAAGAGGTTGGTGCAATGTAAAGCCAATAAATAATTCAACAAATCTATCACCAAAGGGATTTATTACATGCAGGTTAATTAAATTTGCATATCAGTTTAATTAAATAGGTACAGTTCTATGAACTTTTTAAATAAAGGTAAAAAGGAAAGAATGTTCAATACAGTGCAAAAAGAGCACAATACTAGATCGAATAAGGCTAGAAGAAAAGGGAGCAGTGATATTTGAAGATTGGTGAAATTCAGACAGGTTTTATAAAACTGCAAGAAAATAACACTACAGGAAATGGACAAGATTTGTGTTTATAAAAATAAGTCAGTGTAATGACAGTTAGGCAATTGTTAACGAATGCGAGAAGAAACAATTGAAATAAATTAATTCTGTGACAAGCTATATTGTGTCTCCAGTTTATTTGAATTTTATACCATTTAACATTAAAATAAATTAAAAAGAATTATACCAGCGTAATCAGGAGTTCACAGTGCACATGTGAGAGTGTGGGTGTAAAAATCCATCACATTAAAAATATTTTCTCCGGTGACCGCCTCCGACAACATCGGCAGCCAGCATCCAGTTTCCGAGCTCCAGTTGCAGGCTTCAGCCAAGGTCCAGACCCTGAGAGAGGGTGTCAGCAGTTCGGTCCGGTGTGTACGAGGCCAGCACAGCAGTCGCAGCATCCCGGGGGCCCAGCATCCAGCAGCCAGCAGCAGGAGAAGCTGTCCGAGAAAGTTGCCGCAGCCTAAGGTTAGGTCAGGTTAGTGGTGCCAAGCGTATAAGCGTACTAGAGCTACGAAATTTACCATGAGGAACGAGCCCTATGAGAGGAAGCCGATCCCAGTATTACAATACGTCAAAATAGAGCAGGAGTTCCAGAAATTGTGAAAATATAAGTTGAGGTTATGTTAGGGACGCGTTGAAAACATCTGAATTGCGAAGGAATCCGCCAACGATCTAAAACCAAACACGATTAGGAACGCTTAATAAAGCGCGTGATTTGAATTACCTGTTAATTTGTTCATGGATTTGCTTTTAAATTCACTATAATCACACAGAAATGAACTGCACATAGAATCGATTTGCTGATAGATATTATTGACAGAGCAGCAAGTCTGCGTGTTTGCTACTTCTAAATTTCACAGTCCAGTGGCGTATCACGGGAATTTTTATTTTGAATAAATAGGTGAACCCAACCAGATTTTGAGTCCATGCCTACCGGAAAATAGAGCTAGCCATAATTTATCTAACTTGCAGATGTGCGCAATACTAAAAAAACAAAACACTGAATTCAATGAACCCATTGATACAGTTATAATTATTTACTTTTAATCAGTAAAAATTTGATATCAAATAAAAATAAAAATATGTGTAGGGTGTGTATTTATTTATTAAATCATCATAATCATAAAATATAACATAAACCTTTGCAATATATTTGTAAACAAACTGAGAAGTATATATACTGTGCTCTAAGTACATAGGGCAATTGCACTCGGTACTTAAGCGACCCCTTAAATCCGTACTGACAGGTGCACTCGCTCTTGGTAAGTTAATTGATAAACTGCTTAATCATCTAATGAGGTTCCTATCTTTTGTTTGTTTAAAGTGGAAACTGAGAAAGTGAAACTTAATTGCATTGAAAAGTCAAAGATGGTTTTATTGCAATAATTTTGGGGTCTATTGATGCAACTCGTCCAAGTGAACACTGTTCTAAACTGAGTTAGACCAGTTTTCACTCTTGTGATCTTAAAACTGGTTTAATTGAAAACCACATGTCTTAATGTCCCGAAAATCCATAAGTAAGAAACCCATTACTCCACTTAGGCTCTGATCCGCTATTATTAATGTCCCAAACGGGACAAGGCCCGCTATACCACTTTCACAGACACGCTTTATCTTCTTACGTCCCGACTGAGAGTAGTCTTCTTACATTCGTTGCAGTCTCACTTTACCAGTTTTCAGTTAAACCAGGTTTAATAACACAAGAGTGAAAACTGGTCTAACTTAATCTAGGCCAGTTTTCAGCTAAACCAGTTACCAAGTACCCCTAATGTTGTACCAGTAATGACCTCTCATTGAAAGGTTAAGCCGCTTATCTGCCTAACTGTTAATGACGAGTGCAGTTGTCTAGTCGGATTTCAGTACAAATATTTGTTATCAAATTAACCTGGGGTCGCCAGTGCAGTTTGCCTGCGCCCGCACTAATTCAATCAGCTTTTAAATGGTTTTTGTTATTTTCAAGGAAAATGCTTAGAATTTGTAAAAATATTAGATGCAGTTTTTAAAGCTCAACAAACTGTGTATTCAATATTTTGCTCTAAAATAGCTGCGAGAGGAATCAATGCAATGTGCACGGTGTTTTAAAATGTGAAAATGTGAGATTAACTGTAAGCACAGTACTGTTACGTTCGCATCACATTGGGTCACCAATAGGACGGGATCGAGCAAAAAATATTGTTGAAAAAAGTTGAATGTACTTGGTCTTACAAACAAGATATGTTCTTTCTTGACCTAGAATATTTAATTTCATTGTGGGTTATTACCATAAGTGGTATACACTCTCTTACCTTTATTTTTAATGTTTTTGACAAAAAAAATTATCACAGTTGTTTCAAAAATGAAAGAAGTTTTGTTAAAAATAAGAAAAATGTGAAACTGGTACTTTACACGAAGTTCTAATGGGCCATTTTCCATCCCACTGTATAATTTCATATTTGAAGCATATCAAATATATTTCCCTTTATTTTTCGTCTGCTCTGAATGACGTCATCTATAAGAAGGCTATGCATCATATGTACGTGCAATATATCGTAACTACAGTTAAAACGAGAGACCTTTCACTTGCTCTATGACTATCTGGTTAACAGTAATTCATTTTGCAGCAAACATTTTTATTGTTCATTTCTGGTTATATAAGAATTTGTTTTTTTAATTAAATTATTTAGAATTTCTTTGAAACATCTAGTGATTTTCTAGGCCTTCTACGTTTTGCTGAATCAACGAAGCCATAGCAACATCGTTGTTTCTCACTGCCAGTTCCAAAGCAGTAAGACCTTCATTGTTCCTGATAGCAATATCTGCATGATTTTCAAGAAGCAAGGCTGATGCACCTTTATAAAAATCTTTTGTAAATACATCATCATCCTCCCCGTCCGAAGAGTCATAATCATCACGCTCTTGCGTAACGCAATGCAAAGCAGTACGTCCGTCCGTATCTTGCAAATCAATATTCGCACCATTATCAAGAAGGAGTTTTAAAGCTGCGATTTGTCGTTCGACGTCTAATTGATTGTTGTATCGTTGATCCATAATTGCATAATGTAGAGGTGCTCGCTTATCAGAATTACGTACGTTTACATCTGATCTATTCAGACTATTGTTCAACAGCAGCTCTTTCAACAACTCATGACATCCAGATTTAGCGACATAATGTAAAAGTGAATCGTTGCTCGCGCATGTTTGTTTTACAACAGCACCTTTCGAAAGAAGCACTTTAGCTGTAGAGGTTTGTTTGTGCTTAATGGCTAAAGCAAGGGGAGTTTCATCTTCAAAATTGCATTTATTGATGTCAGCACCTGTGTTTAAAAAGTGTAACACCAAACTCTCATCGCCCGCCACAGCCGCGTTATGCAAATACGAACTACCCCTATTGTTTTCCCCTGTATTCACAGAGGCACCGCAAGAAAGCAACAATTTTGCGGTTTTTATATTTTTCTGTTGCAGAGCTAACATCAAAGGCGTATCGTCAGCATTGTTTTGTTTGTTGATACCGAAACCTCCGTCTAAAAGTGTAAGGATCAAGTCATCATCACCAGCTATAGCTGCATAATGCAAACAACTAGAACCTTCCTGATCTTCAACGTTGATATCTGCTCCGTGAGATAATAGTAGTTTTGCTGTTTCTATTTTTTTTGCCTTAAGCGCAAGGAGTAGAGGTGTATGGTCTTCACGATTTTTTTCATTAATTCCAACGCCTCCATTGATTAATGCAGAAATAACTTCATCGGCGCCTACTGCTGCAGCATGGTGTACACATAAGAATCCATCTTCACCCTTTATCCTTACATTTGCATCGTAGTGAAGTAGCAAGTTCGCAATGCTTACTTTATCGTTTACCAAAGCGAGATGCAATGGCGTGTTGTTGTTGTTGTCTTGAGCGTCGATATCCAAACCCTTTCTTATGAGGTCTAGAACAAGATCATCGTCTCCTATTTTAACTGCATGATGTAAACAGGAATCGTTATCCAAATTTTTCAACTTGGGATTTGCTCCTTTGGAAATTAACAGCTTTGCTGTAGACAAGTGTTCGTTACTAAGAGCAAGAAGTAGAGGAGTATCGCTGTTGTGCGTCTGCCTGTCCAAATCACACCCTTTCGCAATAAGCTCTTCAACAATATCGTCGAATCCTGCTTCAGCTGCGAAGTGCAGACAGGATTAGCCCTTGTTGTTTATTATGCCGACATCAGGTTTATTAATAAGTAGTAACTTTACTGCAACCAAATTCCTCTTTTGAAGTGCAAGAAATAGTGGCGTGTTGCCTTCACTTTCGATTTTGTTCACATTCACTACGCTCGAGCTTAAAATATCTTTCAAGATATCATCGTAACCTAGTTTTGCTGCGTAATGTAAACAGGAAAAACCCTTATAGTTGCGTATATTAGTATCGGCTTTCATATCAATTAACAATTTAGCAACATCTATTTTGCGTCTTGCAAGAGCAACAAGGACAGCTGTGTTGCCTTCTTGGTCTTGTTTGTTGATACCACAACCTCTGCGTAGAAACTCACGTACTATATCAACATAACCTGCTTTTGCTGCTAAAAGCAAGGCAGAAGAGTTCGGTGCTGTCAATGTCCAATCTGCACCATTAGAAAGCAGCATTTCTGCGGTGCTCAACTTTTGATATTTCAAAGCGTAAAGGAAAGCTGTATTGCCTTTATGATCATCGCGGTTGATGTCTAGACCTTGGTCTAGAAGGCTAAGGATTATGTCATCGTAACCTGCTTGGGCAGCAAAATGCAAGCATGAACGGCCATCTTCGTCTTTGGGGCGTACATTGGCACCACTACTGAGTAATATTTTAGCAGTAATATATTTTTTATTTTGAAGAGCTTCCAGTAACGGCGTCCTGCCTTGGTGGTTCTGCTTATTAAGGTCAAGTCCATTTTTGATTAGATCTAAGACTATATCGGCGGCACCTGCTCTAGCGGCATAATGCAGGCAGGAATAGCCAATATTATTAGTTAGGGTTATATCGGCGTTATTAGCTATAAGCAACTTCGCAGCATTAATTTTTCCATCGTCTAGTGCGTAATTTAAAGGAAAGTTATAAACATATTCGTGGTACTTATTGATGTCAACGCCGGCGTTTATTAGCTCGAGCACGATATCATCATAACCTGCTTTAATAGCATGATACAAATGGTCAGCACCATGGGTGACGATGTCAGCACCTTTTAAAAGCAACAACTTTGCTGTACTGTGCTTATGACACTCGAGTGCGTTTTGAAAGGGTGTGCCATAATAATTCTTAACTTTATTAATGTCACAACCTTTGTCGATAATGGCAGTCACCAGTTCGTTTGCTCCTATTCTAGCTGCGTAGTGTAAGCAAGACGTAGAGCAGTAATTTTCACCTTCGTTCACGTTCACGTCCCTAGACAGTAACAACTTGGCAACGGCTACATGATCATTTTCGCAAGCAACAAAAAGAGGAGACTCACCCTCGTGGTTTACCTTGTTAATGTCTACCTCTTCTTTCAACAGTAGAAGCAAGATATTTTTAGCACCTCTCGAAGCTACGCAATGTAAGCAAACCTTTCCGTATATATTTTCGATATTGGGGTCCGCACCTTTAGAAAGTAGCAGCCTACACGTGCTTACATGTTGGTTATTTATAGCCAGCATCAGTGGAGTGTCGCCTTTTCCATTTTGCTTATTAATTTCAAGTCCCTTGCACAATAATTCCGATACAATATCATCCGCGCCCCCTTCCGCAGCATAATGCAAACACGAACTGCCTTCAGAATTTCCGGTTCCATCCGCACCATGATCAAGTAGTATTTTGGCGATACGTATGTTGCCATATTTAATGGCGATCAAAAGGGGCGTTTCGTCGCAATTATTTTCAAGGTTAACATCGCAACCTCTGTTAATTAAATCCAAGACAATATCTTCAAAGCCCATTTGAGCGGCATAATGTAGATGCGAATTCCCCTTTTTATCCTTGGTGCCATTTTTGTTGTTTAACAACATATATCTTGCTACACTTTTATGATCACGTGCAACCGCTACGCTCAGTGGTGTGTCATTATCATCCAAGTGATTAATGTCTAAACCTTTGCTCATAAGCAAAGACACAATATCCTCACATCCTTCATAAACGGCATAGCGTAAACAGGAAGGATTTATATCTGCACCCTTTAGCAACAGTAACTTTGCCACATTAACTTTAGTATGGCGTATGGCATGCTCCAGAAGGGTCCAATTGAAGTAACCAGCTCCTCTGTTAATATCAGCACCTTTGCTTAAAGCATATAGCAGAAGATCATCGAAACCACTTTGTGCCGCCAAATTCAAACATGAATTGTTATCTGCATCCCTGATAGTAATATTTGCCCCACGAGCAAGTAACTGTTTCGCAACACTTAGGTTTTCGTTTTCCAATGCAATAAATACGGGAGTTTTACCCCTGCTATTTTGCGCCTCGATATTTGCCCCTCTGTCAACAACTTCTAACATCACATCATCGTTATACACAGATTTTGAGAAATAATGCAAACAACAATCTTCATAATCGCTTGATGAATCAACATCTGCACCGTTTTCCAGTAATAATCTGGCTGTTGATATTTTATTGTTTTCTAAAGCATTTAGCAGAGGGTTTGCTCCATTTGGATTCTGCATGTTAATATCAGCCCCTCTTTCAATAAAATCGGTTATAATATCGTTTAAACCCATTTCGGCTGCATAATCCAGAGAAGACATGCCATCTTCCCCAATTAGTTTGAAATCCGCACCGCTTTTAAGCAGTAATTTAAGCGTGCTTGTATATTTGCCTTGGAATGCCAAAATTAAAGGCGTGTTACCATTATCATTTCGTCTGTTTATATCGAAACCTCTGTCTATGCATTCCGTAACTATATCATCGTAACCATTCTTTGCAGCGTAATGTAATGTCGAAAAGCCCTTTTTATCTTGTACATAAATATCTGCACCATGCGAAACTAGAATATTGGCTGTGCTTAGATTATTCTTTTTCAGAGCGTACAACAGAGCTGTTTTTCCTTTATCATTGGGTTTATTAATGTCCAGTCCTAAACTTAATACCTCCAATAGTACATTATCGTTGCCCTCTTTGGCAGCGCAATATAGTTGCAAATAGTCCTTTCTCGCTTCTACATCAGAATCTTCGGAAGGCAGCAACACGTCTATCAAGCTGGTGAGTCCTATCTTTTGAGCAAGTGCTAATGGAGTAACGCCATCGAGGTCTGTTTGATTAATGTCGGCACCTTTGCTAATAAGTTCAACAGCTATGTCATTCTTAGAGGTGTACACTGCATAATGCAGGCAAGTATAACCACTACTGCTATCCACTAAATGAACGTCTACACCCGCAGCGAGTAATATTTTAACGGTATCCCAATCACAATTCCTAAATGCTATAATTAGGGGTGCATCACCGTCGCCATTTTTTTTGTTAATGTCGGCGCCTATTTCTAAAAGATGACGTACAAAGTCGCTTCTATGCTCTCTTGCTGCCAAATGGAGGCAAGTATTGCCGCTATTTCCCGTTGTATTAACATTTTCCCTATTTACAAGAAGCATTTTTGTAGCTGTAAAGTAAATGGCGTCGAGAGACAACAATAGAGACAACGGCGTGTCACCATCGTTGTTCCGAATGTTGATGTCCGCGTTCCTATTTACAAGCTCACGAACAACTGCATCGTTCTGCGAAACAACCGCATAATGTAAGCACGAAAATCCTCTTTTATTAACAACATTAACATTAGCTCCCCTAGCTAACAACAATTTTAAGGCATCTATTTGTCTCATCTCTGCAGCTTTCATTGCTGAAGTAATACCTTCCTTGTTTTGTTTGTCGACATCCATTCCCTTATCTATCATCTGAGCGATAATATCAGTAGCACCAGCTTGAGCTGCATAATGTAAACAACTTGTACCATCTTTATTCTCTACCAAAACATCTGCACCTTTATCAAGCATTACTTTTGCTGTTCGAAGAGATCCATGTTGAAGTGCCAACATTAAAGCAGTGAGGCTCTGGTTATTTTGAATGTTAAGATTCACACCGTTCTTTATTAGTAGAATCGCTATCTTTCTAGCATCTCTTTCAGCAGCATGGTGCAAGTAGGTGCAGCCATCCTTGTCTGTTAAATGAGGATTTGCTCCATTGGATAGTAGCAGTTTTACGGTACTTGAATGTTTATTAACTATTGCACGAAGCATCGGTGTACTGTTGTCGTGGCTCCTACTATCAATTTCGGCGCCTCCATTAATTAGATCTAGCGTAATGTCATCTTCGCCCTCCTCTGCTGCAACATGCAAAGGAAAATAACCGTCTTGGTTGTCTGCAATGTTTGCATTTGCTCCTGTTGAAAGTAATAGCTTTGTACCTTGGGTATGTTTATTTTTAACTGCCAGTAGCATTGGCGTTTCACCACAACTGTTTTGTTTGTTAATGTCAAGACAGTTGTAGATCAATTCCAAAACGACATCGTTCGTACTAGCTTGAGCAGCAAAATGCAAGCTGGAGTAACCTCTCTTATTTACTATGTTAACGTCTGCATGGTTGTGAAGCAACTTAAGGGCAATACTTGAGAGTTTTTGTTTAAGTGCGAGAAGTAAACAGGTATCCCCATCATCATTCTGCGAATTAATGTCAAAGTGTTTTCTCTTTATATAATCACGTTCTCCACTTTCTGATGAAAAAAGTAACTGGTAATTTTGCTCTGGCAGTAAAAGCTCGGCGGTATCCGTGCAGTCGTGCTTAAGAGCATAATGTAAAGGTGTGTCGCCATCATCATTTTGCCTGTTAACGTCAGCACCTTTTAGCAAAAGTGTCTCCACAAGAATGTTGGACGAGTTCCGGCATGCCAAATGCAAAGGTGTATTACCGTTCATATCTACAACGTCCATATTGGCTCCTTTAGATAGGAGCACGTTTACATTGTCGACACATTCGTGCAAAATAGCACTATGAAGAGGAGTAAGGGAATAGTTGCCCATGTGATTAGTATTGGCACCTTGGGACAACAAATCAAAGATGTTTTCCATGGTACCGAAAGCTGCAGCTAGTCTGATGTCATAATAAGAACCTTTGGAAGACTTCATTTTCAAACTCTTCAGCAAACTAGATGTGGTGCTTCCTGGGAACTCCACCACATAAGTTCGAAGATCGTTTTCTATATTACTATCGTCATAATCCAAGTTGCTATAGTAGGCGTCAGTGCATGAATATTCTTTCAATTGATTATTCAGCAACTTCGCGCAGATATCACTTTTTACCAATGCCGTAAGAAAGGGCCTGTAATTTTGTAACTGGACACAACGGCCCAAATACGTTTTTAATTGGATCGGATTAACATCGACATTAATGGTTAAATCTTCTAGTTTTGAACAAATTGCATTTGCAATAGCGAGAGATTTACTTGCTATGGCATAATCTAGGGCACTATAGCCCAAAATAGTATCTGCACTGTTAGCATCTTTAAAATTTGGTAATTTTACGATTATATCCGCCAAGTCATCATGTACATCGATCACGTCATCATCATGACGCTTTGAATACGGTACTCCATAAAGGGCTGCTATATGCAACGCCGTCCTTCCACCTTTATCAACGGTTTTGATACTTTTGAAACCGGAACTTAGTATTATTTCTACTTCGTACGTTTTCCCACTCATAATGGCCATATGTAGAGGACAATCTTTCGCAAGTATGTGGTCAAAAACTCTAAAGAGATATTTGTAGTGAAGAGGGTGGTGAAACCGACGTTTAATTAAAATGTCAACTGTTTCTTTAATTTTGTAGTTGTTGCTGTGAAGATTTTCTGCAAGCCATTGAGCTGCTAAGTACTCGGCATGAATGCGATGTTCAAACTTTGAAACAATTTTGGTTTCTCCTTGATTCATATCGATTTCTATTAAACCCTCTTGCTGGAACATTTGAATTACATCTTTTTTACTCTTATAATGTGCATCTAGTTGTTCCCGTATATCAAATTTGTATAAATCCCGACTGTGAAACACCACTTCTAATGCTAACACCTTGTGATAACCATATAAAAATTGATGTATTTCCTCTGAAAACTCGAAATATTTGCTACACAGCGAATTTGATAACCGATTAGTAAACTCCCTGTAAAAATATAATAAATCGAATTTATGTTTAAGGTCGACTGTACCTATTTTGAGAGACGTTTTTAACTGGCTGACAACTGCATCTGCTAGCAGCTTCAGATGCAATGGCAATCCCGTGAATTTATAATTTTCATCATTAAAGTTTACCCTGGCAGTTTGCAGTAACTTCTCCACAAACTCGTTAATAATTCGACTTGGATTCTTTGCATTATATTCTTCATCTTTGGTAAGCTCCGTGAAGTACTTCACCAATACATCATTTTGCTCTTGCAAAGTGAGTCGCATTAAACTATTTGAAAGACAGCCCAATTCTTCTTCTAAATAAGGTGCTTCGTACGGACTCGTGGTTATCCATACACGATACATTTCTTTCTGCAGGCTTTTGACTATCCCAATTACTTCACTTTTGTAGCAACTGAAAATGTCATTAAACCCATCCAAAAGTATTAAAATTTTTTTCGCCTTGAAAAACATCTGATAAACTGAGTTTGTAAGCTCGATGTTAGTACAGTTACTTCTATTAAGGACGTCACTAAAAAAGTAACTTAAATGATTCGTTGCTGTTAAGTCGCCTTTTATTCTAATATTGTCAAAGTAGTCCTTGTGTTGATTTAAAATGATTGCCACTGTCCAAACATCATTTGGAAGAGTCAAAGCTATGGCATCGGTTAATGTCGATTTTCCCATACCACTGCAACCGCTCAGTATATGTGTGTGATTCATATGATTGTCATTGGTAAATTCAAGAGCATTTTGCAAGTTACGGCAGCAATTTATCAAATCAAAGCGCTGGTAGCGCTGAATGTTTCGTATATTACCAGACGATTCCTTCCATTCAAACCAATCGTTACCATAAAATAGCAGATGATGTTCGGTTCTTCCACTGTCTTTCCATTTTTCTACATTTTCGGCAAATCCAGTTTGTGTAATAAACACTCGATCCGAATCATAAACGCCCAATCGTTCTACTAAGTCACTTGTACAGCTTGCTGTATTGTGAATTACGAAAACTTCTTCGTTTACGTCATTTACAACTTCAAATTTCAGGATCACCTTGTACAGTTGCCTATCTGCATAGAACGTAGGTAAAGGTTGAAATTTGTCGCCAATACAGTAATTTTGTGATAAAATGTAAATGATATCTCTAGATTTTACATGTTGAAACATAGATTTGTCGACAAGTTTCCGAAATTCGACATTAGTTCGCCCCTGTATACTAACTTCTTGATTTAAAACTAGTTCCTGCTGATTTGTAGTTAAATCCAATAACGTTAAAAAGCTACCTGCAATGTTATATGAAAACGATACTGATAACACATTTCTGCTAATTATAATTATTTGAAGATTAATACAGCTAAATCCTTGCATAATTTTAAAGATATTTTCGTAATTATGCACAGTATCAGCTTCCAGAAGTAGTGGAATTTGATTTTTAAGCCAGAAATATTTATAAACCTCGGTCATTGTAATATGCTCGTATTTGTCAGACATAATTTTGAAATCTGGGTGGTTTTTAAGAAATAAATGTTTGTTCTTGTCTGGTAAAGGAGTGTTCCACTTAATTATATTCTCACCGTATTTTTTAAGTTCGTTACCCACGTATTGTTTTAAGAAGGTGACAACTTCACTGTCCCACTCCACAACAGTAACGGCCTTATCTCTAACAATATTGTTCCATACGCTTTTCTGTGGACAAGTATAAAATCTAAACCAATCCTGTGTTAAACTTAATTCATATTTACTAATAAACAATTGACAAAGTTTATAGACGATGTCTTGTTTAGACTGGCTACGGCAGCCATAAAAACTTCTGACGAATTCATCAAACTGTTCAGCAATTGTTTTGTAATCGATTTTAACCAAATTATAATCCGTAGCTAAATTTTCAATTTCTACCTCAATTTGTTTATCTAAATCCTTAATGTCTACTTGATTAACAAACATATACACACTACTATATACACCATCAGTATCTGATGGCTTCCAAGCACAGCCCCTCACCTTTGTGTAACATTTCAAAAAAGAGTCTATATCTATCTTGAACATGTAATCGATAATCTCACCAGTATCTAAAAAAGGCACCTTTGGGCAATCATTAACCAAGAACTCCACTTCATCTATCCTCCCATTAACAAAAGTTACAAAATTAACGCCGCTTACACTACTCGAACTAGAATCTAAAGGTAGTCGTAGACTATGTGCACTTTGTAGGCACTCCATAATGGAAAAGTCGCCACTCTCAGCTAGAAGTTCTGCTTCTGTGATGCGGCTCGACGGATTTTTGTACTTTGTTTGGATCACGCAGGTTTGACTTGTGTCTTCGATTTCGTGGATGAATAAAGCGTTTTCAGCAGGCAAAGAGCTGTTGCATTGTCTCGCTAAGCTCCAAAAATCTTTTACATTTTTACGTATGCAGTGAAGAAGAAGCAATTGCAATGTTTTGTATCCCTGGTTTTTGTCAGATTCCTGTAAAACAAAATATTGATGTAGCTTGTGTCAATATTTTTGTGAACTATGTATAATAACTATTAGTGTCAAGCTATGATTTTCTAATATTATTTTTGCACTACCTATATCTAAAGCCCTACTTTATTACTCCCTCAAAAGATGAGCTAAAGTGTCACTTTTTCTTCCTTGGGAGAAAAAGTTAATTTAAACAATTTACACAGTGGTACCTAGTAAATTGCTAAGTGTTGCTGGATTGTCACGTTCACATCACAGAATAAAAGCAGATTTTTTCAGAATCTGTGGCCCGGGAAAGCCGGGAGACTTCGTCCAGGGAATACACTTCATCCTGAATACTGAATGGCATTCTTTAGATTTAGACGCTTAGACCCTTCCTATACAGTATGTCCGCGGATTGAGTTTACAATACGTATGATTGACCAAAAATTTTCGAATTGGAATTTAATATTTTGGGATTCCGCCCTTCTTGGTGTAAAACTTATTTTTAGCTTACTTTCGATTTTTTAAAGTCAAGTAGGCCTTGAAAGTTGAGCAAACACTATTTTAGTTCTAGGTAAACTACCTTTTCCTAGACTACCTATATGTATAAGATAAGAGTAAAGTAAACAATGACATTTGGGGATCCAAAAAAATGAAGTTTGTCGGAAATACCATAGTTAACTACGTTACTTTGTTATTGTGTAGTTACACGTTTATTAATTATAGTTCTCCTTTTATGAAATGCATTCATACAACACATAGACAAAATTTATACAATTTAAGTAATATACAATAATCTATTAGGCATTTTATATTGTTTATTCGAATTTAAACTACCGTTACTTTTGTTGGAACCCTTACATTAATTATAATATGTCATTTAATACCTTAAAGAGATGAAACGATAAAAACATGAATTATAAATGAGTAATTAACGAAACTGCATGTGTTATGTACGTATTAGAAAATTCAAATAATAGAGAATAGCGACAAACATGTGGAGCATCTGCTAAAAAATATGTTTTTTGTTCTTCTTTGAATGGATTGTTAATGAAATTGACTATTTAGCAACATTTTCCGGCAATAATTCTTAAATTTCTCCACATGCCTCGATTGCAGCGCCCATTGGTTATGTTACCGAAATAGTATTTAAATCTATGTTTGTAGCATGTTCCACGATTTTAATTAAAATGTCCACGACTATTGAGCTGTTAGTGCTTTCTGACGTAAAGTAGTAAGCCACCATTTGCTTCCATCTAGTTGTGATACTACCTACAAATAATAAAATAGTGAATATTAAAAACCTAAGATTGCTCTAATATTTTATTAACCTAACACGAAAACTAAAGCTTTAGAAGCTAAACGATTGTCTTGAGTTGGCAATGTTACACCTCCCGTAAAAGAATTCGTGGCCACACAAAAGTCCATATTCTTTCTTATTTCCATTTCATCGAAAGCACGCAGTCTTTTTCGAAAATTCTGTTATAGTTTGAAATTGTAGTCTTTAATAAAATAAAGGCATCTGTTAAAATGCCAGGTTGAAAATTGAAATGCTGCAAATGGAAATTTAATCTGCGAATAAATAGGAAATGGAAGTGCTGTTTTCCTAAAATTATTATTATACCCACTTTGTCACATGAAAATCTCAGCCTTAATGACCTTTCTAAGGTTTTATTGGTGCATTTGTTACATTTATTTTAGGTAGTTGTTAATGTTTGAATTTGATCATTGGTAAAAGTCTTCTTTAATTGTGTTTAAAACAATTATTCTTTCTTTTTGTCTTGCAACGAAGACGGCTTAATTTTCTGTTATTTCGTCGCAATTTAATGTGTTGTACTACCAGAGATTCACACATTTTTTGTAATTAAAATCACATTGAGGCGAAATTTATTGTTAGCTTTAAGCTCACTATATCAATAAGGTACCGCCATTAGTGATTTTTTATATCTATCCTTGTCGCACAATTTTCTCCAACTGGGGATAAAAACACAATCGAAAGATCACGGCCTGCTGAAACGTTTGACAAACGTCACTGGCGTTTGTCATACAATTCAACGTTTTGTCAAATAATTCGGCAGGCAGCGCTAAAAATAATTAGAGACCCCAGAAATGAGAGACTGGCCATTTACCGGAAGTGACTAGATTCCCCTGGCGAAATGTTGGCAGTTGTCCACAAAATGGCGAATGTGTCAACTCAACTGTGCTTTGCAAGATTTCAATCAATGTAAGCATTTTAGTGTTATATAACTACTAAATGCTGATAATTTGTATTTCTAGCAACTGTAAGTAATGTATGTACTTCCCGAAGAATGTGAAATTGAAATTGTTACGGTATTAAAACAACTTTACGACACCCACCCAAGGTGAGCATCGCACCACGGAATCAGTCCTGGGAATCTGGCACACTTGCCCTGAGATTTGCTAAAAACAGACTAAAGGCCACGGCTGGAACGCTCAAGGAGTCGGGTGTGAGTCACACGATACGTTCTGGGCAAGCGTGTTGAGGCATATATAGGGTACGTCAAAATTATAAGGGCGCCACCAAACCTGACTTTAAATGGGCTCGGGTAACCGGGCTTGGACGGTTAGACGAGGCAACAAGTACGCTAGTTACTACTTGATAAGGGTACTCGAGAAGTATCGAACTCGGATGACAAAATCGATAATTTGAGGTTTGAATCGTTAGTTCGAGTTTGTGCTGCCACTGCGGGGGCGGCTGCTCCACTTACCTGCACACTCCACCACTCAGACGTCGTCGTACATCTAATCGTGACACTAGCTGTTTATTCTGAAAAAGTAAAGCATGCAGGGGTTGTACACAGTAATAAGCCACGCGCTTGCACACTTGTCTATTGAATGACGTTATACAGGATCAGGCAACGAATGGATCACCATACTAAACCTAGGGCTTAACGTAAACCCCAGCTGGAGGTAATCGCACTATAACTAAAGCGTACAAATGTTACACACAAAAAACAATATCCAAATAGAATATTACAAGAAAGCGTTCGAAACGCCTAAAATTAGCAACGCAGCGAAAGTCAATGTTAGCACAGTTACAAACCAAGAATGTACTACTGAATGAATGCGACCAAAGTCCATCGCTTACACGGCACATTCGCGTAAAAGGGGTCACGCACTGCACAGCTGATTCATTGCACGAGCGGGTGTTCTTATTCGCCACAGCTCACAAAGCGGTCTCAACAGGTGATGGTACCGTGCCCCCAGAGTACTGTTCAATTATTTCAATAAGCAAAAAGGCCGAACACATGGGCTTACAACAGTTCGAATACAAATTTTGACCCAGCCACCGCGCGAGCATTAGTCACGGGCTGCAGACAGCCGAAGCGTCTCGGGATAGAATAATGGCGGCCGTGAGGTCAGTGGCTTGTCCAATAATTAACTAAATCACGCCAAAGCGATCTAGAATGCGGTAATTTAGCAAGTTGGCCCTGGGCGATGATTACAAGCGAGGCAATTCAGTTACTCTGCAGCCGGCAAGTTGCACACATAAGTGCGAATACACACATGCTAATGAGTTCTGACCAAACGCAAAGGGGTCACTAAGTTACATAATCTCTTTAAATGGTACCTGGTATTTATTCTGGACTTCTCCTGAGCGGTACGGGTGGCAGTCAGCAGCGCCTGCATTTGCAAGCACATCTCCTTGGGCAAAGATTCCGCCGAATAATGGCGTAATATTTCAATGTAGTCACTCACATGGGATCGGTGTGACAGAAACGTATGGGCATTATTCACGTCCTGCAGCGAGACCCCAACAACTTGTAGGAATGAAAGAACCACTTCTTTTCACGACATGGCTGGACGTAGCCCCCAACGACAACGCCAAGGAAACGCGCCCACAAAACGACACGTGCGTCACACACAGAGCTTCCTGCCGACTCTCCTCTGCTTGCACCCAACATGCCAAACCTAACGGCCGCGTCGGTACGCCGCGCTTCGGCCAATCAGGATGCGTAAGCTCCGGCGGAAAAACCTGGATTTTACGCGCCCATTCAAATCGAGCGTGGCCCGAAAGAAGCGGACCGGGATGGCCGCGTCAGTATACAGGGTGATCAGAATCGAATGCGCAACGGGAGAGTTCGCGCTCGTGAATTTCGTGATGAAAGTTAAACAAAATGTTGGAATCAGATTTGAAGTACAGCTAGGCTGCACAAACGGCGCAGATAATTAGCTAGGTGGCTGAAGAATGCAAAATGGCTTAACAAAATGTTGTAAAGGATGTTGGAAGAGGCACAGAGAAAAGTGACTAGCTAAGGAAGAGTGTGAAAAGCAGTTGAAATTGGCAAAAAAATGTACATATTACTGAACAATCAAATATAAAGTTAAGGAGGAACAACAGAGTGTTAAATGACATGAACCAAAACTTGTTAGTGAGTCAAAATCGTTTGACGTTTGTGATGAAGAAAATTTTCAATCTGCAGCATTTATCAAGTGATAAAAATTTTGTAGGAGTCCTTGCAAAGTGATCTTCCTTGGGACGAAGAATTTTAAAAAGGAGTGTTGGTCGTTCAAAACAATATTGGTAATGACTCGGCTGCAATATGTATTAAAGATCATAGAAGAGTTTAACAGCGTTTTAACTAAGAAGGATGATAAAAAACAGTTTGTGTTAGAAGTAGTAAAGAACTACCACAAGAAATATCCAGACTGTAGCAAAAATAGGCTTTTATGCAACGTTTACCATTTTATTTTTTGAAGTTACTGTGAAGCCACGTATTCTTAATATTGTTTTCCTGTTTAATACCAATGTATTCCGTATCTTTGCTATATATCGTAATAAATTTATGAACATGTAATAGTACATCTATATATTTTTAATTTTCCTCTAGGTCTTCAAGATCATTGAGGCACGTCTTACGGTTATCCAATTGGTTTTAAATTTTACATGGCTTTTATTTTTCTATTTGGAAAAATGTTAAAAGGGTGAGATCGCCAGAATTTTTAAAAAATTCTATATAAATAAATACCACCCTAGTACATATGGAATGCATTTGAGTAAAGACAGCTTTAAAATCAATGCTAGAAAATATTTTCTCTAATACAATTGCGGATAAATGGATAGTCTACCTCAGGTGATATCGGGTAACTCATCAGTTCTAAAATCAGTTTTCTTTTAATAATATGACTTTTTTGTGTTACATATCTTTACCTCTCTACAAGTAAAAGAGCAGCAAGTATGCGCTTGCATTTTTCACCTCTTCCCGACTTGCACGTACACACGCAATTCCACAACCTGTACTCTAACTCACAACAGAAAATAGTTCATAAAAAACTAGGATTATTACTGGAATACGAAATAAATATTTACCTTCATTAAAAATTAGCTTGATTTCATGTGGATAATCGCGTATTTTCGAAATTTGAAGACAGTCCTACGATACTATTCTCGGCCCTCATTTTACCACATTTAATAACCATTTCTGCCCCTAACACCTTCCCGCCTTCTTTTAGAGGTCGTTTACTATCTTCAAGATAGTTTAAAATGCCTATCAAAACCACCTTGTAACTCATTTCAGCTTAAAACAATTCACAATTCGCCATTATTAAAAAGAACAGCGTTCTCTATACTAGCCAAATTTGCCCAATTTACGTTTCTGGAACCAATAAAACATATTTTCAATTGCAATTTTTTTGTTGATAATAAGTGACATAACCTAACAGATTCCTGACTTTACAAGTGCCATTACACCAAAAAGAAAATCCCCAAAAACTAGTGTCGTCCCTATTGCACTTGGGAAATTTGTATTTGTTATCCTTATCTCACAATTTTCTCACATTCTCACGCGAGGAATGGAATGGCGGTACCTTATTGATAGAGTGACCTTAGTTAGCTTCATGAATTGTAATTTTACCCAACATGATTGTTGGTATAGCTGTTTTTTTCATATTTTTGTTCTATTTTCGCTAACCTCCCACTGATCATTGTCGAAATGCTTTTCACAAATTCTTACACCCGTATTCGTAGTCGTTCGCCAGCGGCTCGCCGGCGAGTCGCCGGAGTTTCGTTATGAATAGTATGTTGGCGGCACTGTACGTCTATGTCAAATTCGAGGTTATCAGGTTAGGTTTTCCGTCAGTTTTGACAGAAATTGACACACAATCTAACCTGCTAACCTAGAATTTGACATAGGCGTACAGTGCCGCCAACATACTATTCATAACGAAACTCCGGCGACTCGCCGGCGAGCCGCTGGCGAACGACTATGAATACGGCTGTTAGTCTTTTGTAACTATAATTTTCCTTGCTGATCTTGTTTAGCCAAATTCTGTTCCTCAAACATCCTTAGGAACACTAGCTAAGTAAACACCATTTTCAGAGTGGCTCTTGCAACCGTGTACAGAGCAACCAGTCATGCTAAAACGATATTATTGAAAATTGGTCAAGAGAAAAAGGAAATTGAAAAATTACATGATTAACAAAATTATGTAAGGAAAAACCCTCAAATTTCGCCACTTATTTTACAAATTGATTACGAACTGCGTGTATTACTAACTTTGACAAGTTTAATGTAATGTCAGTTGAATGCCACCAATTTCAAACAATCAAAAACCTGTCGATCACTTCTAAATTGCATCTAGATCTATTGTACATGCATAGGGATCCAACCAATCAAATACTGTTGCTGCATTTGCCGTACTCTTATCCTACTTATTATATAGGTACTCTACCTTTTCCATTCACAGGTCGCCAAAGTGTTACTAAGAAAAGTTGTTCACAATGAAAAGTTATGGAGTTATGCAAATTTTCAGAATGATCGGCATACTTTGATAAAATCCAGTATTGATCAACTTCCTTTTGTGTCAACTTCATTTTCAACTTCGTTTTGTGTCAACTTGACTTTACAGAAACAAATCTGCAATTGAAACTACAATCATACCTTGAGATGGGTTAATGATCACAAAAACAAAATAAAAATCTGTTGTGATACACGCACACAACTTCCTTTTACAGTGATCTTATAATTAGCAAAAAATTTGATTTTATCGGTTGCAGGATATTAATCCCTTGTTTACATATACAAAAGTAGGCTGGTAACTAAATCATAATTGATCTGTACGGTAATAGTCCATTACCGTACATGCAACCATAACCATACAGCAACCGATAAACTATTGAACAAATCACGGATGTTATGAATCATAACAGCCTCAGATGTTTTAAAATCCTCGCTCTGCGAGTTCGGATTTCAATACAACATATGCCGGCAGTTATGATACTCATAACATTCCTAGATATGTTAATAGCTATTAAATTTTTAAGCATTTGTCAAAAATTTTCAAAAATTACAAATTTTACAAAAACGGTACAAAATAGAGTGTTAGTTCAAGAGACAAATTTTTTCTAGAATTTCAAGCTGAATTCAAAAATGTAATAATATACAGGGTGTTCTATCTAAAATAGGAGTTAATAAAAAAAATAGAAAAAAAACAAAAGAAACCCATTTTAAAAGTATTCAACTGAAAAATCACCTATCTCACATCAATACACATTAAAAATGTAATAAAAATGTAAAGTTTAAAAAAATCGTTAGAGCCGTTTTTGATAAAATCGAAAACACTGAAAAATCACAAGAGTAAACACCTACTTCCGGTTATGCGATTTTCTTCAAAAGCTTGCTGTCGCATCTACATAGTACACAAAACTTATATATGAAGTTTCAACGCCATACCTCTTTCCGTTTTCTAGATATTCTGTTCACAGACACACAGGCAGACACACACAGACAGACCAATGAACAAAAACATGTTTTTTGGGTTCAGGGGACTCTGAAACGTGAAGACCTGTTGAAAACTCAATTTCGAATTTTGGGGTGAATCCAATACTTCCTTTATTGTAAAAGGAAGTAAAAATATAAGGAATTTTTAATTAAATTATTAAAACAAAAAACAAGTATTAAGTTATTCTATTAACCCTCCACCTTTGTCGCTGCATAATTCAATCCTCCGTCGCAGGTCCTTAAAGCTATTCCGGATTTCCTGAATTGGTAAGGCGAATATAGCATATTTTATGCGATTTTTTAATATCTCGGCATCATTAGGTAAATTTTCTGCATACACTACTTGTTTTAAACGTCCCCACAAATAAAAATCGGCAATAGTCAAATCTGGGCTCCTTGGGGGGCCATAAAACTGGACCATTCTCACCCATCCAACGGTGACCAAATTTACGGTTTAACCAATTTACAACAATTTGTGAATAATGCGCCGGACAACCATCGTGTTTTAAATACATTGACGGCCGATAGTTGAGGAGGAGACTTCCAAAATGCGTTTTGTCCATTTCTCAAAATTTTCAGGAAAGAAGAAAGTTTACTGTGAAAAAATAGTGCATATTGCAACAAATGGACATGTGCCATTTAATAGGTCACAAAACATTGATAATAATGACAAACGGCCAAAACATTAAGTGGTTTCTTTTTCTGTAATAACAGCAAAATTAGAGGTGCCAAAATGCTTTTTGATTGTCCAGAGATGACAAAATACGTTTTGTTTGGAAATGACGTGAAAAAAGCGAATTTTTGTAGTAAACTGATATTAGATTTTCCATTTCCTCCAATTAACACTAGCTAAATATAATGTATTAAAAACTGAGACAGTACTACAGTACTAAATAAATGACCGTAACAGGTTATTCAATGATGACATCATGTGCTGGTACATTCAAAAGGCATTATGTCCATAATATTTGGACAAAGCGCATTTTGAATGTCCTTACGCATAGGACACAATGCATATTGAATGTCCAAGCCACTTTTGCAGCACATTTTAAGTAGGACAGATTGGGTTTTGAATGTCCAGGATAATGTTAAAAAATACTTCTTTAAATATAGAATGCAACGCCATCTTTAACTAAAAATTTTAATTTTTGGATAAAACGCATTTTGGAAGTCCTCAATTGAGAGGCAACTCACCTAAAGCGTAATCGAAGAAATTTTCTAGCATATTTAAGTATGTATGCTGGTTAACGTTGTTATCAAAAAATATGGCCCTATTATTCCATAATATGAAATAGCACACCATACATTGACTTTAACAAAATATTGTCGATCATTTGTAATTTAAAAAAACGATTAGTGTCACTCCAATATCAAACATGTTGCGAGGAAACAGTTCCATTGGTAAATATGTAGCCTCGTCGGAGAACAAAATGTTTCGATAAAAATAACGATTACTTGCTATTTTGCTTCCTATCCATAAACAGAAATCTAGACGTTTTGCTTCGTCTCCTGGTTCCAAAGTACTATGATTAAAAATGGGTTTGTAGGGTTAAATCTTACGGTCTTTCAAGCTTGTTGTATGTGTGATTTACTAATGCCTAAGCGAAGCGACCGCTACCTCAGAGACAATTTTGGATCATTAAATTAGCAGAGTAGCGACATCGTCTTCATTATGTATTCTCTTAATTTTCTTTACATTTAGTACTGAACCAGTTCTTAAAAATTTCTTAATAAGCTTCTGTGCACCCATACGTGATACATAAATATCTGGAAATTTTTCATTAAATTTTTCAATCACGTAACGGTAACTTTTTCACGTCCATAACACTGTTTCATTTCCTTTAGCTTATTTAAGCTCTCAAAGATTGTTTTCATCCTTTTTTCTTGCTGTTTTTCAAATCTTGACATAGGCTTTGCAGTATCAGGTTTGGATTTATCCTCATTTCCATTAGCCTTTGAGAAGACTGGGAATGCTTTTGGATCCCATCTGCACAGAGGTTTTTGTGCCGTCTTTCTTTCTTTTTGTTTGTTTTGCTTGGTTTTGGCTACTTCGTTGCTTATCTTTTGCAACTTCTTGGCCACTTTGCATCCTCGGAAGCTGGCTGACTGTGCTTCGCCACAGTTGAACATCTTGGCTGCGCCTTTTCATTCATTTTACATTCCTTTGTGTGGTGTTTACCTGTACATTTTACACACCCTGGCTCTCTGTTGCAGAATCTTTTACATACCAATTTAGCAGAGACGCGTTTAGATTTTCGTAGAAGCTTTATTCCGACCTTCATTCCTAAAATCCCTTTTATTTCGTATATTTTTTTCTTGTTCGAGTCTGAAAGTTTGCCTAAACAATGGTAGTAAATTTCTCTGTTCTTAGAATATCCACAGCCTCTATCATTTTGTAACATTGATGATTTAAATCATCTACGATAGTATCTGGAAAACACGATGGGTGTAATTTCCTTGCGCTAACTCTGATATTTCTTGTCTGTTTATCTTTATAAGAGTACCAAAAATACTTTTATTCACAACCATATACAGGGTGTCAACAATTTTATTAGACAAGTCATAACTTCTAGAGTATTAGGTATATCAAAATGAAATTTGGTATGGACAAATGGTATAGGGGGAGGAGAGTTTTCGCATATTTTTCACTTTCTGGTCACTTCCGGTTTTACCGGAAATGGCTCCGGTTTCGAATTTTCAAATAGAACACCCTGTATATTTTTATATTTTTGGATTTCTGAGACAATTCTCGATCAGAATGTGACATTTTAGACATTTTTTAAGCCTACTTGATTTTTTTAGAGACACTTTTAGTATTGCATCTAGGTGGCCATGATTGGACGCAAACTAATCTAAGGACCTCAGGTGATGTCAGAAAATTACAATCGCAAAGTTTTAGTGATTAGTATGATATATAGGAATAAGACAAGTTGACAAAATAACATTTTCGTGTCTAACTATTTTTTTTTAAATGGCGACCCTTTTTTGACAAGCACTTTCCGAAAAGAGGATATTTTGGTCAATCTAACGATACTAATTTATTTGCGATTGGATTAAAAATAAGCTCATAAATTGAATATTTCTCAGCAAAATACTGGATAATAATTTATTTTCTTTTGTCAAGTGTGCCATGGATAGCCAAGATGCATAATACCTATCCTCTCCCTATACCATTTAGCTACGAGTATACCAAATCTCATTTTGATACACCTAATACTCTAGAAGTTATGACTTGTCTAATAAATTCGTTGACACCCGGTATGTAATAAGATCATTACTGACTTTTAAAAAATTTGGAAACTGAGCTATTCCCAACTTGTAACTTTCCAACCGGTCGGAAAAGTGATTGCCGTCGCAGAGGTTGGAAATGAATCAATTGCCGACCGCTGTGTAGGTAGGGACACTGGGAATCTCGTTCATCCATTCGTGCGCTTAACAACCTGTCGTATCATAATATAATAATTTTTCCATTTATTGTTTAGAATAAAGTGGTTGCGAATAAAATAGTATACATACCACGGTGAAAAGTTTCATTCGTGTCTCGAGATAAAGTTACCTCGACGCTACACTTTCCACCTCGATATATAATATACTATTTTCAGTCGGGAAGCAAGCTAGCTTTCTATATCGTTCTGAGCATTCGACGGTTAATTTCACCTCTTCATTATTCATCATTACAGCTGCAAATTTAAACTAGTTCGAATTGTAAGACACCATAGGCCTTAACGTGCCTCAACACAATTGTTGGTGGTTTTGATGTTTTTGTTGGTTTTTCATTTTGCATCTGGTTGGTTTGTCGCTGTTGTTGTGGCCATGTATTCAATTTTCTTTGTTTACGTTTTTTCTTTCTTAGTCGCCCATTCGTCAATAAAATATTCTATATGTTTTTGTTAGCATTTTGTTCCTCCAAGTTTGCTTCTGGGATTGATTTCTGTTTATTTCCGTTGTTTATTGCTACTTGCATTTATGTTAGCTGCTGTTGCAAGTGGAGAAAATGATCATGCATTACATAGGCTAATTCCTTTTGGGGTTTTTGCTTGACTTTCTAGAAAGAGAAATTACTTTCGCTTGGCTAGCAAGGCAACAGCCGGCGTTAAAGGCAAGTTATTACTCGCGTATTTTGACACTTAATCCGCTTGTGGATTTTCGCTGCGTTGTATCAAGTCTGCCGATGTCAGGGCGATTGTCTCACTCTTTTTTGCGTTTTGGTACACTCAGTTTCCTTTTCTTCACTCCACTAATAGCTGGGTCACTCAGTTATTAAGTATTTTCTATTTTCTCTATGCTGATTTGCAATCAGCTTTATCACGAATGCAAGGCGATAAGTTATCAACATAGACACATTCTTGCAAAATGCAACGGGCTAGCAACACACACACACACACACATCTGCAATTCATGACAGCTCGATAAATACTATGAGTAGACATAATTTAATAAATTGTACGGTCAATATTTATAATACACAGAGAATTGTTCTCCTCTGACATTATTTATCTTTAGCATTTCTCAAAAAACGTAAAAAAACTATTTTTCATATTCAAAATGCTGAAAATACTTTCACGCACTTCCGTATTACCACAATTTCTCTAGGAATGTTTAAAGTACAATTTTTGTTTGCCACCGCGAGCAAGCATTTTGTCCAGTCCAAAACCTATCCCTCCATCACTAAGCTAACTGGAGCACTTTTGCTTTATTGCGGAGTCATAAACCTATTTTCATCAGTAACGAGCACACTTTTTCTTAAAGAGTTTAATTCCTAAGGTTATTTCACGTATTTATTATGTATTGCAAAATTGCCATAAACTTCATTTAGGGTCAGTTTTGAATCATGGTTTACACTCAATTCATAGTTTAAACTCAGTTCTCACATTTTGTGCCGTTTTTCAATACTGGTTCAACCGGTGAACCCATTGGCGTAACTAGGATTTTTGGCTGGGGAGGGCCAGGCCCCCCAACCAACCATCGTCAATACCTATGTATACCTATGAAGACAGGAATTTACGTACATGCATAACCTTTTCGCATAAATTTATTTGCTTGTTCTTTGATGCCGTTATACGAGGGCAGTCTCGTAAATTTCTGCAGTCTAATAAAACAATGTTCAGTAACCAAAATTTGTTTTTATTATTTTCTCAAAGTATTCCCCCTTAAACTCAACATTTACGCTTTCGGTAAAACCAATTTTCAAAACATAAATTCCACAATTTTTGAGTCACTTGAGAAACAAGGTTTTTGAAGCTTTCCACAGCATCTTCGGGAGTTACAAATCGTACACCACGCATTTTTTGTTTAATGGAGGAACTGGAAAGTAATCGGAAGGTGCTAGATCGGAACTGAATGGGGGACAAGTTAGCAATTTTAACTCGAAAATCTCTAAAAATTATTTTATTTGATGTGCGGTATGACTAGAAGCATTTCATGGTGCAGAACGATCTCACCCCTTGGGCGCCATAAGCCGAGATTTTTGAATAACGTCTGGCAGGCATATAGTTGTGTACCATCCTGCAGTAACCCTACGTTTATTTTTAAGCACGACAGTTGGGATAAGTCCTGATTTTGAATAGAAACAAGCAATTATTTTCTTACCAACTCTTCAAAATCGCTTCACTCTAACTGGATTAGGATTTGTTGGAAACACCCATTGTGCTGACTGCCGCTTAGAATCGGGTTCAAATGCATATATCCAGCTTTCGTCACCAGTTATTATGTAAACTGCTTTAGATCTACCTTCATCATATTTCTTATACTATTCCACATACTGTTGTTGTGTTTCTGTGTGTCTGTTAAACTGTGTGGTATCCACCCAAGACAGACTTTTCTTACACCCAAATGAGTATGTAAAATCTTGTGTATTGCAGTCATGCCAATGTCCAAGATGCTTTTAATAATTGTGTAAGTGACTCGATTGTCCTACTGAAGCATTCTTCGCACAGCGTCTACGTTCGTATCAGTAACTGTTGAAATTTGTTTTCGCAAAAATCGTCGCTGACTGAAACTCATTCAAATTTAAATTCGTTAAACCAGAAATATGCGCCTGGCCACCAAAATCAGCACGAAGTCATTTCTTTCAGAGGAAGGGAACTTTTAAAGTCATAGTAAATCATGGCTCTAAAATTTTCGCCCCTTATGTTCATTTTTGATGCACAACACTTATTTCAAAACTAACTGTATAGTAACTAAATTTGAACTGTTAAACTAGAAAACAACAAACATTTGTTTATGGCAAGTTACATTTCGATGGCACACTTGATATATTGGTTTGCAGAAATTATGGGTGCTACATACTCTCGTAATACTTCGTGTCTAAGGAGTATATCAATAAATTATTTTGCGGTTCATAAACAACATAAAAATGTATAGATTACCTCTTGCAACTCAATGAGGTTGACGATAAAAAATATTATTCCAGGAGAAACATCACTTGGTTTCCATTTGCACGTTTTTGAGCCACAATTTTTATTTTTTTCTCCGCCTCGAAGCAAATACTTTCTGAAAACATCAGTATCCTTTTAATTGTTATTGTGATATCTTTTTATTCTATCTTGGGCTAGCAACTGTGGAAATTCAAGCACCACAAAATGCTCTTTGCGGTACATAAAACACTATTCAACATAAAATTCTGAATCGTACTCTTTAAAGCTATAAACTCAACTCTTTCGGCAAGGCAAACATCTAAATAGCAAGTCACCTTAAGTCTGAACTGGACGATCCTATAATAGGCAGCTAGCTGTATGTGCCCAGTGAGTAGTTACCGATGCACTCAAGTTTTCAACTCATTTACTTACCCGCATATAAAATAATTTCAATTTTATTTTTCTGTGAACATAAATTGATCCTTTATTTGTTTAAACTTAAGAGAAACTAACAAAAATTGTGTAAATTTAACTAAAAAAAATATTCAGACGAAAGCAGTGTTTTCAAAGCAATTATTAGCTAACTAATAACGTTTTTTCTTGTATATTATTATTCAGTAGAGTCATCCGTCCAACATATGGTATTTATACTATAATGTTTTTAAGCCAAAAAAGGTAATAAAACCAGAAAATGTAAGAATGTGTGAGGGTCGATAACCAACCCCTTAGTATAAATGGGTTAATAAAACAAGCAGATTTTTAAATTTATTTAACCTCTATTTTTCTGGGGTGGGCCAGACTGCACTCTGGGGAGGGCCTGGCTCCCCTGGCCCCCCCGCTAGTTACGCCAATGGGTGAACCGGGTTTGACCGGCGCGGCGTTCAAGTTAAACGGCCCAAAAGGCTAGTTTAAACTAATGAGTAACACTTTTTACTCATTGATTTAAACTCTTTTCAGCGACATTCGGATAACTCCGTAGGTACCTGTCGAATCGATCATATGATATTTTGGTTTGATTATTACGCGCGTTTAAACATAATCTGAAAGAAATAATTGTTTTTGTGTTGTCCACCGAAAATTGTTATTAAAAATGGACAATCTGGAGCGTTTATTTGCAATATTGGATGATAACGAACACGAAAATATAGAAGACTTAAATCGACCCAGACGTATTCATCAAATTAGAGAACGGCTAAACCATTTTACATCGAGTTTTTCACTACGATTTGATTTTCGAAAATAACATTCAAACGTATAATACACGAAATTGAAGGAAGTAGCTATATATATAAAATATTCGCGACATCAGTTTTAGCATTTTAACAGTTTAAAACTAGTACTGTTCTAAAGAGCTCCGGCGCTCCGGCAAATAAATCTAAATAGATCTTGCCGAGTCAGTAAATACACAATCTTTTGCATAAATAAAACTGAGTAGTGAGTGAAGTGCAATTTTCTACTAAGAACGGTAAGCACAGTGGTAAATTATGAACAAAATTTCGCGTATTTCGAAGCTAAAAGTTGTTGAAAATAACGCGCGATAGTGAGTCCAGCTGTTTGGGGCGATAAGTCGATTTCGGCTTTGTTTGTTTCTAAACAATGCATTTAAATAAATATTGTCCCCCTACTAAGATTAAGTGGAGGGGTAGATATAAGGAGAAGAATATCTAAAGAACATACAAATAAACAGCGAACTGGACGGTGTTATTACAGAAAGAAGCGAAAATACAAGAATGTGGAAGAATTACTACAGAATGTTCAAAACAAACTTGGAAAAATGGACACGCTTAATGAACGCATCGAAAAAGGATTGATTCATTAAACGACGAAATCCACAATAAAGTTAGAAAATGCTACCCTAAAAAAACAAAATGAAACCTTGGAAATAGCAACACATAGAAGTTGAGAAACGAATGGAGATAATGAAAAAGAAATACATAAAAAATTATTGTACAAGGAATTAAAGAAATGGAAACCGAATCAGATTTAAGTATTAAAGACAACATGCGGAAAACGCTCAACGAAATAGGAATCGAAATATATATAAAAATGAAACAAGAGCAGTAAGTAGAATAGGGACAAAACTGAAGAATAGAACTACACCAAGACCAATATTAATAGAATTCGTGTCAGGGAGCAAGAAAATTGAAGTATTAAAAGGCGCAAAATAGCTCAAAGGTAGTGACATACGGATATCAGAAGACTATAGCAAGCAAGTATAAGAACAAAGGAAACAACTGACTCCATGTATGAAAGAAGCTAGAGCAAAAAAATATAAAGCAATTCTAAACCATAACAAGCGTATAGTAGACGACAAAGGTTACACTATTGAACAGCTAGAACAACAAACCGAGAAGAGGAAAAATGGCAGAACGGTAAGTCAGAGATCGCCGATAAACGAAAATGAGAAAAAAGACATTATGGAGAGAGTGAAGAAGAGTAGTTACTCTAGTTTCAAATCAAAAAACTGATAACTACAGGAAAAGGGAAAGGATCAAATGATGACGACAAATGCAAAGGAAAAAGGCAATGCAATAGAGTTGACGACAAAGCAAAATACAAGATAGATACACGTAAGATTATACACAGAAACATAGCAAAGAAAATAAAAACAAAGAAAATAGGCGTGAAAAAATGAGATCAAGATAGGAACGCGGAATGTAAAAAGTAGTATGAGGAAAGAAGAACTTGTAGAAGAAATGACAGAAATACTCGGAATTACGGAAACAAAAAACAAAAAAGAAAAGTAAAGGGTTAAAGAAAATACATAAAGGATACTGGATATATTGGTCCGAAGTAGATAAAAAAGAGAGAGCAAAGGAAGGAGTCGGATTAATAAATCGCTCCAAATAGACTAAATGACGTGATACAAGAAGAGTATGTAAATAAATGACCACTAACTGTAAAAATAAAACTGGTAGACGGAGTGCGTGAGTATGTAAACAAAGACTTAGAGGGGCTTCTTAATATTGCTAAATCGCATTCGCTAATATTAATTCCAAATAAATCAAAGCTAATGCTGTTTTGTAGAAGATGTGATCGAAATTTTATTCAGCCTCAAAACATATTGATGATGTTGAACTCGAATTAGTGAAAGCAGCCAAAAATTTGAGTTTGATAATAAACGAAGAGCTAAAGTTTACTGCTCATATTAATAAATGTATCAGTGGTGATTCCACATACGGGTCTCGTTTATCTTATCTAGACTCCGAAAACACCCAGACTTCAAAATACATGTTTGAGGCTGATATTTGGATTGCGTAAATACGATGATATTTCACACAAACCGTGTGTTCAGTGGTTAAATATGTCTAATCGTAGGCTACTTCACGATTTATGCTTGTATTATAAAATTGTTTAAATAAAAAAACCTAAATACTTATTCAATAAAATTACCGTCCGAACTGATATGCATACACTTAATTTGAGGTTCAAGGGGTTATTAACCCCACCTATTCACCGTTCTCAACTGTTTAAACATTCCTTTACATACCAAATAGCTTATCATATATAATTCAATTAATGTCTTCTTGACTATCAAATAATCATTTCTGTTTACACGAGATATATTGTTTGGCATAGACGCTTGCGTGATTGCCTAAAACAATATATCGAGTGGAAACAGAAATTATTTGATAATCAAGAAGACACGAGTTGCATTCGGCTAGCTTATATCACGAGCCAATAAACAAGGTTTATTAATAAATATTAAAAGTACAGTTAGTGTGGTTACTATGACGATTGTACTTTCAACAGATAACGCGATGTTTATGAAAGTATGTGACTATCAGTTATTAGTCAAGAAGGTATATGATTATCACCGTTACTATAAAGATTATCAAAAGTTAGTACATGCGTAACTATGCATTTTTACCGTTTTTCATTGGTTGATGTTATAGGGAGTGGTATAATTGTTATAACTCGTTACCCTTGAATCTCAAATCGTTGAATTACAAGAGTTTTAAAATACATTTACGTAGAACAAGATTTTGTCACTCTGCGTGATCTGTCTATGTGTACATAATTTGGATAACTTTGTAAATTATAAGAGCCTGTAGAGCGTAATCCTCATTCAAGTTTATCTTAATTGTTTCTTTATTCGTCTATTTATTTTATAATTTTCGTAACACATGCGTAAACGAGGTTGAGTGGAACAGCAGTTGAATTTTTGTTTTTGTATAATTTTGTACATAACAACGAATAAAGACCAATAATAATAATAATAAAATATGGACAATAATTATAGCATATGGGGAATTTGAGGACGCAAGAAAAGAAGAAACGGATAAATTCTTCGGCGAGTTGCAAAATCAAATAAATAGTGGAGAATAAAATCTAGTAGAGGCTTTCATCCGCATTTTTTAATTTTTAAAAACCTCACCGGGATCGGGGATCAAACTCTCGACCCTTAATCGAATTTTTTATGAAATGATAGCAATACAACAAAATTCAGAATCAATAGATTATAAAACAGATATTGAAAACCTACATTCAATTTATTATAATCTTCTCTAAATTAACCATTTATTAATGTTAATTCATAATAATACCCCTATTTTTGGAAATATTTTCATATTCAACATTTTGAACCACAATTTCAATTTTAATTCCCCTAAAGTATTACAAAGAGAACTCTATGTAAACACAATTTTTTATAAAATGATAGCAATAAAACAAAATCAAAAATCAATAAATTATAAGCAGATATTGAAAACCTACATTCAATTTTATTATTCTCTTCTCTAAATTTAACAATTTCTTAATATTGTTATATTAGTTAAGTCATAATAACACTTTCTCTTTTAGATTATTAAAATTATTTATTTTAATGTCAAATTTTATATTTGGCTCATTGTAGAAATATTTTCATATATCAACATTTTGAACCAACGGGATTCTTTTCCAGATAACTTCACATCAAACGTTATTTAATGTTGAAGTGACCACGCAAAAGTTATTATTGTTTTGCAAAATATGTGCTATTTAAAACCTAAGTAAGGGATTGTTAAATTCCTTCCTCTAAAAATCATGTATATTCAATGTTTTTATACTTTCTAATAGTTTAGCTTGTCCAAGGTAAGATTTCAAAACCACATGCTTGATAAAAATTCTAACCTATTTCTCTCATTTCTAGGAAACTTATTTATTTAATTAATATGACCTAATATGTGAATATGCATCTGAACTTCGCCAAGGCAAGAGAAACGTTATTCTATTAAAATATTTTGGATAGTTTATTAAATTAATTGGCTGTATTTGTTTTCCTAACCAAACATGTATAATATATAATGCTGTTTGATTAATTTTAATTTTTACCACAGTTATAACATTTTCACGGAAAATGGAAAAAATATAAGAGTAAAGTACCACTTCAAGTTACCTGATTTTAATAAAATATCTCTAAGATCTCCAAATTTATGTTAAAAGCAAAAGTATAGATGTTCAAACTGATCGATTAATCTGTCTTGGATGTAGAGAGGAAAGAGACAGACTCAAAGCAAAGATAATATATATTATGTTTGCTCAAAGGCTCACAGACTGACAGACTCACAAACAGATATTACTTCAAAAATCACTGTTTCTGAAGACACGATAACGGTTGTTTCCACAAAAATCTGGAGTTGGAAAAAAATCATGATTGCTATATTTTATCTTACGAAGTGAAAGAAAGTAAAAAACATCTCAAACAATACACTCATTCACTGTGTTAACGGATTTTAATCGATTTTAATGTATCTCTCATTTTTATAAAATTATGAGACAAATAAAAACATTAAAAAATATATATGAAGCTGTTAGATACATACCTCAAATGTAAAATTGACTTTGTCCTCATATTCAGTATTGGCTGCCATTATTGTTTTTTTTTTCTAATATTTCTTCCTAATCTGAAACAAACGTAATATAAGAACACAATGAATTAATAACCCGTATTTTTTAAGAATTACAATTGTCATTGACGTGATTTGAAGGGCATAGTCAGTTGAAGGGCATCTTGATATAGTATTACTTATTACGTTACGCAATACAATGTTCCTATAACCTCTAAATTTACTTTTCCCTTGTTTTACTCCAGATTTCACTATTGTTCTTATATTTAACTATATTCTCTGCTTCTTACACTTCTTCTTTTAACCCTTTCCTGTATTTCTGCCGGTTCGATAGGGCCCAATCTGGACTTTAATATCGGAACGTGTTACATTCTTCACTTCACAACTATCTCTCACAAGATTAAAATCGCAAATGCTCCAGTAATAAGGGGCGATAAGAAATAATGCTCAAATAGATAACCTTCAGCTCGATAGGGCGATAGGGCGCAATCTGGACTTTAATATCGGAACGTGTTACACTCTTCACTTCACAACTATCTCTCACAAGCGAGTAAAGATTAAAATCGCAAATGCTCCAGTGATAAGGGACGAAACGAAATAATGATTAAGTAAATAACCTCCAACTTGCAGACTAAAGAATAATCAACACACCATACATCTAAGATTAAAACGGAGTGATCCGTCATCTGAAGGGGCGACCTGTGAAACTGGAACGGTCATAACTTACAATAAAAGAGAACAAATATACATGAACACTCAAGAAGAAACAAAAGAACGACCAAGATTGAAAAGTGTAACTAGTGTAATAGATCCCTATGCAAACAGGAAAAGAACTCGAGAAGACCCAGAGGAATTTCATAAATGGGAAACTGAGCTAATGCCTTTCAAAAAGTGTTAAAGTACAAAGAACCCCGAAACACAGAATCTAACATAAGAAAAAAACTTAAACGAAGCGAAGCTGCCAGAGGATGTGCAATTAGCAGATATGGGCGCAGTTTTAAAAAATCTGGACGAACTAAAAACTGAGGCAAACAAAAACAACATGGATCTAAAAGCAGAAATTACGAAAATTAACGAAGAATTTCAGAAGGCGAAAATTGAATGGGAAAAGAAGGCGGAAGAATGGAAAGTAGAAAAAGTAGAACTTGGAAATAGAATCAAGAGATTGGAAGAAAAGTTAGAGCGACAGGACAGAGACAAGCGCAGAAATAATTATGAAGAGGAAAGGACTGCTAAAAGACACAAATATTTTTATCGAAAACGATCAAACCTTCGAGGAAAGGAAAATTCAAGCCGAACTCCAAAAGATTATGAAAGAGGAAAAGGAAAAAGGAAAGAAAGTTAAAATGAGATACCAAAAAATCATTATAGAAGAAGTAAGATATTACTGGGATCCAATTAAACAAGCAATATTTAAATTCCAGCCAAAAATAGTAGAACAACAGAAGAACGGATCAACAAAAACAAAGACAAAAAGGCAACTAATGAGGATATGACGTAGATAACAACAAAAGGTAAACGGAAATGCAACAACAATAAACTAACAGGATTCTGGAATGTTCAAGGACTGAATAAAGAGGGGAAACTTAAACAATAATTATTAAATGCAAAAGAGTATAAATTGGATATTTTAGCAGTACAGGAAACCAACATAAAAGGAATAACAAGCATGAAATTAAATGAATACCTATTGTTTAATGGTGGAGGAAACATCAATAGATTTGGAACGGGATTTTAAAAATGCAATAATGGACTAGAAAGTGACCAATGAAAGAATGAGTTAATTTATGGTTAAGAGGAAATTATAGAAAGACTACATGAAATAACAAATAAAAACTGGCAAAAATGAATCAACCTAGCAGCATTAACAAATATGATAATTAAAGGTACAAGCCTAAAACGAAGAAACATCTTCAAAGGTACATGGTAAAGCCCCGATAAGAAAACCACCAACCATATAGACCATCTTATAATAGAAAAAAATCACTCAGAATGTGTAGAAAAAGTTAAAACATATAGTCTGTTCACTAAATATAAAAACACAAAGTGGCCTTTGATTTCCAACATTTCATGGGTGTACTTCTGAAATTCATCTTTGTGTAGGAATGTACTTACAAAAAGTTACAAAATCTTATAGGTTAAAGGTGTGACATTCACTTATCAGCTGTCATAAGTGTTATAAATAACTACTATTAAGGATATTATACAAATACTCTGGTGGATACTATTGACGTAGCGTTTATTAGTAGGCATTTTTATTACATTTTATACAAGTTCCTGCAAGAATTTCCGGAAAATATCTACTTTGACACTAAAATAATGAGAAATATTAATTGTCATTTTTAAATTGAAACCTGCCCTTATGCAGGTGGGGAAACCTTTGCAAAACAAAATACAGAATCCCCAGTACAAAAATTGTACACATAGCCAACTTCAAAAACATGTTTTTATGTTTAGTGAATGGCCTATACAGAGGAGCAGACATTAATTCAGACCATTTTCTAGTAAAGGCGAAGATTAGACAAGAAATAGCAAAACTAAGGTAACAACAGAAAAGCGGGAAAAGGAAATGGGCCGTACAAGGTGGATACAAAAGAGAACAATATAGCACATCAACAAAAGAAGAACTCAGTAAAATAGAAAAAAAGAGGACATACAACGTGAATTGGAATCCATAACAAAATAATCATAAAAGGAGCAGAAAAGCTACGAACCAAAACTGTAAATAAGGACAAATATTTGTTTGACGAAGACATTAGTGGAGAAAAGGAAAGAAACAAAACTAGAATTATTGCAAAGATACACAAAAGAACTTGACGTAAACTACAAAAAAGCGAGAAACAAGGCATATGAGACGTGCAGGGGAAAAAATCGAAGAAATAGAACAACAATAGTACAACAACAATACAAGGAAACTATATGAAAATCTAAAGAAACCAAAAATAGGGCATCAAGATCGGTCACTCACTATAAAGAGTAAAAATGGAGACTTGTGTATAGGTGAAACAGAAATCTGGGAAGCACGGGCAAAATACTTTAAAGAAATCCTATCAGACTACCCAACAACTACAACCCGAATAACAGCACGAGTATTATAAGGAAGAGGAAAAACCAAGTAAACCAACACAGGAAGAAATACAAGACATAGTTAAGGAATTGAAGAACAACAAGAGCGCCGGTCCAGATGGATTAGAAGCAGAACTACTGAAACATGCCGGGGATGAATTAATAAAAAGGCTATATGAACTCATTTTAGAAATATGGGAAAAGCAAGAAATGCCAAAAGAGTGGTCCCAAACAATAATATGTCCTGTCCCAAAAAAAGGCAACAAACAAATAATGAATAATTATAGACTAATTAGTATTCTGAATGTTGCTTATAAAATCCCAGCTCATGTGATAAAAAGAAGGATACAGGAAGAAACAGAAAAAAAAAAGATAGACAATATCAGGCAGGTTTCCAAAAAAAAAAAATCGACAATAGACAACATCTTTATCATGGGACAAATTTAAGAAAAATGTAACAAGAAAGATATTAAAATAAATGCACTGCTAATTGACTTTAGACAAGCATACGATAAAATTAAGAGAGAGACGATACAGAGAACTTTAAATGAACTGGAATTTAAGCAACATCAGCTCAAATAAGAACGTTGGCACAATATCAATAGCATCAATATCATCCTGGGTCTAAAAGAAGGCGATCCCATGTCACCGATTTTGTTTAATATTATGTTTGAACATCGCATCAGAGAAAGCTAAATTAACTACGGTATCCGCAAAATAAACAGTACTGAAATCTAGAGCGCTGAGGAATTGCTCATGCATATTGCATTTGTCATATTTGGCTTACTTGTCATTAGTTGTGACCTTGACATTACGTTACAGTTAAATTTTCGCTATCATGGTTCTTTCAACTGAAAAAAAAGTTTTTTTAGTAGAGCATTATTTCCGGTTATACGGAGTTGGAAGGAATGACGGCTCAAGTTTAAAACAGGTCTCAGAAAAATATCGGCAACAGTTTAACAAAGCAGCCCCCAGTAAAGCTGTAATGCTAGCGGTTGTTGAGAAATTTCGTCGCACTGGTAGTGGATTCAATATTTCGATCAGAAAATCCAACAGGAAGTATTAGAGAACTTCGTCAACGGATAATAACAGCGTTTGCAGCAACCACTCTTTACAAATATGTTTCATGATTTGCAGAATCGTTATGAAGCTTGTTTCCGTCGATATGGTGCACATTTTGAACATATGCTTTATACCAATTAATAAATATAAATTTTTATTTTCGGTACTTTTTTTTTGCGAATACTGTATAACATCTTACAACACACACAGTGTCTGTCCTACGCAGATGATCTAATAATAATAGCAAGTACCAGAGAGGACCTGAAAAGACTAGTAAGAAAGTGAGAGGACGAAGCAAAAAGTGCCGGGCTAATTATTAACGAAGAAAAGACAAACTACATGATCCTAGCAATTAGAAGACAAGAACCAAACCAGCATCTAGTGATTGAAAGTATTAAAGATGAGAAGGAATATAAATTTAACTGTGTAAATAGTGCAGCGTATCTAGGAGTAGAGATAAACGATGAAGAAGATATAACTCACGAAATAAAAAGACGGTTAGTGGCGGGTTACAGATGTGCGGGTTCACTCCAAAACATTTTAAGTAACAAGAAGGCTTCGCGATCGCTGAAAATACAAATTTACAGAACTATAATAAGACCAGTTACAATACATATATGCCAGTGAGACGTGGGTTTTAACAAAAGTTAATTGCAACAAGCTTGAGGTAGGTGAGAGGATAATCTTAAGGAAAATGTTTGGAGGAATACGGGAACAAGGAGAATGGAGACGACGTACAAATGCAGAACTATCACAAATATACAGGGGACCGGGAATAAAAACTGTAGTACAAAATAGGCTTCGATGCTTGGGACACTTATGAAGAATGGAAGAAGATAACCAACCAAAAACAATACAAAGGATGGAGCTAGGAGGACGGAACCGAAGAGGACGACCAATTATTACATGGTGAGAAAATGTTCGAGAAGACCTACAAGAGTGCGGTTTAATGAACTGGAAACAAATAACCCTAGACAGAATGTTATGGAAAAAGCTAACCAAAGCTATAGGGTTTCAGGACTAACATGCTGATTTATATACACGGTCGTTTTTTATCTCATTTTTTTTCATAAGTGTTTAACATTTTGATAACGTTTAAATAAACTAATTTAATAGTTGCCGCTAAAATTTTATCAAAATGTTAAACACTTATGAAAAAGTCTGGTGTGATACACGCACACAACTTCCTTTTACAGTGATCTAATAATTATCCAAAAATATGATTTTTAAATTTTTAAGTATTTATCAAAAATTTTCAAAAATTACAAATTCTACAAAAACGGTACAAAATAGAGCATTAGTTCAAGAGACACATTTTCTCTAGAATTTTAAGCTCAATTTAAAAATGTAATAATATACCGGGTGGTTTATTTAAAATAGGAGTTAATAAAAAAAAATTGAAAAAAAAACAAAAGAAACCCATTTTAGAAGTGCACTAGAAAATCACCTATGTCACATCAATACACATTAAAAATGTAAAGTTTGAACAAAATCGTTAGAGCTGTTTTTGAAAAAATCGAAAAAAAACTGAAAAATCATAAGAGTAAACACCTACTTCCAGTTATGCGATTTTCTTCAAAAGCTTGCTGTCCCATCTACATAGTACACAAAACTTATATATGAAGTTTCAACGCCATACGTCTGTTCGTTTTTGAGATATTCTGTTCACAGACAGACAGACAGACACACAGACAGACAGACACACAGACCAATGAAAAAAAATATGTTTTTTGGGTTCAGGGGACTCTAAAACGTGAAGATCTGTTGAAAACTCAATTTAGAATTTTTGGGGTGAATCCAATACTTCCTTTATTGTAAAAGGAAGTAAAAACGCTGGACGTAATATGTGTTGTAACGAGATAAAAAAACCACAGTGTACATAATACAATGTTATACGGCAATAGTCAGTATACATAATAGATCTGGCACGAGTTCATTTTTAAAGTGCCGATGCTTAACTACTAATAAAAAACGTTATTTAATTGAAACAAGTTATATTGTAATAATACAGTCCCCTAGTGTTTAAAAGTGCTCACCTTGTAACCTTGTGTGCACGCGCTTTCTTGCCTCGTGCATACTTGGAAGATAGGCTTATTTAATGTATTAGAAATACTATATAAACTAGTAGTATGATATTTTATCTTTAGTTCAATGCATAGCAGCAAGTTCAGTTCTATGCATAGCAACAGGTTCCTACTTGACTTGCGTTAGATGTAAGAAATTGTCTAACTATGTATTTGAGCTCCAACGTGTAACATTGCCGTTGTAAAATAAAAGTGTTTTTTAAAAAGTCGTTTCGACGGCCTCTTAATCTAACTGGCACAGTCGGTAAGATGAACAAAAGGGCTTAAGAGGTTTTCTCGAAAATTAAAAACCAATTTCGCACCTTTGGGTTTTAAAATTTTGAGATTAGTTCATTAGGCTGCATTTTTGAAAATAAATATACAGGGTGTTTCATTAATAATTGGAAATATTTTAACTGTAGAATTCTGGGCTCAAAATATTAATATTTAACCCAAATCACTTAGATAAAATGTGGCTCCTTACTGAGATATAGGGTGTTTTATTTAAAAATTTAAAAGCGATTTTTTTCCATTACTTTAAAACTATTTGACGTATCTGTATCATATTTGGCAGAAAGTGTAGACACTGGAAACCATACTAAATTATGTTAAATAAATGTTTCTGGCTACTACCAGAGGCGTACGACAGGGGCAAGTGATTGGTTGACCCTTCCCAAATTCTACGCCACTGGCGGAATTGCCATTTTAGCACAGTTTTTCGATTCTTCAATATTTTCTTCGTAAATAACATACTCTTCCTTCGTAACGATAAAGTAATTATTTTTCGAGATATTTAAAGTTAAACATAAAGCTGAACAGTTGTTTTGATTTTAATGTGTATTAATTATGTGGGTGTTTTTTGTCATAAGATTGCATTTATTACGCAAATGAAACTTTAATCCGTATTAACAAAAAATCTCTGGTATACTCGCAAGAAATAAATAATCGTCAAGAACTATGGCAGCAAATAGTAAATTCCGCTAATTTTATTGCCAATCAGCCAAACATATTTTGTAAAGTTAGAAGATCGTTTAGGAAAAGAATTGATAAGCTTATTGAGGTAAACGGGGGTCACATTGAACATTTGTTATAAAAGGTTTTTGATATTTTCGTGTTATTAAAATTGTTCTTTTATTTAGATTATAACAAAATGGCTCTTTTCAGAACCACAATTTGTTTTTATGTTGAATGCATCTATGTATTCGTTTCAATAAATTTCATTAAATAGCATTATGTTTTTTGTTAATACGGATTAAAATTTCATTTGCGTAATAAATGCAATCTTATGACAAAAAACACCCACATAATTAATACACATTAAAATCAAAATAACTGTTCAGCTTTATGTTTAACATTAAATATCTCGAAAAATAATGACTTTATCGTTACGAAGGAAGAGTATGTTATTTACATGAAAGGCATTGGAGAATCGAAAAATTGTGCTAAAATGGCAATTACGCCAGTGGCGTAGAATTTGGGAGGGGTTAACCAATCACTTGCCCCTGTCGTACGCCTTTGGTAGTAACCAGAAACGTTTATTTAACATAATTTAGCATGGTTTACATGTCTACACTTCCTGCCAAATATGATACGGATACGTCAAATAGTTTTAAAGTAATGGAGAAAAATCATTTTTAAATTTTTAAATAAAACACCCTATATCTTAGTAAGGAGCCACATTTTATCTAAGTGATTTGGGTTAAATATTAATATTTTGAGCCCAGGATTCTACAGTTAAAATATTTCCAATTATTAATGAAACACCCTGCATATTGCACAACTTCGCATGCAACGTAAATTTCACGTAATCAAATAAATTACGATAACGACCTCGTACTTACCAAATTTTTACATTTTGCGTACACTATATTATATATTCCTATACTATTTAAATGGTTATTGTAAGATTGGGGTTATTAAATTCAACCTGACCAAAAAAAAATAGAACTGGCTTTTTACTTCCTTTTACAATAAAGGAAGTATTGGATTCACCCTAAAATAAAAATTCGAAATTCTGTTTTCAACAGATCTTCACGTTTTAGAGTCCCCTGAACCCAAAAAAACATTTTTTTTCATTGGTCTGTCTGTGTGTCTGTGAACAGAATATCCCAAAAACGACAAAGGTATTGGCGTTGAAACTTCATATATAAGTTTTGTGTACTATGTAGATGCGACAGCAAGCTTTTGAAGAAAATCGCATAACCGGAAGTAGGTCTTTACTCTTGTGATTTTTCAGCTTTTTTTCGATTTTTTCAAAAACGGCTCTAACGATTTTTTTCAAACTTCACATTTTTAACGTGTATTGATGTGAGATAGGTGATTTTCCAGTTGAATACTTCTAAAATGGGTTTCTTTTGTTTTTTTTTCGGTATATTATTACATTTTTGAATTCAGCTTAAAATTCTAGAGAAAATTTGTCTCTTCAACTAAAGCTGGTATGACACGATACTAAATTTAAGCAAAAATTACTAGTAAAGCTTTTCATAAATTAATTTTAAAATTTTTGCACGTTGCATACAGAAAATTCTGTGAGAAATTTACTGGTAAATTTATGCGTAAATTATTTAGAAACACGTTCTAAATAATCTGGCCGTAAAAATAAAAGTGCGCGTAAATCTGCGCAGATGATAAATTCACACTAGTTAGAAATTTAGATGCACAAGTTTTAAGTGAATGTAATGCTGTTGCTGCCAAATATAACTATTCATTGGCGCTACTATCGCCCATGATAATTAAAAGGGAATTTAATAAACTCAAGTCACTATTTAATTAACGCCACTGGTACAACGTTTTAGGTTATGTTTGTGTTTATCTGTTCCAAATACAAATTCTGCCACCTTTACTGCACATAAAATATAAATATTTCTGAAAAGTTTTACTACTGCGCAGGTTTAGAAGAAGAATTACGAAAAATATTGAATACGTTGCATACGTACCATTTTCGGGCTACGAAAAATTTGAGGAAAAATTTACTAGTATTTATTCGTAAATTTTCGCAAAAAATTAGTATCGTGTCATACCAGCGTAACACTCTATTTTGCACCGTTTTTGTAGAATTGGTAATTTTTGAAAATTTTTTACAAATGCTAAAAATTTTAAATAAAATTTTTGGTTTATCATAAGATCACTGTAAAATGAAGTTGTGTGCGTCGTGTATCACACCAGATTTTTATACAGTAAAGTAACACCAAGGCGGTCACGGAAAGTAGTTCCTCATGGAACGATGAATCCATATATCTAATACTTACTATATTGCTAGCGGCTATGAGTGGGAAACTCACCAAGGAAGTGAGACAGACAACCAACTCTTCAATGTATAATGGTGAGCTGTGTGCAAGCGCGGCGGCGTCGCGTCGTCCGGCCAATGGGGAAGAGGTCAAGTTTAAAATTCGCTTCTAAAGGCCGAGTTCGAATCCTCACGCATGCGCACGATACGCGTTATACTCTAAGTGAGACTATGTCGGCGCCGTAATGTTTTCTGACGTTTCCAGGCCCTACTAGCAATATATGTGTATTATATATCGAGAGATCCAAAAAAAACTGTTCCTCAGCGGGCTGTGGAAATTCAACGTATGAATAATATGTTGGTGACACTGTACGTCAGTGTCAAATTCGAGGTTATCAGGTTAGGTTTTCCGTCAGTTATGACACAAAATGACGCAAAACCTAACCTGTTAACGTCGAATTTGACATTGACGTACAGTGTCACCAACATATTATTCATACGTTGAATTTCCACAGCCCGCTGAGGAACAGTTTTTTTTGGATCTCTCGATATATGGATGAATCAAAAGGCAACCTTCGCATTTCAATCAATAAAATTAGTTCAACTGTATTTGACTTAGTTTTACGAAATATTATGTAATTATAACATAACAATGGCTCCTTAACGTTGTAAAATATTTCTGCTTGCTTAAAAGTCTAGCTTCCCTTTTTAAATCAACCTAAAAGGTTAAAAACTAGATTTTTATATTAGTAGGCCATATTACGGATGGTAGTTCAAATACACTCAACAACCTTCAAATGCTTATTAATGTAATTTTCTTTAATAAACACGGAAATCAACCTCACAAGAGTAACATTTTACAAAACATGAATACTTACAGTAAATTATTGCAGTTTCAATATATTTCTGATGAAGCTACAAGCGCGGCCAAAAAAACCGGACCACTTTTTTGACACTTACAATTAGACAATTAGAATTGTCACTGTCAGTGTCACCAACATATATTTATTACCATATATTTAATACTACTACGAGCCCGAGTCCTAACTACTAAAGCTGCGTTCGGAAAGGTCAGACAGCTCGTTTCCTCGAAATCATTCGCAGAAAGAGATCGATAATAGCCATCGGCGCGGGTGGAAGTGAGATGAATGAACGATTTCGAGGAAACAGAGCTGTCAGAGGTACCTTTCCGAACGCAGTATATATGGTCGGACACTTGCTTATTAAAAATAAATGCTTCAATCATTTCACGATACTTGTTTTTATTTAATCTTCGTCAAATATTTTTTAAAGGTACATTTGTATAATGTAGATTTTACACATTTATTATAATTATTTATGTAAGTGAAAATCTCTAGAAAAATAAATAGTATAGAATGCAAAACTAAACAGACAACTAAATGTTCGGACGCAAAGCAGTTTGCTGTGATTCAAACAAATGCCTGTCACTTGTTTTCAATATGTGTCACTGTAAGTGTCAAGCATATATATAATACACATATATTGCTAGTAGGGCCGGAAAACGTCAGAAAACATTACGGCGCCGACATAGTCTCACTTAGAGTATAACGCGTCTCGTGCGCATGCGTGAGAATTCGAACTCCGCCTTTAGAAGCGAATTTTAAACTTGACCACTTCCCCATTGGCCGGACGACGCCGCCGCGCTTGCACACAGCTCACCATTATACATTGAAGAGTTGGTTGTCTGTCTCACTTCCTTGGTCAGTTTCCCACTCATAGCCGCTAGCAATATAGTAAGTATTAGATATATGGTGTCAAGTGCACAGTTCATGACTGAATTTGTGTAACGTTAAGGTAAAATAATGGCACGGGGTATAGCAACACCTCTAAAGTTAGGGAAATAATTATTCGCGAATACGCGAAAGGAAAGTCGATCAGAAATGTTGCAGATAATTTTGGAATCGCGAAGTCCACGATTGCAGACATAATAAAAATATATAGAAATACAGGAAATATTGACGTTGGAGGCAAATCTTCTGGGGGTCCGAGGTTAGTAACACCTCAAATGCAGAGACAACTTATTAAAATTTGTAAAAGTGGACGACGAAGCACTTTACATGAAATTACAGCTCGCTGGAATCAAGAAACGAATGTAAATGTTGGCAGAGAATATTGCAGAAAATGGATTCATAAGTCTGGTTTGAAATTTTATACTGTAGGTATCATTTTAAGGATGTGACAATTAATTTAATAAATAAAAACTCTAGGCTAAAGAAAAACCTCTACTAACAGAAGTCCAGAAAAAGAAGCGCTTAGCTTGGGCGAAACAGAAGGAACGTTGGACAGTCGAGGATTGGAGCAAAGTCATTTTTAGCAACGAATCTAAATTTGACATTTGTGTTGGAGACCGTCGTAAGAGAGTCATTCGTACAAAAAAAGAAGCATTCCATAAATACTGTCTAAAAAGGATTGTAAAATTTCCACAAGGAATCATGATTTGGGGTTGTATGTCAGGTAAAAGAGTGGGAAGTATGGAGTTCATAACTGGTATCATCAATGCTTTAAAATACCAGGAGATTTTGGAGAGAAGCTTATTACCAAGTGTTGAAATGTTGCACCCTGATCAGAATTTCATATTCCAACAGGATGGTGCGTCTTGCCACACGGCAAAAACTACAAAACTGTGGTTTGAGAACCACAATATAAGGGTTTTAGATTGGCCCTTTAGTAGCCCCGACCTCAACATAATTGAAACGTTATGACATAAGATGAAAAGGTGTTTAAGAAACCGTCCTCAGCGGACTTTACCTGATTTGAGGGCCAAACTTCAAAAATTTGGAACTCGTTTACTCCAACGGACTGTGAATCAGTAATTATAAGTATGCCTAATAGGATTAAAGCAGTTATTAAGGCTAAAGGTGATGTTACACCATACTAGTTTTGCAGAGATATTAAATGTCCAAATATTTAGTGGTCAATGAACATTGCATTTTTTTATTAATAATAATTTTTGCAATGTTGTTAATTCCATTAAAAATTAAGCAATATATAAAATATTTGTTATAAATATAAATATTTTATTTAGTTGCATTAAACTAGAAACAAGTATTGCAAATTTACAGGGATATTTGCGTATAATAAGTCAATGTCCGAACATATAGTGGTTCGGGCTTGTATATTGCTAGCGGCAATGAGTGGGGAGGTCACAGAGTATGAGCTTAAGTGAGACAGACAACCAACTCTTTTACGTACTTGGTGAGCTGTGCGTAACCGTCGTCCAGCGAGGTGGGGAAGTGAACCTCATAATAATAATATAATACTTCCATTATTCCCAATTGGGACATAGGGTATTCGTATATTCTTTCCAGTTGTCCTTTTCCTTTGCTATTTGGCTCAGTTGTACGATAGTCTTTCCTGTCTCTTGTTTTACAGTTCTCCTCCACGTTTTTCGAGGGCATCCTCTGTTTCTGAAACCCTGAGGGTTTCACTTCAAAACTTTTCTGCAAATTTCGGTTTCATTTTTTCGCAACGTATGCCCTAACCATCCATATTTTCTTCTCCTAATTTCTATATTAATGTCCACCTGATTTGTTCGGTCCCAAAGATCTTTGTTCGAGATAATGTGTGGCCACAAAATTCCTAATATACCCCGCAAACATCTATTTACAAACACCTGCAGTTACTAGTTCTGTAACCGTCCACGATTACGACCCATAAAGTAGAACAGGTTTTACCATTGCATCAAACACTCGCACTTTGGTTTTAAGAGTTAAAGTAGAGATGGGCGCGTGAGTAAATTTTCGCTCACGTCACGCACGTTTCACGCTTGCTTTAATCAGTCACGTTCACGCACGTTCACGCTCACGTTCACTCACGTTCACGGCGTGACACGACACTCACGACGTGACACGCAGCTTTTATTTCAAAATTTAAAGATAGAACAGAATATTCAAATTTAAAACCAATGAAAAAAGCCTAAAGAGAACTAAAAATATGTTTTGCACCTGACATAATTTACGTGATATGTTGCAATCAGAATAGTCGACATAAAAAATGAAAATTGACTACAATAACTTCCACAAGGGATAAATACTGATTTCTCGCAAATATATTTCTTGCAGCTGTCTTCAAAGACCTTACTTTTAATACCAAAAGCTGTCATTGGAATTGACGTTTCCCTTATTGGTATGAGTACAGAAGGTATATGTTGCTAGGCAACACTTTTAATTCGTAGGTTTGAAAGTACTTTTACATACAAGGATCAACATTTTCAGAGTTAAAGCGAGTATACAAGAAAAACATTCAGCGTTAGCCGAGTATAAAAAACAAACCATTACTTTTATTAGAATAATAAGTTCATCTACACATATACACATTAAAATGTTGATTTAAAAATAATATGTAATCAACATTTTCAGCGTTAACCTTCCTCCCCACGGTTAGAATTTTGTACGTTGTTCCACGAAGAGGCACCCGGGTACCAGCACGTCGGCTGCAATAGAAGTACACACAGTCAGTGCAGTCAACAACCTCCGCTGTGAACGTGTGTGTATCGAATTCAAAGTAATCTGTCTGTGTATGTAATTGTAATATTGCTAGTGATTATTTTGACTTGTCTTGCAAAATGGCCGTGCCGTTTAGAGAAGTTTCAAGAAATGAATTCAAACGGTAAGTTTTAATTTCTAACATAACCTAACATTTTAATCGGTAAATTGGCATTCGATTTCTCGTCTATTTATTTTGATAATATGTTTTATTATAATAATTTAAATTTTACAGTATGACGTATGAACAGCAAGTGGCCTATCTTGCTATATTAGCTGAGGATAGTGATGCAGACAACGAACCTTTTGAAGGCGACGCATCCGATGAGGAATGGGTCCCGCCGGCAACTTCGGCTACAAAAGAGGAGTCAGATGTTGAAGATGTTTATGCAGGCGAACAAAATAAAATAGAAATAGGAGAGGAAGGTAGTGACGACGATTCTGGAGACGAAGCTGAAGCAAGTGTCGCTAATGAACTGGATTTTCGGAGTAGAGATGGAACAATATGGAAGTCGACACCTCCTACAGTAGGAGTTCAAACTCTGAAGCAAAACATATTTCGGGAAAAGGCTGGGCCTGTAAAAGCCACTACAACCCTTTCTATTAGAGATACATTCAAACGCATATTTACTCCAGTGATGTGCAATATTATAATTCAGGAGACTAATCGCAAAGCGAAAACTGTATACCAGAAGTGGAATACAGATAATCCAAATAAGCCAGACAAAGTTTGGAAAGAATTAACCGCCGAAGAATTTGATGGATATTTAGGAATACTAATAGCAGCGGGAGTATACCATTCTAATAAAGAAGACGTAAAAGAACTTTAGAAAACTCCATCGCATCCACTGTATAGAGCTACATTGTCAATCAATAGATTTTGGGAAATCCAAAGATTTCTAAGATTTGAATAATGTAAATACAAGAGCAAACAGAATAAAAAACTATAAAGCTGCGGCAATTTCAGAATTGTGGCTATTGCTGAATGAGAAATTGAGAAAAAATTATGTACCTTCCGAGTGCCTAACAGTCGATGAGCAACTATTTCCGTTTAGAGAAAGAACTCGATTCACTCAGTATATGCCAGCAAAACCCGCAAAGTATGGAGTGAAAATTTGGTGGGTATGCGACGCTGCTAATTCTTATCCATTGACTGGACAAATATACACGGGTAAATCTGTGGAAGGACGTGAACAAAATCACGGCGAAAGAGTGGTAAAAGATCTGTGCTTTCGATACAGAAATAGTGGGAGAAACATTGTAATGGACAATTTTTTTACCACGCTTCCTTTACCAAACTGCTGTTGTCGTGGAATCTATCACTTGTCGGCACATTGAAGAAAAATAAACCCTACATACCTACCCAGATGATGGCAAATAAGTCTAGAGAAGAAGCGTCTTCACTATTTGGATTTAGTAACGACAAAGTTACAATGGTCTCATATGTCCCAAAGCGCAACAAAGTCGTTATTTTATTATCTACTATGCATTATGATACTACAGTTAGCGGTGCTAAAAATAAGCCCGAAATTGTTCAATATTATAATTCCGGAAAAGGAGGTGTTGATAATATGGACAAAATGGTGTCACACTACTCAGTGAAAAGAAAAACTAATAGGTGGCCCGTCGCCATGTTTTCCAATATAATTGATATAGCAGCTTGCATCATATACATGGAAAATAATCCACAGCAAGCTAACAAGCATTATCGACGTCGCATATTTTTGCAAAATCTTGCAAAGGAACTAGCCCTGCCAGCGATTGAGGTTCGATCCAGATATAAACGGTCGTGTCAGCATTTTGGCACTAGATCAGGCATTGAATGCATGTTAGGAAAACCCGTTGTTCAACTAGAACCTTGCGAAGAAACCATTCAGCCTAGAGATACAACTGGTCGTCTTCAGGTGACAGGAAGATGCTACATCTGTAGATCAACAAAAACGAAAAGAAAAACAAGAAAAGCTTGTTGCGTGTGTTACAACGCCATCTGTGTAGAACACACTAAAAGAATTGAAAAATGTCTTCCTTGCAGCAGTTTGTAATTTGCCAATTCTCTTAATAAAAGTTAAATTTAATTGTATGTTTACATTATACTCACATACTGTATTTCACAAGTTTCAATAAAGCGTTTATTTTCTCACTGCTTAAATTTTTACATGATAAAAGCACTGTTTAGGAAATTGGTACCAGGGTACCTCGTCATAGGAATAGAGAATAAACACTTTTAACTGAAAATTTTTCCAAAAGTCTGTCTGAGATTGAGATGCCAAGTACACTTATGTGTATTTCTCAACTAAGTTTGAGGTGTCAGGGAACTTCAGAGTAATATCTTAAATCTATTTCTGTTTATTTTGCACTTGTATATAAAAACGGCACCTGGGTACCACGTCGTGGGGATGAAGGTTAAGTCGAATTCTGCGCTCTTCTAAAATTCGCCCAGCTGTAGAAAATACTCTTTCGCTTGTAGCGGAACTTGCTGGTATGTTTAAACCGGTTTAAAAATTTTCAAGTTTTTTTAACAGTGGCGTTTTTACACTGTTTTTCCAAAATCCTAAAATGTCATCTACATTTCCGAATTTTAATTTAACATACTAATTTAGTTCAGTTTTGACATCATCCTAATTACATGTGTCATCGTCAGAGCTATCTCTAAGTGTAGAAATATAAGAATCTGATGCTGATGTACCAGTTTTGAGTCGTTTGCTATGTATTTCATCATTATCATCTACTTATAGTTTTATTTGCATTATAATCTTCTCTTTTATGTGAAGGTATAAACTTTAAGGATTTATAAATAGGGTCCAAAAATAAAGCTACATAATGTAACTTGTTTGGCACAATTTGTGATTCAATGAATTTAAAAGTTGCTGCACCCTGCAGCTTTTTATTCGTTACTAAATATTTAACGTGAAATTAACGTGAAACGTGAATCACGCCCTGGATATTTTCACTCACGTTCACGTCACGATTTTCAAATATTAGTCACGTTCACGACGTGACACGCCGTGACACGACGTGACACGACTGTTTTCACGTCACGCGCCCATCCCTAAGTTAAAGTACTTCCACGCCAAACACTGTTTAATCCCGCATACACACCACGAGTTTTATTAATTCTACTTTGCACATCTTTTAACACACTATCATTGATAGATACTACGCTTCCTAAATATGTGAACTCACTTACATGTTCGACTGCGTTGTCATTTAGCTGAATGTTGACTGGTTCCACTCGGTTCCACTACATTCATACACATGTACTTGGTCTTCTTAATGTTTATTTGTAAACCGACTTTTTCAGATTCCTCACATAATTTATTTATTTTGTCTTGCATGTGTTTTCCTGAGTGTGCTAGTAAACAGATATCATCGGCAAAATCTAGTTCCTCCAGAGTTTCACAAAGATTGCATTGTATTCCTCTTCGATGCGTTCCCGTTACCCTCCTTAAACCTTAAAACATTGTCGAGCACTATTATAAAAAGCAAAGGTGAGAAGACACACCCTTGCCGCACACCATTTTTAGTTTGGAAAGCATCCTATAATACACCTTTGTGGAAAATCCTGCATTCGTACTATTCATTATAACCTCCTTTAATTAAATTTATGATCTTCTGGGGTACGCCTTTGTTTTTAAGCAATGCCAATATACTCTGTCTGTCTAAGCGATCAAAAGCTTTTTGAAAATCAATGAACGTTAATTACGGGGGAGAGTTGTATTCTAAGATTTGCTCCATTATTATTCTGAGTGTTATTATATGATCTAAACATGATCTGTTTGCTCTAAAACTACACTGTTCACTCCACAGTTTTTCATCTAGCACTGTTAATATTCTATCGAAGATAATTTTGTAAAACATCTTATTCATAACACTGAGTAGTGTAATTCCCCTTCAATTATCACAGTGTGTCAAGTCTCCCTTCTTTGGTAACTTTATGATCACTCCAACTCTCCAGTCTTTTGGGAACTGGTCTTTTACCCAAATCATGTTTATTAGTTGTTTCAGCAAAGTTGTAGTACCTTGTACATCAATCTGTAGTATTTCAGCTGTAATTTGGTCAACACCTGCTGCTTTTCCATTTTTCAGTTTTATAATAGCTTTTCTAATTTCTTCCTCCGTAGGTGGCTCCAGGCTGATATTAAGCTCTGCTCTTTGGTATGAAATTTCTTGCACTTCAGCTATATCTTTTGGTTCTGTATTTAAAGTTTCTTTAAAATGTTCCAGCCATCTTTCCATTTGTTGTTCGCTCGTACACAATAGATTGCCATATTTGCTCTTTACGATTGTGTTTCCATTTTTTCTTCCAGTTAGGGTTTTTATGTTTCTAAATAATTCTCTAGAATCTTTCCTATGTGCAGCTTCTTGTGCTTTGTGGGCTATAGCTTGAACATATTTCCTTTTATCTGTTTTAATTGCCTTTTTAATAGTTTTGCTGATCTTTATATAGTTTTCTTGCTCTTCCTGCTGCTTATCTACACATTTCGCTGATAATTTTCTTAACTTAATTCTTTTCCTTTCGTTTATCAAATCCCACGTAGTATCACTTATCCACTTGTTTCTGCTATGTGTTTAGTACTTCCTAATATTTTGTTATATGCGCTTAGTAATACGCTTTTATTCGCAACCATATATGTAATAAGATCATTACTGACTTTTAAAAAGTTGGAAAATGAGCTATTCCCAACTTGTAACTTTCCAACCGGTCGGAAAAGTGATTGCCGGTTGGAAATGAACCCATTCCCAACCGCTGTGTAGGTAGGGACAATGGAAATCTCGTTGATCCATTCATGCGCGTCACAACCTGTCGTATCATAATATAATAATTTTTCCAATTATTGTTTGGAATAAAGTGGTTGCGAATAAAATGGTATACATACCACGGTGAAAAGTTTCATTCCTGTCTCGAGATAAAATTCACCTCGTCGCTACGCGTCTCGGTTAACTACTTAATCTCTCGACAGGAATGAAACACTTTCCACCTCGGTATGTAATATACTATTACATTGCTGCCATGCCGCTTCAACTGTTCCATTAAAATCAATTTTATTCCCATTTTCTCGTATATAATTCTTAAACGTTTGCTTAATTTTATTGTCCTTTGCTTTATTTATATTGTATTTTAGGTAGCGTATTCCTTCTTTTATCCATTGCTTCTTAGTGAAATCTATTAAGAGTTTCCCTATCAACAGGTAGTGATCTGTTCCCGCTTCTGCACCTCTTCTGTTTCGCGTATCTAGCAGTAAGTTTGCCCATTTTTGGTTTATACAGATATGATCTATCTGGTTTGCTATGTTCTGCCCGAGCGATACCCATGTAATCTTGTGGCAATCCTTGTGTTTAAATACCGTTCCTCCTATTTTTAGTCCTTGCAATCCACAGAACTCTACAAGTAATTCGCCGTTCTCATTCCTTTCTCCAATGCCTAGATTACCCATAATGTGTTTTAAGCCCTCATTATCTGTTCCTACTTTGGCGTTGAAGTCGCCCATTAATATTATGACATCTTCCCTGTGTACATTTTCCCTAGTGCGGTTAAAAATACTATAAAAATTTTCTTTCATCTCATAGTCTGTAACGTTCGTGGGTGCATAGCACTGTACTATCGTAATTTTTTTCTTGCCAAGGTCTAACCGTGCTACTATGATTCTTTCGTTGATTGGTTTCCATTCTATTAGACATGCCTTCGTCTCACTACTAAAGATAATGTCCACCTGCATTCACTCAAGCCTAAAATTTCGATTTTGTAATACTCCATTTCTTTCATCACTTGCTCTAATTTTCCTTCTTGATATAATGTTTTAACGTTCCACTGGCCTAATTTTATAATGTCCCTTTTTATTCGTTTATTTTCTACCGGTACATTCCTTAACTTCAATTTTTCTTCATTTTTATGCCACGCACCTAAATGTAGATCATCCGTTGTTGGTTTCCGTTTCGTTGCAGTCGTCTCTTTATAATCATCCAGCAGTGCTTTTAGTTTTTTGAATGATTTTTCCACGAGTTTGCCAGTAGCAGAATCCCAGATCCATATTTCACCTCATGGCCAAGTTTAAAATTTGCTTCTAAAAGCGGCTTTACATTTGTATAGCAGCTAAAGCAAGTTAGTAAACGAAGTAGCTAAAATGTAGTAGTTTAGTTAAGCGAGCACGTTTACACACATTCTATAACATAAAATCGGTGGCGGACGGCCCGGGTTCAATACAACCTTTTCTTAACATTTATAGTAATGAATCTCTCTTAAATTAGCGAACCTAAGCGTAGCTTGAGTGATGCACTAGTTTCAGCATAGTTGTTTAGTTGACCTCTTGCAGGAGGTAGTGATAACATACATGCCAGATGTGTATAAATGACCACACAATTCTACACGTGAACGCAGCTGTGCAGTTTGAATTCTCAGGCATGCGCACGAGACGCGTAATACTCTAAGTGAGACTATGTCGGCGCCGTAATGTTTTCGGGCGTTCCCAGACCCTACTAGCAATCCAGGGTGTCTCAAAATTGACGCCCGTGTTTCTGGGATTTAATTCAGGGGGCTAAAAGAAATCGAAAATAAAAAGTGGAAAATTCTCCGATTGTCATTTATCTAGTTATTGATGAAAATGTAAATATATAATAGCTTCTATCGTCCAGTCGCTCCAATTTGTTGTGTAACATAATTCAATGAGGTGGCTATGGCAATGTTAAAAATTTATTAATCGTTCTGTCGTATTGATAAGTATTTCCTTCGGTTTTGTGTGCTTACCTGTTGTGAATCCTGAAGATGGCGTAGCTCGTATTCACGCTGCTGTGTAGTCGATAGGCGAAAATATGTTAAAGAGCGTTCGTACTTCAATGATAAATCGTACGAATGTTTGCCTTGAAGTAGGGGGCAACCTAACACATTTTGTGACAACAGATGTGTAAAATAACCTGTTTTAAAAAGTTATTCGTTTTTAATAAAGTTTAAGTTTATATCTTAATTTTTTTTTAATTGATAACTCGATAACAAAAGACAAACGAACAATTTTCCACTCTTTATTTTCGAGTTCTTTTAGCTCCCTGAATCAAATCCCAGAAGCACGGGCGTCAATTTTGAGACACCCTGTATAGCAATTTAAATATATGGTGGTCACCAATTGTTTTCGCATTTTGACCATTAGGCAGGGCGGCCATGAAAGTGACGTACGCCTACTAAATGTAGTCTGCTTATGAGGAACAGGCGTTTTTATCGCCGTAAAAGGTTGCACCTTTTTTATCGCTATAGGAGGTGATTTATCGACATAATTGCACTTGTCACGGCAATACTACTTTAAAGAAGGTGCGACCATGTGAAACAGAAAATTTAAAGCACTGTAGGTATAAACGTAGGAAGGACATTTGTTTTTATTTCAGGCATTTTTATTTCTAGGACAATGATAATCTGTAGTTATAGATGTATTTTATATATAATGTAGGTGGAAATTATAACGAAAGCTTTCGTTTCCTTTACCAGTCGTTAATCTGACTCCTTGTGCAGCTGTTGAAAATTTCTATATTAGATTTATGGCCATTTATGGCCAGGGGTCGAGGCGAATTTAAGAGACAAAAGGCCTACAAACCGCCGACTAAATTAGTTCGTGAGATTTATGAGTTTACGTTTACAGCCAACCCGCTCGGGCCTTCGTTAATAGGCGTACGTTGAGTACCAACTCTTTGTCTTTTACTTCTATTTGGTACAGCCTATATCGCGAAATCCCGCTCGGTCTTCGTTAGTAGGCGAGCGTTGAGTACCAACTCTTTGTCTTTTACTTCACTAGTTACCGCGCACACCGGCACCGCGAGGCCTCTCTTTGACCTTGTTTGCAAATGGGCGTTGCGTAACTCTTTGTCTCTCTACTGTTTCACTAACACCACCAGGCCCATCTTAACAAGGTTCCGGCCGGCAGACGGCCCCTTTGCCGTTAGGCAAGGAAACCACGAACGCCCGCCCTCAGGGTTATACTCCGAATCGAATAATAATTGTAAGCGTAATGTACTGTTTTCCTTTGGTCCTAATAAATAACAATCGCTTACCATGCTGTTGTTTTCTTTGGTGTAAGCGCTGGAGGTTCCCAGCCCCTATACGAACTGAATAATACCAGTAAATACGGAAGCTTAGTTGGGGTACCTGTAACTACCATCGAATCACCCGCAGGAGCCAGTAAAAAAAATTACACAACGTAGGCCCATAAACAAGCAACCGGTAACCAGGCCCAGGGTGTGCACCGTTACAATAGAAAAGTACTTTTAAAAAATTATTGTAAATGTGCTTTCATGTGTGTTATTAAAGCATTGATATCTTTGTCAGCAAAATTGCACTTGTCACATCGATACTGCCTTAAAGAAATATTGTAATTCACAGGGCCTGCCATGCCTAACAATGGCAAAAAATTCTCACGTAAACCGTAACGTTCCGTCTCACAGACTGCACTAAACTAAAAATAAAACACATCTCCAGCGTCAGTTACCAAAATTTACCAATAATTGTGCGATAGGTGGGGCACCAAGAGGAGAAAGATTAGGTGCAATCATTCGCCGAAAAGCGGTACTCTTTTGCTGAAAATTTGAGATTAAAATTTGCTTGCAGTCTCACAGATGGCTCATTACCAGTTAAGAGTTAAAAAGAACAGACCAAATTTAAAAGAACGCAAGTCGATGTGGAGACTAGAGAATATCCGGCAACAATGTACCTATTCAGAAAATATAACCTTAAACTGAAAACAACCTAACCTAACACAAAAAGTGTCAATTTCCATGAGGGAGTTTAGTTGCAACAGAGGTTCTGCCAAAAAAATGACTAGATGGTCATAGCCTCACCTGACCCAAAAAGATCGTGAACGGCTTTATAGCATGTGGTTTATCCACATTCATTCTTTTGTATATCACCTCACTTTCAATATTGCAAACTGCTGGTAAAACGGCATCATAATTAAAAATTGGTTTGAATTTCGTCTCAAATTCATCTTTTAGAATTAATTCTTCGTGATTCAACAATTCTGTATCGGCATTATTGCTGTCAGATTTGCTTCTGATTAAGATATCCTCCTGTTTTACATTTGCAAATTTAATATCACTTGGTAGTTCTAACTTGAACGGCTCTTCAGTATCTCTTATGTTTGCGGGATCATTGCCCGTTACTAGGTCCAACTGTAGCGGCTCTTCAGTATCTTGTTTTAAATTTTTAAATTCAGTCCCTGCTCCTAGTTCTAACTGTAACAACTTTTCGAGATCGTTTTGATCTGCAGCTTGCGAAAACTGTGCAAGGCCACCGTCCATATCTGATTCCATGAATGGGTAGCAATTTTCTCTGCTAAATGAAATCAGCTATAAACATTAATTGGCAATTTCAGTGTACCTACCTATTAATTTCTTTGTAAAAGTTAAATTTTGATGGAAAACTTTGAGGTTAGATTCGTAATCTTCGAACTAAAAACCACAAAACAAAGTAACTACTATATAGCCTCCCACAATTTTAGAAAATTCATAGTTTTTCTATTTGTATTTGGACTTCTACCGCTCATTTAGGCATAAACGGCAGAACTGTTAACTCAAAACAATAAACTTGATTAACCTACTAATTTCTGCAAATTATCACATATAATCTCATAAGAGCATTAATTCTTTCCGGAAATTTTTTTGAGTGCTTTCCAACAACGTCGTATTAATTTGCCCGAGCGGGACGCGAGGGCAAATTAGGACGTTGTTGAATGCACGAAAAATAATTTCCGGATATGAATTAATGCTCGAATGCAGATTCGGTAAGAAAATCGTAACGATACAAGCCCTCAAAGTTAGGCTGATCTACCTACAAAAAATTTCCAAGAAATTTTTTTGTTGTCTTGGATACGGCTCGTGAACTAATTTTTCTATTGGTCATTGATGAGTGTCGTACGATTTTCACTTATAATCTCATAAGAGCATTAATTCTTCCCGGTAATTTTTTAGAGTGAACAGTAAGACCGTATTAATCGGCACGAGCGGTGCGCGATGGCCGAATACGTTGTTCTGTACACGATACGAAAATTACCAGACATGAATTAATGCCAGAATGCAGATTTGGCAAGAAAATCGTAGCGACACGGCCATAAAAGTAAAATTTAAATTTTACTGGAAAATAAAATATCAAGTGATATCAAAAATGTATCCATAGTAAGTTGTTAATATGTTGGTGACACTGTAAGTATATGTCAAATTTGAGGTAAGCAGGTTAGGTTTTGCGTCAGTCTGTGTCAAAACTGAAGCAAAACCTAACCTGCTGACATCGAATTTGACATAGACTTACAGTGTCACCAACATATTAAAAACAGTGAATGTCAAAAAATGTCCACTTATTAATCACAGTTAGGTTGGTCTAACTACAAAAAATTTCTAAGAAATTTTGTTGTTGTCTTGGTTACGGCTCGTGAACTAATTTTTCTATTGGTCATTAATGAGTGTCGTACGATTTTCTGTATAATACTTTGCAACCTGTTTATGATTTAGTTACAGTGATTAAGTTCTTACATATACTACAGACCAATCCTATTTGATTATATTCGATCAGTTCCGTCAGTTTGACAAGTTAATCATATCAAACTTGAAGTGAAAACAACCCTAGGGTGAATTTCAATCAGCATGGAAATTACATAATTAAAATTGAGTACTTTCAGTAATAGCATGTGACCAGTAAATTATTGCCAGTTATAATTTACCAAAGGGAGTGATAATTATCCTCAATAATTTCTTAAAGGTTACCCACTTGAGGGATATTATTTGTGAAAATTATAAAGATTTATCACTGGCCACGGTGAATTCGGGAAGATAAGTTTTTAAAAAAATTAATAATTTTTGTCAAAACGAGAAACCATTCCTCCGAAAAATTAATTTGACACTGTCGTATTTATTTGTCATAGGATATTACTGAATTTCAATTAGGTAGCTTTCACGCAGTTAACGCTGTTGGTATGCGATCATAATCAAACGTAAGTATTCCGCGTCTTAAAACAAAACACTTCTACCCACGCCACGAACCGGAAGTGACGAGATAAAGGGACGCTAACGAAGAACAATTACAAAACGATCACTTGTATGTGGCAAATATGACCTTTTAACGGCTTCTCTATTAAAAATAAGGTTACCTGCCCCTCGCATGAACTCCCACAATACTTCGGACCACTCACAGCTGTACGCCTGAGGTTAGCAAAGCTCAAATCTGCGCTCGGATTATCTGGTGATCGGCTGCACTCTCGAACACTTTTGAACCGATTCCTTTGAAGCTGGGGCCACAAATCTAGGGCTCCGCTGCACTACACGTACGCGTCTCGCTTATTCACTCGTACAAGAACTTATGCAACTGGCTAGACCTCCGTAGAATGATATCGAAATACCACCGCTTCCACTGGACCAATTCGACGCCTCGTATTTACCTACGCGGAAGCCCAAATCAAGGCAAAACTTCCACAAGTGACCCAGGACACAATCACTCAATGATACACTACTTTTAGTTAACTTGGGTATTTAGTAACACACAGAAATAACTTATTTTGGAGCATGACCTTTTAACAAGTCAAGAGGAAATAATAGTAACTTACATTACAAGACCGGAATGTAGTGTTTTGTAGGTCGAGCCAAGTAGATTTCAAGGCGAGCCGTAGGCGAGCCCTGGAAGCTTAGGGAGACCTGCAAAACACTTTCCGGTCGTGTATCCGACGTAATAATTTTCATTGATTGCTTGCTTGCTTGCTTGACGCCACTGTCAGAGCGAACCCGTGGGCTGAATTGACTGATTTTGGTGTCAATCGACTCAGGGCGACGCAAGTAAGCCAGCAGTAGGGTTTTCAAATTTTTATAAGTGACTTTTTGGTGGATTTCTTTGTTGATAGCTAACCTCAAAATTAACTCGACACACAAAATGGATCACTCTTGTACAAACTGCATTAAATGAATTATTTCTACATTAGATGTCACGCGCCCAATTTGAGTGCAGAACGCTAGTCGTACAATATTTCTTTACGACATCCGAGTCCACATACTTTAAAACTTGCGAATTCACTTTCGAAAACTCAAAAAAATTATGACAGTATCTATTGTTTGACTTTTCCAAACAATAACACACACTTGATTCCATAGTAACGAAGGCATCAGGGACCGGCAAAAGCTTTTATTTCCTCTTGACTTGTTAAAAGGTCATTTACTGTCGTCTTTACAGGCCAGGTACCTGTAAAGTTTTACTGTCTTCTGAATTGACCGGTAAATGAGTCTTTATAAGCCAGGTGCCTGTAAAATGCTGCCATCACGACTATACAGGCACCTTGTTTTATAATAGATACATCGTTCATTAATCACTAATATTCATTTTTAGGATGTTCCCCAAGAGGAAATAAAACGTACGCTGCTCGCTTGCAATTAGCCTTTATTGGGGCTCACCGGATTACAGGGCTCGCTCCAACGTCGCTCACCCTGAAGTATCCGGCTCACCCATAAAGGCTAATTTACTAAGCTTCTGACGTAAATAACTATTACCGGTCTCTGATGACCGTTTTCCGATCTTGACCGGCAAAACGTTACTTTCTGGAGAAAAAAATTCTTCAGAAACCGCATATTTTTTGGTTGGTCGTAAAAAATAAATATAAATACCTAACTACTTAATCTCGCGACAGTAATGAAGCACTTTCCAGTTCAGTACTTATGTAATATAGGTACTATCGAAAATTTCGAAAATGAATTTTAAACTTAAAACAAATCAATTCTACGTCAACAAAAAGCATGCTACAGATTAGACAAGTTTTAGTGCTTTCAATGATATTTTGATCTCTCTGAAATAAAATTTCAAAAATTAATGGAGCCGGTACTGTGGTAACTTTTTTAAATTTTTAGTTCAAAAGTCCCGTAGGTACATCCACAAACTACCCACAAGTGGGTAGTTTGTGGGTACATAGCCTCAAAGATTTCATCATTTCATTATATTATAAGTTTTACAAAGAAATTAAGGGAAAACTGCAGAATCCGGGGCACATTCAACTGCTATTGTTAATATTAATTGTTATTCAGCAAGTAAGCAAGTAAAAGGAGGAGAATTTGCCAGCCACAGATTCTGCAGTTTAGCCGAAATTAATAGGTAAGTGAACTGAAATTGCCAATAACTGTTTTATCGCTGATTTCATTTAGCATTGAAAACTGCTTCCATCTATGGGATGAATATGGACGGGGGGCTCTCACAGTTTTCGCATACTGCAGATCAAGGTGATAGCGAAACGTCTTTACAGTTAGAACTAGGAGCGTGTACTGAATTTAAACATATAAAACAAGATATTGAAGAACTATTAAAGTTGGAACTAGAAATGGGCACCGAATCCACAAATATAAAACAAGATATTGAAGATCCGTTAAAGTTAGAACTTGTAGATAATATTAAATTTGCAAATGTAAAACAAGAGGATATCGTAATCATAAGCAAATCTGACACCAATAATGACGATACAGAATTGCTAAATCAGCAAGAATTAATTATAAAAGATGAGTTGGAGACGAAATTCAAACAGATTTCTGATTATGATGCCGTTTTACCAGCAGTTTGCAATGGTACAGGTGAGGTGGTAGACAAAACCAACGTGAATGTGGAAAAACCGCATGCTGTAAAGGTGATTGATATGAACAACATTTACTATAAATGCAGTATCTGTAGCTTTTACCACCCTCAAAAAACTTTTGTTATGCAACATATTGTATCACGGCATCCTACAGTTGGCAAATACAAATGTATGAAATGTACATTTAGAACTGATAGCAGGAACAGCATACGATGTCACAAGGTTGTGCACATGCAGAAGACATTTAAGTGTGATCAGTGTAATTACAGAGGTGCAACAAGTGTGTATCTGAAGCGACATAAACTCAATCATCTTGAAGAGAAGCCATTCAAATGTGGCTTGTGCGGCTATGGCTGTCCTACCAATGGAGGCCTAAAGCAGCATATGAGAATACACATGCAAGAAAAACTGCACAAGTGCAGTGTGTGCAGTTACAAAGCACATAATAAAGCAAATCTAGTTGCACACGTTGCGACCCACATGCCAATTAAAATATTTAAGTGCGACCAGTGTGATTTTAGGAGTACAACCCACCGCAACCTGAAGAAGCACAAAGTAACCCATGTTTCGGAAAAGCCCTTCAAGTGCATGGTTTGTGCCTATAGCGGAAAGACCATACGTCACATTAAACAGCATATGAAGCTCCATGCTACAGAGAAACCCTACAAATGCAGCACCTGTGGCTACAGCACACATCTGAAAGGTGTGTTCAAAGAGCACCTCTTAATTCACAATCGGAAGTTGCGCAGTTGCCCAGAATGCGACTTCACATGCCAAACTGGTCAGGCGCTGGCTGCACATAAGATTCAGCATACTGGCATAAAATGCAGTGAGTGCTCCCATATGGCTTCAAATCAGACTTTGTTGAGCCGTCATAAGCAAGTGCACACTAAAACACGCAAACCACCCATCCTGGATTGTCCGTTTCAAGTGGTCGTACCTTCTTTAAGGCAGTATCGATGTGATAAGTGCAATTTTGCTGATAAAGATATCAATGCTTTAGTAACACACATGAAAACTCATTTACAATAATTTTTTAAGAGTATACTTTTGTATTAATAACAATATACCTAACCGGCTTGAAAATAGATTGTGTATTTTTATTGCTATCTTTTACTCTTGTTACATTTCAGGACCACCGCTTCAGTATTGAAAACCACTTGTGACATTTTTTGTTTCAAGTGGTCATATATTATCTTTAACAGGGTGGTCCAAGAGTGGGGTCTACGATGGTTTGTAGAAATTCAAAATAGTCACTTTTTAAACAATTTTTTTACAAAATGAACTAGGTACTTTCCGAAATTGTTCATTAATTACATATATATAATACACATATATTGCTGGTAGGGCCTGGAAACTTCAGAAATCATTACGGCGCCGACATAGTCTCACTTAGAGTATAACGCGTCTCGTGTGCATGCGTGAGAATTCGAACTCCGTCTTTAGAAGCGAATTTTAAACTTGACCACTTCCCCATTGGGCGGACGACGCCGCCGCGCTTGCGCACAGCTCACCGTATACATGAAGGAGTTGGTTGTGTGTCTCACTTCATCGGTGAGTTTCCCACTCATAGCCGCTAGCAATATAGTAAGTATTAGATATATGATTAATTATAGTTGTATGAAGAAATAAAATAAAAAAATTTAAAATTCAAGCGAAACGAAACGCTTGACCGTCACAGACCTCTTGGTAAACTTTGGCAGATGTCATTTCGTGCGTACATAATTTTTTAAATTTAAGATTATGTGTAGTTAATAGAATCACATTTAAACCTTAAAAATATAACCATGCTTAATGTTAGTTATTTTATTTTCTATATTTTTTTACAAATAAAGGTACTATAAATGCATAGTTTGCTTTATGTCTTAAGATTATGTAGTGATAATTTGGTAATACGTAAAGGTAGAAAAACAATTAAGAAACAACCAATATATTCGACATAACTGTAATTACATCACACGTCAGTTCTATGCTAAAGCGGAATAATGAATGCCTACATAAATTCGCAATATTCTTTATATAACATTTGCCAGTTCGGCTATGGGCTATAAAATACGATAATTCCTAGAACAACCTCGAATAAGGCGATCAAGTTCTCGGTTCTCCAGGAACTGCCGAATTCTTCTAACAACCTCGATTAAGGCGCTCAAGTTCTAGGTCGTCCAGGAACTGCCGCTGACTCCTGTTACGTCAGCGACGTCGCGTCTCCTACAGATTCGGCCACGCTGCTTTTCCGATTGTCCTCAATCGGCCCTGGGAAAACACCAATCTATAATTAGTTACACAAATTAATAAAAGTTCGAAAAACTACACAGGTTAAACACAATATACATGTGTGTGGCGCATGTTCGTTTCCCAAGGTATGTGTGCCTCGAGTGTGTAGTGTGCACCAACCATTATTGTCAGAGCACACCTTCGACACTGTACACACCGCCGTTCTTTGTGCTTCGAGTGTGTTGCATGCCTCGAGTACTACACATCTAAAGTAATGTGTGCACTGTACATGCTTTCGACACTGTACACAACATCAATTCCTTTGTGCTTCGAGTGTGTAACATGCCTCGAGTACTACACATATAAAGAATGTGTGCACTGTACATGCCTTCGACACTGTACACAACATCAATCATTTTGTGCTTCGGGCGTGTAACATGCTTCGGGTGCTTAATACATGCATCGGGCAATATATTACCGTACATGTATTGTTCTCACCGTACATGTGTTCGACGCCATACACAACCAACTTACTGATTTCCTTTAAAGTTATCCACGGTTTAATGTGGTCTACAGCTACCACCGTGCGTCTCCTGGTTTTGCCCCTCAAATCTTCCACCTCGTACCGATCATTTGGTAATACAGCGACAATCCGGTAGGGTCCCCGAAACTTTGGATATAGCTTTTTACTTTCCCCCATAGCCGGTACACTGGTGATTCGAACCAATACCAACGTCCCAACGGAATATTCAGGAGCCTTAATTCTCTTCAAATCGAACTTCTCTTTTTGTTTTCCCTGCTCTTTATCTATTTTGAATTTCACCTCTTGCCGAACTTCGGAGAGATTCAAGCGGTCAACGTCATCCTGAATTTCACCAAGAATAAAACTTTCTGAAACAGTACGATGTTTAGTCCCAAACAATAATTCAGATGGTGTCATGCCAATAATCCGGTTGATAGTGGAGTTTAACCCCCTTTGTATGGTTTTTACGTGTACATCCCACATATTATCTTCCATACCTCCATTCAGAACAGCAAGAGAGCTTAATATTGTGCGGTTGTAGCGCTCGCATTGGCCATTGGCACGTGGGGTGGCAACAGCGTTCAGTATATGCTTAATACCACAAGCACGACAATAATTTTGAAACGTTTGCGATGTAAAGGCCGTCCCTCTATCTGTTATGATGCGCACTGGTACCCCAAATACATCAATTATTTGTTTTAAAACCCTTATGACATATCGTGTCTTTGTGTTCTGTACTGCCTCTATAAGACTAAATTTCGTAAATCCATCAACTGTTACGAGTATCTGTGTGTTTCCTTTCTTACTCCGTACAAACGGACCAACATGGTCCATATGCAAGGTGTGAAACGGCACGGCAATTTTATCAATAGAATGAAGATATCCCACCTTTTTGCCCACGGAAGATTTATAATACAAGCAGTTTAAGCATGACTCAATATATTGTTTAACATAACGTCTCATTTTAGGAAAATAATAATTCTCCTGTATTTTGGATAGCGTTTTGCTCACCCCAAAATGTCCAATTTCGTCATGACAGATCTTACATATTTGCCATCGATTTGATTGCGGCACTAACCATTTTTTTGAACCGTCATCCAATTTTCGATATACTTTCCCATCTTTAAGTTCATACAATTTAAAATAATGTTTATTTGACGGATTAGTATTTTTTTCCGCTAAAATTTTTCTTATCTCACATATTTGCTCATCCTGAAGTTGAGCCGTCAATAACCGTTCATCCTCTGTTACATTGACGACACTTAAAACAACTTTAGGAGAATTAAGACTCAAACAATCGACATGATTCATTTTAAGACCCGGACGATATTTAATCTCAAAATTATAGTCTTGCATTTCAAACCACCATCTCGCGACCCGCGGTATAATATCTTTCTTTTCTACAGTGTTTCTGATCGCAATACAGTCAGTCACCAAAGTAAACTGTATTCCAATCAGGTACACCCGAAAATTTCGAAAAGAGTCTCTAACCGCCAGAGTTTCGAGCTGATATGAGTGATAATTGCGTTCTACTGCTGATGTTTGTCGACTGAAATAAGCTACCGCATGTCTTTTCCCTGTTTCACTATCTATTTGAAACAAAATGCCTGCTATCCCTATCTTACTAGCATCTGTATGCACCTCAGTTGCCCAACTTGGATTGAATATTTTTAAAATCGGTCTAGTTACTAATAATTGTTTAAGTTTTTTCACAGCTTCTATTTGCTCGCTCCCAAATTTCCAAGGTATATTTTTCTTCAATAAACGTGTTAGGGGTTCAGCTAAAATTGCAAAATCTCTAATAAACCTACGAAAATACCCAGCTAGGCCAAGAAATTGGCGTAACTGTTTTACATTTTCTGGGATCGGCATATTTTGTACTGCCGAAATCTTTTTCAACCCTGGTCTAACTCCGGCCTCCGAAACTTCTCTTCCTAAATATTCTACTTTCAATAAGAAAAATGTACATTTAGACAACTTTAGTGTTAAATTATGCAATCTCAACCTTTCCAAGACTAGTCGCAATCGTTCCAAACCCTCTTGAAAACTTTTAGCCGGTATGATGATATCGTCGATATAAACTTGTGCAATCGAATTTATGTATTCTCCCAATACCAAATTCATAAGATGCTGAAAGACACTGGGTGCATTGGCAAGCCCAAAAGGTAAACGCAAAAATTCAAAATGACCATCCGGGGTCACAAATGCCGTCTTTTCAATAGATAATTCATCCATAGGAATTTGGTAAAAGCCCTGGGACATATCAAGAGTTATGAAGTATTTATTACCTCCTAATCTGTCAATTTGGTCTTCAATTAATGGGATCGGAAATTTATTCTTTTTGGAAATTTTATTGAGTGCACGAAAATCTACGCACATACGTTTGCCGCCATCTTTTTTTGATACTAACAATATGGGACTTGCATAAGGGGAATTTGATGCGCGTATTATTCCATTTTGTAACAAATCCGAGGTAATCGCCTTTACCTCCTGACGCTCCGATATTGAGAGGCGATACGGGCGATAAACGATAGGCTTATTAGTAATGCATTCAATTGTCATCTTTACTGTATTAGTTTTTCCCAAATCCCTAGTTTTAAAACAAAAACGGTCCTTATAGGAAACAAGTAACTTATTTAATTCACCTTTTTCCTGTTCCAAAATGTCTCCACACATATAATCCCAAACTGTTCGTTTATCATCCGACTCAACAACTTTCGCAATGTTTACTGAATATTTTCTGTCAATATGCAACGGTAACCCATTGTCATCAGGTAACCTCGTAATTAGAAGATGTTTGGAACTATTGATTACTAGAATAGATGGATGATCAATGAAATTTTGTCCAATCAATAAATCGAAAATTAATTCACTATCGTTTAATATAGTTATTTTCGTTTGAATACTAACACCTTCTATCTGTATTGTCTCCATACATTCAGAAACAGCTGTGACCTGAGTGCCATTAAAGCCCCGCAATTTGACTCCCTTTTCAAGTGATATAATGTTTAAATCTAATTTCTTCGCAACGGAAGATTTCATAAGTGTTAACTCACTCCCCATATCAATAATACAATCAATAACTTGATTTTCTATTTTCGCTCTTTTTGAGTATTTACTTTTTACCTTTTGTCCCGCATATTTTACATCTTTATTTTGATCTCTATCTTTTACTCGCATTCTGCAATTTTCCGAAGTGTGTCCAAACCTGTAGCAGAACGTACACTTTTTATGTACCCATTTCGGACATTGGGCGCGTTTATGACCCGTTTCATTACATCCAAAACAGACTACTCGAAATTCACGCTTATCTACTCTTGATTTTTCTCCTTTTGCTGTCGCGCGTTTATTGTATGAACTCGTACAAGGAAAATTGGTAACATATTCTGCCAATTCTACAAAAGTAGTACAACGAGCCGCTCTTATATTTACCTTTGTCTGAACGTCGTTTATTCCCTCAATCACACAATCAACTAGTTGTGTCAAGTTTAAGTTTAATTTATTGAGTCTAGATAATTTTCTAAAACAATAATCGTTTAAATCCTGACCCACGGCAGCACGATAAGTGGCAGCCTCGTAAAATAATTTACCAAAAGTATGTTTGCTCGGGAACGTCTCCCGTAACATTGATTCCCATTGTAGCCATGAAAACTGCATTGTCTTTAACCCGTCATACCACAAACGAGCAGTGCCTTTTAATTTGCCTAACGCAATATAAATTTTTGACACATCATTCCATTGATAAACCACCGCACACTCATTCACCCTGCGTAACCAATCATCAATATTCTGTGTCAAGTTAGAGGGATCAAAGTCTGGTAATAATCTATCATCTTTGAAAACAGTCCAGTTCATGTATCTGTTTTCATTCTGTATCGGAGTAAGACTATTAGTTTGTGTACTCACCAGTTGACTTCTCAAAGCATCTATCTCAGCTCTGGCTTCGTTTAACAGCATTGAATGTAAGTCCGTGTCATTTGTTGTCGGGGTACCAGGCTCCCTTTCGGCAACCAAACTCAACTCGTTCCGCCCCGGACCTGGAGAAGGACGTGCAACTTGCGCTGGAGGTTCCTCGATTTTCTCCTCCGCAACCGCTTCCAGTCGCGATCTCGCACCTCGTTTCATTCGTTTACTCATTGTTGCCACCAACACCAGTACATTAATAACACTTCTACCCTTTTCACAAAACTGCACAAATTTTTAAAACTTAGTGGTGTATTATCCCACCGCTGCTTTGTAGTGATAATTTGGTAATACGTAAAGGTAGAAAAACAATTAAGAAACAATCAATATATTCGACATAACTGTAATTACATCACACGTCAGTTCTATGCTAAAGCGGAATAATGAATGCCTACATAAATTCGCAATATTCTTTATATAACATTTGCAAGTTCGGCTATGGGCTATAAAATACGATAATTCCTAGAACAACCTCGAATAAGGCGATCAAGTTCTCGGTTCTCCAGGAACTGCCGAATTCTTCTAACAACCTCGATTAAGGCGCTCAAGTTCTAGGTCGTCCAGGAACTGCCGCTGACTCCTGTTACGTCAGCGACGTCGCGTCTCCTACAATTATTTAATTTTTTGTACATTTTGTATTTTGATTAATAAAAATCTGGTGTGATACACTCACACAACTTCCTTTTACAGTGATCTTATAATTAGTCAAAAATTTAATTTTTAATTTTTAACCAATTGTTAAAAATTTTCAAAAATTACAAATTCTACAAATACGGTACAAAATCGAGTGTTAGTTGAAGAGACAAATTTTCTCTAGAATTTTAAGGTGAATTCAAAAATGTAATAATATACCGGGTGTTTTATTTAAAATAGTTAATAAAAAAAATAGAAAAAAAAAACAAAAGAAACCCACTTTAGAAGTATTCAACTGGAAAATCACCTATCTCACATCAATACACATTAAAAATGTAAGAAAAATGTAACGTTTAAAAAAAATCGTTAGAGCCGTTTTTGAAAAAATCGAAAAAAACTGAAAAATCACAAGAGTAAACACCTACTTCCGGTTATGCGATTTTCTTCAAAAGCTTGCTGTCTCATCTACATAGTACACAAAACTTATATATGAAGTTTCAACGCCATACCTCTTTTCGTTTTTGAGATATTCTGTTCACAGACAGACAGACACACAGACAGACAGACACACAGACAGACCAATGAAAAAAAATATGGATTTTGGGATCAGGGGACTCTAAAACGTGAAGATCTGTTGAAAACTCAATTTCGAATTTTTGGGGTGAATCCAATACTTCCTTTATAGTAAGGAAGTAAAAACAGGACTGCACCTTCGATATACTAAAACAGATTATCAAATTGCAGATCCCACTCTTGGACTGCCAGGTTAAAGCAATATCGATATAACAAGCAGGGCTGTAGAGTTGGAACTTTTTGAGTTGTGTCGGAATTGGAGTCTGTATAAATTACCCGACTCCGACTCCCACTTTACGCAAAGAATTTTTATAAAAACTAAAAGCTATAAAGCTATTTGAACCACTGTGGTACTGAGTATTTAAAGACAGACTCAGGGTTAATAAAAATCGATTTTTGTTTATTTATGTTAATTTATGAAAATGCATGTGCACTGTAATATGTTAATTCTTAGATCCACGAGTGTGTTCTAGAATCAGTGCGGTAACCGCTTGTAAATTTAAATTCCTACCAAACTGTTTAAAAATGCCGAATTTTTCCTTGTACTGCTTAGTAGATTAACAATAAAACCAGCATAGTACGTATTATTAGTATTACGTGTTCGAAATACCATTCGAGATACAGACAATTTACTTTTATTAGATTTTGTAATTTGAGATATTTAAGTCCGCCTCTGATTAGCAGAGGAATTTCTTGCCGCTACATAATTTCTTGGCTGCTGCTACATAAAAGTTATGTTGTTTTAGGGTCATAAAATGGCTCTAAGAATTTGCCTAAAAATAAGAATGTTTTAAGAAGGGTTCGCTTACGAACCAGTATGACTGCTAAATGTGCGTTTGTCAAGATCGGTTTGATTTTGCTTTCTTGTGGTTAATAAACCGCAGTTACTATATTTCAAAAGAGCGTTTTATTACGGTCTATGCAGAAGAGAAAATACGAACATTACGTATAATTTCTAACTTTTATGATGCACCTTATTTTTGTTTCAACTGTTTCAAGATATATTTTAAAAGTTAAAACAGTTTTAACATTTTGTTATATTGATACTGTTCATGGTGGATTTCTTTAATTGGCAATGTTTGAAGGGCACTGATTTGGCAAAATTATAAAAATATGATTTAAATCAATATATATTTATATATAGAGCACCATAGGCCTTTGAGGCCCTTGGCTTTTTCTGTTACTTTTTTCTTCCATTTGTCTCTTCTGTACGCTAGTGTTTTCCAATCTTTTTTTCCTAGTTCTTGTAAATCCTCTTCCACATCTTTGATCCACTCTTTTATTGGTCGTCCCCTTCTATTTTTGCCTGGCATATCTTCTCGGAATACCCGCTTTGGTATTCTTTCATCTGGCATTCGTTGCAGATGCCTCAGCCGGCTCAGTCTTCCTTTTTTTATTATATTAACTATTGGAGTGTCTTTGTACATCGCATACACTTCCTCGTTGGTCCTTCTTCTCCATTCTCCTTCTTCCTTTATACCTACCTCCAAAAATTCTTCTCAGCATTTTCCTTTCTCATGTCATTAACTTGTTAGTATACAGCTTGTTTAATGTCCACACCTCACTCCCCTATGTCACTGTTTGTCTTATTATGGTTTTGTATATCTGCATCTTGGCTGCTCGCGAAACTGCATTATCTCTAAGTACCCTTTTCAGCGATGCTGCTACCCTCAGACCAATTGATATACGCCTCTCAATTTCACTGTAATGTTCACTCGAAAATTCTACTCCCAGGTATATAATACTTTCTGCTTGCCGGAAAATGTACTGAGTGTCTCTGTGGTCACTTTTTATTTTTAAGATGGTTTGCTCTTTCGACTTTTTAAAGGTGATGAAATATTTGGTTTTTTCTGCATTTATTTGGAGTCCAAACTTGCCTGCTTCCATTTCTACTTTCTTCAATCCTTCCTGGGTTTTATTTAGAAGTGTAAGGTCGTCTGCATAAGCCATTACCGAGGGAGTAGTCACTTGCGATTTTTTAGGACAGAAAATCTCCATTTGTGGAGATCTTCTTGGAACTCCATGGATATCCTTGGATCTCCATGGATATCCTGGGATCTCCAGGGACATCCTTGGATATCCATGGAGATCATTTGGATCTCCATGTATCTCCTCCGGACCTCCATATACTACATTAATAACTTTTCAATTTTATATGGAATTAGATCTTTGGAAAAAACACGTTTTTGCTGTCAGAATGTGGTAGTCTCGGTGGTACTTTGATATTAATAATAATTTGCATCCATGCGTGGCGCAGATGGGTAAGCGCCAGGCTTGCATTAAGCAAGTCCTCGGTTCGAATCCCGCTGGGGTCGGAATTTTTCCGTATCCTTGGCGATTAGAATCGGGCTCAGTGAGACCATTCACAGTCGGGCACCAAATTAACTGTGCTCTACTTAGAACCACAGACCTAAGAGGTAGAGTAACAAGGTCAACACATCACCAAGACACACAACTCACAGAATGGTTGCTGCGCAAGCACCAAAGGCGCGCTCCAACTCTGTATCCCAAAGCCGGGGCAAGTTGAGCATTACCGCCAGATGCCAGCGCATAAAGCACCAGCCTCTACACCGCAAGGTAAATGAGGTTACAGATTATACATACATACATACATTTATAATATAGATAAATCACAAACTTTTTAGAAGTAGCAAATAGACTTACGAATGGTATGTAATACTTGATCTAATAGTAGATAATATACCATGGCAGAAAATAGATTATTACTGTCGAAGGACTGTCTCGTGGACTAACTCAGTTTTATTTTACTCCCGTAGTTTACTCACAACTTGTTATGGTGTTTTAGAAAAGAAACAACATCTGAACATGAAATTAATGTTTAAACAAGAAAATTAAAAAAATATATGACATCAACTTAGTGTTATTAAAATAAAAAAGAATTACATATGTATATATCTTTAGTAACACATGACTTGGTCAAAATAATATTAAAAGCTATAAACTAAACAAAACAAACAGTGCCAAAAAACATGCCTTTTTAGGTATTATAAAATAATAAAAAAAGGAACACCAAAAGAGTATTAGACAATAACAAAAAACTTATTGTAGAAGAACACTACGTGGAAAAATAAACAGTATATAATCATAAAAAAACAACAACAAAAATATATTTGTTTTTGACCTAATAAACAATAAATAGGTATTCCCAAGTCGAAACTTAACTTCCCTCTCTGGAATACACTTTGTAATAAACACAGTAGGAACAAGTTACCAGTATAAAAGGAACTCGAAAAAAACTAAACTGTACTCTAAGACAGTGTGATTTAAGCACTTTTTTAAGATTTATGAAAAGTCGGAATTTTTACTCTGTCTGATCTTGACAGTTTCATAGGGTGGGTACCCAGCATTGTAATGGGCCCATAAATAATTTGAATGGGCTCTATTAGTTGCAGATCATCTTGTTTCGGCCAATAAAAATCTTCAAGGTCTGCTTTCATAAAACATCTATGCTTTACATAATTTATGCTTGTATGTATTTATAACAAGTACATACAACTCATACAAGTACATTCTTGAGCACACCTGTTTGTATACAATACAGCCGAAAACAGATGTGCACGTGTTGCCGAAGATCTATAGCAAAAGTCGCGGGCCGCGGTACCAGTTAAAATGATGTGCGCACGCAATTACGCTTTTCCGATTCTACACTACTGCAGCCGAATTTCTTGGATCTCCACGTATCTCCACCGGATCTCCACGTATCTCCACCGGACATCCATGTATCTCCATGGATCTCTATGGATTTCCACAGATCTCCACATATCTCCACGGATCTCCATGAGATCTCCATCCCGTAGGACAGAAGATTTCCACAGTGACTACCCCCTCGGCCATTACTTCCTGAGGCCCTCTGAGTATATTCTCTGTATTCGATATTCTGCAGTTTCTCATAATTCCCTCTAATGCGATATTGAATAACGTGGGTGACAGGGGGTCTCCTTGACGGAGTCCCTTTTTTGTTTTGAAGGTATCCGATGTATCTCCTTCTATTTTTACTTGGCACCAAGATTCTGTCATTGTCATTATTACTAATTCTACTAAATGATTAGGTAGCTCTAGTTCTCGCATTGTCTGAATCAGTTTAGTTCTGTCTAGGCTATCGTATGCCTGCTTGAAATCGACAAATAGGACATGTATTGCCACTCCTTTCTTCTTCGTTTTCTCGATGGCTTGTTTTAGAGTGAAGATTTGGTCCGTTACCGACCTGCTCTCCCTAAAACCGCACTGCTAGTCACCGATCATTCCTTCTGCTGCTTTCTTTAGTTTGTTGTTAATTAATGTTGCTAAAATTTTATATGTTACACTCAGGAGGGAGATAGGTCGGTAATTATTACAGATTAACGCGTCACCTTTCTTATAGATGGGTAAGATTAAGGCTAGTCTCCAATCCTTTGGCATCTCTCTTTCCTCCCAGATTGTTCTTATTAAGTTGTAAATGTTTTCTATTAACTGTTTACCTCCATACTTTATGATCTGATTTTATATGCCATCTGATCCTGGGCTCTTGTTATTTTGTAGATTCTGCGCCACTTTTATAAAATTACTCCATGTTGATACTTCTGTAGTCTCTTGTTTTTGTTTTGAAGCTGTCGGATAGTTGTTGTGACTTTCTTCTTCTCCTCCTCCTAAAGTTTCTTTATAGTAGTCTTTCCACCTTGTTAGTACGTTTTCCTTTCCGCCTACTAGATTGCCTTCCTTGTCCTTACATAAGTTTAGTTTTGGTTGAAATCTTTTTCTTGCCATGCCTACTTTTTTGAAGAAGTCCCTAGTGTTTTTGTATCTGTAATCGCGTTGTATTCGGGATATTAAGTTATCTTGGTACTTCTTTTTCTTTTCTCTATATAGTCTTTTTGCTGTCCTTCTTATTTCTTTGAACTGTGCTACATTTTCTCCAGAGTTATCCTGTAACATTTTTATTTTTGCTCTGCTCAGTTGTTCGACCATTTCTTTGCATTTGTTGTCAAACTCTCCTTGTTTGGGTTTCTTCTCTCCTTGTAGATTTTTAGCTGCTGTAATTTGGATATTTTTCTTTAGTCTCTCCCAGTCATCTTCTATTCTGTTGTTACATTATCAATTGCCGATAGTAATTCGGAACATGCAACCGCACTAAGCTCAGGAGAAGGGCGTGAGTGACTTACCTTCCAAACTAAATGATCGAACTCATAGGGCGCCAAGAGGTTTACAGCCCATGTCCCACTCGTTCATTTAAGCAACAAACCAATAAAATCGCTCAAGGTAGCAACACCAAATAAACAATGAAAAACCCACAGAGTGATAAATTGTATAATATTTCCAATAGATATTAACTCAGTTAACAGGGAAGCATATACTCGATTTGTAATTATTGGCATAAACGTACACAGACAAGACTAACACAAGAAATAAATATATCACATTAGCAAATATCACAGTGTTAATTAGTTTACAAGCTCGACAGGGTGCATTCGAAATCGCAGCTATGCTGATGGAATTTTAAGCTAATTTCTAAGTGGATTACTTTCCACAGTAAGCTGGCCGAAACAAGTGCTTTAACAACAACCCGGATGCTAAGGGAATGACAGTACGGTGCTGCGTTCCACCATTAATATGTAATTAAATTGTTATTCCACGAGCACCCAACTATTCATTCAGATCTGTATGTAAATAGGGTTTTAAATGCTCTGCTGGTCACTGTTCCAGCTAATTCTAATTGTTACTCGAAGGGTATGGAACAGACGCACCTTGAAGTTACCATTCGCTCAGTTAATTCTCAAGCAACACGAGCTTCGATAAAAATAATTGAAAATAGCACAGCTATAGCTGGCAGTTCGTTTAACACCTGAGTACAAATAAATTAACTGCGGTAAAGCCGCTACTAAAACCATATGAGAATTGCTAAAAAAATACGGCAAGGCCGTTAAGAATTACAATGTATAAAAGCCGTTATCTAAATCATCTTAAATGCTACCTAACGAACACAGCGAGGTCGTTTGAAAGTGCGTTATCAATCATAGGTGGTATCACCAAAATAGCATATCTATATATTTCAAACCAGATTCGGCATCACGATGTTACTACCAAGGTAGAAGGCTGTCCTCAACGAAGTCGCAGGCTACGACAAACAGAAGCTCGCATTCAGGTCACTCGGAGATGCCGTGTGCTACTTCTTCGGGGTAAGTTTAGTCCATAATTTGAAGGCTAAGTAGATACACAACAAATTAGCGATCGACTAAGGAAGAATGAAATATGCTTACCAGCGAAAATGCCTGCCTAATTACACCAAGAACATGTGGTTGTAAAACCTCACAATTTGCATGGCCTGTAGCCGACGAGATGGTCAAATAGCTTCTGCCACAAACGCTAGGCTCTATGGGCCATCTTTACGAACCCTTAAACCAATTCTACCTTCGTTATAGGAGCCAATGCACCTTGAAATCTTCCCAACGACCAAACTTAATTTTTCGACATGTTTTAACAAAAACTCACAAAAGCGACGCTACAGTGACTATATACAAGACAGTGTGGCCATACGATTGTTGGCCGCCATTAACAGGCAAATTTTAGCGTTGAGATATACAGTGCCTTTCGAAATAATCGAACGTTTTTGAGTGGTCATTATTTTGGCGCTAGTTATTTTAACTAGTTGATGTTAGCTACACGTGCAGTGTTATTTTTGGACATTGACATTTCTCATTGGCGTTCGTTCGTAGTGCTTTAAGGTGTTACATGAAGTTTACAACCGGTTTCAGTTATGCTAGTTTACAATACAGCTAAATGCCGTCTTCCTGTTCCCTGTCTCCAAACCTCCCTGTTCTGTGCTTGGTCTTCTTCCAGGTTCCTCCATGGCTCTCCGAATACCCTCATTCCACGGTTTGCGTGATCTACCTCTTTTTTTCTTAACTGGCGGCGACCATTTAAAGATCTTCATAAGCCACGTCGTCTCCTCCATTCTCCAATTCTGTCCACAACTGATTCTGGTGCCTCCATTTTGCGTCTTATATCCTTGTTCGTCACTCTATCTCGTCTCGATACCTTTGCGCTTTTTCGTCCATTTGAACTGTGTTTCGTCTTCGTTTCATTTCCGCTGTTACAGTCCATACCTCACTGCCATAATATAGCACCGACTCTACCATTACTTTACCTATTCTCTTTTTGTTTTTGTTAGAGATAGTATTGTCCCATCAAATTGATTTTAAGTACTTTGTACTATTCGAGTTCTGATCTCTTCTGTTCCCAAACCTTTTTCATCGATTGTATTGTAGCACCGAGGTATTCAAACCTTTCTACTTGTCTTACTGCGACATCTTCATTTATTAAGACGTCATATTGTGCTTTCGAGTTGACTACTAAATACTCCGTTTCCTCTAAACTTATGCTAAGGCCCCATTTATCGTAGCACCGTTGTAATCTCTTTATCATATATTCCAAGTCGAACGCATCTTGTGCTATTACAACAATAGCATAATTATAAATTGTCACATTTAAATACTGTGCAGAATATTAGTTTTTCAGGGCAATAGATGATAAAATTTGACCCGCTTGCGACGCTAATGAATTATTTGACACTGACAATTTACAATTGTCAGATTTGAAAGGTTTTATTTTCTTCCATAACCAAATGAACAGGTTCTACCAACCTCTTTGAGAACAACTTAAAAGTAACTAAATATTTTGCCTGTTAATGGCGGATATTCGCGTCGACCAATAGCGGCGAAGACATCCCTATGGCCACACTGTCTTGTATATAGCCACTGTAAGCGACGCTAGAGTTCCTATATGTACTAAGAGTTGAGCAATTGGATCCACAAATCAAGGACCATGTGATATAGCAAAGATATATTTCAGTTGTTTCGTTTGAAAGAAGTATGCATAAAGTTTAAAATTGCCAAAAATCAGGTACTCCATGGTGCGTGGATCCAAAACAAGTCACCCTACATGTCCCAACTCTTTCATATACAGGGACTCTAGCGACGCTTCCCCATCACGCCATCTCACGACAGCGGCGGAAGTTGGTGCCGATAATATAGAAACCTGTATTTCCACTAGAAATTTTTCAAGTAGCGATCTGTATTGTTCGAAAAACAACAAAAGTTGCCTGCAAATTAGGTGCTTTCGCTCGTGAAAATGCTAAATATATGAGAAACAAATAACTGGTCTCACTGTCGTTCTTTGTCTCTGCTTGCAGAATCTTTTCCATGTCTTCTTCGTATTTCTTTTTATTTTCTTCAACTTCTAATAAGTGTATATTCCATTTTTTTGGGGATTTTGTTTTCGTTTTCTCTTCTGGAATTATTTGGTTGATTCTTGCACAGACCAAGTAATGATCTGAGTCTATTTCTGCTTCTCTTTTGCTTTTAATATCTTCTATAATTTTGCCATGTTTTTCTTCTATAAGGATGTGATCTATTTGATTTTTAGTTTTCCCATCGGAGCTTATCCAAGTTTCTTTATATATCTCTTTCTGAGTTAGGAAGGTCGAATTTATTTTCATTTTCTTTTCCATAGCAAAGTTTATTAGTCTTTGTCCATTTTTGTTAGTTCTGTTATGTTTGCTATATTTTCCTATAGTTGGTTTACTCCGCTTCTCCCGTCCTACTTTGGCGTTACAGTGTCCTAATAAGATCTTTATATCATACTTTGGAATGGCCTCATACGTTTCATCTAATTCTTCGTAAAATGTTTCTTTCACTTCATCTTCGGGGTCCTCTGTAGGCGCGTGTATATTTATTATACTTATCTTTCTGTGCAGTCCTCTAATTCTCAGGTAGCTAATTCTGTTACTTATTTTTTTGAAACTCACTGAACTGTTTAGCCTTGATTTTTTGACTAGGAACCCTGTTCCTAGACGATTTTCCTGTCCCCCTCCGTTGAAAAATACGTACTCCTGTAGATCGAGAGTGTATTCGTTTTTAATGTTGGTTTCTTGAATTGCCAGAATTTCTATTTCGTACTTCTTTAGTTGCTGGGTTAATTGTTTTAGAGCTCCTTCATAGTGTAGTCCCCTGGTGTCCCATGTGCCTAATTTCCACTTCCGGGTATTTTTTACTGCTTTTTTGAGTTTATTTTCCTAATTCCCAACTCGTTTACCGTTTTTAACCATTTTTCCATTTCGTTCCCTCTACTTCTGGTTTTCATCTGTTTGAGTTGCCCGGGTGTGTATTTTAGTTTTCTTTTGTCGTCTCTATTTTTACTCTTGTGTAACTTGATTTGTAGTACTTCTAGTTCATGGTACAAATCTCGCCTTTAAATCAATGATTTGTATAATTAAATTATTCCATTAAAATCATTATTTTAATCAAATGATTTAAATCTGCTCAACTTTGCTCAGACCTCAAGACTATTTGAATTTTCTATGACTCAGTAAACTTGTATTATGTAGGCAGGTAGTAAATGACCTTTTAAGAAAATAATCTACTAAGGAATGTAGTTAGTGCGGTTAGTTTAGTAGGCAGGTAAGAAACTTTCTTGCCGTAACAGTGGCATTTGCAGGTTTCTGAAATTTTGCCATGAAATGTATTCTTAAAGTAAATTTTATGCTTTTTCTCATTTATGTTTGTAAACCTCCGTGTATTTGTACATGAAATCAGTACGTTGCTAGAAACCATGCATGCAATACCTAGTTATTTTTTGCTTCGACACGAACTAGGTATTGAAATTTCCTCATATCGAAAACCACTCTGAGTCAAATATCTCTAAAATTTCGTGTCAACCGACTAATGAACCTACTAGGCAAATCTCCGCCTCGGCTGTGCGGATTTTTTGGTGAAGACCCCAGCATTGGGGGGTGCCTAACCGTGCTGTGCGGTGTACGTATGTTCGTATGTGTACATGATTCCGGTCGCCAGGAACCATCCTGAAGTCTTGGATCTTTTTTATACGATAGGCTGTTCGAAAATGAAGGCGATATCAACTTTTGAGGTAAGGTCGAAGGCAAAAATCCAAAGATATGGCACTTTCTGATCTTTTTGATACACCACTAAAACCGCCTCGCTAAACCAACATAAAAATCAAAAGTCTCGATATACCGACATCAATTAAAAAATTACCGTTAATCTAAGTTCCCACGTGCCATGGGTGTCACCAACGTGCCATGAGCCAAACAATAGTTGCCCATTCTCAAAATGTCGGTATACGTCCGGTTGTTATTTTCCTTAATAATAATTACATGTCAATATATAGAGCAAGTCCACTGATGAGGATGATTATAAAAAAAATTAATTAAACTTGTTCAGTCTTTTTTCCATAATGGGTTTTTAAGAATTGCACACAACACATACAAAGTTGGATTGATAGATTTGCCAATTTTTTGTATTTAAGTTATTTTCATGAATTGATTTTTTGTTTTTGTTCAAATTTGATTGGAATGAACAATGAAATAATTAATAAATTTGCTTTGGTTAAGCTTTAATAGTAATTTATTATACAAGACGATAAAGTTAAATTTTATCCACGAGTGAATCGTTTAACGTCGAGACGAAGTCGAGACCTTAATGATTCAAGAGTGGATATAAATAACTTTATCGTCGTGTATAATACAATATTTTTTTCTATAGCAAGAACTTTAACAATTTCAAACGAAAATTATGACAGTCAATCACATTTCAAAATGTCAGTAGCTAGATTGGGTTGCTACGATAATACGAAACTGTCATATTTAATTTAAACAAAAGTTAGAAAATTAAATTACTTTATCTATCCTTGATGTTAAAGTGCTACTTTATCTACCCTTGCTGTTAAAGTAAAACTTGACCTTTTGTTTTGAGTTGATAAAAGCACACTTTAACATGTGCTATAGAAAAAAAATTATTTATGTTTTTTATTTTTTACATGATATAACAAACAGCATTTTTTACAGCATTCAACTGACCTCTTAAATACACTCATTACTAACACATTCAGATTTATAATAAACGCGAAAATAAGGTGCCAAAGTATTCTCGGAAAGCATCGAAGGGCGCGTTTCAATAGTTTTTATAACATTGAACTGTGAAGCGGAGTGAAGTGCATATTGACAATTTATTTTTTTCTATAGCACATGTTAAAGTGTGCTTTTATCAACTCAAAACAAAAGGTCAAGTTTTACTTTAACAGCAAGGGTAGATAAAGTAGCACTTTAACATCAAGGATAGATAAAGTAATTTAATTTTCTAACTTTTATTTAAATTAAATATGACAGCTTCGTATTATCGTAGCAACCCAATCTAGCTACCCCCTATCTGAACTAACCTATGGCTGCAACCCAGAACAATTTTATTTGTAATCACGTGTAACTAATATCGAGCAAATGAAAAACTTTATGCAGCTCAATATTAGTTAAAAAGAGCAAGAACTATTGTATTTAGCGATGGGCATAACCGCACAATTTTCATAACCGAATTATTTGCATTCGAATGATATTAATAACCAAATGATTATTTGAATAATCATTCGAATACATTTTGGCTCTCGATTCATTTCGTTAATCGTTAATAATTATAATAATTGTATAAATGATTTTTATTTGATTTCTAAGGAGTTTGTGCAATAAGTAATTGTGGATATCAATGAAATATATCTGGATAGGTACACCTTTATTGCTTTCGATTGCTGGCGTACCACTTTGACACCTTCCAGGTCTGGGTACAGTTTTTATTTAATACGCGTTCTATTTGAAAAAAGGTCTTTTTTGTTTTTTTAAATGAGACATTTGTCTCACTGGGTTGCTAGTATAATAATAATTAATAATATATTGTTGTATTTGTATGAGTTTTACGACTCGCTATTCTGCATTAGCTTGATTACTCCTACATTCTTCCGATCTATAACTAAAACATTATATGTAATTATGTGTTATGTATTGGTATTTATTAAGAAGTGTAGAAAGAAAGAAATATGCGGGACTGCTTGCTAAGCGCAATAAAAAACAGTAGTAAAACGTTTATGTTTATCGATCGGCCGGGTTAAAGGCGGCAAAAAATTTATTTATGTTCATATCAAATGACGACGGATCGACCGCGAGCCTCAGCCGGCAAGGAAGCAAGGGAGAAAACTGTAGAGCGAGACGCCCAAATGGTGTTTTCAATACAATCAGCCTTGGCGGAGGAGGCCAACTGGGCAAAATGGTCAGTTTGTCCGTAAATCCTAGGGGTCAACTGGGCAACAAGCAAACAATTTTTGTACAAAGATACGAATTTAGGTTATTTCGAGGGGTCAATCACCAAGGATTTAAGTGTACAGGAGATATCCTTGCATAAAAGATTTCCCGAGATCTCCCTCAGGTATCCTCAGACCTCCCTAGACCGCCTAGATTTCCGAGGGATATCCCGAGATATCCCCAGATCTCCCGAGATATCCCCCAGATCTCCCGAGATCTCACCAGATTTCCCCAGAACCTCTGAGAATTCCCTCACATCCGAAACATTGTGTTGAAGTGCGGTCGTGAATATATCGCTCCGGCAAATTTTTCGATTTTTTTCTTAGCAAATTCTATTTACTAGTGTTAAAATTTACATAAATTGATTTATAATTATGCCACTAATAAGTAAGTGTAATAGTTGCAGTCTGGATCTTGATGTCGACAAAGAAATTAGCTGTGACAAGTGTAAACTTCCAGTTCATTCAATAACGTGTTCCGGTCTTTCCCGCACTGAAGTGCAATGCCTGAAGTCCAAGGAGAGGCGTGTGACCTATCATTGCGATAAATGCGCAAGAGAAAAAACAGAGGTTAGTGAACTGAAGAAACTTATTTTGGATCTAAAAGCGGAAATTGACAACTGGAAACAAGCTGCTGTGAATAACAACCCAAATCCAACCAGTCCGGAAGCTATTATCAGCGAAATTGAAGAACTCCAGCGCCGTGCTAGCAATATTATTATTTACAATATTCCGGAAAGTACAGCTGCAACACCTGATGCTCGTGTAATAGATGATGCAAACAAAGTTGCTTCGGAGATTACAAAAATTTCTAAGATCCCTACTACAGGGATTCGTATTTTTCGTTTGGGCCGCGTGTCCTCATCTGGTAACGTTCGCCCTATTAAAGTAATTCCTGCTGATGCAATGGACATGTTACGGAATAAACACAAACTAGCATCTGAAAACGGCAATGTAGCAATTAGATCCGACCAAACGCCAATGCAGCGTGATCACATGGTTAAACTGCGTTCCGAACTAAAAGATCGGCTATCTAAGGGAGAACAAAACTTAACAATAAAATATATCCAGGGTACGCCGAAAATCGTTACTGCAAAAAACTAAATTCCATCGAAACTGTTTCATTTATGTATACAATCATAAATTCCTTAGTTGCAAAGTACACCAAACTTGAAGCTTTGGTAAGTGAAGCAAAACCCTCTTTTATATTAATTTGTGAAACTTGGCTACATACTGGTATACCAAATGCATTGGTTGCTCTACCAAACTACACAATATACCGATCTGACAGAATCAATCGTCGAGGCGGCGGTGTGGCAATTTACATTAGAGATTCGTGTAAAGCAGTTGTTGTAAACAATAATGATTACTCTACAGCAGATTACGAATCCTTATGGTTAAATATTGAAATATATACTCAAAAGTTACTTATAGGCGTAATTTATAGACCACCCGAAAATTCGTTAGAAAATGATTTAGTCATGTTGCGCTCCATCCAGGCTGCTAGCTCTCACAACAATCTACTTCTGTTTGGGGACTTTAATTATCCCGATATCATATGGCCTGTTAACCAATATTACGCTGGTCAAAATGTATCTTCATTGTTCATCGATATGTACCTACTTGAATTCCAATCTACATCAACATGTCAACCAGCCTACTCGTTTCCGTGAAGGCAACCGCCCTTCCACGTTAGACCTTATCTTCACAAACACTGAACATTTGATCACTGATTTAACTTATGGCAATCCCATCGGAAAGAGTAATCACGTTGTGATAACTTCATACTCACAAATTACTGTTAAACAAGACACATATAAATTACGTTACATTAGGAATTACTGGAAGACGGATTATTCCGAAGTTAATAATGCTATTAACTGTGCTCGTTTTGACACTAATGTAGACTGCGGAACCACGCAGCTCTGGACTAATACAATGTCCATAATTAATAATGTTATAGAACAACATGTACCCCTAAAACGTAAGAATAATACAAATCATAAACCTTGGGTAACTTCTCAGCTGATCTTCGCTATTAAACAAAAGAGACAGGCGTGGGATAAATACGTCAAATCGCGGACAATAGAAAATTACACTGCATATCGATCCATGACAAACCGCCTAACCAACTCTCTACGTCGCTCACGAATGCAGTATGAAGCCAATGTTGTGGAAGACGGTAACAAACGTTTTTATGCTTACATTACTTCCAAGTTAAGCAGTATACCGTCCACTCCAATACTCCGAAACCCGGATGGCACTGTTTGCAAGAATCCCTTTGAAGTTGCAACCACGTTTGCAGATAAATTTTACATGGCATACATTAGAGAACCAGCTGAAAATATTCCCGTGCTGCCAGATAACAAGAAGAATCCAAATTCGCTTTGCAATGTACAGTTTACTCCAGCGCTTGTCGAAAAACATTTACAAAATTTAGATTCACATTCTTCTCCTGGACTCAATGATCTTCATCCCCACTTCTTAAAAAATGCAGCGTCATCCTTAGCTACTCCTTTGAGTAATATCATGCAAGCATCAATGGATAGTTCGGAACTACCATCGCAATGGAAATGTGCTACAGTTATTCCAGTTTATAAGAAAGGTGACAAATTAACTGCAGGAAATTATCGACCTATCAGTTTGACCTCTGTAGTCTGCAAGATTATGGAAAGAATCATTGTTGATCAATTGATCATATTTCTAATGAAAAATTCTAGAATCTCTCAGAAGCAACATGGATTCATACCTGGCCGTTCAGTTGTGACTAATTTGTTAATGTGCGTCAACGACTGGACAAGAAGCATTGACAATGGCGAACCAGTTGATGTCATATATCTGGATTTCGAGAAAGCTTTCGATCGTGTTCCACTGGAAAGACTCGTCTATAAGTTGGAGTATCACGGTATAAGAGGTAATTTATTATCTTGGATTACATCTTTCTTGAGTGGTCGAAAGTTTCGCGTGCGATTAGGTGATTCCTTATCAGAAGAATATCCAGTGTTAAGCGGAGTACCGCAAGGTTCTGTCCTCGGCCCAGTGCTCTTCCTGGTGTTCATAAATGACCTTCTCGAAAGCATTGTATCCTCTGGAAGTTGCTATGCTGATGACACTAAAATTTATAATAATCCCATCACCAACAGCGCTATCATACAAAGTGATCTACATACTATCAGTGCCTGGTGCGATAAGTGGTTGCTATCTTTAAACGTTACCAAGTGCGTCGTGCTGCATATTGGACCAACAAACCCGCGTCATGCATATTACATTCACGGTACACCACTACAGCCGGTTCTTTCTCAAGTAGACCTCGAAGTTACTATCACTAGTGATTTAAAGTGGGACTCGCATATTATTAAAATAACAAAAAGAGCCAATATTATAATATTTTTAATTCGCAAAGCCTTCGTCAGTATAACGCCTTTACTTGCTGTTAAAATATTCAAAAGTTACGTCAGACCTATATTAGAGTTTGCTGTGGTAGTATGGTCTCCGTACTTTATTAAAGACACTAGTCTCTTAGAAAACGTCCAGCGCCGATTTAGTAAGCTGCCTGCGTCCGTCAAACATTTAACTTATCCCGAGAGATTGCAATGTTTAGGTCTAACCTCCTTAACTGATAGGCGACTGCGCGGAGACTTAATTGAAATTTTTAAGATACTTAATGGTTTCTACTCTTGTAATAATGTGAAAGAACTTTTTATACTCAACCCCGATTCTAGTAGACGTGGCCATTCTTTTAAATTGTACAAAGTACAATTTAGAAAACTACCACGACAGTATTTTTTTAGTTTACGTCAGTGATTCCCAAAGTGGGCGATATCGCCCCCTGGGGGGCGCTGGAACGATCCAGGGGGGCGATAGTAGCCTCGGGTGCATTTGGGGGGCGGTGAATAAAATAAGGGGGCGGTGCAAGCTTAAAGAAGGAAGAGAAGATAAGAAGATTTAGAAAAACCATTCGTACATATTTCATCTGTTGTGTAACATAGTGTAACATTATTTTTCAAATAAACACACAAAATGCAAGTTACAGATTTATTTATTCCATGAAGACCATTTACCATCATTAAATGTTCTTATTCTTCTTCATACCATTTATTACTTTATTTATTCAGTCTGTTTATTCTCCGTTTCTTTAATTTTACTTTATCACGTCCTTTCATACACCATCCAGAAAGTAAATACCATTATAATAAAGGGCTTTTATTATTCAAATTTGTTTTTACTCAAAATATAGGTTACAAATTCAGAAAAGATTGGTTTATTTTAAAAATACCATTTTCTCTAGCAGTAATAATCTATACAAAATTTCTATAAGGTATATTTTATTATAACATTTCATAATTGACTTTTTCAGATAATCATTTGACTTTGGCTTTCACTTTAGTTATTCCGATTGTCAGTTAATACCTACAAATTAAAATCTAAGCTCTGATGTTACCAAACAACTATCCCAACTAAATCAACTTATATGCTGGGACCTTTTTAATAAACTATTCGCAATTTAACAGTAACTGTATCTAATGTATCATTCATTAAATAATTCTCAAATATTTATGTTGTACTTTTAATGTATAAATCTTTCCTTGTACTTTTTAATTGCTAATTAATTTATTCTTTCAAAATAATTTCCTACCTAGAAATACTCGTATAGATAATTATCGGTCTCAAGAAGCTACCACTACAAAATCTTTCTGTTTGTTCGCTTAAAGAATGTAGATTTCCAGGGGGCGCTGAGTAATTTTTTTTTCTGAAAAGGGGGCGGTAGGCCAAATAAGTTTGGGAACCACTGGTTTACGTGTTTGTAATTTTTGGAATAATTTACCAGAAGCAGTTGTTAACTCTACTAATGTAAATATGTTTAAGAATAGTCTTGATTTATACTTAGATAGGTAATATAGTTTTTTTTTAGTTAGTTTAGCTTAAGTTCACTGTATGGGGCATATCGGCTAATAGCCGCCTGCCTTTATGTAACTAATAATAATAATAATAATAATAATATCTCCTAGTAGCAAGGTAAATATAAAAAATACCTAATTAAAACAAACTATTTTCTGGCATGTGGTGCAATTAAAACGATACACCATTAAAACACCCAAATTAAAAAATTGTATTCCTAGATCTCCCGAGATATCCCCCAGATCTCCCGAGATCTCCCCAGATCTCCCGAGATCTTCCCAGATCTCCCGAGATCTTCCCAGATCTCCCCAGATCTCCCAAGATCTCCCCAGATTTCCCCAGAACCTCTGAGAATTCCCTCATTTCTCCTAGTAGCAACGTAAATATCAAAAATACCTAATTAAAACAAACTATTTTCTGGCATGTGGTGCAATTAAAACGATACACCATTAAAACACCCAAATTAAAAAATTGTATTCCTAGATCTCCCGAGATATCCCCCAGATCTCCCGAGATCTCCCCAGATCTCCCGAGATCTCCCGAGATCTCCCCAGATCTCCCCAGATTTCCCTAGAACCTCTGAGAATTCCCTCATATCTCCTAGTAGCAACGTAAATATCAAAAATACCTAATTAAAACAAACTATTTTCTGGCATGTGGTGCAATTAAAACGATACACCATTAAAACACCCAAATTCAAAAATTGTATTCCTAGATCTCCCGAGATATCCCCCAGATCTCCCCAGATCTCCCAAGATCTCCCCAGATTTCCCCAGAACCTCTGAGAATTCCCTCATATCTCCTAGTAGCAACGTAAATATCAAAAATACCTAATTAAAACAAACTATTTTCTGGCATGTGGTGCAATTAAAACGATACACCATTAAAACACCCAAATTCAAAAATTGTATTCCTAGATCTCCCGAGATATCCCCCAGATCTCCCGAGATATCTCCCAGATCTCCCGAGATCTCCCAAGATCTCCCCAGATTTCCCCAGAACCTCTGAGAATTCCCTCATTTCTCCTAGTAGCAACGTAAACATCAAAAATACCTAATTAAAACAAACTATTTTCTGGCATGTGGTGCAATTAAAACTATACACCATTAAAACACCCAAATTAAAAAATTGTATTCCTAGATCTCCCGAGATATCCCCCAGATCTCCCGAGATCTCCCCAGATCTCCCAAGATCTCCCCAGATTTCCCCAGAACCTCTGAGAATTCCCTCATTTCTCCTAGTAGCAACGTAAATATCAAAAATACCTAATTAAAGCAAACTATTTTCTGGCATGTGGTGCAATTAAAACGATACACCATTAAAACACCCAAATTAAAAAATTGTATTCCTAGATCTCCCGAGATATCCCCCAGATCTCCCGAGATCTCCCCAGATCTCCCGAGATCTCCCCAGATTTCCCCAGAACCTCTGAGAATTCCTAGTAGCAACGTAAATATCAAAAATATCTAATTAAAACAAACTATTTTCTGGCATGTGGTGCAATTAGAACGATACACCATTAAAACACCCAAATAAAAAAATTGTATTCCTAGATCTCCCGAGATATCCCGAGATCTCCCCAGATCTCCCAAGATCTCCCCAGATTTCCCCAGAACCTCTGAGAATTCCCTCATTTCTCCTAGTAGCAACGTAAATATCAAAAATACCTAATTAAAACAAACTATTTTCTGGCATGTGGTGCAATTAAAACGATACACCATTAAAACACCCAAATTAAAAAATTGTATTCCTAGATCTCCCGAGATATCCCCCAGATCTCCCGAGATCTCCCCAGATCTCCCGAGATCTCCCCAGATCTCCCCAGATTTCCCCAGAACCTCTGAGAATTCCCTCATATCTCCTAGTAGCAACGTAAATATCAAAAATACCTAATTAAAACAAACTATTTTCTGGCATGTGGTGCAATTAAAACGATACATCATTAAAACACCCAAATTCAAAAATTGTATAAAATTTTTAATAACAGTACAATACATGAATTCTAGTAATCAACAAAAAATCTGTACTATTACTAAGTACGCCTACCTACATAATAAAGGTAGTAGTATTAGTAAAAATAACATAATATTATACAGGTTGTCTAAAATTGCACGGAACATGGCAATTCCATGAGCTGGAAAAGGTTCGAGTAATATTTGTCATAAGAGTAACCGAAATAGAAAATGCAATAATTACTTTGTTAGCTAAGCAACAAGTAACTATTGTACCTACTTGTTGCCCAGCTACCACAGTAATTATTGCATTTTCCATTTCGGTTGCGAAGTTTATTCGAACTACTTATACAAGTAGTGGTTGTTGCCTTTTTTGACCTCTCATGCGAAGCACTCTGTCAATACAGAGTTTTGTATTGCACTCTGTAAAAAGCCAACACGAAGACGATTTCTTCACGATTAAATTCTTGCCATTTCTCAATGTCACTTTCACGAATGGTCCTTTAAAAAAAAATACTTTTTTCTACGATCGTGTCAAAATAACAACTTTTTGCACAGTTTCTAGTGTCGGAAGTGATGTTTGTAGCACTCTTAATATTAGCGCCCGAATTACGTCTTTTTCGCAGGTTGCCATTGGTGGCGTGTTTTAATACTAAATTAAAACACGTTTTGCCGTAAATTTGAATATCAACATAACCTAGAATATATAACACAATGTAACGGAAAAAGAGTCACTGAACTAAGTTTTTATATTTCCGTTACAATCGTAGAAAAAGTAGCATATCATACACATCTACATGTAGCGACGTTAAAAGCACTCCGCTTCGCGTCGTGCTCTTAAATTCGTCGCACGTGCTTTAAAGGCGTACTTATACACTAGTATCATAATATACTATTATTATCAGTGACAATATCAGAATAATCTTTATGATTTAAGTTTGTCAACGGTAATAATGATAGGTCAGGTGTTTCCTCCAACTCAACATCTGTTTTGTTACACACATTTTCATTGTCGTCATTTTCTTGGGAGTTACCGACATTACTAGGGTTTTTCTGTTTTTTTCAGATTCACTTTATCTGTAGCACATTTTGTATGAGTTAAAAGCAATGTATTTTGCGGGCCCAAAATTTTAAAATGTTGGGGTTGTTTCTCATATAATGCTCCAAAAACTGAATTTAATTTAATACATCAGTTCGAACAGTTTGTTCGATTTCGGGAAAGCCCGCGGCAGGTAAATTACCACGCGTATAAATGTTGGTGTACCCCATTAACGTTAATTTTTTTTTAATGTAACACCTTCTTGTTCGACTTGCCAAAAGAAATCCAATTCAGGCTCATTGACCGCATCAACCTCCCCAGATCCGTACAGTTCGTTGATTTGATTTTGCATTTCCTCCGTATTACCTTTATTATTAAAGGTTCTACAACAATATAACATGATTGTATAAAACAAGGTCATAATGGATTAACTACTATCAAGGCTCGACGAAGTTCGTTAAAGAATTAATGAAATGAAAATGATTTTTTTTGTAATGAATCAATAATTCTCGCTGAATCGTGATTCATTTTGTACAAAACATGATACCTATAGAATAATGTACAACACTACATGCCGTGTTAAACGGGCAAAAGTACCATGGTTGCATTCGACGGTTACTATTTTCGGGTTTTTGTAAACAAACTTCCCATTTCTTTTAATAGCAATATTAACACAGAAAACAATTACTTATTATGCTTATTGGTTGTTTTTTAAAACTACGAACACAAGTACATTATATGTACCTAATGATAAGGAGGGTTTATTATTTCCTTGCTGAGTGAGTCCAAACGATCCGTTTAAACCCATCTTTACCAATCGATTTTCCGAGGTCGCCGTCTGATGCAAGTTCGGATGGCGTTCATGACAGGAAGATCTGCGCGCATCTCATACTAATGCGCGAAACTTTAAATGCGGCATGTGCCGCGGGCTACAGCTAGTTCTTTCAATAATTTTCAAACTGCAAGTCAGACAAATTTTGCTTCAATAATTATTTTAGTGTTAACGTTTCAAAATTAGTTTCATTTAATCAAATCTAAAGTCATTTGAAGTTCAGTTTTATCCACAACGCTGACAATCTATGACAACAATAGCGCATTTAAAAATAAAAACCGAAATGTGTCAAGAGTGAATCCTAAATTGTTATTGTATATCTATATTGTTGTAACAACTGCTAAACATGTAAGTCTTCTTTAGTCGGGAAATTAGACCATTGTTTTTAAATATGTTATTAATTATATAAATTTTAATGTTACACAAAATTTAAAAATTTAACCTCAAAACACGCGGTTTCCATTGTTTTCCTCGCATTCCGCTCCGTCATATCGTAGACTCATGCACACAAGTTTAGAACAACACTGGCGGAACAAAAACTTTGTCTTCCGAAACTCGATATTTTGTACGAGTATTTCAATAAACGATACAATACGATACGATTTATTTTCAGTCAGTATCGCCAGGACCGATCCAAGGTTTTGCCGTCTGGGTTCCAATAACTCCTTTTGTCCATTATTTTTTTTTTTAATTTCTAACGAAAATTAAAACAATCCCAATGATGTTGTTTGATATTTATATTTAGTGTTCCATGGAAGTAAGGGCGAGATGGTCGAACGTCGATAACTTTCAATAAGTAATTTTCAGCTTCTACAAACTGGAGAATAAAAATCAAAACAAAATGATTTTGTTGAGCCGAAATCGTCCCGTTTAACATGTGTACATACTACACTTCGGGTTTCAGTTGGTACAGCAAAATCGTAATTGATAAATTCTAAGGCGAATGACTAATTCTGGGGGACTGGAGCTCTAATGTATTCCAACAAATTATATGGTAATGATTCAATATCCAATAAAAACTTCATTATTCAGCTTAAATATTTATAACATGCTGCTTTATGCAATTGTAGTGTTCATATATGTTTATGAAACTAAACTTTGTTGGAAAATATGAATGCGTTTCAGTCATTATTTTCGAGTTACTTTAGAAGTTTTTAAGCGTTTATAAAAAATATTATGCTATTTAATAGATGTATTTATAATACTGATTTTGTAATTATTTTTTGTTATTGCCACAGTTCTATTTGCTTCACTAGGACTCGAAGGTTTGTATAAATAAACCTAGAAAATATCCTGGATCGAATGTGTACCGGTATTTCATGTACCGGTAGGTTTGTATACGATACTGCCCCGAACCGATACGATATGATTGCACAGGTACTTTTCAGTGTATCGAACATCCCTACAACGCTACAGACCGGCAAAAGCTGGCGCACGGTCTCAACCACAAAAATGGGGTTGCGCATTATGAATTAACGCTACCCTAAAATAGCAGCAAACTATAATGTATCATTGAGATTGCCTCAGATGTTCTGAAAATTTCCTCAGATATCCTTGAGATTACCCAGAGATATACAAAGATCTCCCGAGATTTCTCCAAACCTCCTGAGATTTCCTCAGACCTCCCCTAGATATCCCCAAGATCTCCCGAAATTTCCCCAAACCTCCTAAGATTTCCTCAGATCCCCCTAGATATCCCCAAGATCTCCCGGCAAGTGAACACAGGATATCCCGTTGTGAGTAACCCCTCGGGTTATTTGCAGATTTAAGATTTGTGTGTACTTAGTACAAAAAATGTGTGTAGACCCTAGCACGAGTCCCTTGCCCTGTTGACTCCTATACTTACAGGTAAAAATTAAGTAGCAGGATTATAGAGTTGACCGTTTGCCTCCTCCGCGTTATTTTTCATTCGAATACTTGGAACGAAAACCGAGTTACAGACGTTATTTCAATAACCTGATAACCGGTTATTTTTCATTTCAACAAGCCCATCACTAATTGTATTGCATATGACCGTAAGGTGAAAAAAGACGAAATGGTTACGCGCATCTTTTTAACTAGTATTTCGCCAAGCGAGTTATTGAAAGGTAAACTTAATCTGTCTGAAACCAAGCAGATTTATAAAACAAGTGGGATCTTATGAGATATATTAGCGAGTATCTAAAATCGGGACAATATGGTTCAAATATTTAAAATCGGGACGAATCGGGACGATATTTTTTATCGGGACGGTTGGTAAAAAATCTAAACCTGTCCCGACCAAATCGGGATGGTTGGTCACCTTAAGTTTGAATAAGGTTATTTACAATGACTGTATGGGTAACGTATCCGTCCGACATTCGTATAGCTGTCCAAAAGCAATATACAAAATACGGCACTCAGGCTCAAACGATACTGCGTATACATACGTCACTCGTATAGAAAAGGTTAAGATGTTTAAGTTTATGTCGCTTCAAATACCAACTTGTTGCACCTCTGTAATTACACTGATCACACTTAAATGTCTTCTGCATGTGCACAACCTTGCGACATCGCATGCTATTCCTGCTATCAGTTCTAAATGTACATTTCATACATTTTTGTATTTTCCAATTGTAGGATGCCGTGATACAATATGTTGCTTAACAAAAGTTTTTTGAGCGTTGTAAAAGCTACACATATTGCATTTATAGCAAATGTTGTCCATAGCAATCACCTTTATGGCATGTGATTTATCCACATTCATTCTTTTGTCTATCACCTCACTTTCAATATTGCAAACTGCTGGTAAAACGGCATCATAATTAAAAATTGGTTTGAATTTCGTCTCAAATTCATCTTTTAGAATTAATTTTTCGTGATTCAACAATTCTGTATCGGCATTATTGCTGTCAGATTTGCTTCTGATTAAGATATCCTCCTGTTTTACATTTGCAAATTTAATATCACTTGGTAGTTCTAACTTGAACGGCTCTTCAGTATCTCTTATGTTTGCGGGATCATTGCCCGTTACTAGGTCCAACTGTAGCGGCTCTTCAGTATCTTGTTTTAAATTTTTAAATTCAGTCCCTGCTCCTAGTTCTAACTGTAACAACTTTTCGAGATCGTTTTGATCTGCAGCTTGCGAAAACTGTGCAAGGCCATCGTCCATATCTGATTCCATGAATGGGTAGCAATTTTCTCTGCTAAATGAAATCAGCTATAAACATTAATTGGCAATTTCAGTGTACCTACCTATTAATTTCTTTGTAAAAGTTAAATTTTGATGAAAAATTTTGAGGTTAGATTCGTAATCTTCGAACTAAAAACCACAAAACAAAGTAACTACTGTATAGCCTCCCACAATTTTAGAAACTTCATAGTTTTTCTATTTGTATTTGGACTTCTACCGCTCATTTGGGCATAAACGGCAGAACTGTTAACTCAAAACAATAAACTTGATTAACCTACTAATTTCTGCAAATTATCACTTATAATCTCATAAGAGCATTAATTCTTCCCGGTAATTTTTTAGAGTGAACAGTAAGACCGTATTAATCGGCACGAGCGGTGCGCGATGGCCGAATACGTTGTTCTGTACACGATACGAAAATTACCAGACATGAATTAATGCCAGAATGCAGATTTGGCAAGAAAATCGTAGCGACACGGCCATAAAAGTAAAATTTAAATTTTACTGGAAAATAAAATATCAAGTGATATCAAAAATGTATCCATAGTAAGTTGTTAATATGTTGGTGACACTGTAAGTATATGTCAAATTTGAGGTAAGCAGGTTAGGTTTTGCGTCAGTCTGTGTCAAAACTGACGCAAAACCTAACCTGCTGACATCGAATTTGACATAGACTTACAGTGTCACCAACATATTAACAACAGTGAATGTCAAAAAATTTGCACTTATTAATCACAGTTAGGTTGGTCTACCTACAAAAAATTTCTAAGAAATTTTGTTGTCTTAGTTACGGCTCGTGAACTAATTTTTCTATTGGTCATTAATGAGTGTCGTACGATTTTCACATATAATCTCATAATAGCATTAATTCTTTCCGGAAATTTTTTTGAGTGCGTTCCAACAACGTCGTATTAATTAGGACGTTGTTGAATGCACTCAAAAAAATTTCCGGATATGAATTAATGCTCGAATGCAGATTCGGTAAGAAAATCGTAACGACACAAACACTAAAAAGAAGTAATGTCTACCTACAAAAATTTCCAAGAAATTTTGTTGTTGTCTTGGATACGGCTCGTGAACTAATTTTTCTATTGGTCATTAATGTGTGTCGTACGATTTTCTGTATAATACTTTGCAACCTGTTTATGATTTAGTTACAGTGATTAAGTTCTTACATATACTACAGACCAATCCTATTTGATTATATTCGATCAGTTCCGTCAGTTTGACAAATTAATATCAAACTTGAAGTGAAAACAACTCTAGGGTGAATTTCAATCAGCATGGAAATTGCATAATTAAAATTCAGTACTTTCAGTAATAGCATGTGACCAGTAAATTATTGCCAGTTATAATTTACCAAGGGCAGTGATAATTATCCGCAATAATTTTGACAGATAACAATTATTTCTTAAACGCTACCCACTTGAGGGATATTATTTGTAAAAATTATAAGGATTTATCACTGGCCACGACGGATTCGGGAAGATAAGTTTTTAAAAAAATTAATAATTTTTGTCAAAACGAGAAACCATTCCTCTGAAAAATTAATTTGACACTTCCGTATTTATTTGTCATAGGATACTACTGAATTTTAATTAGGTAGCTTCCACGCAGTTAACGCTGTTGGTATGCGATCATAATCAAACGTAGGTATTCCGCGTCTTAAAACAAAACACTTCTACCCACGCCACGAACCGGAAGTGACGAGATAAAGGGACGCTAACGAAGAACAATTACAAAACTATCACTTTTAGGTGGCAAATCTGACCTTTTAACGGCTTCTCTATTAAAAATAAGGTTACCTGCCCCTCGCTGGAACTCCCACAATGCTTCGGACCACTCACAGCTGTACGCCTGCAATTAGCAAAGCTCAAATCTGCGCTTGGATCATCTGGTGATCGGCTGCAACTCTCGGACACTTTTGAACCGATTCCTTTGAAGCTGGGGCCACAAATCTAGGGCTCCGCTGTACTACACGTACGCTTCTCGCTTATACACTCGTACAAGAACTTATGCAACTGGCTAGACCTCCGTAGAATGATCGAAATACCACCGCTTCCACTGGACTAATTCGACGCTTCGTATTTACCTACGCGGAAGCCCAAATCAAGGCAAAACTTCCACAAGTGACCCAGGACACAATCACTCAATGATACACTACTTTTAGTTAACTTGGGTATTTAGTAACACACAGAAATAACTTATTTTGGAGCATGACCTTTTAACAAGTCAAGAGGAAATAATAATAACTTACGTTACAAGACCGGAATGTAGTGTTTTGCAGGTCAAGCCAAGTAGATTTCAAGGGGAGCAGTAGGCCAGCCCTGGAAGCTTAGGGAGACCTGCAAAACACTTTTCCATCGTGTATCCGACATAATAATTTTTATTGCTTGCTTGCTTGCTTGACGCCACTTTGAGAACGAACCCGTGGGCTGAATTGACTGATTTTGATGTCAATCGACTCAGGGCGACCCAAGTAAACCAGCAGTAGAGTTTTCAAATTTTTATAAGTGACTTTTTTATGTGGATTTCTTTGTTGATAGCTAACCTCAATATTAACTCGACACACAAAATGGATCACTCTTGTACAAATTGCATTAAATGAATTATTTCTACATTAGATTAGATGTCACGAGCCCAATTTGGGTGCAGAACGCTAGTTGTACAATATTTTTTTACGACATCCGAGTCCACATACTTTCAAACTTGCGAATTCACTTTCGAAAACTCAAAAAAATTATGACAGTATCTATTGTTTGACTTTTCCAAACAATAACACACACTTGATTCCATAGCAACGAAGGCATCAGGGACCGGCAGTAGCAATTTATTTCACAAGGCTATAAACTGAATTTTTGAGAGTGCGAGTACGGTTTGAGGGCAGAGGCCGAAGGCCGAGACCCTCAAGGACGAGTACTCGCAAAACAATTTTCGTCTTCTGGTTCACTTTCCTATAAACATTGCTCGAGCTCGGCATCCACAAAATATTTCCGCGCCATCGCAGTAAAATTTACAATTGCAGAAGCTCAAAAACTGTCCATAGATAAGAAGAAAACGTGACTAATTACTCCAATAGTGCCGCATACACAGCACAAGTTTCAATTTCCTCTACTTGCTTTAATATCAACCCTATGTAAACAATTTTTTTGTTGTCACAACAGATGTAAACTAACGCAAAATGCAACGGCGGATGCGCCCGTTTCCCGTAGCAAATGCATTAATAGTTATTTAGACTAATTCGCTAAGCTTCTGACGTAAATAACTATTACCGGTCTCTGATGCCCGTTTTCCGATCTTGACCGGCAAAACGTTACTTTCTGGCGAAAAAATTCTCCAGAAACCACATATTTTCTGGTTGGTCGTAAAAAAATAAACTTCGATAATGAATTTTAAACTTAACAAAAATCAATTCTACGTCAACAAAACGCATGCTACAGATTAGACAAGTTTTGGTGCTTTCAATGATATTTTGATCTCCCTGTATAACATTTCAAAAATTAATGGAGCCGGTGCTGTGGTAACTTTTTAAAATTTTTAGTTCAAAAGTCCCGTAGGTACATAGCCTCGAATATTTCATTATGTTATAATTTTTACAAAGAAATTAAGGGAAAACTGCAGATTCCGGGGCACATTGAATTGCTATTGTTAATATTAATTGTTATTCAGCAAGTAAGCAAGTAAAAGGAGGAGAATTTGCCAGCCACAGATTCTGCAGTTTAGCCGAAATTAATAGGTAAGTGAACTGAAATTGCCAATAACTGTTTTATTGCTGATTTCATTTAGCATTGAAAACTGCTTCCATCTATGGGATGAATATGGACGGGGGACTCTCACAGTTTTCGCATACTGCAGATGAAGGTGATAGCGAAACGTCTTTACAGTTAGAACTAGGAGCGTGTACGGAATTTAAACATAAAGCAAGATATTGAAGAACTATTAAAGTTGGAACTAGAAATGGGCACCGAATCCACAAATATAAAACAAGATATTGAAGATCGGTTAAAGTTAGAACTTGTAGATAATATTAAATTTGCAAATGTAAAACAAGAGGATATCGTAATCATAAGCAAATCTGACACCAATAATGACGATACCGAATTGCTAAATCAGGAAGAATTAATTATAAAAGATGAGTTGGAGACGAAATTCAAACAGATTTCTGATTATGATGCCGTTTTACCAGCAGTTTGCAATGGTACAGGTGAGGTGGTAGACAAAACCAACGTGAATGTGGAAAAACCGCATGTTGTAAAGGTGATTGATATGAACAACATTTACTATAAATGCAGTATGTGTAGCTTTTACAACCTTCAAAAAACTTTTGTTATGCAACATATTGTATCACGGCATCCTACAGTTGGCAAATACAAATGTATGAAATGTACATTTAGAACCAATCACAGGGATAGCATTCGAAAGCACAAGAGTGTGCACATGCAGAAGACATTTAAGTGTGATCGGTGTAATTACAGAGGTGCAACAAGTGTGTATCTGAAGCGACATAAACTCAATCATCTGGAAGAGAAGCCATTCAAATGTGGCTCGTGCGGCTATGGCTGTCCTACCAAGGGAGGCCTGAAGCAGCATATGAAAATACACATGCAAGAAAAACTGCACAAGTGCAGTGTGTGCAGCTACAAAGCACATTTTAAATCAAATCTAGTTGCACACGTTGCGACCCACATGCCAATTAAAATATTTAAGTGCGACCAGTGTGATTTTAGGAGTACAACCCACCCCAACCTGAAGAAGCACAAAGTAACCCATGTTTCGGAAAAGCCCTTCAAGTGCATGGTTTGTGCCTATAGCGGAAAGACCATACGTCACATTAAACAGCATATGAAGCTCCATGCTAAAGAGAAACCCTACAAATGCAGCACCTGTGGCTACAGCACACATCTGAAAGGTGTGTTCAAAGAGCACCTCTTAATTCACAATCGGAAGTTGCGCAGTTGCCCAGAATGCGACTTCACATGCCAAACTGGTCAGGCGCTGACTGCACATAAGATTCAGCATACTGGCATAAAATGCAGTGAGTGCTCCCATATGGCTTCAAATCAGACTTTGTTGAGCCGTCATAAGCAAGTGCACACTAAAACACGCAAACCACGCATACTGGATTGTCCGTTTCAAGTGGTCGTACCTTCTTTAAGGCAGTATCGATGTGATAAGTGCAATTTCGCTGATAAAGATATCAATGCTTTAGTAACACACATGAAAACTCATTTACAATAATTTTTTAAGAGTATACTTTTGCATTAATAACAATATACCTAACCGGCTTGAAAATAGATTGTGTATATTTATTGCTATCTTTTACTCTTGTTACATTTCAGGACCACCGCTTCAGTATTGAAAACCACTTGTGACATTTTCTGCTTCAAGTGGTCATATATTATCTTCTTTAACAGGGTGGTCCAAGGGTGGGGTCTACGATGGTTTGTAGAAACTCAAAATAGTCACTTTTTAAACAATTTTTTTACAAAATGAACTTCTAGGTACTTTCCGAAATTGTTCATTAATTATAGTTGTATGAAGAAATAAAACAAAATAATTTAAAATTCAAGCGTAACGAAACGCTTGACCGTCACAGACCTCTTGATAAACTTTGGCAGATGTCATTTCGTGCATACATCATTTTTTAAATTTAAGAATATGTGTAGTTAATAGAATCACATTTAAACCTTAAAAATATAACCATGCTTAATGTTAGTTATTTTATTTTCTATATTTTTTTACAAATAAAGGTACTATAAATGCATAATTTGCTTTATGTCTTAAGATTATTTAATTTTTTGTACATTTTGTATTTTGATTAATAAAAACAGGACTGCACCTTTGATATACTAAAACAGATTATCAAATTGCAGACACTACTCTTGGACTGCCAAGTTAAAGCAATATCGATATAACAAGCAGGGCTGTGGAGTTGGAACTTTGTTGAGTTGTATCGGAATTAGAGTCTGTATAAATTGCCCGACTCCGACTCCCACTTTACGCAAATAATTTTTATAAAAACTAAAAGCTATAAAGCTATTTGAACTACTGTGGTACTGAGTATGTGAAGACAGACTCAGGGTTAATAAAAATAAATTTTTCTTTATTTATGTTAGTTTATGAAAATGCATGTGCAGTATAATATGTTAATTCTTAGATCCACGAGTGTGTTCTAGAATCAGTGTGGTAACCGCTTGTAAATTTAAATTCCTACCAAACTATTTAAAAATGCCGAATTTTTCCTTGTACTGCGTAGTAGATTAACAATAAAACCAGCATAGTATGTATTATTAGTATTACGTATAATTTGTAACTTTTATAATGCACCTTATTTTTGTTTCAACTGTTTCAAGATATATTTTAAAAGTTAAACCAGTTTTAACATTTAGTTATATTGTTACTGTTCATGGTGGATTTCTTTAATTGGCAATGTTTGAAGGGCACTTCCTTTGTTGATTTGGCAAAATATAAAAAATGATTTAAATCTGCTCAACTTTGCTCAGACCTCAAGACTATTTGAATTTTCTATGACTCAGTGAACTTGTATTATGTAGGCAGGTGACCCCTTAAGAAAATAATCTACTAAGGAATGTAGTTAGTACGGTTAGTTTAGTAGGCAGGAAAGAAACTTTCTTACCGTAACAGTGGCATTTGCAGGTTTCTGAAATTTTGCCATTATATGTAGGGGAGGATGGGGAGGGTTGATACACTTAACAAACAAACCCTCATAACATTGTTAAGGTTGTTAGCTAAAATCTATAAATTGTACATTTGATAGTTTAGTTATTTACCTTAACAATGGTATACATAAAACTTTAAGAAAATTATGTGGAATGGAGAAATAAATTTTTTTAAATTTTTTGCAAACTGTATCAACCCTCCCATGACTTGGGAGGTTTGATACATGACATGGCAGCCTTGATACACTTCACCCAAATTAATGCTATTGTATATAAAATCAACTTGTAAACACAAAATGCTTTTATTTTACCTTTAAATACAAAACTTAGCAAACATTATCAAATTTATCAAATTTGATAGCAAATGACAGCTTCCTATTGGATCTGGCTGTCCGTCCCACGAAGTTGGGGGGCGCTAATTTAATTATATCTTTTCTTGGCACCGTTGCCTGATCTGGTACATTGGGGTACACAAACCGGTATCCAGGTTTAGTGCGCCACATAAAATTTATATCGTATTCTTCATCTTCATTTATTATATCCACCACTTGACCAACATAATGTCTTAGGCTTTTATTTGTACGAAAACAAACCAGTACATAGTCGTTTTTCTTGATAATTCCTTGAATAAAATAGTCTTCTTCCAAATCGTTTAGTATTTGATCTTCAATATCAGTTAGTTCATTCGAACCTGAAGATGCTAATGAAAAACTATTAGAATTGAATTCATCAGGCTAGTTTTCATAGATTTTTTTCCACCTGGGTTTTTCCTGGGTGGAGCTTTAGGTAAAGTTCTAATTTCATCTGGAGATATAAGCGATTTAGATGGGACACCCGATGGACCAGGTTGAACAATTTCTTCCAATAAATCTGTAGGCTTTAAAAGATTTGAATTTTCAGGATTCTGCAAAGGTTCTGGTGTGCGAAGATGTTCATGTGGGTTTAAAGGTTCGGGTGTGCGAAGATCTTCATGTGGGTTTAAAGGTTCGGGCCGATCAGTTACGCTTGAGCAAAGATAATCAGATTTCGAAAAAACTTGGGGGGTTGAACAGGTATATTCCTGTTTTTGAAAATCCCTTTATTATGTTTAGCGGTGTAAAAGCCCTTTGATGAGCCTCGCCTACAAGACCGGCTATACTTTTTAATGATTTCAGTTGTCCAGGCTTATTTATCATGTAATTATCACACGCTTGGTTAAAATATGTTTTAAACAGTCCGTATGTGGAGACGTCTTAAAGGTTGAAGCCGATGGCTTGTATGTGGTGGTATTGTAAGGAGTACTATACCATTGTTCTTGCAAATATTTAGTCCTTTTGGAGAATTGTGACTGCTGTGGTTATCTAAAATTAACAGCACCTTGTTTTCTTTGGTGCATTTAACAAATTTGATAAAGTGTAACAAATCGGGCCGGTTACAGAAAGCAATGTTAAGTCTGGTGTTACAACACCACCTATAAACAAAGCCTGTGCACACAATCAAAATGGCCGCCACAGAAGGTCAAAACAACAAACAGCTGGTGGTCATTAATTAATGTGAAAAGTGATTTTGGTTTGCATTCTCATAATTATTGACATCAGAATGAATTTTTGAATAGAAGGTAGGTTGATAATTATTTATTATGTGATCCACAATGGGAAATTATTAAAAAAGATAAGGATGATGTTACACTTTTTTCTTGAAGGAAGTGACAATCTGTTACGAACATCATTTTTATTTTTACAGTAATTGTTCAGTAAAATATCGGCAGTAGAACTAATTATGATGTTTTTTAGGGGGATTGTGGAATGGTTGGGGCACTTGTGACCGATGAAAAGGTCTCTGTCCGCAATGTTTTCCAAAGTTATTCTGTGAACCACCGCTCGTTGATTCTTTTCGGCCAAAAACGCATCTTCATTCAACAGCAGTTAAACGACCTATTAACTAATAAATAATGACTTTACACTGAAGAATAATGGTCCCTAAGGCCCAGGTTTATAAACGAAGATCCACCCCGTAGTCAGAGTTAGTAACTCGGCAATTTCTAAAATTGTGCCTTGTACTAACCTAGATCAACGCTAATCCTGGAGTTAACTCGCTGTGTAGTTGATACGGCGATGTTGGCGGGTTAACTCTGGTTCAAGTAGAAACGCCACCTGCTCTAACCTCAAAATTTGTCTTATTTGTTGCGGCGAAGTTTGATTATAATTTATAATGGCTAATCTAACTGATGATGAAGATCTTATGGAACTTGTAAATGTAGTAGCAGCAGGAATAAGAAGAAATCCAAGAGTTTTTCATGATCGACCAGATCATCTTCGAAAATGGTCAGATGAAGAATTCTTCGTTAGATTCCGACTAACAAAAAATTCAGTACGCGAAGTACTGACGCAATTAAATATCGGTTCGAACACAATAAGGTATAATACAAAAATACAATAGTACTCTGTGTAATTAAAGTTGGATTATTGGTTTTTAGAAATTATGCATTGTCTATGACTGACATGCTTTTACTAACTCTGCGTTTTTTTTTTGCCACTGGTTCCATGTTAATAGTTGCTGGCGATTTTATGGGTCTCCACAAATCCACTGCGAGCAGAGTTATAAATCAAGTTTCAAGACAGATAGCTAGCTTGGGAACCAGGTATATAAAATTTCCACAAAACCTCGAAGAAATAGCACGAGTAAATTTAGATTTCCAGGATGTGTTGGGGCTATAGATTGTACCCATATAAAAATACAATCACCGGGTGGCAATGATGCAGAAATTTACAGAAATCGGAAGGAATATTTTTTTATAAATGTCCAATGCATTTGTGATGCATCTCTACACATAACTCGCATCGTTAGTCGATGGCCTGGATCTAGCCACGATTCAACCATTTTCAATAACTTTTGAATGCGAGGCAAATTTGAAAATGGGGAATATATGGACAGTTTATCGTTAGGCGACAGTGGGTACGGTATCAAATCCTATTTGATCACCCCCTTGTCAAATCCATCAGCGCCTGCAGAGAATTTATTTAATGAAGCTCCGATTAGAACTCGCAATCCTATTGAACAATGCTTCAGGGTGTGGAAACGCCGTTTCCCTATTTTGGCTCTAGGGATTCGATTAAATATAGAAAAAGTTGAAGCCGTCATCGTTGCAACTGCTGTTCTTCATAATATTGCGTGCAACAATAAAAGAACCACTTCCACCGACTGAAGATAATGTTGAAGATGTATTGCATCAGGAAATGGCCGATGTTCAAATTAATGGGAGTTCAAATGAAGGGAGGGAATATGAATAATATCATTAGACATAATTTAATAGCAAATCACTTTGCAACACTGCATAACCTCTTGTTACGGTCACAACGTAAATGTCTAATTTCAAAACTGTAGTTGTAATTCTTGCTCAAGTTTATAAACTATTCATCTAGTTTAACATAACATATCCATTGTAATAAAAGAGAATAAATAATTAATTTGTTTTATTTTTTAATGTTTTAACAATTGGTGTTTTAAAATTTCCATTTTCAATAGGTGTTCCTCTTCGGCAAATCTCATTTGTTGTTGGTGCCTTTCTTGCATATTCTGCATTCGCATTTTATGCTTGGCCAATTTATGTTCGCCCTCCAAAACCTGACCATCTTTGGTTGCCACTCAAGAACATAACTGGCCAACCAATTTGCTGCTAGAGCGAATGTTTGCATTTAGCTGCTTGGCCTTTGGCGTTCGCAACTTTGCCGGTGTATATGTGGCCCAATCGGAATTGCTGGTAGATGGTCCAGTTTCTACAATTAAATTGTTACATTTTTTAAATTAAAAATTTGCTTTCTTACCCACATATGACATTGGCATTATTTGCCATTTCAATCACTACGGGGGCCACATCACTTAGTTTTGTTGCTGGGGTTAATCCTGAAACTTGAACTGTTAAGTTTTTTTTTAATAATAAAATGTAAATAACATACCAATACGATCATCATTGAAGTCACTGTTGTGCCCAGTCATGTGGGTCCCTAGCAGCTCCAAAACTTTCATGTCAGTATCGTCCATTTTTAAATCACTTGTTGGTGGCCCTCTTCCTGTGCCTGTAACTTTCATTTTTTCATCGGCAAATTTTCTGTTTGCTCCTCTTGATATTTTTGTACTTATTTTTTAGAATAGCAGCCGTTTTCCTTATTTCCCCACTAGCGCAAAATTCCTTGTGAATGGTCCCCCATATGGCATTCTTTTGGATATTTGCAGCTGCGACCGTTTTCTTGCATTCCACAATATGCTTGTATTTTTTGACCAAGCATAATAGGCGGGTTTCTTCTAATGAACTAAAAATTGGCTGCACGTTTTTCCATACCTGCATTTACATTAAATTATAGATATAAATAAGATTATTAAAATATTGCTTACCTTCAACGAGAATATACGTATGTTGTATGTAGACAAATAAGATTAATAAAATAAGGCGTACACAACAACAAATGACCACGAGCTTTTGCAGGTTAGAAACGAGTGACCACAAAAACTTCTTGCGCGTTAAAGTTGGTGACTTGTAAAAATAACTGCTTCTTGCTAGGAATATTTGTTGTACCAACATATGTTTTCAAAGTAACTCCCAGATCAGAAACTGAGCTCAGGAAACTTAAAATTTAAAGTTGATATCACCGCGAACTGACGCTAGCACACATTAGTGGAAGCCTGATCAACCTTCTATGGCCGCCATCTTGACAGTTCTCGATCTCAGTGCGCAGGCTTTGTTTATAGGTGGTGTTGGGTGTTAGCTAACGTCGCGTCAAAGTGAACAAAATTGCATCAAATTTTGTTTACTAATGTATTAGTTACCACAAACCTTTGAGATTTGATGCGATTTTGTTCACTTTGACGTCGCGTTAGCTAACACCAGACTTAACATTGCTTTCTGCAAACCGGTCCATAAACTTCAAAGTTATCGACCGTCATCCAACCACTTGGATGAGTAGTGGCTTTCGAACCTCTAGGAGCACCCGCCGTCATATAATCTTGCTCTCTTACCCTTGGAAAGACAAACATCGGGGGAATAGAGTTACCCGTTGCACTAACATAACAACAAACTGTAATAGTTTGCCCTCGATCGGCTGATGTCATCTTTGAAACCTGTTTTTGGCCTTTTTGAGAAAGAATACGACTTGGTTTATGGGCAGTCTGTACCCCAGTCTCATCGCAATTATAAATTGCTTCAGGCCCAAAGTTCTCACGCTCTAACACTTCACGTAACAGTGTAAAAAATTCTTGCACCGTATGCCGATTGAAGGCAGTTGCTCGACTAAGGCTGGTGGGCTCAGGTGTTCTTAAGGACAATTAGCTTTTCGTGTCATGAAACCTCGCAGCCAATCACGAGAGGCTACTTTATTTTTATTCCAATTTTCTGGAAGTGTTTTCTCATTTGCTATACCGTACTGATATGCTAATTTACGAGGCTCAGTTGTTGTTAACACATAATTCATTTTGGAAGCTATTAGCAAATAGTCTACCAAACTATGTTCTTCCTGGTCAGTAAACAGTTGTGAAGACTTAAAATTTTGTTTCGTTGCCATCTTTTTTATATTTCATTACATATCTTTGGAGGGTCATTTTGTCCACATTATATTTATTAGAAGAAATCTACGCCCGACAGCTTGGTCAGACAAAAAAAGAAAAAAAACCCAGAAAGGGCATCACTCCGCTAATACGCTTACGAACACACACACTTGAAAACCCAAACCCACCCCACGATAAGGCAACTACTTGAGAAGGCGGTAGTGACCCCAAGAGGCACCCGTGGCCAGATCAACCCCACGACAGGGATCGAGACGGCTCGTCGCTGCTGGGTGAAAATGCTGCGCCGGTGAGCAGTCCCGTAACGACCCATCGCGAGGATGCTCCAACCCCAAGAACCCCTCAACATCACCCCGTATCTTCCCAAGTACCCCCCCCCTGACAACTTCCTACAAAACAAAACCCCGAGGCGGAAGCAAGACCTCCACAGTTGAGGTACTGTGAGACCGAAATGGGACAACACTAAACAACGAAGACGGTAAAGCAAGTTGAATACGCTCCCCAAAATAGTGACCTACCCTACAAATGCCCAACCAACCTACCCTAGCAGTATAAGAGGAGAAAAACAAGATGAAAGCGTTTCCTAATAGTGACCTACCCTACAAATGCCCAACCAACCTACCCTAGACTCTATACGAAAGGGACACTAGTCCATAGCCGAGTCGTCATATGGCTTCAAATCTTTGGCGTGCCAAGTACCCTTCATCACATTACCATCCGGATCTTTAAGCTCATACACCCACCGAGAGAATTTCCGATTAATAATGAACGGGCCCACAAACTTCGCGGCGAGCTTGGCCGTGAATTGGCGTGCGGCATCCGACAACACGTAGTTCCTACGCAACACGGCTTGTCCAAGAACATACTCTAGGGGACGGCGGCGAAGATCGTAACGCGCTTTAGATTTCTCATACGCTTTACCTAGCCGACGTTTTACCTCTACATAAAGTTTATTGATGAGCGAGGCACGTGCATTCAAGTCTTTACTACGATCGAATTGGAGCTCAGGGTTCTCGTTGTCCGGGGGAGATTCGTGCTTAAGCGAGATCTCTCTACCAAAATTAATAAAGTACGGGGTCTTCCCCGTAACTTCATGAACCGAAGTGCGAATCGCGCAAGCGACATGAGAGAGATCTGTCCCAATCTTGATGATGATCGGCGACATACGCGGTCAACATGGTCTTCAACACTCGATTTATACGTTCGGTCGGGTTGGCTTGAGGGTGGTAATTGGCTGTAAACGAAATCTTACACCCATATCGGTTCGCTAGGGACTGAAATTCGCGGCTACGAAATTGGACGCATATCCTCGCGATGATCGAGGTAACGGGCCCACAATGTCACCACAAATGACTTCCCAAGGCTTCGAGATAAGGGAATGACCTCCCATAAAACCAGCAGGGGCTCTTTGTTCGGGTTTAATGCGCTGACACGTTTCGCAACGGCGGACATACGCGGCTACGTCGTATCGTAATCTCGGCCAATAGTACTTATGCGCGATACGATGGAAAGTTTTATTTACACCAGTGTGACCAGCGGTGGGGTCGTCGTGATTCTGCCTAATAACTTCGCGGCGCCGGGGTTTAGGGACCACGAGCTTCCAATGGTCTTCTTCATCATCCGCTAGATCAGGGTAGTTAGACCGATCATACTTAAACAGCTGACCGTTATTAAGTCGCCACTGAGGAAATTTTCGAGGGTTAGTTCCAATCTGATGACACATACGCCTATACCACGGGTCGCGAATAGGTTCGGGTGGAACATTAACTGTATCAATAACCGGAACAGCACGAGACAGAGTATCCGGCACAACATGCTCTTTGCTTTTACGATGGACAATGTTGAAGTCATACTGCTGCAGACGGACAGCCCAACGCGCAATGCGACCAACCGGGTCCTTAATATCGTTAAGCCACTTCAGGCTATAATGGTCTGTCACCACGGTAAATTTTGTTCCCTCAACATACGGTATAAGTTTCTCTATCGCGAAAAGGACAGCCAAACATTCACGCTCAGTCGTGCTAAAGTTGCGTTCATTCTTAGTCAGCGAACGGCTAATGTAACAAATGACCTTTTCACCATCGGCCTGTTGTTGGGTAAGGACCGCGCCGATGCCATAACCCGAGGCATCAGTTTGTATTACAAAGGGCACGGAGAAATCCGGGCATGCCAAAATCGGGGCCGAAATCAAGTGTTCCTTGATTGTGCGAAAAGCATATTCACAACGCTCATCCCATACGAACTTAGCGCTCTTCCGAAGAAGAGTCGTCAGCGGGCCTATAAGTGACGAGAAGTTTGGTACGAAGCGTCGATACCATGAAGCCATACCGATAACACGGCGTACCTCGGAAACCGAACCAGGAGTAGGGATACGCGTGATTGCCTCCACTTTTTCCGGGTCGACCAGCAAACCCTTCGAATTCACCAAATAACCAAGATACTTAAGCTCGGGCTTACAAAAGTGGCATTTGTCCTTACTTAGGGTAAGGCCAGCAGACAACAAACGAGATACAACCTCCCGAAGAACTGACAGGTGCTTATCGAAGGTGGGCGTACAGATCACAATATCGTCAAGGTATGTAAACACATAGGGCTCTAAATCGGCGCCAACTACACGGTCGATTAACCGCTGCCAAGTGGCCGGGGCCGTATGCAAACCGAACGGTAGGCGACAAAACTGATACAACCCGCGATTGGGGACAGTAAACGCGGTCAAAGACCTCGAGGAGGCTGCAACAGGAATTTGCCAATACGCCGATTTAATATCGAGAGTAGTGAGGTAGTGCGCATCACGAAGTTTATCCAGCGTACTCGATACATACGGAATAGGATAAGCATCAGGCTGACTAACTTTATTGTGACGGCGAAAATCAACGCAAAAACGATAACTATCATCCTTTTTCCTGATCATGACAATAGGTGATGACCAAGCGGAAGTGGACGGTTCCACAATTCCCTCTTCCAACATCTTTTCCAACTCCAGATCCACCTGTTTCTGAAGAGCAGGGGAAATAGGATAGTATCGCTGTTTGATAGGGGGCGAAGTCGTCTTAATTTCATGCTCAACTAAATGCGTACAACCGAGTTTATCTCCCATCTGCTCAAAAATGTTCTTAACGAATACGTCAAGTTGCTCGCGCTGAGACTGCGTCAAATGTTCGACGGCCTGGATAGCGTTCACGACAGGAACTAAGTCATCCTTAGAAAACGTCCATTCATTACTTCGAAGGTCCGGCACGATACCCATGCGACGCCAAAAATCCGTACCCAAAATTAAAGCATGTGGTATAGAAGGCACAACTATTACGTCCATAAAGCAAACTTTGTCGCGAAGAGTTATCGGGGCCGTGACAGTCCCTAAGCTTCGACATTCCATGCCATTAGCGATACGACACACGGGGGCTTGACTTGACTCAAGTCGACAATGGCCTTTTACCAATTCCCAACCTTCTCTACCTAGAATCGTGCGTGAAGCGCCAGAATCCAATAATCCAAGAAGCTTAATTCCAAAAATAGAGATTTGTAGATAGGGTCGCTCATCAGGGCCAGCATAACTCAAAATAAAATCTAGAACCGCTTTTGAACAGGAGGCCTCCATAACAGAACTAGTGACCTGAGGATTTTTTCTAACGCACGCTAGTCGGTCTCCTAACGGCGCTGAGTTCCGTTTCCCGAACACGAAGGGCACGTCCTAATCGTAACGTCGGGTTTCCCGCAGCGAAAACAATGACGTCTCCTCGGCGAGGGACAATCGATAGAACGATGATTAAGTTGATTGCAGTTCCAACAGCGCGGTGGAGAAGCACCGACAGGATTATTCAATTTTGCGAAAGAATCTCTAGAGGGAGCGCAATTGTCATTGGGTGAAACGGCGATCGTATGAATCCTAGGATGGGCTCTAGGCCTTTGATACGCGAGGTCAGGCTCTAACATGCGACTAACGTTAGTTGGGGGCCCACGAAACCCTTGAGCACGTACGTGTGCATCTTCAATTGCCTTACAAGTTTGGATCAAATTTGCGATAGTATGGATAGTCTCCAGGGCCAAATGTGTTTGGAAATGTGGCAATAAGTTTCGTCGGATCAAGCTAAGCCGCGTATACGTCGAGGGCACCGAAGGTAAACGGCGGAATAAATTTTCCATGACAGCCACGAAGACAGTGACCGGCTCGTCAGCACCTTGAGTGCGATTCCGAATCTCATCCCATAACCCGGACTCATAATCGCAAGGGAGAAAGGCAGCACGCAATGCCCTAACTAAAGCATCCCAATCACATACTGTATCCCTAATCGAACGGTACCAAATTAATGCGTGATCAGTAAAGAATTCGACAGCTGACCGGAAGAGTTGCTCTTTCGAAACGCCACGTGCGATACGTAATTCCTCTATTCTTTCCAGAAAACTAGACAACCCCGAATGGCCATCAAAACTAAGGTTCCATTTATTAATCGGTAAGTAATTGTTACAGCGAGACGCGGGTTCAAACGCTTGGGTGCTATTTAGGCCCAAAGGCGATTGGAATGAACGAGGGTTACTAATGCCAGGCAAACTAAATCGGACTTGCGAAGGAAACTCGACAGGAGCTCTAGATTGACTCTGAGGATGATCGTGCGCATCATCGAGACTTTGCTCATCGACCTGCGAATAATTGTCATCCAAATTTAATAAGTTAGCCACGCGTGAAACCGAAGGTGCTGTAGTTTCGCTAACCGACGCTAATTTCACTTCCAGATCATCCATAGCTGTTAAGCAGCGATTATACAACTCATTCCTCCTATCGCACAAAGATCCCGTAGGGTTCAAGCGTTCCAGACGATTCGACACATGCAACAACCTAGTCTGAAGGCGCTTATAATCGTTGCTATTACGAACAAGATGTCCCAGGGCCGAAATTTCCTCCACTAAAATTCCCAGTTTCCGGAAACAAATATCTAGTTCCTCCTCAATATTCAATTCAATTCCGGGAAAAGATGCATTCCCAGATTTCTCCAATCTAATCCGTGCACGCAAGAGCTTACGCTTATCTCCAGAATTACCGTCACAACAGACACCCCTAATTCGCAGTTCGTAATCTAACTCCTCTACAAGAAGCCGATCGATATCCATACTGAATGATTATGACAAGAAAACCCAGTAGAAAATTGACAGATAATAAATAATAAAAGCGCGCGACGCGAAGGCACACGAGGGACGCAACGTGCAAAACTTTGATAACTAATCACGATCAAAGAATGTCTTACTACTAAATTTAGAAAAACAAAACGCGGGCTACCAGCGTACAATCGCAAGAAGTTCTCCAGGCACTTATCAAATAATCCAGAAGCAAAAAAAAATTGAACGCGGTCCAATAGCAATAACCTCCGAACCAGAGCACAATTACATAAATTTGCAATATTTAAAATAATGGATTAGGTTCATGCACAAATCTTAATAACTAATGGAATAAATATAGCTTAAAATACTGTTAGTACAACGCATGCAATATTATCACTAAATATTTAAATCGGCGCAAAACATCCTAACAATTCGAATGCAAAAGAAATGGTTCGCTAGCTACGGTTATCACATTAAATGGCAAAATTTGGAAACGCCAAAGCACACTTAACAAAAACAGGCCTCACGTTCGGCGTCAAATCCTTCTTGTTAGGCCTTTGTGATGTAAGATTCTGGGCAATCTTTCCAAGCAGCATCAAACAATACAAAAGGTACACTTGGGTGCAATTTGCCGGCCGCCGGCTCAATCGGTAGTAGGGTCGCGGAATTGATATCGGTAGAGTTAATGAAGTATACAAATGCCCAGTGCGCCAACAATTTTTGAAGGTACGACAATTGCACCCCGGTGAACTGTGGAGAAATTGTAAACTCGGTACCTAATACTCCCTGTAAGATGGCTCCGATAAAACAACCGAACCGTAGCTAACACAAATCATATACAGATAATTTAAGATAGTTTAATTTCATGCATAAATAAGCTATATAACTTTTACATTGACAATCTTAATTCTAGCATGAAATGAAGGATGAGAGCCGCCTTAATTAAGTAACACATGCACTAAATGTACTTACAGTTTGGACAAACACATATGTTACAACAAGTTAAAAATGGGCCACCTCGTCAGCGGCTCGCTGCGACAGACTTGAAACTCTGGATCTGGGCGTCGGCGTCGTTGCGATCGTGGTTCGACGTCGGCCGAGAACGTTTTGCGGTCGTCGATGGCCTAGGGGGCCGACAATAACAGCGCCGCTCCCACAGGTCGAAAGGCCAAACCTCGGGGCTAATTACCTCCGAAAAACGGTACCCTCTTGTGCCCTAATTGAGCGCCGGCGACAAGGAGAAGCGGGCCCGTGAAGGCTCGACAAATCGCCTCGCGAAACGTTGCGGCACGTGGCCCAGCAGGTCCAGCGACTCCAGAGCGAGGACGCAAATTGCGTCAAACACGGCTCGAAGGCGAAATATTGCCTAGTACGTCTTGCTCAGAATGGTTTTTGGGCGCAGAAAAGGAACAGCTCGAATATGCTAACACCAAATAGATCCGCCTTAGCGAAGGAAACCAAAGTCCTTAATTATGTTCGGGGGGCTTCAATCCACGAAAACGTGAGGGCATTCCTAAATTCACGTCTCCAACTCGACCAAATAGCCCTAAATAAGCATCCCCGAACTAGTGAATAGCACTAAAGAACTGCTCGCTTCGAAAGCTGGCGAAGAAGACGCGTATCGAGTCTCGGCCTGCTAATGGTTTTTCCAGATAAAAGCTATCGCCAGAAGATACGGCCGAACGCCAATGCGCAACGCGCGGGAAAAATAGCGTTCAAATTCAAAATTATGGCAGGCGGCGCATTCTGCACGTAACAACTCCCCCCTTACCAGAACAGAAAAATTTCGCAGAAATTTTTTTCTACACAAAGAAATCTACGCCCGACAGCTTGGTCAGACAAAAAAAGAAAAAAAACCCAGAAAGGGCATCACCCCGCTAATACGCTTACGAACACACACACTTGAAAACCCAAACCCACCCCACGATAAGGCAACTACTTGAGAAGGCGGTAGTGACCCCAAGAGGCACCCGTGGCCAGATCAACTCCACGACAGGGATCGAGACGGCTCGTCGCTGCTGGGTGAAAATGCTGCGCCGGTGAGCAGTCCCGTAACGACCTATCGCGAGGAAGCTCCAACCCCAAGAACCCCTCAACATCACCCCGTATCTTCCCAAGTACCCCCCCCTGACAACTTCCTACAAAACAAAACCCCGAGGCGGAAGCAAGACCTCCACAGTTGAGGTACTGTGAGACCGAAATGGGACAACACTAAACAACGAAGACGGTAAAGCAAGTTGAATACGCTCCCCAAAATAGTGACCTACCCTACAAATGCCCAACCAACCTACCCTAGCAGTATAAGAGGAGAAAAACAAGATGAAAGCGTTTCCTAATAGTGACCTACCCTACAAATGCCCAACCAACCTACCCTAGACTCTATACGAAAGGGACACTAGTCCATAGCCGAGTCGTCATATGGCTTCAAATCTTTGGCGTGCCAATTACCCTTCATCACATTACCATCCGGATCTTTAAGCTCATACACCCACCGAGAGAATTTCCGATTAATAATGAACGGGCCCACAAACTTCGCGGCGAGCTTGGCCGTGAATGGGCGTGCGGGATCCGACAACACGTAGTTTCTACGCAACACTGCTTGTCCAAGAATATACTCTAGGGGACGGCGGCGAAGATCGTAACGCGCTTTAGATTTCTCATACGCTTTACCTAGCCGACGTTTTACCTCTACATAAAGTTTATTGATGAGCGAGGCACGTGCATTCAAGTCTTTACTACGATCGAATTGGAGCTCAGGGTTCTCGTTGTCCGGGGGAGATTCGTGCTTAAGCGAGATCTCTCTACCAAAATTAATAAAGTACGGGGTCTTCCCCGTAACTTCATGAACCGAAGTGCGAATCGCGCAAGCGACATGAGAGAGATCTGTCCCAATCTTGATGATGATCGGCGACATACGCGGTCAACATGGTCTTCAACACTCGATTTATACGTTCGGTCGGGTTGGCTTGAGGGTGGTAATTGGCTGTAAACGAAATCTTACACCCATATCGGTTCGCTAGGGACTGAAATTCGCGGCTACGAAATTGGACGCCATTATCACACACAATGCGCTTTGGAGCGCCAAACATCAAGAAAACATCTTCCTCAAAATGGCGGGAGACCAAATTAGCAGACGCGGAGCGCAAGGAGAACGTGAGTGCGAATTTACTAAAGCAATCGGCGACAACCAGAATATACGCATATCCTCGCGATGATCGAGGTAACGGGCCCACAATGTCACCACAAATGACTTCCCAAGGCTTCGAGATAATGGAATGACCTCCCATAAAACCAGCATGGGCTCTTTGTTCGGGTTTAATGCGCTGACACGTTTCGCAACGGCGGACATACGCGGCTACGTCGTATCGTAATCTCGGCCAATAGTACTTATGCGCGATACGATGGAAAGTTTTATTTACGCCAGTGTGACCAGCGGTGGGGTCGTCGTGATTCTGCCTAATAACTTCGCGGCGCCGGGGTTTAGGGACCACGAGCTTCCAATGGTCTTCTTCATCATCCGCTAGATCAGGGTAGTTAGACCGATCATACTTAAACAGCTGACCGTTATTAAGTCGCCACTGAGGAAATTTTCGAGGGTTAGTTCCAATCTGATGACACATACGCCTATACCACGGGTCGCGAATAGGTTCGGGTGGAACATTAACTGTATCAATAACCGGAACAGCACGAGACAGAGTATCCAAAATTATGGCAGGCGGCGCATTCTGCACGTAACAACTTTTCGTATGTCTGTTTCCAGAATTGGTTTATTTGGTTGCTTGTAGGCGGCTGAGATTTGAATGGTATTGAAGTTGGCTGTGTTGATAGTGATGGTTATCGTTTCCAGGTTCTCTACAAAGATTTCAACGGGGGTGCTGTGTTCTAGTTTTCGTTTAATGGCAATTGCAATGCCTCCCCAGGCTGCTCCGTGTATTCTGTCTCTTCTATAGACACGATAACCGCTGATTTTAAGTTTTTCCACTTCGGAAAGATGGGTTTCGGTGATGCACGCTATGTCGACATTGTATCTTGCAATTAAGGATATAAATATGGGCCTTTGTGCAGTAATTTCGTTAGCGTTCCAGTTAAGGATTGTTAATTTTTGAATAATTGAGGGTTGGTTATCCATTGTCGAGATTGGGTAATAAATGTGTGATTAAGAAGATTTTATTTGAGGTAGGAATGGGATAATTAACTCTTTAACTTTGCATGGTAAGTTGGTTGGTGATTTCGATAGTCTGTTGATCACGGTTATCAGGTACCTCCAATAGGCTGGAACCGGAACCAGCGATGCTTCTCCGCGACGATGGCTGTCCCAGTCAAAGAGCAGCAAGGGTTGCTCCTGGGTTTGTGGCTTCTGCTTCACAAGAATCCGGTGGGCGATGCTTGCTCCGTGGAGACCTGGACTTCGATGCCAACAATGGTTTGGTAGATCTTCAACATACACAATAAAGACTAAAAAGCCAAGATGCACTTTGATTTTCGAAAAATGCTTACTGAGCTTTGTGTATCCTACCGACTGTGCCAGTTTCGTTTAACGTCCAATAAAACGAGTTTTTAAAAACGATTTGTTTTATGTACACACATTAAAATAGGACGGAATTCAGACCAGAACTGTCTACCAGCAATGCCGAATCTGAACTAAAGTAAAGTAAATTCTGATCTTAACTCGAAACTTTTTTGTTGAAAACGGGGAAAATATCATTTATGTAACTGGTAGTAATAATAATTAAAATAACTCAAAATTATTAATAATATCCATTATGTAGTTAGTTATTTTGTTGCGTTCATTAGCTGTGTTCTGCTTATAATACGTTTATTTTTACTTCTTTTTACGATAAAGGCAGTATTAGATTCACTCCAAAAATTTGAAATTGAGTTTTCAACAGCTCTTCGCGTTCTAGAGTCCCCTGAAGTCAAAATAGTATATTAAAATTAAAATACAAGTTGCAGAAGGCATCTATTCAAGCACGAATTTGAAATTCCGAAACGAGTCGCGTAGCGGCGAGTTGGGAACAAATAAGTGCTTGAAGGACCTTCTGCAACGAGTGTTTTATACTATTTTTTCTATTTTTCCGCTTTACACCATTTTATAAATAAAAATGTTTTCTATTTTGAGGTTATGTGACGTCATTTTGGTGCTACAATGGAGTCATTCTAACACCCGAATGACGTCATTTCATAGCGACTTATTCCAGCACTCAAATGAGGTCATTCGGGAGCTGGAATAGAGTTATTCTAAACGCAAAATAGAAAACACATGTTTTTGTTCATTGGTCTGTCTGTGTCTCTGTGTGTCTGTGAACAGAATATCTTAAAAACGAAAAACAGTTGGGGACGATTATATGAGTATTTCATATATAAATCTTTGTTTGCCTTTCTTATTACCTATTATAACACATATAATTAGCTATTCATTAATAAATTCTGTTTATTCGAGTAGTTGGAAGCGGGCACTTGTTAGGCCTTTACCAGAAACGTCTCCTGCAACGGATTACCTATAAAGATTTGCGCCCAATTAGTATTCTCCCAGCGGTCTCTAAAGTTTTGGGAAAATCGATGGAACACCAATTACGTAATCATCTGAGTATAAATAAAATAATTCCCGAGAATCAATCTCGGTTTAAACCTGGGCATAGTTGTTCTACGATTTTGCTTAACATTACATTTGACGTCTTAACTGCCACTAATCAGGATCTTTTGACAGCATTGGTGTTGCTGGATTTTTCTAAGGCTTTCGACACGCTGGATCATGACATACACATATCCAACTTACACCATATTGGGTTAGCCCCATCAGCAATTGATTTAATAGCTAGTTATTTGTCTGATCGAAGTCAAGCTGTAGTACTTAATAAAAAACAACAAATTATCTTGACGTTGGGAAAGGCGTACCTCAAGGACCAATTGTAGGTCCACTACTATTCTCTGTGTACATTTCTGCATTTACTACAGCTATATTAAATTGCAAATATCACCGAGGATACCCAACTATATCTATCCTTTACTGAATCTACTTGTCAAAATGCGTGCAGTCTTATTAACGAAGATTTATTGCAAATTGCTGATATACTCCGACCACATGGTTTGCATTTAAACCCCCATAAATCTGTGGCTATTTTATTTGGCAGAAAGAATGCTAGGCTGAGAACGACAGATAAAATTTGTATAAAAATAAATAATGATGTTATCGGGTTAGGAGATTCTGTAAAAAATTTAGGAGTACTCATGGATTATCAGCTACACTTTAAGGAGCACGTCTCTAATTGCATTAGAAAAGCATACGCAGAACTTAAAACTTATATTTCATAACAGACACTTATTTGATTCAAATACAAAAATACTTCTTTGCAATTTTCTTGTACTGTCGAAGTTTAACTACTGTGATATTGTTTTGTATTCTCGTTTAGATTCAAACGATATTGTTAGAATTCATAGATTGCAAAATGCATGCATGAGACTGATATTTGGCATTTGTAAATATCAAAGTATTATTCACAAGCTCAGGGAATTGAAGTGGTTCAATATGCATAATATGCGGCTGTTACATGCTATTTGTCTGTACCACTCGATTATCGTCACAAAAAGTCCTGATATTTACATAATAAGATTACATTCACATGTGACGTTTATAAACTAAATTCAAGATTTACAGAACTGCTTACTCATACTGCATATAATGTATGTCATATTACTGTTAATTTACTATTTATTTACTGGTTCATACCTTCATCGTACGTTTTAGAATATTAATTTTTTTTGTGAGGGTTAAGTGTACCTATCTCTTGATTCTATTCCCAAGTTCTAGTTTTTCTGCTTTCCATTCTCCCGCCTTCTTTTCCCAAGCAATTTTCGCCTTCTGAAATTCTTCGTTCATGTTCGTAATTTCTACTTCCAGATTTGCGTGTTTTTTGTTTGCCTCAGTTTTTTTTGTCCAACTTTTTTTAAAACTGTGTCTATATCTGCTAATTGCACCTCCTGTGGCTGCTTCGCTTAGTTTATTTTTTTCTTGTGTTAGGTTCTGTTTTTTGGAGTTCTTTGTACTTTTTTGAAAGGCTATTTGCTCAGTTTCCCATTTATCAAATTCCTCTGGGTCTTCTCGAGTTCTTTTTTCTGTTTGCATAGAGATCTATTACACTAGTTACACTTTTCGATCTTGGTCGTCCTTTTGTTTCTTCTTTAGTGTACACGTATATTCGTTCCCTTTTATTTTAATTTATGGCCGTTCCAGTTCACAGGTTACCCCTTCAAATGAGGAACCACTACGTTTTAATTTTAGGTGTATGGTATATTGCCTATTCTTTTGTCTGTAAGCTGGAGGTTATTTATTTGAGCATTATTTCTTATCTCGGCTTATCACTGGAGCATTTGCTATTTTAATCTTTACTCGCATGTGAGAGATAGTTGTGAAGTGAAGAGTGTAACACGTTCCGATATTCAAGTCCAGATTGGGCCCTATCGAACAGGCAGAAATACAGGAAAGGGTTAAAAGGAGAAGTGTAAAAAGCAGAGAAAATAGTTAAACATAAGAACAATAGCGAAGTAAAAAAGGAGTAAAAAAGGAAAAAAGTAAAACTTAGGGGTTATAGGAACATTGTATTGCGTAAACTAATATGTAATACTATATCAAGGTGCCCTTCAACTCAAGATGGCCTTCAACTCACGCCCATAACGATTGTAATTCTTTAAAAAACACGGGTTGTTAATTCATTGTGTTCTTATATTACTTTTGTTTCAGATTAGGAAGAAATATCAGAAAAAAAAACAATAATGGCAGCCAATACTAAATATGAGGATAAAGTCAATGTTACATTTGAGGTATGTTGATATAGTATATTAAGCAACAAGTTTAGAAAAGTAATGTTTTACTGAACAAATATGGCTGGTTTAACTACGAGCGTTAGCGAGTACTTAAACGGCCACACCAGTTCAGTAAAACCACTTTTCTAACGTGTTGCGTCTACTATGCGTCAAATATTAAAATTTTACATAAAAGTGACACTAAATGTCAAAACATCATCAAGCTGAGCAAAACTCGTTTCAATGTACTAACGCACAATAAGCATCTCCAGTTAATGTTATGCGTTTGGCAGTATTGAAGTGTATTGTTGGTGATACCGTAAAGTTCTGTAAATCTATGTCAAATTCGAGGTTAGCCTACTAACCTCGAATTTGACATAGACCTACAGTGTCACCAAAAATACACTTCAGTACTGCCAAACGTAAAACGAATCGCTGTTGCTATGCAGAAAAGTGTTGCTAATGCAGAAACGTACCACAACGATTTTGAATGTAGAAATTTAGTAAATTACCAAATGAAATGTGATGAAATAATATAAATAATTATTTATACAATCTAACAGCTTCATATATTTTTTTCAATGTTTCTGTCTGATAATTTTAATTTATAAAAATGAGAGATACATTAGAATCGATTAAAATCCGTTAACACAGTGAACGAGTGTATTATTTCAAATGTTTTTTGCTTTCTTTCACTTCGTAAAATAAAATATTGCAATCAAGATTTTTTTCGAACTCGAGATATTTGTGGAAACATCCGTTTTCGTATGTTCAGAAAAAAATATGTTTGAAGTAATGTCTATTTGTGAGTCTGTCAGTCTGTGAGCCTTTGAGTTTGTCTCTGTCCTCTCTACAGTTCAGATAGATTAATTGATCGGCTTGAAAATTTATATTTTTGCTTTTAACATAAATTTGGAGATCTCAGTGATTTTTTATTAAAATCGGGTAACTTAAAGTGGCACTCTACTCTTATATTTTTTCTGTTTTCCAGCATTATATATTATGCCATTATCAACAACTTTTGTATGCAAGTTTCATTTGTGAGAAGTTTAGGGAAATTGCGAAATTAATTTTTCAGAAAAATTTCCCCCACGTCCAAAAATTGATAATAATAATATATTTTTTACTCTATTTTACGTTATGTAATTGTCTATAACCATTGTCAAAAAAGTATTTGTAAAAATCATAGTTTTTGTAAATATGACAAAATGAAATATTTGCGAGTAGTAAATGAATGCCGAGTGGTGGTCCTAAAATAAAAATATTCAAATATTTTTTCTCCACAACTAAATTTTTATTCTTTAATATATGTTATTAGCACGTTTTCCTAGCAAATAATATTTGGAGGTCTCCCAACATTAAACATTTGAATGAATATAACAAAATTTTAAAACTAAATAGTTATGAAGTATAAGGGATGCCTTTGATGACGTAGGAAGCTGTTTTCTATGATTTGCTGTCAACCGAACAATGAAGTGCATTTATTCTTCGTTCTTAGTAAGCGATTGGTTATATTTTTCAATTAATCCAATACCTCGTTCAGCAACGTCGTTCACAACATGCATTTGATAGCAATGCTTATGAAGTTCTATGTAAACGGGATCATCTCTCCAATATTCCGGTTGCATTTTCACAAATGCTTCAGCCTTGCTTTGACCTTCAATGAGAAGGACATCGAAGGAGATGCTTGTTCTCTCAGTTACGAAATTTTTTAGACCGGGTTGGTTGCCGGATATTTCTATACGTCTCGGAAAATCGGGTTTTTGTGGACGTTTCAGATTCTTGGCCATTTTTTCTTTGATTTTGGTGGATACTCGATCATCAAAAAAAGCTAAGTCTACCAAGTGTTCAGCAAAATCATGAGCTTTCTCAATAATTGCCTGATTAGGGTAAATTTTAAGTATACCTATGAGCCAAATGTCATCATATGGCGCTCTAGGTCCAAGTGGAGCTTCATTCCAAAATTTTACACAATCCAGACTTACAAACAAAGCCAAATTGACTTATTTTTTGCCTCTCGAAGTGTTAATTGGAACTGATTTTGAAAAAGACATATTTTTAGTACGTAAATAGCTTTTGCCAGGCATCGGGCACGATGCGTAGGGCTAGGAGCTCGGCATCTTTCATTGCCACTTCCGCCACCAAGAAACAAAAGAGATAAATGCAAACGTTCTTGATAGTCGTCCCTTGGCTGCTTTTTCCCAGTGCACTTGGTAAATACTTCAGCATTTCTTGTCGCAACCTGTTTAATATAGAATGCTCAAAGAGGTCAACATATGCTTTACTGTAAGCATTATGATCAATCGTTGGCCATGCTTTCTGAAAGTGGTTGAAAATTCCAGTTTATGGACCTCCGGTAGGACCAAGTACACACAAAAACTTCTGAAAGCATAATTTCCACCACATGATGGCGATAGGCAATCAAGATGAGATCAGTTTTTAAAGTTTTTTTTAATTGTAGTGCAAGCTCCTGTGTGAAGACTGATATTACTTGCTGTTGTATCGAATACGAGTTCTTTAATCTGAGAGTGCATGTTCCACTTCTTGATCGCTTCAATGCAGTCTTGTGCACAAAAAAGGGTGGTAGAATAATACTTACGTTAATTGCTCAACGAATCGAAGCAGCTTTCAAAGCACCAAATTGCTTCATTCAGCCAATGCCTAGGCGAGTCACTACCAATCGCTAATTAGGGGTCGCCGATCAGCTGCAGCCGAAGACGGCCGTGGGTTCATTAGATGGGGGAATGGCGCCACCAATTTAAAGAATAACAAAAAAACACAGTGCTTAACCCCCTAATTCAGCAATTGATAGATTACGCTCCAGCTAAATTGGAACACTGTGGACTTAATAAATCGGCGCAAAACCAAAGTCAAACAATCAAGTGCAGGAGAGACAATTTCGTTGTATTCACTCGTAAAGCCGGGCACACATCTTATATTATAAGAGCTGATGCCGGCCGTCGGCTTCCGGTCGTCCAGACCGTAAGCACTGGCGCGCGCATATGCCGACCGCGCATAAGTGGCGACGCAGCAAGCATTTGTATTGTTAACGCTGGCAGGGCCGGACGTCTGCTGGCTACCAGCTTAAGCAAACATTTTTATTGTTAACCGTTTCTTTACGCTGGCAGGGCCAGATGTAGGCTGGCCAACGCATTCTAGTAAAATACATATAAGTAAAAGTTTAGGGCCGATGTAAATGCATATAAATGCCCCAAAGATCCTTGTTCACAGAATGGGGTGGCCAATTAAAACACCAAATTATAAAAATAGGGGAAATTCCTGGAAGCTCCCGAGGGAATGACGTTAATCTAGAATTGTAAATTACAAGCGGGCAACCACCCCAGAAATTTCTATACCGTGGTACATGTAACAATTAATCTCACAATTCGTAGCTAAAGTGAAAGCTACGGCGAGGGGAAGCCTTGTACTCTACAGATTAAAATACGTGATCAAAGTGATGCGCCCAGACCATGATATAAATATCTCGCGCTGGTATATCGCGTTAATCTCAATTTAGAAACAGATTACTGGCGGCAGTCCTTCATCGATTGAGGCACATAAACGCGTACAGCCAGGCTCACGCGCTGGCCACCGGAAGCACAAATTAATAGAGCAGCAAGGTTACCTTCAGCTGGTTCGAGGCCGTCTTAGCGTTGATAACATCACAGAAACGGGCTTCCGTGGGCTTGGTGGCTTAACCAGGGAGGACGGTAGCTCGTCAGTTAAGCGCGCCGAGATAACGCTATCACAGATCGCACCGGAATCGCATCGGACCGCAAGTCGGGGATCTCGAAGTTTTTATTTCGGACTCATAACGTGGTGGGGACTAAATTATTGAAATAAACGATAGGGGGTAATCGATAAGGGGCTAAAAACGGTCTTACTCACACTAAATTCCCCAAATGTCTTGCTCGGGAAGTTTTGGCGTCAAAGAAAAAGTCTGCTCCAGGCAATATCTCCAGATTTATACTTAGAGGAATGTCGAGACGCGTACAAATCTCCTAACCAAAGGGTGAGAAGTGCTTATCTTTTTCGGCACTTCTGTTTTTTTTTAGGAAAGTTGTCTTCATTAGATTGAATATATTTCTCACTTTGATCATTCTATCGTTTAATTCCTTATCCAATTTCCCGTTTTTTCTATTATTGCGTCTAAATATTTAAAATGTTCTACTTGTTCTATTTGCTTTCCGTCCAGGCTTATTTAATGGGTTATATTTATGTTTCAAATTATCATTGTTTTTGTTTTTCCATATTGATTTTCAAGGGTAATACCACAAGAGGCGAAAATTTTTTGAGAATCTTTTTCGTTCACATGCAAATTATTGTGCTTAAATTTCGCGAAACTAAAATTGCGTTAAAAATTTCGTCAGACCGCAAGTCGAGTGGAATTTGAGCAGTTTTTGTTGAGAGAAATTTGCAGTAATTACTACATTAAGAAAAAAAATTCTCATAAAAAATTTTACCTTGAGTGGTAGATGGAAAGATTCATCAACAATATGGGTATATGACATTTACCGTGTTGAACAGCACACATTTTTAACGTTTTCGACTATTAATTCAATACTGGAGCTTCCAACACGATTATTATGAGTTTTTAGAATGACGCCGATTTGAAAACTTCAGTTTGACGTTTTGGCGAAATGTCAGTCAAAGGCTGCTCACTAAATAGAAATCATTGGAACCAATCGGGCTCGCGTGAAAATACTGCGACATTAGGTGTTTTCAAATACAACCAATTTTGATTGGCCGTATATGACAAATTGAACAATTTTCATTGGTTCGTTCATTATAGTGTTGGATAATTATGTTTCTTTTCTTTAGTTCTTCCTCTATTACTTTAAGGTTATACTGTAAGTTTTCCTTCGTATAATATGCTATCAAGACCATGTCATCTGCAAACATCAGTTCTGTCGGCTGTGTTTGTCTCATTTGCCAGTATCCCAGATTAAATTTCTTCCTTTTTTTCTTGGATTTCTTTATGGTTTCATCTAATACCGTTGAGAATAACAATGGGTTTAATGCGCCAGCCTGATTGACTCCTTGCCCAGTTTCGAATTCCTTGGATTTTTTGTTATTGGTTCTTACTATGTTTGTGTTTCCTTTCTTCCTGTCGTTTATAATTTCTATCATATTTTTATTCAATCCCCTTATCTGTACCACTTCCCATATGTCTTCCCTTCGCATTCTGTCCAACGTTTTTTCCAGATCGATAAAACGTAGGTATGTGTATTTCTCTATTCTTATTTATAACTTTTTTACTTGCTTGTCGAATTTTGAATATGAGGTGTTGCGCACTTCTGTTTTTCCTGAAGCCACATTGCATGTCTTCCAACGTTGTCTCTACTTTGTTTCGTACTCTTTCTTCTGTTATTCTTCGAAATACTCTCCTTGGAACACTGGAGAGTGTTATTTCTCGGTAGTTGTTACAGTTTCTTTTGTCTCCTTTCTTATATATAGGTAAGATAATGTATGTTTTCCAATCCTTCGGCATTTTTGCGTTCTTTAATGCATCATTCATTATTTCCATTAGTTCATTTATTCCAGTGTGATTTTGTCTTTACCGGGTGCTTTGCCTAGTTTTCTCATTCTTATTGCATCTGCTATTTCTTCTTCTCTTATAATTTCTATTTCTTCATTTTCTTCTTCTACCTAATCTTGATTTAGAACATCGACGGATGTTAGCTTTTAAAAATATTTCGTCCATCCATCCATTATTTCATCTTATTTAGTTATAATATTTCCAACCTTATCTTTTATATTTAGCATAGTATATTCCTCTTTTTCCTAAACTATTTTAATGCACCATAAAATAGTTTTTGGTTCTCTTTACACTTTTTTGTCATTGTATGTCCAAATTTCTTCACGATTTCTTTTTAGACTCTTGGATTGTTGTTTTAACCTTTTTTCCTTTTTTCTTTGTATATTTCGTAATCTTCGGCTCTTTTTGAGATTAGATATTTTTCCACATCTCTTGTTTGGTCTTTACTCTTTTCCGTATTTCATCTGTCCACCATTCAGTTTTTCTCATGTTGTTTATTATTTTCGTTTTGCCGCAGCTCTCTTCCGCTGCTGTCAATATGCTGTTCTTGAAGTGTTCCCATTTTTCTTCTATGCTTGTGTTTTTTTCTTTACCTTTTAGTTTTTCATCTAGTAGCTTTTGGTACGTTTCAGTTCTATCTTTACATTTACTTTTCTCTTTCTTTTGTTTATTTCTCCTTCATTTATTCTTTTCAGTTTCATATCACTAGGTAGTGATCACTTCCTATCTCTGCTTCTCTTTTGACTTGTATATCCTGCACTCTTGCCATTTGTTTTTGCTCACCAGAAAGTAGTCCATGATTGTTTTCTCATTCCTGCTCTCAGATACTCTTGTATATTTATGTATGTTCTTATGTTTAAATTTTGTGTTTGTTATGATTAAATTATTTTCAATAATAATAATAATAATAATAATAAAGGTCTTTATTCTTCCAATCATACTCATAACGGAAAAATGCATTAAATACGAACATTACATAGTACATAGTTCTATTTCTTTCGCCGTTATTATCTGATGTCTCTTCTCCTTTACCCATATATTCTTCTTTTCCTCTATCCTTATCTCCAATTCAGCCGTTTATATCTCCCATTATTATTAGATTTTCTTCCCTACTATCTATTTGCTTTTGTAACTCGCCGAAGAATTTATCCGTTTTTTTTGTTGCGTCCCCATATGCTATAATTGTTGTCCATATTTTATTATTATTATTATTATTATTTGTCTTTATTAGTTGTCATGTACAAAATTATACAAAAACAAATATTTATAAGACGAAGTTCAACTATGACACTATAAGCGTCAGCTGCTCTTCCACTCAACCTCGTTTACGCATGTGTTACTGTAATTATAAAATAAATAGACGAATAAAGAAATAATTAAGATAAAGTTGAATGAAGATTCCGCTCTACGGTCTCTAATAATTTACAAAGTTGTCCAAATTATGTATAGATGGATAGATCACGCAGAGTGACAAAATCTTGTTCTACGTAAATGTATTTTAAAACGCTTGTAATTCAACGATTTGAGATTCAATGGTAACTAGTTATAATGATTATTTTTTTCGTATCGATCTCAACCAATCAGAAGACAGGATTTAGTTAAATTATCTTGTATAATTTCGATTATACAAAATCGATTATACTAGAGTAACTTCACTAGGCGACGCAATACATAACTTTTGTCAACTGGATGTTGTTTTCATGGAGATGACTTTCAGCTAGGTTAATACAAACACATCGAGCTGCCAATAAAATATTTGTTCCTAATATTGAAATTTACTCAAAAAATAATCAAATCGAATACAATGCGTACTTCGAACATGTTATACGTCTCAAACTTTCTGCACAATAACAAATCGTGTCATTTTGATAGAATAATCCTCCCGCTGACGCGGTCGGACTATTTAACCTGTCAAACTGACACTCTTTTATTATTGAGCAACAAGTCATCGACATATAACCAGATAATATCGAAGTACTTATAGTAGTACTTCTGATTATACAATTCCCTATAACATCAACCAATGAAAAACGGTAAAAATACATAGATACGCATGTACTTTTGATAATCTACATAGCAACGGTGATAATCATATTTCATATACCTTCTTGACTAATAACTAATAGTCACATACCTTCACAAACATCGCGTTATCTGCTGAAAGTACAATCGTCATAGTAACCACACTAACTGTACTTTTAATATTTACAAATAAACTGTTCAATAGTAGTTTGTATACCAAAGCACTGAAGTATAACTTTTTATCACGAATGTGGATTTAGTTGCCGAGGCCCGAAGGGCCAAGGCAAATAAACCACATGAAGGGTAAAAAGGAACTTCAGTGCCGAGGTGTACACTATGTTTTATTTGAAATCGAGAAATCGTGTAATTACAACATTTAAACCAACTTTTGTAGGTTATGTTCGGTCGATTGACGTTTATCTGTCGCCTCGCCACCTACAAAAAAGTCGTAAAACAATGGATTACTTCACTGCCGATTTCTCGTATTTTAATGACGATTTCGGCGTACTTCACTGCCGATTTCAAATAAACCTTTTTTTATTGGCTTGTGATATAATCTAACCGAATGCAACTTGTGTCTTCTTGATTATCAAATCATTTCTGTTTCCATTCGCTATATTGTTTTAGGCAAGCACTCTCGTCCTTTGGACTTGCGTGATTGCCAAACAATATAGATCTTCTAAACAGAAATGATTATTTGATAATCAAGAAGACATTAGTTGCATTATATATGATAAGCTATTTGGTATGTAAAGAAATGTTTAAGCCGTTGAGAACGGTGAATAGGTGGCGTTAATAACCCCTTGAACCTCAAATTAAGTGTATGCACATCAGTTCGAAAAGTAATTTTATTGACTAAGTATTTAGGTTTTTTATCTAAAACAATTTCATGGTACAAGCATAAAGCGTGAAGCAGCCTACGATTAGACATATTTACCTATTGAACGTCAATCAGTTTGTGTGAGCCATGGTGGTATTTACGCAGTCCAAATATCAGCCTCAAACATGTATTTTGAAGTCTTATGTCTTTTCGGGGTCTAGATAAGATAAACAAAACCCGTATACGGAATTACAATAATTAAGTTTTGATAGCACTAAAGATTCGCACAAGATTTTTGGAAGGTCCCGATTTAATACGTGACGGTTTTGGTACAACAGTCGTTGTAATCACCACTGGTACATTTATTAATATGAACAGTGAACTTTAGCTCTTCCTCTATTATCAAACCCAAATTTTTGACTGCTTTAACTAATTCGAGTTTAGCACCGTCAATATGTATTTTAATTGGGATCAAATATAATGCACACCAAATTAAACCATACATCCCTAGCGCTGTCCACCAAAAAATTTAATGAACATCAAAAAATTTTAATGCAACCCAAATGATTATACTTCGGAAAATGAGAACAGCACCACTAAAATAGCTATGTTGCGTACTGTTGTACCATTGCTTACATTTTAAATTCTATATGACTATCGATTTTACTAAATGTTCACCAAATTTAGAACGCTCAAGTTATGCACCCGTGCTGTACATAATAAATATTCGCGCTATACATTTATATTTAGTCTTTCTCGAAAAACTACTTATGCGTCAAATAATTATTCTGTTACTCCAAAAATGAAATAAGCTCGCGCATCTCTCCTTGTCGCTTCCAGACAAACTTCTTGAAGGCTTCAGCTTCCAGCCGTACACTGTGCTTGGTAGCTTTTACAGTGAGTGTAACCAGTGTATTGCCGGACGAAAAGACTTAATAAGTTTCATTTTCATTTTTGTTTTGTGAATTTTGTGTTAGATTTTTATATATATGTATTGATTTATTTCCAAGAATTCTGCAGACTTATTTCTATGTCGCCATTTATAAACAAGACCTAATAAAACATGATACATTTTTCTTATAAGTGATATTTAGGCTTAGGCAAGAATTATAAATCTGGGTATACTTTTGAAATTGAATGTGTTATAAAATACAGTAAACATTGTGTATTTCTGCTAAACAAATAGTTTTTTTAACTGCTAAATAATATAAGACACTGACGAAAATTAAATATCTGGGTATCATGTTAGAATTAAATGCGGAATAAAATTTGGTGAACATTTAGCATTTTTAGCCAACAAAAGTTATTTTTAGGAACAAATAATATAAGAGACTAGCATGATATCAATATTTGGTTGTAGCTCTAAGATTATGCATTTTCTTAATTTTGGTGAGCATTTAGTATTTTTGAGAAACAAAAGTATTTTTTTGTACGAAAAGATTTGGTAAATTTGGTAGACTGTTAAATACCACCCATTTTAATTTGAGGCTGAATAAAATTTCGATCACATCTTCTATAAAACAGCATTAGCTTTGATTTATTTGGGTTTAATATTAGCGAATGCGATTTAGCCATATTAAGAAGCTCCTCCAAGTCTTTGTTTACATCCTCACACACTCCGTCTACTAGTTTTATTTTTACGGTTACTGGTCTTTCATTTATATAGCCTTCTTGTATCACGTCACAGTCTATTTGGAGCGATTATTAATCCGACTTCTTCCTTTGCTCTCTCTTTCTCATCTACTCCGGACCAAGACATCCAGTATTCTTTATGTATTTTCTTTAACCCTTTACCTTACTTTTTTGTTTCCGTAATTTGTGGTATTTCTACATTATGTTGTATTATTTCTTCTACAAATGCTTCTTCTTTCCTCATACTACTTCTTACATTCAACGTTCCTATTTTGATCTCATTTTTCCACGCCTATTTTCTTTGTTTTTTATTTTTTTTATGTTTCTGTGTATAATCTTGCGTGTATCTATCTCGTATTTTGCTTTGTCTTCAACTCTGTTGCATTGCCTTTTTACTTTGCATATGTCGTCATCATTTGATTCTTTCCCTGTTCCTGTAGTTATCAGTTTTTTTATTTGATCCTAAAGTAACTACTCTTCTTCACTCTCTCCGTACGCCATTTTTCCTTCTTTCTTCTTCCCTTGTATTTCCAATATTTCCATAATTGTTTTGTCTCATATTTGTTTGATTTTCATCGGTTTGTTTTTCTATCTGTTCAATAGTGCAACTTTGTCGTCTACTATAAGCTTGTTATGACTTAGAATTGCTTTATATCCCTTTTCTCTAGCTTCTTTCTTGTATGGAGTCGGTTGTTTCCTTTGTTCTTGTACTTCCTTAGTTCCTTACTATAGTCTTCTGATATCCATATGTCACTACCTTTGAGGTTTTTGCGGCTTTTAACACTTACATTTTCTTGCTCCCTGACACGAATTCTAATAATATTGGTCGTGGTGTAGCTCTTTAGAACAGTAGGTACTAGTTTTAAGCTATTAAAATGCTAAAAATTGGGTCATGAATATTTTATATAGCTACTTACCGATCCGTAGGACTTGAGATTCTTCCTTCAATTTCGTGTATTATACGATTGGCTGTTATTTTCGAAAGTCGAAACTTAGCGAACAACTCGTTTTCATCTCACGATGTAAAATGGCTTGGCTGTTCTCGAATTTGATGAATACGTCGATTTAAGCACTCTGATAAATTATGTTTTACATCTTCGTGTTCGTTATCATCCAATATTGCAATAAACGCTCCAGATTGTCAATTTTAATAACAATTTTCGGCGGACAACACAAAAACAATTATTTCCTCCAGGTTATGTTTAAACGCTCGTAATGATCTAACCAAAATATCGTATGATCGATTCGGCAGGTAGGAACCTACGGAGTTATCCGAATGTCGCTGAACTGAGATTACACCAATGAGTAAAAAGTGTTATTACTCCTTGGTTTAAACTAGCCTTCTGCACTGTTTAACTTGAAGGCCGTTCAATCCCGGTTCACCGGTTGAACCAGTATTAAAAAACGGCACAACATATGTGAACTGGATTTAAATTCTGACTGAGTTTAAACTATCATTGAAAAACCCACCCTAAATGAAGTTTAATGGCAATTTACAGTACATAATAAATACATGAAATAACCTTAGGAATTAAACTCTTTAAGCAAAGTGTGCTCGTTACTGGTGAAAACAGGTTTATGACCCCGCAATAAAGCAAAAGTGCTCCAGTTAGCTTAGTGATGGAGGAAAAGGTTTTGGACTGGACAAAAAGCTCACTCGCGGTAGCAAACACAAATTGTATCTTAAACATTCCTAGACTAATTCGGGTAATACTGAAGTGCGTGAAGGTATTTCCGCATTTTGAATATGAAAAATAGTTTTTACGTTTTTTAGGGAAATGCTAAAAGTAAATAACGTTAGAGGAGAACAATTATCTCTGTATTATAAATATTGACCGTACAATTTATTAAATTATGTCTACTCATAGTATTTATCGAGGTGTCATGAAGTGCAGAAGTGTGTGTGTTGCTAGCCCGTTGCATTTTAAAAGAATGTGTGTATGTTGATAACTTATCGCTTCGCATTCGTGATAAGGCTGATTGCAAATCAGCATAGAGCAAATAGAAAATACTACTTAATAACTGAGTGACCCAGCTATTATTCAAATGAAGAAAAGGAAACTGATTGTACGAAAACGCAAGAAAGAGTGAGATAATCCTGATAATCGCCCTGACATCGCCAGACTTGATACAACCCAGCGAAAATCCACAAGCGGGTGTCAAAGTACACGATGAATAACTTACCTTTAACGCCAGCTGTGGCTTTGCCATCCAAGCGAAAGTAATTTCTCTTTCTAGAAAGTCAAGCAAAACCCCCAAAAGGAATTAGCCTATGTGATGCATGATCAGAAGAAAAAATGCTATTGTGCAGCTACATTTTCTCCCCTTGCAGCAGCAGTTAACATAAATACAAGTAGCACTAAACAACGAAAATAAACAGAAAGCAATCCCAGAAGCAAACATGGAGAAACAAAATGCTAACCCAATGGGTGATTAAAAAGGAAAAACCATAAAAAATGAAAATTGTATACATGGCCATAACAACAGCAACAAACCAACCAGATGCAAACTGAAAAACCAACAAAAACATCAAAACTACCAATTGTGTTGAGGCAAGTTAAGGATGGTGGTGTCTTACAATTCGAACTAAAATCAAACCAGTTTACATTTCCAGCTGTAATGATGCACAATAAAGAGGTGAAATAAACCGTCGAATGTTTAGAACGATATAGAAAACTAACTTGCTTCCCAACTGAATAAAGTACCTTTGGTGCTCTTACGAAGATAAACAAGAAATATTAAAGTTAACGCAAGAAAATTACACCCATCGTGTTTTCCGGATACTATCGCAGATGATTTAAATCATCAATGTTACAAAATATTAAATAATAGAGGCTGTGGATATTCTAAGAAGAAAAGAGAAACACACTACCATTTTTTAGACAAACCTTCAGACACCAACAAGAAACAAATAAAAGGGATTTTAGGAATGAAGGTTGAAATAACGCTTCTACAAAAATCTAAACGTATCTCTGGTAAATTAATATGTAAAAGCTGTCAATCTATGGGCACACCCAAAGATTCTGCAATCGAGAGCCAAGGTGTGTAAAATGTACAGGTAAACACATGTGCCAACTGTGGCGAAGCATAACCAGTAAGCTTCAGAGGATGCAAAGTGGCGAAAAGATAAGCAACTAAGTAGCCAAAACCAAGGAAAAGAAAGAAAGACGGCACAAAAACCTCTATGCAGATGGGATTCAAAAGCATTCGCAGCCTTTTCAAAGGCTAATACTCATTTTTATTAGCCTTAAATCCAAACCCGGTACTGCAAAGCTTATGTTAAGACTTAAAAAATAGCAAGAAAAAAGGATGAAAACAATCTTTGAGAGTTTAAATAAGCTTAAAGGAACTGAAAAAAAATTAAATGGAAACATTAGAATAGCAGTCTGGAATGCTAACGGTATTCAGCAACATCAAAACAAAGTACAAATAATATTCCTGGACATGCAAAAAGTAGATATTTGTCTTATATCAGAGACACATCTAACAAAATATCACACATCAAATTTAAAGGATATAAAGCTTATTACACTATACCTGAAAAACTACGTCAGAGGAGGAAGTGCAACTTAATTTACTAGGAAAAATCCAAATGCGAAATGGAAGAAATACAAGCTACAGCTGTCAAAATAGGAGGACAGGAGATCATAATTGCAGCAACCTGTTGAACGCCACGACACCATCTAAAAAATGAGACTATTTAAACCTGCTAACAAGCTTGGAGAAAGATTTATAGTTGGAGGAGACTTAACATGATTCAGAAGCCAGGAAAACCACCGAAATAACATCATATCGTCCCATCTCGCTCCTACCAATAGTAGGTATGAAAACTGTTTGAAAAACTATTTTTCAAAGGGCTTAAACATATTATAAAAAGAAAAGAACTGATTCCTACACACCAGTTTGGTTTAAAAATCAACATTCAACTGTAGACTAGGTCCACAGGAAAATAAACAATTGAGAAAAGTCTTGAAGAGAAAAATTTCCGCTCAGCGATCTTTCTAGATGTTGCACAGGCCTTTCATAAAGCACGGCCCCAGGGGTTAAACCATAAATTTAAAAAAATATTCCCAAACAATTTGCCGATCTACCGAAGTCTTATATTATGAATAGACCCTTTAGAATTAAGCCACAATACGAATTTTCCGACTTATACGCTATTAAGGCAGGCGTACAACAGGGCAGTGTTTTGGGACCAATAGTTTACCCCCTATACACCAGTGACATCCCAATAACCAACAAGGCAACGATAGCTGCCTTTGCAGACGACACTACAATATTAGCGATACGCGAAAGCGCCGAAAAAATAACAGAAGCACTACAACAAGCCATAAAAGAGGTAGACCGATGGACGTATTACTACATGGACATGTAGCACAGCTGTGTAAAATAGTACATTATATACGAAGGGTCTACTAAAGAGTGCCATTTAATATTCAGGATGAAGTTTATTCCCTGGACGAAGTCTCCCGGGTTTCCCGGGCCACAGATTCCGACAAAATCTGCATTCATACCGTGATGTGAACGTGATAATCCAGTAACACTTACTAGCATTTTATTAGTTAGGTACCACTGTGAAAATTGTTTAGATTAACTATTTCTCCCTAGTAAGAAAAAATTACACTTTAGTCCATCTTTTTAGCGAGTATAAAGTCTCGTATAAAGTAAGGCTTTAGATATAGGTGGTGCAAAAAGAATATTAGATAATCATAGCTTGACGCTAATAGTTTTTTTTTTATTTAATACAATGCGCATCAGCCTCGAGGGTTATTAGCGCTTTTTGTAGTAAGAATGGCTATTTAACAAGTTGGGTATAAAATTATATGCAATACAACATTGATGCGGTACAGAATTTGCGAGTACATTTTGTTGTCTTAAATTTTATTTAGGTATTTAGTCTCTTTGAGGTATGAAATAAGGTTTTTTATGTTGCACTTTTCACCTAAAATAGATGCAACGTCTCCTAAGATGTTAAACCTTTGTCTCGCGCTCCTATGTTTTGGACACTCGACAAGCACGTGTTTCACGGACACTGCGGTGTTGCACACATCGCAGAGCGGTGGTTCGCTTCGCGATATAAGGTGGCCATGCGAGAATGTGGTGTGTCCGATTCTTAATCTGGTGATTAACACTTGTTCACTTCTGTTGAGCTTGTTTTGTGACCACCGTTTAACAGATTTCTTTATTTCGCATAGTTTGGACTGGGATCGGTTCCACTTATTCTGCCATGTCGTTGTAATCTTGCATTTTAAGGATGCTATATAGTCTGATAGTACGACTCTAGTTACCTTTTGGACATCTGGATCACTAATTGCTTTTCTTGCCGCCTTGTCTGCAGCCTCGTTTCCGGCTATGCCAATGTGGGACGGGATCCATATAAACTTTACTTCTTTGCCGGCTGTTTGGATTGCGTGAAGTTTTTCCTTTATAAGATGGGTTATGGGGTTTGTGGTATAGGTTTGTTGTATACATGTTAGAGCACTGAGGAAGTCTGATAGGATTATAAAGCGTTGACTGAGGTTTTGTGTTGCATAGACCAGGGCCTGTAGTATAGCATATAATTCCCCTGAACATATGGAATAGGTGTTGGGCATGGAAAACATAATTGTTTCTGTTGGGGTAACGATTGCTATCCCAGTTCCGATTTCCGTTTTTGAAGCATCTGTATATATTTGTGTCCAGTCAGGGAAATTGTGAAGGGTGTCATTTAGGAGTGTCTTGATTAGGTTGGGATTGATTTCTTTCTTGTTATAATGAGATAAAGTAGTGTCGCAGATTGGGGGATTTATAGTCCAAGGAGGAGGTATTTCGACAATGGAGAAGAACTTCGGTGGTAGTATTATGTTGATTTCAGACGTATATCTATTTAATCGTTCGTAGAATGGTGGGACTGTTCTTTTCTTTGTTTGGTAGATGTTGTTGTATCTTTTGGAAAAGGTGTTTTTATAAACGGGATTTTGTGTTTGCGGAGCAATCTTCGTGGCGAAGGTAAGACTTAGATATTTTCGTCTTAGGTATAAGGGGGGCTCACCGGCTTCACAGTACAGGCTTTCTATCGGACTGGTTCGGAATGCTCCAAGTGCTGTGCGTATTGCTAAGTTTTGAATTTTGTCAATTTGCCTCAAAAGTGATGTTTTGGCTGATCCATACGCTATAGAGCCGTAGTCTATTTTTGACCTTATGAGTGATTTGTATATAAGTAGGAGATGATCTGTGTCCGCTCCCCATGATTTATTCGCCAATATTTTTATTAAATTTATGCTTTTTTGACATGACGTAATTAAGTTTCTTATATGTGTCTCCCAATTTAATTTATTGTCAAAATACATTCCGAGAAACTTGATGTTGTCTACATATTGTAATTCTTGACCGTATAGTTTTAGTGTCGGTGGGTTGATAACTTGTTTTGGAGAGAATATGACACATTTTGTTTTTGTTGTTGAGAAGAGGAACCCGGATCCATTTGACCAGTTCTCTAGTTTGTCCAGATGTCCCTGAAGGGTGTTAATTATGGAATCTATATTGTTTCCTCTTGTGAAGAGTACAAGGTCGTCTGCAAATATTCTTGCCTTTACGGGCGGTTCAATGCATTTTAGGATATCATTAATTGCTGCTATAAACAAGGTAACACTTATGACTGATCCTTGTGGGATACCGTTTTCTTGAACCGTTCTGCTAGATAAACAGCCGTTAGCTCGTACTTCGAAGTATCTGTTGTGAAGAAAGTTTTGTATAAAAGCGAGCATATTTCCTTTGATGCCCCATTTCTCTAATTGTCTTAAAATTTTATGTCGCCATGCTGTATCGTAAGCTCTGGTAATATCGCAAAATGTGGCTACAAGTTTTTGATGTATTGCAAATGATTCGTGTATTTCTGATTCTAAGTCGACTATGTTGTCGTTGGTAGACCTGTGTTTTCTAAAACCGGATTGTTCCTTGCTTATAAGGTTCTTGTTTTCGAGGTACCACATTAAGCGTCGGTTGATAATTTTTTCTAACAGTTTGCACATTACACAGGTTAATGCAATTGGCCTGTAGGATTTGGCTTCTAGTGGCGAATTCTTTGGTTTCAAAATTGGTATTATGATAGCTTCCATCCATATTTTCGGGAATGTTTTTGTCAGCCACATAGTGTTAAAAATATTTAAGAGAAATGTTTTTCCGCTGTCCGGTAGGTTTTGTAAAAAGCTTGCAGGTATGCCATCCGGGCCTGGGCTGGAATTTTGAAGTGTCGAGCTGCTCATTGAATTCCGCTTTAGTAAGTGGTAGGTTCAGGGAAGATCCTTCATCTGTGGTTACGATTGGATGTTGAAGTTCCTCCTCCTGCTTGAGTTGGAGGAAATTTTCGTTGTAGTTGCTATTACTAGAGTATCTTTCATATGTTTTGGCGAGGACGTTGGCGATTTTATAGTTGTCTGTAATTAATTGTCCATTTTCCAATATTGCGTTTATTGGTTTGTATGAATTCCTGCCCGATATTCTTTTGATTTTTGTCCACACTTCGCTTGTTGAAGTAGAGGGATTTATGTTGGTAACGTATTGTTGCCAGGATTCTTTTTTACTATTTTTGATTATAAATCTCGCTTTGGCTCTCAGTTTTTTGAATGATAGCAGGTTTTCCAAAGTGGGGTGTTTTTTATGTTTGTTGAATGCCTGTTTACTTGATTTTATTGCTTCTTTGCAAGCGTTATTCCACCATGGAACTGGGTTGTGCTTGGTGATGTGTGTTGTTTTACCAATTGCATTGGTCGCAGCGTTGTTTATGATGTCCAGTAATTGGTTTAACTTTGTGGTGATGTTGTTCTGTGGATGAATTAATTGTAGATCGTTTTCAATTAATTTTTGAAATTTTACCCAGTTAGCGTTTTTTAGGTTCCATTTTTCGAGAGGGGTTGATTTATGTGTTGCGCGCTTGAGGTTCGTTATCTTAATTGGGAAATGGTCGCTATCGTATAGTGATGGAAGTACTTCCCATTCTAGATCTGTTGCTGATGATGGGTCGCAAAAACTAAGGTCAATAGCTGAGTGGTTTCCTGTAAAGGAGTTAAATCTTGTGTTTTGGCCGTTGTTTAAAGTATTTAGATTGAGGTTGTCTATTACGTTGCTTAGAATGTTTCCTCTAGGGCTTGTGTTTATCGATCCCCATCTCATGTTATAGCTGTTGAAGTCTCCAACGATAATACGGGGGTGTGGAATTTGGTTGAATAGTGTTTCTATTTCTTGACTGGTGAAATCTCGGTTAGGTGGGATGTATATATTACATATATGTAACACTTCGGGAGCTGTTATTTTAATCGCGACTGCTTCTAGATTTGTGTTTAGGGGTAAGCTTTCTGCTATAATATCCTCTTTGACATATAAGGCAACTCCACCGCTTGCTTTGTCTTGTATACGTCGGTTTTGGAAATAGACATTAAATTTTTTAAGATTATGTACATTGTTGTCGCGAAAGTGTGTTTCTTGCAGGGCAATTATGGATGGACTTTGTTCATTTATTAGAAGTTGGAGCATTTCTATGTGTAGGTAGTAGCCGTTTAAGTTCCACTGTAGAATAGTGTTCATTTTGTTTTGGTTTGGTTTTAGTTCTGCTTTTAGAGTAGGTCTTGAGACGAAGAATCGCTGTCAAGATCTGATATTAGTTCGAGGTGGGATATGATTTTCTTTCTTATTTTGGTACAGCGGGATTTTATACAACGTTCTGTAAAATATGGATAAATATGTTTTAACATGTCGTTTAGTCCTTGTAAATCATTAGTATAGTTCTGTGCAATAGGAACTGGATCAGGTGAGCCGTGGGCGTTTTCTAAAAAGTCTATTACCTGTTCGTATTTCAGTATAAAAGGCGGGTTATGTGTTTGTATAAATTGTTTGGCCGGTCGAATTAGTTCTTCTGTATTTGATGGTTTTGGTTTTGGTGGTGATTGTTTTGGTTTCTTCACTTGTCTGGGGTCTGGTTTTAGGAACATATCTGAAGTTTCGGTTTGTTTTGTTTTATTGTCTGTGGGTGGGGGTGTCAAAATGTCGGATATAGTTCTTTTGGACGTCGATTGGGTGGTAGAATATTCCATTTCTTCTATCGGGTTTTCTGATAAAGAGGGTTCGGATTCGTGAGGTTGGTTATTGGTCAAGTCTGTTTGTTGGGGAAGGTCAGTGGGGCATTGAGAGGCCATGTGACCAGGTTGTTTGCATTTAAAACAGGAAAATTGGTCTTGAGACAAGAATATACGGTATGAGGTGTTGTCGTGCATTATAAGTATAGAATCTGGGATTGTAACGTGGTTCAATGGGGTGATATAGACTTGCCGGCGAAAACTTAAAATATGACTGTATTCAGGGATTGATACACCAATTTTTAGAAACGTAATCGGGGATACTGTATGCAGTCCTATTTTTTAAAGTTCGTTTTCGAGTACTTTGTGAGGGATAGTTGGGCACACGTTTGACAGGACTAGTCGTTCTGCCGGAGTTATAAGTCTGCGGGCTTCTACTGTTTGTCCGTTAATTGTTATTGATCCGTTTTGGTTCATAAACATGTCTACTGTATCCTTGCTTGTCAGATAAACACATATTCTATTGTTCGATATTCTTGAGGTAAATAGAATGTTGTGAGGTTGTATGACTGATCCAAGTGCAAAGATGTAGTCCTGTATTTTGACATTATCGTGAGCCGTAAAGATGATTGCTTGGTCTTTGGTCGGAAATGTTTGTTGGGAAAGTACTGTAGCGTACATTTGTGGTTGAGTTTGGGTGGGTACTTTTGTTGAAGACAATTGTTCGTGACGCTGGGGGCTCCTGTAGTCAGAAGCTCCCGAATTATCAGTGTTCATTTTATTTGTTTTTACGTTTACGTTTCATTAAAAATTTGTCCGGCACGGGCCGATTGTTTCGCCAAGCGCGGCGGTGGCAGAGTTCGTTGATAACAAAGAGTTGATTAGTTCGCGAAAATTGTTTAAATTAACTTTTTCTCCCAACGAAGAAAAAGTGACACTTTAGCTCATCTTTTGAGGGAGTAATAAAGTAGGGCTTTAGATATAGGTAGTGCAAAAATAATATTAGAAAATCATAGCTTGACACTAATAGTTATTATACATAGTTCACAAAAATATTGACACAAGCTACATCAATATTTTGTTTTACAGGAATCTGACAAAAACCAGGGATACAAAACATTGCAATTGCTTCTTCTTCACTGCATACGTAAAAATGTAAAAGATTTTTGGAGCTTAGCGAGACAATGCAACAGCTCTTTTCCTGATGAAAACGCTTTATTCGTCCAGGAAACCGAAGACGCAAGCCAAATCTGCGTGATCCAAACAAAGTACAAGAATCCGTCAAACCGCATCACAGAAGAGGAACTTCTGGCTGAGAGTGGCGACTTTTCCATTATGGAGCGCCTACAACGTGCGCATGGTCTACGACTAACCTTAGCTTCTAATTCTAGTAGTGTAAGTGGCGTTAATTTTGTAACTTTTGTTAATGGGAGGATAGATGAAGTGGAGTTTTTGGTTAACGCTTGCCCAAAGGTGCCTTTTTTAGATACTGGTGAAATTAGCGATTATGTGTTCAAGATAGATGTAGACTCTTTTTTTAAATGTTACAGTAAGGTGAGGGGCTGTGCTTGGCAGCCACCAGATACTGATAGAGTTTATGGTAGCGTGTATATTAGGGTGGGGCGAAAAAATGAAAATCAAAATTTTGAATAGCACTACATCTCAAAACTTGTCTTTGAATGTAAAGGTAAACCACAATTTTTTTCAGATTTTTTAAACATCATCTTTTGCCTCCAACTTGACCTTGAATTATATACTATGCACCAAAATATTGTCTTATGTTATTAAAATCAGATAATGGTTATAATATGCAGAGCTGTGCAATCTAAGGGATATATTGCGAAACACAAAACATATCTATGAAAAGGAAAAACAGGTAGCGCTATTATTAATAGATTTCTAACTACTTAAGCTCAAAATATATCGACACCTAACCGCTGACAGTTCACTCTGGTTCATGCGATTGTGTGATTCGTTAGTTATTTCTTGAAAAAATACAGTAGAAATGTTGTGTCTTTATGGTTAAAGTTCGTGTGGCTTAGTGATTACAATACTACGTACGACCTTTTATAATATGTATTATATAGTAATGTAAAGAAGTTGATTTTGCATTTGCAGGTAAAAATGTCAACCCCAACTAAAAGTCAAGTTAATGATATAATTATTAGTGTGTCTAAATACTTCAGTGGTAATGTTTTGCCGACTTACGAAGACGTTTTTAAGTGTTACTTGTGGTTAAGACATAAACTTAAACAACATTTAAAATAGGAACCGACAATTCCAGAAATATCAAACGTCTTAACATTAAAATGTAGACAAATTTGGAAAAGAAGCCACTTTCTGATCCTTGCATTAATTCTCTCATTCAGTAATATCATAGTAATCATATGCGCTTGATGAATCAACCAAAAAGTAAATTGAATAGTGATACATACAAAGATTCTACAATTCAGTTATTTGATATTGCTGCCTGCAAATGCGATTTCACGATCACTACCACTACGTGCAAGTGTGAAAAGACCAACGGACTTTAAGAAAAATGTTCGTTGGGCACGTTGCTTCTGTATTTCAAAAAAATTATCTCTTCGCAAGGATATAACAGTTAAAAATACTACGGTAAGTGGTGCTGACTCAAATTAGGAGAATGCATCAAACAGTGACAATGAATTGCATGAAATAAATGTATCTGAGCCTGCGCCAAAATATCAGCGGATTGACGAAGACGATCACGAACATTTTAATCAGACTGGAATTTCAACATCGTCAACAATACCAACTCCAATATCTAAACAGCCTCAAATAATAATGAATTACCCACATTGGCCAAAACATGTGACAGAATTGAGGTTTCGAATAGATGAACCACTACAGCAATCACCTCTGCCGTTTTACAAGATGTAGGAATGATTATGAAAGAGGACACATCGAGGTTAATTGATAACAGTAAAGTCCAAAGGGAGAGAGTAAAATCTCGTGTTGCATTAAACGAAACAATGAGGGCAAAGTAGTCACTGCTCTATTTTTTGACGGTAGAGACAAGACATTGGTAATGGAACATAATGGAAGTAAGCACCATCTTCGAACTATCGTACAAGAACATCTGGCATTGATTGAAGAACCAGGACCACATTATTTAGGACATGTTACACCATCTTCGGTATCTGAGGAGAAATAGGACTGAGGCGTATTCTTAAAGCTCGACAAGCCAAAGACAATCATTATTGTACAAAACTAATCAAAATTCCGGCGCTTAATTTCGCTGCCACTAACTACATTGACATGATTAACTGGCAGACACCTAAAATAACTGAACTTCCCACTTGAAAAAATATCTTTGATGAAGATCTAAATTTTCTTATTGAGCAAGAGCAGACACCGGTAGTACACTTTTCAAGATTTTTCTGCCACACACAATCAGTGGAACGATGTGTAAAGTTAATAACCGAGGCTAGCACATCTGTCGTAGGACCTGACTCAAGAGATGGTTTCATCCGAGCCAGAATGAAATCAAGACAAGATCTGCGAAGTTTTGAAAATAAATCAAATTTTCAAGACATTTGAAGGTTTTTCGAGTTGATGTAGTATGGTCCAATTTTACATGTTTTTATATTTTTGCGTTTATTTCAATTTAATGTAATAAAATTAATTTGAAAAATGTATTTGTGCTTATTCACGTGTGTCTAAACTAGCATGAACCATCAGCATTGCATCGTAATTCGGGCAAAATATTTAGAGGCAAGTTGGAGGCAGAAAACATTTTGCAAATTGAACGAGTTTTTGCACATACATTACTCACACCAATAGGCAACTTTTGACGGGTAATGCGTTATAAAAAAAATTAAAAACATTTTTTAGCCATTTTTCGCCCCACCCTAGTGTATATGTTTGTTAATCAAGTAGACATTAACGATTTAGATAAACAAATTGAGGTAGAAATTGAGAATTTAGCTACGGATTATAATTTGGTTAAAATCGATTCCAAAACAATTGCTAAACATTTTGATGAATTCGTCAGAAGTTTTTATGACCGCCGTAGGCAGTCCAAACAAGACATCGTCCGTAAACTTTGTCAATTGTTTATTAGTAAATATGAATTAACTTTAACACAGGACTGGTTTACATTTTATTACTTGTCCACAGAAAAGCATATGGAATAATATTGTTAGAGATAAAGCAGTTACTGTTGTGGAGTGGGACAGTGAAGTTGCCACCTTCTTAAAACAGTACGTGGGCAACGAACTTCAAATGTACGGTGAGAATATAATTAAGTGGAACACTCCTTTACCAGACAAGAGCAAACATTTATTTCTTAAAAACAACACAGATTTCAAAATTATGTCTGACAAATACGAGCATATTACAATGACAGAGGTTTATAAATATTTCTGGTTTAAAAATAAAATTCCATTACTTCTGCAAGCTGATACTGTGCATAATTACAAAAATATCTTTAAAATTATGCAAAGATTTAACTGTAATAATCTTCAAATAATTATAATTAGCAGAAATGTGTTGCCATTATCCTTATCACATAACATTACATGTAGCTTTTTAACGTTATTAGATTTAACTACAGATCAGCAGGAACTAGTTTTAAATCAAAAAGTTAGTATACAGGGGCGAACTGATGTCGAACTTGGAAAACTTGTCGACAAATCTATGTTTCAATATGTAAAATGTAAAGATATTATCCACATTTTAGCGCAAAATTACTGTATTGGCGACAAATTTCAACCTTTACCTACGTTCTATGCAGATAGACAACTCTTCAAGGTGATCCTGAAATTTGAAGTTGTAAATGAAGTAAACGAAGAAGTGTTCGTAATTCACAATTTAGCAAGTTGTACAAGTGTGTTAGCAGAACGATTGGGCGTTTATGATTCGGATCGTGTATTTATTACACAAACTGGATTCACCGAAAATGTAGAAAAATGGAAATACAGCAAAAGAACCCAACATTATTTGCTATTTTATGGTAACGATTGGTTTGAATGGAAGGAATCGTCTGGTAATATACGAAACATTCGTCGCTACCAGCGCTTTGATGTGTCAAATTGCTGTCGTCACTTGCAAAATGCTCTTGAATTTACCAATGACAATCATATGAATCACGCACATATACTGAGCGGTTGCAGTGGTATGGGGAAATCAACATTAACCGATGCCATAGCGTTGACTCTTCCAAATGATGTTTGGATAGTGACAATCATTTTAAATCAACACAAGGACTACTTTGAAAATATTAGAATAAAAGGCGACTTACCAGCAACGAATCATTTAAGTTACTTCTATAGTGACATCCTTAAAAGAAGTAACTGTACTAATATCGAACTTACAAACTCAGTTTACCAGATGTTTTTCAAGACGAAAAAAATACTAACACTTTTGGATGGGTTTGATGATATTTTTGGTTGCTACAAAAATGAAGCAGTTGGGATAGCCAAAAGCTTGCAGAAAGAAATGTATCCTGTATGGATAACCACGAGTCCGTACGAAGCGCCTTACTTAGAAGAAGAATTGTGCAGTTTTTCAAATAATTTAATGCGACTGACTTTGCAAGAACAAAAGGATCTATTGGTGAAGTATTTCACGGAGCTTACCAAAGATGAAGAATATAATGCAAACAATCCAAGTCGAATTATTAACGAGTTTGTGGAGAAGTTACTGCAAACTGGCAAGTTAAACTTTAATGATGAAACTTATAAATTTACGGGATTGCCATTGCACCTAAAGCTGCTAGCAGATGCAGTTATCGGAGAGTTAAAAACGTCTCTCAAAATAGGTACAGTCGACCTTAAACATAAATTCGATTTATTATATTTTTACGGGGAGTTTACTAATCGCTTATCAGATACACTGTGCAGCAAATATTCTGAATTTTCAAAGGAAATACATCAATTTTTATATGGTTACCAAAAGATTTTTGCATTAGAAGTGGTATTTCACAGTCGGGATTTATACAAATTTGATATACGAGAACAACTAGAAGCACATTATAAAAGTAAAAAGGATGTAATACAAATGTTCCAGCAAGAGAATTTAATAGAAAATGATACGAATCAAGGAGAAACCAAAATTGTTCCAAAGTTTGAACATCGCATTCATGCCGAGTACTTAGCAGCTCAATGGCTTGCAGAAAATCTTCACAGTAACAACTACAAAATTAAAGAAACGGTTGACATTTTAATTAAACGTCGGTTTCACCACCCTCTTCACTACAAATATCTCTTTAGAATTTTCGACCACATACTTGCGAAAGATTGTCCTCTACATATGGCCATTATGAGTGGGAAAACGTATGAAGTAGAAATAATACTAAGTTCCAGTTTCGAAAGTGCCAAAGCCGTTGATAAAGGTGGAAGAACAGCGTTGCATATAGCAGCACTCTATGGAGTACCTTATTCAAAGCGTCACGATGATGACGTGATCGATGTACATGATGACTTGGCGGATATAATCGTGAAATTTCCAAATTTTAAAGATGCTAACAGTGCAGATACCATTTTGGGTTATAGTGCCCTAGATTATGCCATAGCAAGTAAATCTCTCGCTATTGCAAATGTAATTTGTTCAAAACTAGAAGATTTAACCATCAATGTCGATGTTAATCCGATCCAGTTAGAAACGTATCTTGCGCGTTGTGCCCAGTCGGAAAATTACAGGCCCTTACTTACGGCATGGCTAAAAAGTGATATATGCGCGAAGTTGCTGAATAATCAATTAAAGGAATATTCATTCATCATCGCTTACTATAGGAACTCGAATTATAATACACTTTTATATAATTTTGTGGAGGAGTTTTCAGCAAAGACCATATCCAGTTTGCTGAAAAATTTGAACATGAAGTCTTCCAACGGTTCTTATTATGACATCAGACTTGCCGCAGCGTTCGGTACTACGGAAAATATATTTGATCTGTTGTCCCAAGGTGCCAAAACTAATCACATGGGCAACTATTCCCTTACTCCTCTTCATAGTGCTATTTTGCACGAACGTGTCGACAATGTAAATGTGCTCTTATCCAAAGGAGCCAGTATCGACGTTGTAGATATAAACGGTAATACACCTTTGCATTTAGCATGCCAGAACTCGTCCATCATTCTTGCAGAGACACTTTTGCTAAAAGGTGCTGATGTTAACAGGAAAAATGATGATGGCGACACACCTTTACATTATGCTCTTAAGCACGACTGCGAGGATATCGCCGAGCTTTTACTGCCAGAGCAAAATTACCAGTTACTTTTTTCAGCGGAAAGTGGAGAACGGGATGATAAAAAGAGAAAACACTTTGACATTAATTCGCAGAATGATGATGGGGATACCTGTGTACTTCTCGCGCTTAAACACAAACTCACAAGTATTGCCCTTAAGTTGCTTCACAACCATGCAAACGTTAATATAGTAAATAAAAGAGGTTACTCCAGCTTGCATTTTGCTGCTCAAGCTGGTATGAACGATGCCGTTTTGGAATTGATCTACAACTGTCTTGACATTAACAAACAAAACAGTTGTGGTGAAACTCCAATGCTGCTGGCAGTTAAAAATAAACATGGCCAAACTACAAAGCTATTACTTTCAACAGGAGCAAATACAAACATTGCAGACAACCACGATGGTTATTTTCCTTTGCACGTTGCAGCAGAGGAGGGCGAAGATGACATTACGTTAGATCTAATTAATGGAGGCGCCGAAATTGATAGTAGGAGCAACGACGACAGTACACCGATGCTTCTTGCAATAATTAATAAACATTCAAGTACCGTAAAACTGCTACTATCCAATGGAGCAAATCCTCATTTAACAGACGAGGATGGCTGCACCTATTTGCACCATGCTGCTGAAGCAAATGATAGAAAGATAGCGATTCTACTACTAAAGAATGGTGTTAATATTAACATCCAAAATAGCCAGAGCCTCACTGCTTTAATGTTGGCACTTCAACATGGATCTCTTCGAACAGCAAAAGTATTGCTTGATAAAGGTGCAGATGTTTTGGTAGAGGATAAAGATGGTACAAGTTGTTTACATTATGCAGCTGAAGCGGGTGCTACTGATATTATCGCTCAGATGATAGATAAGGGAATGAATGTGGACAAACCAAACAAGGAAGGTATTACTCCAGCAATGAAAGCCGCAGAGGAGGGGCAAATAGATGTCTTAAGATTGTTGTTAGCTAGGGGAGCTAACGTTAATGTTGTTAACAGAAGAGGATTTTCGTGCCTACATTATGCGGTTTTATCGCAGAACGATGAAGTTGTTCGGGAGCTTGTAAATAGGAACGCGGACATCAATATTCGGAACAACAATGGTGACACGCCGCTGTCTCTGTTGTTGTCTCTCGACTACGTTTACCTTACAGCTGCAAAAATGCTTCTTGTAAATCGGGAAAATGTTAATACAACGGGAAATAACGGCAATACTTGCTTCCACTTGGCAGTTATAGAACATAGAAGCGACTTTGTACGTAATCTATTAAGAATAGGCGCCGACATTAACAAAAAGAATGGCGACGGTGATGCCCCTCTAATTATAGCATTTGGGAATGGGGATTGGGATATCGTTAAGATATTACTCGCTGCGGGTGCAGTGGATAGCAGCAGAGGTTACACTTGTCTGCATTATGCAATTAACCACTGTAAGAAGGACATAGCTGTTGAACTTATTAGTAAAGGTGCCGACATTAATCAAAGAGACCCCGATGGCATTACTCCGTTAGCACTTGCTCAAAAGAGAGGAGTCGCCAGCTTGATAGACGTGCTGCTGCCTTCCGAAGATTTTGATGTAAAAGCGAGAAAGAACTATTTGCGACTATATTGCGCTGCCAAAGAAGGCAACGATAACGTACTACTGGAAGTATTAAGCTTAGGGCTGGACATTAATAAACCCAATGATAAAGGAAAAACAGCTTTGTTGTACGCTCTGAAAGGGTTTAATCTAAGCACAGCCAATATTCTAGTTTCACATGGTGCGGATATTAATGTACAAGATAATAAGGGCTTTTCGATATTACATTACGCTGCAAGTAATGGTTACGATGATATGGTTAGGGAATGCCTAGACAGAGGATTCGATATAAACACACGAAATGATAATGGTAACACGCCTTTAATTTTGGCATTTCAAGGCAAATATATAAGTACGCTTAAATTACTGCTTAAAAGCGGTGCGGATTTCAAACTAATTGGGGAAGATGGTATGTCTTCTCTGCATTATGCAGCCGAAATGGGTTTAAACGATATTATAAGCGATTTTATTGAAAGAGGGGCTGATATTAACATTCAGAATCAAAACGGTGCAATCCCTCTGCTAAATGCTTTAGAAAGCTATAAAATATCAACAGCTAGATTATTACTGGAAAACGGTGCAGATGTTCATACACCAAACGAAGATGGAAATTGTTGTTTGCATTTTTTCTCCATTTTGGTGTATAACGACGAAGTGATGTTAGAAGTTCTTGACAGAGGGGCAAATATCGAGGCGCAAAATAGCAGGGGTATAACTCCCGTATTTATTGCATTGGAAAACAAGAACCTAAGTGTTGCGAAACAGTTACTTGCTCGTGGGGCAAATATTACTATCAGGGATGCAGATAACGAGTCATGTTTGCATTTGGCGGCACAAAGCGGTTTCGATGATCTTGCACTACATGCTTTAAACAAAGGTGCTGATATTAACAGAGAAGCTACTGATTTCGGTTGCACCCCTCTTGCGAATGCCATATTATATACTAAAGTTAATGTAGCAAGGTTACTTTTACTAAAGGGTGCAAATGTAGATCCCTCCTGTTTACGTGGTGCCGCTCTTCGAGGATGTCAGGAGGATATTTTGTCTTTGCTTATGAGCAAAGGTTTGGACATTAATCACCTGGATAAATATGGTAACACGCCGCTGAGCGTGGCGGTAGCTTATGGTCGCAAAAGTGTAGTAAGATATATGTTGTTAAATAACAAAAATGGCACTGTGGATAAAAAAGGAAATTCTCATCTACATTATGCTGCTCAAATGGGCTTTGAAGATATCGTCATGGATTTAATTGATAGAGGTTGCGATGTTAACTTTGAAAACGATTGCTACGAAACGCCCCTTTTGATCGCCATTAAATATAGCAATATGCGTGTCGCCAAAATACTACTTGATCATGGTGCGGATGGCACGGGAAATTTTGAAGGCAATTCGTGTTTGCATTGTGCTGCGGAAGGGGGTGCGGATGATATTGTAGCGGAATTATTGTGCAAGGGGCTTGAAATTAATAAGCAAAATGGAGAAGGCGACACTCCACTGATGCTGGCTATAGATCACCAACATGTAAGTACGTGCACTCTGCTACTTTCTAAAGGGGCTGACCCCAATATCGAAAATAGATACGGAAGAGTTTGCTTGCATCACGTAGCCTGGAGAGGTGCTAAAAATATCTTGCTTCTACTGTTGAAAGAAGAGGTAGACATTAACAAGGTAACCCACGAAGGTGAGTCTCCTCTTTTTGTTGCTCTTAAAAATGATCATGTAACGGTTGCCAAGTTGTTCCTCTCTAGAGACGCGGACGTAAACAAAGATGAAAATTGCTACTCAACTTGCTTACACCACTCAGCCAGAATAGGAGCAAATGAACTGGTGGCTGCCATTATCAACAAAGGTTGTGACATTAATAAAGTTAAGGATGATTATGGCTCACCCTTTCAAAGCGCACTCGAGCATGACAAGCATAGTACAGCACAGTTGTTGCTTTCAAAAGGTGCTGATGTCGTCACTCATGGTGCTGACCATTTGTATCATGCTATTAAAGCAGGTTATGATGATATCATACTCGAGTTAATAAACGCCGGAGTTGATGTCAATAAGTTCCACGAACATGTCGCTGACTTTCCTCTAAATTACGCACTTGATGTTGGAAAAATTCATGCTGCGAAGTTGCTAATAGCTAATAACGCCGATACAACCCTAACTAATAACCTTGGTTATTCCTGCTTGCATTATGCCGCTAGAGCAGGTGCCGCCGATATAGTCTTAGATCTAATCAAAAATGGACTTGACCTTAATAAGCAGAACCACCAAGGCAGGACGCCGTTAGTGGAAGCTCTTCAAAATAAAAAACATATTACTGCGAAAATATTACTCAGTAGTGCCAATGTACGACCCAAAGACGAATATGGCCGTTCATGCTTGCATTTTGCTGCTCAAGCAGGTTACGACGACATAATCCTTAGCATTCTAGACCAGGGTGTTGACATCAATAGCGACGATCATGACGGCAATACGGCTTTTCTTTACGCCTTGAAATATCAAAGGTTAAAAACCGCTGAAATACTGCTTTCTAATGATGCAGATTGGACAGTGACAGCACCTAACTCTTCTGCCTTGCTTTTAGCTGCAAACGCAGGATATGTTGATATAGTACTCGAGCTTCTACGCAGAGGTTGTGGTATCAACAAACAAGACCAAGAAGGCAACACAGCTGTTCTTGTTGCCCTTGCAAGACGTAAAATAGATGTTGCTAACTTGTTAATTGGTATGGAAGCCGATACTAATATACGCAACTATAAGGGTTTTTCCTGTTTACATTACGCAGCAAAGTTAGGTTGCGATGATATCTTGAAAGATATTTTAAGCACGAGCATAGTCAATGTGAACAAAACCGAAAGTGAAGGCAACTCGCCATTATTTATTGCACTTCAAAACAGGAATTTGGTTGCAGCTAGGTTACTACTTGGCAATGAAGCTGATGTCGGCATAATAAACAACAAGGGCTACTCTTGTCTGCACTGCGCAGCTGAAGCAGGCTTGGACGATGTTGTTGAAGAGCTTATTACGAAAAGATGTGATTTGGACAGGCAGACTCACAACAGCGATACTCCTCTACTTCTTGCTCTTAGTAACAAACACTTATCTACAGCAAAGCTGCTAATTTCCAAAGGAGCAAATCCCAAGTTAAAAAATTTGGATAACCATTCCTGTTTACATCATGCAGTTAAAATAGGAGACAAAGATCTCGTTTTAGACCTTATTAGAAAGGGCTTGGATATCGACGCTCAGGCCAACAACAACAACACGCCATTGCATCTCGCTTTGGAAAATGATAAAGTAAGCATTGCGAACTTGCTACTTCACTACGACGCAAATGTAAGAATAACCGGCGAAGATGGAGTCTTATGTGTACACCATGCTGCCGTAATAGGCGCCGATAAAGTTATTTCTGCACTAATCAATAAGGGCGTTGGCATTAATGAAAAAAATCGTGAAGACCATACACCTCTACTTCTTGCGCTTAAGGCCAAAAAATTAGAAACAGCAAAACTACTATTATCTCACGGAGCAGATATCAAAGTTGAAGATAAGGAAGGTTCGAGTTGTTTGCATTATGCAGCTGTAGCTGGTGATGATGACCTGATACTTACACTTTTAGACGGAGGTTTCGGCATCAACAAACAGAACAATGTTGATAACACGCCTTTAATGTTAGCTCTGCAACATAAAAATATAAAAACCGCAAAATTGTTGCTTTCTTGCGGTGCCGCTGTGAATACAGGAGAAAACAATAGCGGTTGTTCATATTTGCATAACGCGGCTGTGGCGGGCGATGAGAGTTTGGTGTTACACTTTTTAAACGCAGGTGCCCACATCAATAAATGCAATTTTCAAGATGAAACTCCCCTTGCTTTAGCCATTAAGCACAAACAAACCTCTACAGCTAAATTGCTTATTTCGAACGGTGCTGTTATAAAACAAACATGCGCGAGCAACCATTCTCTTTTACATTATGTTGCTAAATCTGGATGTCATGAGTTGTTGAAAGAATTGTTATTGAACAATAGTCTGAATAGATCAGATGTAAACGTACGTAATTCTGATAAGCTAACTCCTCTACATTATGCAATTATAGATCAACGATACAACAATCAATTAGACGTCGAACGACAAATGGAAGCTTTAAAACTCCTTCTAGATAATGGTGCGAATATTGATTTGCAAGATACGGACGGACGTACTGCTTTGCATTGTGTTACGCAAGAGCGTGATGATTATGACTCGTCGGATGGGGATAATAATGAACTATTTACAAAAGATTTTTATAAAGGTGCAACAGCCCTGCTTCTCGAAAATAATGCAGATACTGCTATCAGGAACAATGAAGGTCTTACTGCTTTAGAACTGGCAGTGAGAAACAACGATGTTGGTATCGTTTCGTTGATTCAGCAAAACGTAGGAATAAAAAAGCATGAAATGTTTCAAAGAAATTCTAAATAATTTAATTAAAAAAACAAATTTTTATATAACCAGAAATGAAGAATAAAAATGTTTGCTGCAAAATAAATTACTGTTAACTAGATAGTCATAGAGCAAGTGAAAGCTTCTTCGTTTTAACTGTAGTTACGTTTTATTGCACGTATACGTGATGCATAGCTATAGATGTTCCTTCTTATAAATGACGGCATTCAGAACAACCAAAAATAAAGAGAAATATATTTGGTATGCTTTAAAATACAAAAATTGTACAGTATGATAGAAAATACTCCATTAGAACATTGTGTAAAATATCAGTTTTACATTTTTCTTATTAAGAATGACTATGTTGTCAAAAAGCAGAAAGTTTACAAAAGTTCTCTACCCCAAACATGTAATTTTCTGAGAGAAAAGTTATTTTATTCGCAATCATATATGTAATAAGATCATTACTGACTTTTAAAAAATTGGAAAATGAGCTATTCCCAACTTGTAACTTTCCAACCGATCGGAAAAGTGATTCCCGACCGCTGTGTAGGTAGGGACACTGGGAATCTCGTTGATCCATTCATGCGCGTCACAACCTGTCATATAATATAATAATTTTTCCAATTATTGTTTAGAATAAAGTGGTTGCGAATAAAATAGTATACATACCACGGTGAAAAGTTTCATTCCTGTCTCGAGATAAAGTTCACCTCGACGCTACGCGTCTCGGTTAACTACTTAATCTCTCGACAGGAATGAAACACTTTCCACCTCGGTATGTAATATACTATTTCTTATTTTTACTTAAACTTCATATTTAAGCTTTCTTTCAGTTTTGAAATAACTGTGGTAAACAACATTTTTCAAAAATATTAAAAATAAGGGTAAGGGATTATATACCACTTATGGTAATAATCACTAAGAAATTAAAATATTCTAGGTCAAGAAAAAACTATACAGGAATAATATTTCCACCCTAAACCGGGAATATTCGAGTACTATTTCCTAATTTTTTTTAATTACTTGTATCGATCGGCGGAAAATTGTATGTGTATCTTGGACAAAAAGCAACATTTCCAGACTCCAATATTCACAGTTGCCCGGGAATGTTACGGTTTTCGTCCTAGATACACAATGTACTATTGTTTGATCGCGTTCTATTGGCAACCCAATGTGATGCAATCGCAACAGTACTTTGCTTACGGTTAATATTAGTGATGGGCATAACCGGACAATTTTCATAACCGAATTATTTGCATTCGAATGATATTAATAACCGAATGATTATTTGAATAATAATCTCGATTCGTTTCGATTTCGCCGGTTTGCCGGTTGGCGGTTTTCCGGTTGGCTGTTCACCGTCATCTGCATCGGCATCGTAACTTGCAGATAGCAGAGGAACTCAGTTAATCGTTAATTATAATAATTGTATAAATGATTTTTATTTGATTTCTAAGGAGTTTAAACCATTGAGAATAGCTATATCAATACTAATCATAAAGAAATTATAAATATGCGAATACAAAGTATCTATTGAACCTATTTTAGTTCCTAAAATTCTCTAGTAGCCACCCTTTCCTTTTCGCTTGCACATCATACCGATATATTTTAGCATCCATAATTTATCTACGTTCAGCCTTCCGCGGTTCTAAGGACGCACACTTAATATTTTAAACATCGAAATCCACTTCTTGTCCCACGTTCATATCATATGACGACGGATGGGCATCGACTGCTCCGTTATTAAAAATTAAATATAAATCTGTTACGATATTGGAAAATCTTATTTCGCTCTGTTTATCCCTTATTAGACATAATCAACCGCGTTTTGAAGCAAAGATTTAGGCCGTTATAACTTAATACCAACACAGCTTCGGCAAATCTCATACTCAGAAGAGCGTTATCTTTAATAGGAACGGCCCCATAAATTTAACTGGTCGAATGGGAGTCTCAAATGTGTTAATAACATCAGCAAGCAGCCGCGAGCCTCACTTGGGTCAATCAGTACAATCTGCCTTGCTTATGGTTATGAATGACGTATTATTTACAGAATTTCGATCACTCGCAGGTCGCTGAGATACGGCACATAGTACGTATCAGGATGTTATTTTTAATTCGAATACTTGGAACGAAAACCGAGTTACAGCGGTTATTTCAATAACCGGATAACATGTTATTTTTCATTCGAATAAGCCCATCACTAGTTAATATCACATTTTCAAATTTTGAAATCACCCTGCACATTGTATTGATTCCTCCCCTAGCTATTTTAAAGCAAAATATTGAATACACAGTGGGTTCAGCTTTAAAAACTGCATCCCAATACATACTTGTACATTTTATACGTATTTTCCTTCTAAATAATAAAAGCCATTTAAAAGTTGATTGCATTAGTGCGGGGGCGAGAAAACTGCACTGGCGACACCAGGTTAATTTGAAATTTGTGTTGAAATCCGACTAGACAACTGTACTCGTCATTAACAAATAGGCAGATAAGCTGCTTAACATTTTAATGAGAGGTTATTACTGGTACTACATTAGGAGTACTTTGTAACCGGTCTAACTGAAAACTGGTCTAAATCGATTTAGACTAGTTTTCACTCTTGCATTATTATACCTGGTTTAACTGAAAACTGGTAACTTGAGACTGTAACGAATATAAGAAGACTACCTCCAGTCCGGACGTAAGAAGACAAAGCGTGTCTGTGAAAGTGGTATAGCGGGCCTTGTCCCGTCTGCCGTTAATAATAGCTAATCAGAGCCTAAGTGGAATAATGGGTTTCTTGTTTATTGATTTTCGGGAGATTAACACATGTGGTTTTCAATTAGACCAGTATTAAGAGCACAAGAGTGAAAAGTGGTCTAAGTCACTTTTACCTAGTGTTCAGTTAGACGAGATGCAACAGACCCCAATATTAGCATTGCGATTCGGCTATATTTATCTTTAAAAGGGCAGGGTAGAAAATTATTTCATTACTTTCGTAATAATCTGCATTTGAGTAAGATGGAAAGCCAGAGGCAAAACGAACTGCTGCTCAAAGAAAACATAAGTTCTATAAATCAAAATAACTTCAAAGTGGTGAAGTTAAATAGAGATGTGTTAAGAGGCGGTGTAACAGCAGACTTCACACACTGGGTGCAAGGGAAGATGGAAGTATGGTGAAAAGAGAAGGCGTGCATAACCATTCCGCTTATGTCGACAAAGAGCTGCAACGTCAACGCATCAGCGCGCTTTTGTTAAATGAAAAGCGAAAAAACTTTAGCTGAAAATTTTTCAATATATAATTGCAATAAAACCATCTTTGACTTTTAATGCAATTAAGTTTCACTGTCTCAGTTTACACTTTAAACAAACTAAAGTATAGGAACCTCATTAAACGATTAAGCCGTTTATCAATTAAGTTACCAAGAGCGAATGTACCTGTTCGTACTGATTACAGGGGTCGCTTAAGTACCGAGTGCAATTGTCCTATGTAGTTAGAGTACGTCTAGGAAATATATAACTCTAGCACTTAAAATACCATTGCAATGGATTTAGTTTCGAAGTGACTCAGTTATTAGACTAAATTATGAACTGCGCCGCTTTCGTTTCCACCATTGCATTCACCACCTCATTGCAATATTTTTTTGGTGAAAGTTAAACATAGACCAATAATACGAGTCGATTAATGACTGGTAATTAATGTAAAATTTTGAGTATTGCAAATAATTAGTTTCCTCAAACATTCTGTGTTAGGCGCATTGAGTGGTAACAAAAATGCCTCGCCGTACATTATATGTTGACGAGAGAAAGGGCCGCAGTGGATTTTATATGAACTAGTAAAACAAGTTTCAAGTACGACAACCCGGCAATTCTCTATCTGCGTCAAAAAATCAGTCAAACAGAGGTAGCATCACGAACACTCTTAAATATATACGTGTTCATTTTACTGCGAGCAAATCAGTAATGCAGAAGAGGATGTCAATAGTTTGACATCGCTTCGCTTAACTAGCAGCGCTAACAATCTGGTATTGTATATTCGCTAGATGTACTCTATGAACTTTTACCTGCTCGAGTGCAGTTGTCCAACACCGATTAGTGCAGACCGGCCACGGTATTGACAACTAAAAACAATCATTGTTATTTGCTAAATAGTACCTAATTTTTGCATTTTCGCTAAATTTTGGTTCATATAATTTTCTCTGTATAATGTGGAATATTATACTACAGAACAGAACATTTTATTTATAAACTAATATTAGTTACTCCGGAAATTATTTGCGATATATCAGAGATCTCTGTTTGCAAGGAATTTTTATGAAACACCAAATACCTTCTACCACAACCCTTCATAAAATTTTTACTTATTTTGCAACAATTGGAAGTGTTAAAAAATATGCAAATGTAAAGGAATGTTTGTTTTTAGTTGTCAAACTCATAGGTACTACTACCAATACTAATTTAGTCAACTTTTAAATAATGGTCTTTATTATCTTCAACGAAAGTGCTTTAATACTAAAAATGTTAAATTATTCTTTAAATGCAGTTTTTAAAGCTGAACAAATTATCTCTTCACTATTTTGCTCTAAAATAATTAGAGAAGCCAATATTTACAGCAGTTTACTTTAGCATGTTCTGAATCAACACTTTGTATATTTTATCAAAAGTTTAACCACTATTTATGACGTCTGAAGCGAAGCAACATTTTTTATCGATTTACTTTTTTTAGAAAAATCAAAAATGGGAAAGTTTACAGGAGAGGAGACACTTTATTAATAAAAATTTAGCTTAACCGTTTTTTATGCGTTTAACGTGTTCAGAGTCATAAAAAGCATGTAAAATTACATCTCATATGCCAATGCAGTGCAGTTTCAATAAACATTATCTTTCGAGATAATGAAATCAAAGAAGGTGTCGATTTTTCAAAATTGACACCCGCACAGACCAGCATCCAACTTTTCTTCAACTACTGGACCATTAGCAACAAGCTCTAAACAAGTGTGTCTCTGGTAAATGAATGAAATACAGAAGTATGCTCAGCTGCTGTATGAAAAGGGCTATTTCAATAGGCCAGAATTCTCTTATCAATTCGAATCAATTCTTCAAATTTGACACATTGGGGCGATTGTCGAAACAGGACAGTACCTAACAAATGGGGAATGTCATTAAGAGTACAATTATCTGTTAAAAGCTTTATATTTTTGGTAAGCCTAAAATAACCATTAGTTTCTAACTATTTTTATACTTCTAAGAGCAACTGTACATATAAATAATTTTGACCTTTAACTTTATACTATAAGTGAGAAATTTTAAGCTAGTTACTTTTGTTTGATAATTCTCGCGAGTGCACAATGGCATTTCACTTATATCTCGATGTTTTTTTTTACAGAAGCAATTTTTGTACAATGAAATTCGAAAACAGTACAGTGTTAACTGTCATATAAATGTCATGTAATTAGCACCAGTGTTTAGTGAAACATGTTACTCGTATTGCCACTTATGGATAATAGCGATTTTTAGTCACTGAAAACGATTACATAAAGTATATCAAAAACCGCTACTGTAAGGTAAAACGTCGTATAATTAATCACACGTAAATAAAATGTCATTATGCCCTCTTGAGACAAAAGTCTCACTCGCGTATATATTTCTCTCACTTATAATACAATATACAACCAACAGCTTCTTTAAAAGTACAGGGTGTTTTCGAAAAATTCTATACATTTCTGAAAAAAATTATTAGTAAGCAAAGCTAACAGGTATAGTCGTGTTCATTAAAGTGTTGTACAGCATGTGTGCTTTGTGAATATGAATTAATTGCACAAAATTGCATATGCAAATATTTTGAAAGCAGGGTCTACCTAGTTAATAATATAGTGTGAGCCTTTGTTGAGTAAAAACAAAACCACCAATAAATTTACAACTATCTCTGTACAATACATTTTTGAACGACTGTCCCTAAGTTACAATAATCTAACTATAGAAGCATATGATGTGACTAGCACGGTTTGGATTAGAACTTTGTAGTATTTCGTCATAACATCCTGTATTGTGTGTTTATACAACAGCAAGTATTTTTTAAATTCGTTATATTGTTAAAGAATACTTTAGATAACAATATCGGTGCTGTGAAATTTTTAAGTATTGTATAATCCAAATATCTAGTGTAACAATTAAAAGCTTAAAAATTGATCTCTGTGTATATTTTAACGTTACCTGAAAATATGGAAGGCCAATAACAATGCACCACTGTATAAATGTAATGTATGCAGAGAACCAAGTATAATACAAGTAATTACATTACTATTACATGAAGCCGAGGCCACAAAAACATTGTTGCAACATGGAATAGAGGAACGGGAAGCAAGGAAGACAAAAGCAAATTAATAGACTCTATGAACTAATATACATCACGAACTGGAAGTGCACGGCTAAAGATAAGAAGAAATTAAAGTTAATAACTAAACAAGTTGTAAACTTAGAAAATCTGCCGGGCAAGTATTGTATAGAGTTAGTTTAAATACACAAGATGCTTGCCTGTCCATAAGGGTTACCCGTGTACGCGATATTTTTTTAAATTCTAATACCATCCATAGCTTTTCCAGAATCAAAATAGCTATTTCTTGCGGAATTGCCAGGTTAACAGTAAACGGCTCTCACTTCAAGCTCTTATTTTATCATATTTATTAAAAAGATTCAAAACAACTTCTTAGTAAGGTTTGCTGGTATATCTATTTATTTCTTTCCCATTCACTGTAGACTATATCATTTTAAATGATGAGATAAAAGCTACTGGTTTATGCAAAACATGAGTTCAAACTTAGTGCAATATTATACAGGGTGAGTCGGAAGGAACGAACCAAACTGTATTATACATGTGAAGATAATGTAAAAAATCTGGTGTGATACAAACACACAACTTCCTATTACAGTAATCTTATAATTATCCAAAAATTTGATTTTAAATTTTTAAGCATTTGTCAAATATTTTCAAAAATTACAAATTTTACAAAAACGGTACAAAATAGAGTGTTAGTTCAAGAGACAAATTTTCTCTAGAATTTTAAGCTGAATTCAAAAATGTAATAATATACCGGGTGTTCTATTTAAAATAGGAGTTAATAAAAAAATAGAAAAAAAACAAAATAAACCCATTTTAGATATATTCAACTGGAAAATCACCTATCTCACATCAATACACCTTCAAAATGTAATAAAAATGTAAAGTTTAAAAAAAAATCGTTAGAGCCGTTTTTGAAAAAATCTAAAAAAACTGAAAAATCACAAGAGTAAACACCTACTTCCGGTTTTGCAATTTTCATCAAAAGCTTGCTGTCGCATCTATATAGTACACAAAACTTATATATGAAGTTTTAACGCCATACCTCTTTCCGTTTTTGAGATATTCTGTTCACAGACAGACAGACAGACAGACACACAGACAGACAGACAGACAGACACACAGATCAATGAAAAAAAAATGTTTTTTCGGATCAGGGGACTCTAAAACGTGAAGATCTGTTGAAAACTCAATTTCGAATTTTTGGGGTGAATCCAATACTTCCTTTATTGTAAAAGGAAGTAAAAAACTCAAATGTTGTTATCCGATTTTCATTTGTTTTCAAGTTATAGCATCATAAAAAAGTCTCCATATAGTCCAATCAAATGGTAGAAAATAGGAGAAAGTTTTGGTGGAGTTTTGATATTTGGTTCCTATATGTTTTTTGGGTCGCTGTACACGAATATCATTGCCAACGAGAATTTTGACCGGAAACACGGTTTTTTAACAAAAACGGTGTAAAAAACGCGATTTTTTTAGTTTTTCTAAAATTAATCGAGTACTATCCAATTTCGTTAATGCTGAACCTATATGAAATGAAAGAGTATAAAATTTCCTACATTTTATGTACTTGATATTTTTTTTCTCCGATCAATCGTTCAGGCGCGAGAGCGCCGCGAAATTATAGTCCAGTCAAATGGTAGAAAATAAGGGAGGGTTTTGGAGTTTTTATATTTGGTTCCTATATGTTTTTTGGGTCGCTATACGCGCATATCAGGTTTTCCAAGATTTCATTTACGATGATTCATTTCATATACCATTTTTGATTTACCAAAAATTTACCAAAACTTTCCCTTATTTTTTACCATTTGACTGGACTATATGTGGATTTCTTTATAATGCTATAACTTGAAAACAATTGAAAATCGGATAACAGCATTTGAGTTTTTTACATTATCTTCATATGTATAATACACTTCTGGAGTTTGGTCCGTTCCTCCCGACTCACCCTGTATAAACGTACCTAATTAAAATACAAAATACACTTGCGTGCATAGAAATCGGCCCACTGGAAACCTTTGACTTTAACTATATTTTTTTTAGAAAGTATTCATCAGATAAAAAAAATATATGCTGTTTGAAAGACAATTTAATATGCTTTAATATGAGTTACAATTTATTAAAATCTATGTCGGCTTCTTAGGCTTAACATAGTGAAATTAATACATGAAACAAATTAACTTTTTTTTATTACGAAAATAAGTATGGTTATTGACAATTATCTAACTTAACACTTAATTTTGAATAATGGGTATGACCCCCTCTTGCCCTAATAACATCTCTCATGCGATTAGGCATAGATCGAATCAAGTTGGCTATTGTTTCTTGCGGGATGTTAAGCCACTCCTCTTCTACTGCAACCATAAGCTCTGGGATCGAAGTTGGGGCACGAAGTCTAGCTCGAATTCTTCGTTTTGGCTCATCCCATAAATGTTCGATCGAGTTTAGGTCGGGACTGCGTGCTGGCCACTCCATAACTTGAAAACCGACTTCTGTAATGTAATCTTGTACGATTCTTGCAGTGTGCGGCCTCGCTTTATCATGCATAAAAAGAAATTCGTCTCCAATGTAGTCGACGTAAGGTTCCACATAAACTGCTAAAATCTCCTCGATGTACCTAGCACCCGTGAAACCTCCTCTCCCGTGACCACGGTCGCCTCTACGGATGAAAGCAGGGTCGGTTCATGCTTCCATAGAAATTGCACCCCAGATCATGCAGGAACCACCTCCATAAGCAATCTGCTCTTCAATGCAGCATTCTGCAAATCGCTCTCTTGGTCTCCGGTACACTTTTCTTCTTCGGTCGCTACCATAGAGGCATATCCTGGTCTCATATGAGAACAGAACATATCCCCACTGTTGTACTGTCCAATTCAGATGATTCCGTGCAAAACTCAGGCGTGTTTGACGATGAGCTGGGGTAAGTTTTGGACCAATGACAGGCGTTTTAGGGGTCACGTTACTTTCTTGCAGTCTTCTTCTTACGGTACACTGACTAATAGCCACTCCTCGTATTTCACGGAGCTGTTGTTGCACTTGAACTGCATTAAGGCGACGATTTCTTAATGTTGTTAACACAATAAAGCGGTCATCACGAGCCGTTGTAAATCGCTTTCTGCCTGTTCCCGGTCGCCTATGAAAGGATCCATCTCCTCATAACATTGGCACACTCTTGGAACCGCTGCGCGTGTCATATCCAGTGTATGTCCATTGTAGATTAAGGCAATTACTTGGCCGGCTTTTTCCGGTGTAGTATGCATTATTATTAAAGGCGCGTATCCATTTGTTGCGTATCCACGTAACGTATCACCGTCGCGTATCAAGATACGATACGTACAACGTGCAACGTACTGAATTTTTTCTTTGTATCATCGTTGCGTTTATGTTAAAAACGGAGGATACGCTATTACGATACGGAATAGTAGTCAGTACTGTTCATGCATCGACCACATGATGTCTTTGCAAATAACAGCTGCCTCGTATATTTTTATTTAATCTATATTAAAATAAACAAAAACTTCCGCGTTGGTGGATGTCAAAACTGTATACAAGTAGGGAAGTGTACAGTGGTTCAAGTTTATTGGCCTACTTGAATTTTCAGCCTATAGCTGGATTGTACAAAAATTGTACAAGAATGCACCCAACTGCTTTTGAGTTTCTGCTCTTCTTTCTCTTCTTAGGGCAGCCAGAAGATATTCCATCTTCTTCTTGAATATGTTTACAGACTGTTTCATTTCTTTTGAAATATCCGTCCACGTATCCTCCTTTCGTAATTTGTTATAATGATCTGGATGTTTCGGATTCCAAATGAGGTCCTTTTTACGGTAAATTTCTATAAACCGTAAGGTTTTCTCTTTACTGCAGACCATTTGTGCAAAAATATGGCCGTAATAAACAAACAACTGCCTGTCACTACAAATTTGATTACCAGCTTGGTGCAAGTCTGCGACAGAAATGAACATGCAACGCGATGATAACAAAGTGCCGTCTATACTGATTTCACTCCGTGTCGTTGCATTTCTTTGATGTCACGGCGAAAAACCGCCAAATGACCGATCGGGTCCGTTGCGTTTCTTTGTATCACATTTTGATACCCAACGGTGCAACGTTTTCCCGTCTCCACTGATACGCAACGATGATACGATACGTGGATACGCAACAAATGGATACGCACCTTTTACACTAACACACTTGAAAACTAATCAAATTACGAAAAACAAATAAACTGCTCAAGTACAGGTCTAAAGAATAGCTTCAGCACGTGCACCCAGAATGTGTAGTTCAAAACGTGACCACCGAACTTCTGTAGATGGCGCCAAGTGGAATTATAGTGCACATAGAATGTGTAGTTCAAAACGTGACCACCGAAGTTCTGTAGATGGCGCCAAGTGGACAAGCCGCCACTGTGCTAAAATGCTTGGAAATTTTGCAAAGTGGAAAATCGCCACCTTTCGCCAAAACCAAATAGCGCATGAAGGTGCTCGGGACCTTAGCAACAACTTTGCCCCCTTTCAAAATTTCGATATCTGTAGCCGTTCGAAAGTTACAGGCGATCCAGACAGACAGACAGACAGACAGACGGGCGGACGGACGGACAAAACGTTCGCATAAGTACGCTGAAGCTACTAATAATGAGCAAATTTAATTGCAAAGGCAATAATTTCAATCTTTCACAAGTTTGTTATTCTCCTTATAACCACCACATAAATACGTTTAATTTGTTTACCGGTTGCTACACATATAAACGATAAGCACCCTTGATAAATTTTAACGCATATTGAAGCATATTAATTTGTTTTTCAAACAGCATATTATTTTTTGATCTGATGAATAGATTTTAATAAAAAATTATGGTTAAAGTCAAAAGTTTACAGTGGGCCGATTTCTATGCACGCAAGTGTATTTGAAATTTGGCCATCACGCTGTGTTAGTGTAAGCTTCTAGTATTTGAAATTGAACTATGACGATGAGTTCATGTAATCTCTTAGTATGTGAAATGGAACCATCACGATAAGTTTGTGTAAGATTTTAATATTTGAAATAAATCCTTGACGATGCGTCCGTGTAAGCTCTTAGTATTTCAAACTAAGTCATCAAAAAGAACTTTATGTAAGCTGTTAGAATTTGAAATTGAGCCAGTAGTATTTATAAACTGAGCTATCACGAAAAGTCCGTGTAAGTTTTTACTTTCTTTTACAATAAAAGAAGTATTGGATTCACCCCAAAAATTCGAAATTGAGTTTTCAACAGATCTTCACGAGTCCCCTGAACCCAAAAAACATATTTTTTTTCATTTTTCTGTCTGTGTGTCTGTGTGTGTCTGTGAACAGAATATCTCAAAAACGAAAAGAAGTATGGGTTTGAAACTTCATATATGTTTTGTGTACTATGTAGATGCGACAGCAAGCCTTTGAAGAAAATCGCATAACCGGAAGTAGGTGTTTACTCTTGTGATTTTTCAGTTTTTTTATTTTTTCAAAAACGGCTCCAACGATTTTTTTCAAATTTCTCATTTTTATTACATCTTTAATGCGTATTGATGTGAGATAGGTGATTTTCCAATTAAATACTTCTAAAATGGGTTTCTTTTGTTTTTTTCTATTTTTTTATTAACTCCTCTTTTAAATAGAACACCCGGTATATTATTGCATTTTTTAATTCAGCTTAAAATTCTAAAGAAAATTTGTCTCTTCACCTAACGCTCTATTTTGAACAGTTTTTGTAGAATTTGTAATTTTTTTTAATTTTTGACCTATGCTTAAAAATTTAAAATCAAATTTTTCCCAATAGCCCAGTCAAATGTTACATCGGAACTTACATTAAATGGGGTATTAATAATTTTTGGAGGGGTGTTTCGGACCATTACTGGGACTACAAATCCAGATTTGTAATCCTCAGAAACCTGTGCTCGCTGAATGGCGGTCGAAAAACAGCGACTTTTTCGGACTTTTCTCAGTTTTTTGACAAAATCTCCTAAACTATGCGTTTTCTGGAAAAAAAATTTACAGCTTTTTTAAAGTAAATTAAATTTACTACAAAATAAGATTAATAAGATCGTTTTTGTAAGTTGTATAGTTAATGAGATACGGCTTTTCAAAGATTGACTTTTTTTCAAAAAGTAAAAATTTTAAGTTTTCTTCATGTTTCGAGTTGGGATACCGGCAAAATTCCACTTCCTACAAAAAAGTCACAAGCATGAAAGTTGTAGGGAATTTAATAAGCTTTATTTTGGGCCAAGGCTGGTCATTGTATCCCAGATAGTCTCGTCAGAAATGACAAAAAACGACAAAATAAAACAAAGCTTTTTTTTAGTTGAAATTTGAGTATTATAACCAAAATTGCAGTCTGTGGGTGATGGGATTTTATCAGAAAAAATATTTAAGCAGAATATTTCATAAAAATGTATTTACATTTTAACTAACAGGTACATTTAAGCCAACATTTGTGAGGTTCCGGGTATGGGATGGTATGGCATCTGGGGGGCCTGGGACAGTGAAGCCGAAGGCGGGGAGATGTCTTCATCTTCACTTGAAAAACTGTCATCCTAGAGTGTGGGCACATTGAGGCAGGATTTCCCCCTGCAGAAAGTACACAAAACTGAGAATTTCAGCCCAGATTTGCGGCAGCTGCATCCCCCAGCTCAGCCCATCTGCACTTGCACGAGATCAGTTGCAGAAGGGTTTAAGGTGCTGGTTCAACTTCCATTGTGATTAGAGCCCCAACTCGTCCAACTTCCACCTCCAATCCGTGGGGTTTTTCTCCACCCCCAATCCGTTGGGTTTTCTCCACCCCCAACCACTTTTGTACCTGCGAAAGAATATAGTGAAAATTCGTTATGTATCATATTTCAAAGCACACACATGGTGTACAATGAGAGTGTGTAAGTGAACAACAAAATTTAAGAAAATAATGATAGGAAATGTACATAGTCCTACCTGGTGATACACACGATAAGCATGTTTTGCAGCATCTGTGGTTGGTGGCAAACGGGCGAGGTTGACTTTGGCTGTAGCTGCTGACCTGACGAACTGGAGGTATCTCAGGTCGTTGAGGGTGGTGTCAGTCTCTCCTCCATTTACTGCGACGAAGCACTTCTCCCCAGCTGCAGCTATTTCATCGTGAATCACATCTGGGCGGAGGAAGACTTCTGCTTGCCTGAATAGTGCTGGGTTCTTGAGGAAGCTGTTGACAAATATGGTTTTCCCCTACCAGAAAGGAACGCACCCGCTAAATGCGTGAAGAAACATAATTACCCCAGGAGAGTAATTAGAGGACCCGGTGGTGAACAATGTAGATGAATATTGGACCTCTGGCTGCCCTCTTCTGCCTTTCTGGAGGTAGATGTTGTCCAATGTTTTCTGAGCTGAGCTGGCTCTTTTAAAAAGTTCTTCAATGACTATAAAAACCACTGTAAACTTTCTCAACTTATTTATACATTTTCCGCCAACATGTCATGAAAAAAAACATTAATTAGGGTGTTGTTGAAGGAAACGATGTTACTTAACTTTCAACCAAAAAAGCATTTTTTTCATGTTTTTGTTTTTTGTAATTTCTGACGAGACTATCTGAGCTACAATAGTATATTGTGTCACAAGGGCAGAAAACGAGCATTAGCAGCCCGCGGGTATTAGCTGCATGAGCGAGCGAAGCGAAGCGAGGGCAGCTGAAAGCTAAGGGCTGCTAATGCATTTTCTGCATGTGTGACACACAACTGTTTTTCGCCTAGCATTAAAAAAAATAGAAAAAAATATAACAAAAAGCTTTGATTTTATAAATACAAACAATTTAATAAGAAACTTAAGTACTAACAATTTACGAATTTATTTATTATAATAATTAATGTTAATTATCCCTTGAGCACAATTATGATAGTAATACCAGAATTTGTAGGCATTTGGTAAGTGCTCGAAGTGCTAGTAGCATGGTGACTTATTTCTATAGATGAAGTGGGTTCATTGGAATTATCTAGATTAACTGGTATTCCATTTATTTAGTCGGAAATATTTAAAACTTCAATTCTATTATTTTTGCTAGTACTAGGCTGCTGTTCTTGGTTTGTCAAGATTTTTTGAGAAATATTAATCTTATTCGATAAGCAGTCATCGATTTATCTTTCTGCAACTGCAGCAGAACGCCAACCTCTATGTTTTTTAAGTGTAAGCAAATCACTCCCAGAGTTAGCTAGTAGGGTTGCAGAACTACGGCGGAAACAATGTCCTGTGTATGTACTAGGTTCAGATAGTTTCAAAAAAGTGGCTATTTTGCTTGGAATTTTGCTAAATACATTTCTCCCGATCGGTTGTACTGTACATTTATTGTGTTTGTAATAAATAAATAGGCGATTGTGTGGAGTGTGGGTAGGTTTAAGAGAAACATATTTGTTGTATATTGTAAGTAGATTCAATCCACCAACTGTTTTGTTTGTGACTGTAAACGTTCTTGTAATATTATTTTTTGTTTCTGGAACTGTAACAATCAATACGTTTCCTCTATTATTTATGTGGTCAAGTTTCATATTCAACAACTCATTTCGACAAGCCCCATATAGTCCCATAATAAGAGAAACCGACAATGCAATGTTAATAAAAAATAAAATTAATTTATCTTAATTTATTTGTTTACCTTTATCATAAGATATTCTGAATCATCTGCTTCCTTAAAAAATTGAATGCATTGTCCTTGAGTCAAAGTTTTAGACTTTTTGGGCAGGTAGTTTACAGAATTTGGTTTCAAAAATGCTCGAACTTTATGAAAATTATCAAAATTTATATTTTCCTTGACTTTAAAAGTGCTTTTCAACATTGAAAATTCAGACCATAGTGTACCTGCATTTACAATCTTTGATCTTTCCGATAGGTAAGCAAGTAATACATTTTCTGTTAAGTATTTTACTTTTTTATTCGTTTTCCAGTTATTGAATAATTCATAGTACTTTTCGTACGGTTCTCTTGACTTTGTAGGTAACAAATTCAGAGAAATTTTGCTAGCTTCCTCTTGCAAGTCCGGTGGAGTATTCGTAAATTCTTCGTCATTGTCTGGATTGCCATTCATTTTCACTTACTGAATTACAATTTTTCAGAACTTACTGTTATTTTACACTTTTATTGTCTGTTTTGATTCCAAACTTTGATTTAAACTGACATTTAATGAAAAATTATGTGAAACATCAAAGCACGCAAATGACAGTCAAAGGTGTCTAGATTGTGAAAAACTTAAAAATCGTGTTGTTATAAGTTTAGCGGCCCAAGGGACGATAAACATTACTTTCGGTCACATTTTTAGGGTCAATATGATTCATTTTCGTATATGGTAGGCGAAAAAAGCCTTAGCTCAAATTAAAGCTTACTAAATTCCTTACAACTTCCATGCTTTTGACTTTTCTGTAGGACGTGTCATTTTGCCGGTATCCCAACTAGAAAACTTAAAACGTTCACTTTAAAAAAAAGGTCAATCTTTAAAAAGCCGTACCTCGGTAACTATATAACTTACAAAAACGATTTTGATCTTGTTTGTTTGTTTGTTTGTTAATGGACAAGGTTTAGGCATGCAGAGTACCAGGTACCTTAGACACCGACTGCTTTGGTCATACGGTCAAAGTCCCACTCAGAATTTTGCCGAGACTAAGGAGTTCCAACCCTAGCAAGGGGTCTTTTACATGCTACACATCGTAGTAACATGGGGCCCACGGCTTTACATCTTTACATTTTGATCTTATTTTGTACAAAATTTAATTTACTTTAAGAAAGCTATGAAATATTGTTTCCAAGAAACGCATAGTTTAGGAGATCTTGTCAAAAAAATCGAAAAAAGTCCGAAAAAATCACTGTTTTTCGACCGCCATTCAGTGAGCACAGGTTTCTGAGGGTTGCAAATCTGGATTTGTAGTCCCAGTAATGGTCCGAAACACCTCTACAAAAATTATTAATACCCCATTTAATGTTAGTTTATCTATTTTTTGTGTAACATTTGACTGGGCTACAATTATAAGATCGCTGTAAAAGAAAGTTGTGTGCGTGTATCACACCAGATTTTTTGTATTTGTAATTGAGCCATCACGATTACTTACAGTAATCGTGATGGCTCTTATACCGTGAGCCGTGGGCCCCATGTTACTACAATGTGTAGCAGGTAAAAGATCCTTTGCTAGGGTTGAAACTTTTTAGTCTCAGCAAAATCCTAAGGAGGACTAAGGTACCTGGTACTCTGCATGCCTAGACCTTGTCCACGGAGTTGGCAAAAAGGGCCTGTAAAGGCCTACTTGCTAGACATGAGTCTCCCCAAAAATACTACTACTAGTACCGTGAGATCATTTAAATTTATAATTACAGCATGCTATGACTTAAATTAAATTGGCGACACTAAAACTGTTGACAGCTTGATTTGAATTGTCAAAGTGGCACTTCATGTTTAATTTAAATCATAACATTTTCTTACGCAGAGTTATTTAAGAACGCTGAACGACAAGAAAATGGAGAATAGAAGTATTTCATACAACGCTGCGTAGATGATTCCAAAATTCATTCCCTAACTTTCCTATTGAATACCCTAAAAGTCAAATTGTTTACATAACCTCTAATTTACACAGCGAGTCAATTTGGCAGGATCCGAAATCGTATAAAAACCCCGCCTACTTAAATTATAAATTTAAATGATCTCACGGTATTTGACATTGACAAGTGACAAAGAGTCTGTGTAAGCTTTTAGTGTTTGAAATAGAGCCATTAGGCTGATGCTGTGTAAGCTCTAGTATTTGAAATTGAACCATTACGCTGACAGTCTTAGTATCGTTATATTAATAACGGGCCTGCTATTTTGTTGCTGTCATACTAACCAACAAATATACAGTAAATTAATCTTTTCGTCACAGATAAGAAACCGGGTAACAAGTAAAAGTACCTAAGCTGGTAGCGCAGAAATAAATTAACAATGATGAAATAAATAAGTTTAGGTTAAATATTAGTGGAATGGAATCAGAAATACAACTATAAAAGAAAATGTAAAAGTTAGAGCAAAGAAGGGAAACGAAGGGAGAACAGAAAAGAAATAATATACTTACTGTTACAATAATATTAAATGTAAGAGCGTGGGCAATATTTACGTCGCAATCTAATAGAGAAATTGCCAGCCCATTATCGGAAGCCGGAGAAGAGCCGCCAACAAAACCAATAAGTAAATTCAGTAATGCAAGTTCAATGTAACACAAATGCTTGCATCGCGGAAGCGGCTTGCTTAAACGCTGACTGTTGTTATGACACATGATAGCGACCTAGTGGAATAAAAACTATGCACTTTGAAATAATGCTATTTTTAGAACTAAGCGAAATATTGTTACGGTACTTTTGGAGCGTCCCCTGTATTAGTAAACTTTTGCTAGTTAAATTTTTAGCCTTGAGTATTATTAGGTGGCTTTTTGGTAATTTTGCATGCTTTAGATTAGGTCTGGCTAGCTGTATCCTAGCTTTAAATATTTTCCTATAATTATTAAGCAGTTTCGTAAGCAACTCCCCTAGTAATTACACTTATTTTACTAATTAAATTTATTCTGGTTTTATTTCTACAGATATTTAAGCCTGGAGGCTAGGCAACCGCCATTGCAATTATTTTAAACTATTTCTTTTGTTGCTAGAGCAAGGTTATCTCTTGTTGCAGTCATATCTTTCAGGAAGATTTTTTGATCCACTTGCCCAAAATTTTGTTATCTGGTGACCTTTTGAAGCTGATGTTGAATTCTGATTGTTCTTTCCAAGAAAAACTGTCGTGCTAGTTGATTTTCCCTGCAGCGTAGTGCTTCAAAGAGCCCTTATTGTTGAGCTCATCTCCGAATAGTTTTATGGGAGGATCTGGAAGTACTATCGCTTTGTTTCGGACGTTCGTAATTGGTATATAGAGTTACTTACCTTCGTCCTTTCGCTTTTGCGTATCTCTGGGACCAACTTTGGCGCGTTCCCATGGCTTCATACCATCGTTAGCTAAGATAAGGCCACATCTTCTTAATAGAGGGTTCATTTGGGCATTGTACGTTTTTAGCCAATTGCCTGTGGGGGCTAAGCATTCCCCGATCGGCTGCAATTTGCCGGAATCCAGTTCGTCGACCTGGGCCCCTGAAACTGTCAAATTGCCTATTGATTTCGCAACGCCTGAAGGCTACATTGGGAAATACGTGACTGCATTACACCCACCTGCAGTTCACTTATAGCCTTCTTTGCTTGCACCGCAGCTGCTGACGTAACCTTCGCTCCCTGGCCACCTCCTGCAGCGCACAATTACATGGAAACCAACGGAAAGGTTAGATCGTGCCTTGCTGCAGGCAAAACGCTAACATAGTTATTACACATCGCGCCTGGTGTATTTTATGATAGAATAGTAGTGCTTCGTATAGATAGAAATTAGGGCACGCTTGAAGGATCGTACCCCTCGTGCATTTCGCTTTTTGTATGTGCTCTCGTTTAAGTTATGAATGTTAGGGCTGCCGCAAAATTCATGCGGTCACTTTTTGCAGTTGATTGTTTAAAGTCAATTAGGCTTACCAGAGTCCTGGTCAACGATTCTTCGGCTCAATTGCGTGGGAGCTATCGCTTATAATTAGCCCCCAAGCCGCTGTTTCTTAGTGAGGCCTAAAAATTACAGATTAGATATCATAGGACTTCGAGCTTTGGCAGCAACCTACTTGAATGTTGTCTTTCACTTACCTGGTAGCATGCGGTAGCTGTGATTAACAGCTTAGCGCGTTAAACCTTCAGTCCCGGTATATATTTAAATTTAAATTTCAAAATTTTACAGCGTGAAGATAGCCGCTAGACGACGATAGTGGTTAGTAAACCGACCACGGTAGCCGTAGATTCAAATTCAAGTCTCCGCGACCCGGTTATTTATTTTAGGCCTTTATGAAATTTGTTAAGGAACAGATACAATTTTTGCTACTTGATTCATGAATACCCTGATGCCTTTCTATTAATAGGGACCTCGGCGTAAGGTGTGGCCACGCTAGACGTACGTTGCTTCCGACTGCTAGAAATTTTGTAACATAGTTTTAACGTCAATTAGAGCTAACAATCGAGGCTAAACGTTAGTGTGAATGTACTTGCATTGCTCTGTACCAGCGTGTTAGTTGTTGTGCCCGCTTTGGGACACATATATATAGATTTTTTTTTATTCATTGCCTTTGCGGCGCCCGTGCCTGTTCGGCTATTCTTTTTTTATTTTAACAAATATTTTGTTGTCGCTTATGCCGCGCTCACCTTGCGTTGTAAATTTTATTATCCTAGAAACTTAATAATAATATTGTCAAGGGAAAGCAGCAAACAAATACAATCAACGATTTACACGTTTTGTTACTAAGGCTGTATCACTGACTTGCATGATCAGCAGCGGGAAAAAATAATTTCGGGCTGCTCAATTGGACTAAAAATGTGAAACAGACGGACAACATTATCAAAAAATATTGGGAGAGAGAACAAGTTATTGTTGAAGTTAGACCACTTATTATACACATTGGCAGTGATTCTCTAAATTATGTGGCAGTGATAGTGAATCTGATTCAGAAAACTATTCTCATGGTATTTGATATGGGTAACTTATTATACCGTTTGTAAATAGGGATAAGTAATTCAAAATTTGTGTATTTACTGTGTATATAAACTATTACTGAAATAATAGCTATTTAAGTAACAAGGAATGTAAGAACCTATTAACATTTGAGGCAAGCAAGTACAAGCCAAGGCGAAGCGGCGGCTTGTTGCCTGCCCAAAATGTTAATAGACGATACATTTTGAGTTATCTTATTATATTTTTCCAGCTGCTTATCGAAATTTTCCTAGATTTTTTAAAAAATCGTTTGGTTGGGCGTTTATTACCCTCCAGGGGAAAATTTAATTTCAAATTTGTTTACTAATATTGACTTCTGTATATATTCTTCCCTACAAAGCAAATCAATTTTTATAATGGTCTGCTAGGGATGTGGTTAATCGCTCAGCTTAATTTAATTCATGTTATGATATCTGTTACATTCTTATTGAAATGCCATCCAAAGTTTGTAACTTTTAATTTACCCTTCAAGCCCCAAATGTTACTTGCAACTTCATCTAACTTAACTATTGTTACCCTCAGCCCTTAAAATGCTACGTCTGATGATGACACTTTGTCGAAACTAGTCACGCGCACATTATAACCTTCTAGGCTTTTGTAAATCAAATAAATTTGTGGGGAAGACTTCAAGTTCTTCATTTACAGTGTCCTTTTTTACTTCAGTAGTCTGAAAGACGAAGGAAGTATTGTAATCGCGAAAAAAACACCTTCCGAGATTTCTCTAGATCTTTACGTTTAGGGTTCCTAGTTGACGAAAAACAGGTTTTCTCAATTCCGTCTGTCTGTCTTTCTGTTGGCAGTATAGCTCAAAAACTATTTGTGGGAGGAAAACGATATTTTGCATACATATTACATATCTACCTCGCATGAAACCGGTACAATTTCATACAAATATATACAGGGTGAGCACCTTAAAAAAATAAAATTTTGTTTATTTTTTCTTGAATTCAGGAATACATAAAAGTACTAATTTGTACAGAGTGCTGGCTTTATCCTTGCCAAAAATGGGAATCAACAAATACAGAATAACTGTGCTACGAGATACAAAGAAACAACGAATAACTACCTTACGTTAAATAGACCTGAATCGCAAGAATTGCCATCGCGAGCGTGGCTCAGTCAGCGTTGCGGTGCTTCACCGTTGAACAAAGGAATCCAATGTTCGGGCTCATTCTCGGGCTAGTTCGAAGGCACTAGTTCGAATCTCATTAAGGATAATGTTTTTTTATTTAAAAATTGAATTTAGTATTATTAGAAACGTGAAGATATTTTTACACACAGTTTCCTTCGATTTTTTTAATTATTTAGTGTCACAACGCCCACTTGTTGTCTTTATGAAAGTATCCTCATAAAACTATAAACTAGCCCAGAACATTGCCGCCTAGGCAATTGCCTTTGTTTTGCGGAAAGCGGACCGCTGGGCGCGTGCCCATCTGGAAATTTCCTGGTTTCTCGGTACTCCCATCCGTCCCTAATTCTGAGTAACTCAAAATAGAATATTATGTCAACAATATTATGGCACATACGGTGACAGCATCTAGGCTAGCTGGAGGACCGCAGAGCCCGGCGATGACATTCCTTCGTACACCAGAGTCCAAACTCGCTGTGTTATTTTAAATCATATTTCTTTGTACCAAGTCCTATTAGTGTTCATTATATTATTATTACATTATTAATTTGTTTAATTACACCTTTGTGATATCAACAGCTTTGCTCAATTTTGTGTCACACCGTCCACTGCAAGGGAAGTTTTGAGTAAAGCCCTTTACAGATTTTTTAATTTAATTTAAAAGGAGTAAATTAGAATTTATGAAATGTGAAAAGCAACTTTCATTAAACCTAAATAGAAACTGCCCAAGGGTTCGGTAGGGTGGGTAAAACAAAGAACCGCGATAGATTTAATATGAATTGGTAAAACAAGTTTCAAGTACGACAATCTCGTAATTCTGTAATTCTCCATCTGCATCGATAAAATCAGTCAAACAGCGATAGCATCACACACTCCTAAATATATTGCAATAGTCACTCCTTCTTAATGAAGTTATTACAGCTTTACGACACGTATTTTAATTACTGATTGACTACACTGCAACATCATTTGGATATGTAATTATTTTGTATCACGACAATTATGTAATGTTCTCTATATGTCACATTTGACTGTACGAATTCTATTTTTGATTAAAAATGATTCTCAGTTAAGATGAATTCAAGTACTTCTTATGCCCATTATTTATTAATCGTTAATATTTAGTTATTAAATTTTACTAGCTCAGTAGAACATGTACTCCCAAAGCAAGTTGGTTCACGCAATATCAAGATTGCTTCTTATTTTTGAAAAATCATTTTTGTTTAATGAAAACATATGTCAAATGTTTGTGACAACCCCAATGAACGTCAGTGTTACTGCAAATTATGTACATAGAATATTAACTGCAAATACCCCCTGGTTACAATACTTGTCATTCAATAGACCTTAAATAGTAAGTAGTCCTATTTTTTACCACACTTCGCTGAATGACTGTTTATTTTAGTTTGCTCAATAAATACCTGTTACTACAGTTCGTCCAAAGAACTTAATCCACTTTTTTAGAAGATCCCAATGTATACCAACTACTGAGTAACCCCAGTACAAGCTCAACCTACGGCTAAGAACTGCAAACCGCTTCAGATATGCCTGCTTCCAACTCTCAATCAGCACACGATTCAGCAACACGAACCTCAACACAATCCTCCTGCAGTGAAGACACTATCCCTTCCAAACAAGATGTTGTCATCAAAATCAAACGAATCCCGATATGTCATAAACCACAGGACGTCACCTCAACTAGTGCCAATCTCTAAATGTCACTCCAAAAAAAGTGCAGCCAAGTTCAACTCCTTTAGATGATAAACCACTTCCAATTCCCCAAGGCTCTTACTCCAAGAATCCTGCCGTGTCCTATTCCCAGTAAATACAACTGACGCTATCCAATTCACAAGATGTAATTATTCGACAATAAACTAAGTTCAATATCCAATTCCAGAAATTATTTCAATTGCCTGTAGTATTTTAAACTATGTTCGTCCTACCATACACGTCATCTTCATATCTTATTAACATTTCTAATTTTTCGTTTATTTTCTTCTCTCCAATTTAATCATAAGTAAACCCTTTTTCAAGGCAAAATAGATTAAAATCAACCTTAGAAAAGAGGTTTATTTTCAAAATTTCAGTTTTAAATATTATTACATGTTTTACTTCTCAAAAATTTCTATTGTGTGCATAATAATTAATGTCTCCTTAGTGATCGATGTTGCATACTTTTTACAGTCCAACACTCTATAAATTATTATTATCTATAGTAACACCCGTTATATTGAATAACATTTCTCAAGTAAGTATTTGCTATTAATCTTCCACTATATTTTAGGTAACTTTTAAAACATTTTAGAACCTTCTGTTTCTTATTTTTCATTGTTCATCTGAATTCAAATTATTCCGTTATTTTACAAAATATATATTAATAATTGTGATATCCTTTTATTATACCCAAATTCATCTTTGCAAATCTAATAGTGAAATATTTTAATCAATTTCTTGAATATAATATCAAGTCTCTGTCTTGCATTAATAAATCAACTTGATTTTCTTATATGCAATCCATTACATATGCCCCTCTTTAGAACATTTAAAATTATGTAACTGTTTATCATTTTCTAAAACATCAATTTTCTTTTAAATCAACTTTGAATTTTTTTTAAATAAATAATCAGTAATGACTTTCAATTATACTATAACTATAATCGCTTATCAACAATCAAAATTATTTACATTTAAATTAAAAACATTAACAAATATATATGTATAAGTAACAACATTTAAAATTTCTATTCCATTTTCGTTTAAAGGATATATCATTGTTTTATATGAAAACGTCCTCGTATTTTATTTTCTCTCTCACTTTCTGCATTTGAAGAGTCTGGCAAGCGCTCTAAACATGTTCACTTAGATATTGTTCATTTACCGAAATGTGGTCAGTATAAATACATTCTGTACATAATTGACCGTTTTTCTAGGTGTTGCGAACCAATTCCCCACGCTTCTATAACGGTAGAAGAGGTTATAACTGCATTCGTGAACAATTGGATATTACCTTACGGAATTCCAAAGATTTAAACAAGTGATAACGCGCAAATATTTTTGTCAAAAAGTTGGCAAAGTTTTATCTCAACGCTTAGTATCCAAAATATTCGAAGCAGTAAGAATATATCACCCACTTAGTCAAGGAATCGTAGAAAGGTTTAATAAAACCCTTAAACAAACTATTTCTACTACAAGTGCGTCTTCATGGGTTAATAACATGCCCTGGATTTTATTGCCATCAGGTTTTGATGTTTCCTCTGCTGAAATTCTGTTTACTTCATTTCTTCGATTTCCTAATGATTTCTTTGAAGAAGAAACCCTTCCCTTGTTGTCAAATTTATCACCTTTCGCTAATGAAATTAAGTCATACATTGCAACAAAACAATATTTCTTTACGAAGAATTATCTGTACTCAAAATGCTATATCAACACAGATTTGGCTAATTGTACACATGTGTTCTTGCTTAACAACCCGCAAACAAAGGGTCTTAAGTCTACATATCTGGGCCCTTTTAAAGTAATCGAAGTACTTTGTTTTGCAGGGTGCTAAGGGTACTGTAAGCTATGATCGCCTTAAGCCTGCTTACAGTATTACGTAATGCAATGCTACTGCTTGCAAGGTAGTTTTTAGTTCATTTGAAGTAGTACATGTTGTAGGTTTCCGCTGCTCGCCCTACTTTCCGATTTCGGAATTATGCAAGACACATTCGCTTGCAGACAACAATCAAAGCAACAGCTACAAGATTGCAGCTCAAAAAAAACGGTTGCTGCTACATGTATTGTGTGATTTATATTATTATTTTGTAGTTGTGTTAATTGAGTGTTGATTGCTATTCTTGTTGAAAAGATAGAAGTTTTTGCAGCTAGGGATAACTATTTACTAGTTTTATAGTTCTCCATAGCTTTTTCTTCTCTAAAAAATAACCCCAAGTAACCAAATCAAATATTTGGGGGGGGGGGGAGCTATGTAGAGATTTACCCTTGTGTTTTGGATTTGCTAATACTTTCTATGTTCAGTTGGCAAATTCGGACTGAGGGTCCGATTTTCCGAGTCTGGGTCTTAAATGTTAATATTTAAGATATTTGATATAAATACTTGTACTCATGTGTAGCCATACGATAAATAATAAATAACCCTTGTGTTTTATTTTCTCCGAATATAAACTCAAATATTTAATGCAGTTAGTAAGCTAATCTAACCACTAACACTGCATTTCTTTTTCAGCTATTGTATATCTGATTGCATAACCTCTCAGAATCATTGAAATAAAACGTATTGGTACTTCTACCCCTTCTTGTATTTGAATTAATTCAGCTGCTATGGCTAAATCAGAAACATCTGTGCAAAGTAAAAACTTTTCCTTAAAATTAGGATATTTTAGTAGTAATCCTTCATGAAACATCTGTTTAATGGTATTCAATGCTTTTTCTCGTTCTTCGCACCAGACCCATTTTACATCCTTTCTTAACGTTTCGGAAGAGATTTTTAATTTCCTCCAGACGTTTTTCATTTATTGTAACACCAATCTTACTTATTTCTTACACATTTCGATATATTCAATTTTAACCCATTTCTGTTTAGTGTTTCAATTACCGTCTCTAAATGCTTTAAGATGTCGTCGATATAATGCACACAAAAGTCCTCAAATTGATTTAGAGTCTTTTGAATTGCTGTTATAAGTGCAGCATATGATGTTGATAGACCAAATGGTACTACTTTAAAATAAAAAATCTCCCCATCTATACTGAAACCTGTATATTTGCTTAATTCTACTTCACAAACCATCAATCGTTTGTGGAGATTCATATTGTGGCTTTGTTATTTGATTAATTCTGGGTGCATTAAGACATAAACGTTATTATTTGACAAGGAAGAAAAGTGACAGATGTAATACGCTGGATTGCTAGCACGAAATATAGTCAAAGAAACAAGATTAACAAAGTTCTGAAATAAAAAGCATTTCAATAGTCCAGGCTATTCTTCTTCTTCTATCGACAAGGGCCAATCCCAATTTGTCGTGCCTCATTCTGTGCAGCAGGAGAACCAACTCTGGGCCCATCTCGTGGGTGGTCGACTAGGAAGTCTTTTTCCTCTTGGTCGTTCATTCATACAAACTCGAGCTAATCTGTCCTCGCCCATTATCTCTACACGTCCCTTCCATTCTCTCTTTCTCTTTTTTCGTGCATTTGAACACGTTTTGTATATTGTACCTTTCTCGTATAGGGTTGTTCGTTTGACTGTCTCTTAGATTTACAATCAGTATTGATCTTAATACCCGCATCTCGCTTACTCTCATTTTTTGCTTTGCTCGTTTTGTTTCCACCATCGTTTCGGTAGCATATTTTAATATTGGTCGCACCCCGTTATATCGTTTACTTTCCCGTCTGTTCTGAGATATTTATTTCGCCACGTAGTGAGTGTCCTTTAGGTAGCCTACTACTTGTAGTAATTTTGGGTTTGTACTTCCAAGGAGATCACAGTGGACTGTAATTTCGACGTCTAAATATTTAAAGCGCATGACCTGTTCTATTATATCGTTTACTACTTGTATTTTACACCGTCTTGGCTCCTTCAGTGTAACCATGTATTTAATAATAATAATAATAAATTGTCTTTATTTTCCCCATACAGACATTGTAAAATTTAAAAATATAGAAAATTAAAACAAGAAAAACAAAATAGCTTATTAAGTATATTAATATATAAACTAAGATAACAAAATTTATGCATAGTGTACCGTATTAGGGAAAATCGCTAGGCGAAGTTCAACAAATGCTGCTCTTTCACTTAACCTAGTTGTTCATGAATAAATTTCACAAGGATTTCCACGTAGTTGAGTCCAACACATGTAAAAGTTTGTTACTATAATAAGATATGAAGGCTAATCAGGTATATATAAAAAGGAAAATTATGGAAAAACTATTATTGCGACTGCAAGGTGAACAGAAACCGTTTGTACCGTTGTTTAAAGGTTTTGATGCTCAAAGCACTATATTCTTTGGGAATTTTATTGTAAATTAAGCATATTTGGTATTTAAAAGCAGATTTAAATTTTTCAGTATTGTGCCTTGGAGTTGTCAGCAGACCCCTAGACCGAACATTGACATTGTGAACATCGGATCTATAAGTAATTTTTCTAGACAAATATTTTGGGTACCCTGTTTTCTGTGGCGATATCTGCATATTATGTTTCTTCGCTGTTATATTGAATTGGTGTGCCAGTCTTTGAAGGTCATCTTCGTTGTTTGCGATTAAAACGGCGTCGTCCGTGTATCATATTACATTAATGTTATTGGTCCTCATTTGATATCCTGGCTTAGGTATGATAGCCTGTATTATGCAATCCATCACCAGATTGAACAGAAAAAGATTAAATGAATCCCCTTGTCGATGTCGTACCCCTTCGTCAATAGATGTTTTCTGTCATGCTTAGGGGTTTTATTCTTGTGGTGGTATTTGTATTGCTACGTAATCCTGCAGTGTTTATTTATTACTTGTTGCAGATTATTTATATGAGTATATATGATACTTGATGTCATTGCTAGATTTAAATAAATGACTCTATCTCATCTGGGTCGGGTCTCTACATCCTAGCAGATTTTATCCTGATTTGTATAAATTATTGAAAATACATTTGCTATCAACTTAATTACCGTGTTATATTTTTAATAATAGAAAATGTTAAACCCTTTACACAATACTTATTTAACTACTGGGACGGACCGCTACAACTGAATATTTTTAACTAATAGAAAATAAATTCAAATATGAAGAGCCAACCTCACAATTTCGCAAAACAAGTTTGCTTTTCTCCAACAAAATATTTGCGGTTACGTAATTAAAGCATTTCCTAGGTGATGAAACAAACGTAAGTAAATAGACGCCACAAACAAAAAACGCTCAGACAACGCGTCTGCCGGAAATGCACAAAAATCGACGCACTGCAAATCACTAAATTCAATCCTTTAGGATAAACTTTTCTTACCTTTGTGTTGCTTTTCCAATGGAAACTAGGGCTTAACCCAAGCCCCAGCAAGTCCCACAATGCCTGGGCTCTTCTTCCTCTGTTGACATGCCGATACAAGCCGCTGACGCCTTGCAGAACGACTCCTTTAGCTCGACCTCTCCGAAACCGCCTTCAATTCTGCCGTTGTCTCACACCTAGGTTTTCAATTGCTTTCCACGAAGGTCGCTGCCTACCTCTAGCTCACAGAGCTCTAATTACTCTGCTAGAACCTCGTATACACCACCGGAGTACCAGCTACCAGTCGATACACGAATCAAACACTTTTTAATAAACCTCTGTAGAGCTGGCACGAATCATCCTACCCAAAAGATATAGAATTACGTTTAAACACACTGAATTGGGAAGACAGTGTTTATTCACGTATTAATCATTATTTATTGGGGAAGCCAAAATTAACACCACTTCACAGTTTGGTTTCCTTTTCTCAATTGTGTGTTTGTTCTTCGATCTTACATTGTTTACATTATTTCCACGTCTACTCTGGTTACATTTTGTTGTTCAAATCAAGGCTAACACTATTTTTAATACCGTTTTACAAATTATTCTCAGAACCAATGCTATTTTACAGCACTTATGTTCTTTCGGAGACCCTGCTACTCCTCTACCATTTCGATTGTTTCTTACAGCAAGTCACAAATTAGCGACGTAATTAATTTCGCAATGGTATTGAGAAGCGTTATTCCTCTATAGTTGTCTACCGTTCTGCGGTAACCCTTAATGTGGTTAGGTATTGTAATACTACTTTTCCATTCGTGGGACACCTTTGCATCTTCTATGATTTTATAAAACAGTTTTTGTATGTGTTCGAAAAGTATATGTGTCCACCGAATTTTATCATTTCGTTACTGATTGAGTCAGGCCCTGGACTTTTTCTATTCTTGAGTTTGTGGATATTCTCATTAATTTCAAAATATCAAAATAGTCCACGCTATTATTTCGGCAATACGACCTCGTTCCTTTTTGGCTTCTGTGTAAATTAGTCTTGCTATGTGTTTGTACAGAAAATATAGATCTAAAAATTTGGTACATTTTCTTTCCAAGTTGGGCTTATATTTCGCATATCATGATGCGCAAAATTTTCGAAACGTCAGGGATCTCTAATGCCCAACCAAAAATTCTGGCTGTATCATTTTGTGAATTGGTTTTTCACAACGCCGATTTTAACGTATCCACTATTGATGGTAAAAATGCATTTTATAATATGGAAGGAACTACATGTACGAGTATAACCCCTACAATGTATATTATTACTGGTAAGGATATAGTAAAATTATCGAAGTCTGCATCAACAAAGAACATTAAAAACTTGGCCTCATTCCGCTACGTTTAGATATATTAGAGGAAATGATTTGAAAAACATTGAGATTAAAAAATTGAATATTCTTAATTGGTTACTTGAAGAATTTCCATCGCCCTAACCATGTGACATTTCATGGATGTAGATTTTAGGTATGTGCGAATGTAAAAAAGCAGGTATTATTAATTTGTACAAGGATTTCGAAGACCGCCTATAAATGGTACAAATTTGAGTATACCGGGTGTCCATTCTCAAAGTCGAACATAGACAATTAATATTAGTGCAATCACTCGTTCTTCATTGAAATAATTAATTTTTTTGCAGATAATTTTAACAGCCGCTGACAGAAAATAACTGATTTTACCAATTTTTTTGACAAATGCGATAGAACTTGAAAAGCAAGGCATGGCATATTTAAACATTCCCAAGTTTAAATTAGTATTTTAAAATAAAAATCTCATCTTGAATATTATTATTGGTATCATTTGATACGTAATAATTTTATCTTTCCATTGATACCATTAACTTCGCTGTAAGTTGAATTGGCGAGCAGGAATCGGCAAAAACGTTCAATACAATGTTAATCGCCTATGCTCGACTTTGAGAACGGACACCCGGTATATAGAGTTTAAACAAGAGCACTTATAATTTTCGTATTTATGCTTAATGAGTGCCTGTTATTAAATAGTTATTTATGCAACTAGTGTGTAAAGTAGGTCTTTTTAATCGAGTGTCGAGATTTTCGCACGAAGCGCCAGCCGAGTGCGCAAATGACATCACGAGATTAAAAAAGACCATTTTCGTAACTAGCATTGAAAGAGCTACTTTGCCGTACAATTTATTAATCAGAAAGTTGCACTTTGCGGTATTCGTACGGCAAAGTAGTATTTTGCGGTATTCGTACGGCAAAGTAGCACTTTGCCGTACGTTTCCTTAGTTACAACACATATAATATTACATTACATTAATATTACTCTACTTATTTGCTATATACGAGGATAAATTTAGTATTCCGTTTTGTATGCTAGTGTACGAAAAAATATTGTACGAAACTCGTATGAAAGTGGCTTTTCCATACTCGTCTCGAAATTCCGGACTCGGCCTAACGGCCTCTGCCGGAAACATCTCACTCGTACTGAAAAGCTCCACTTTCTATACTTGTTACGTAAATTACTATTTACACATGTGTTGCATACTAGATTTTTTTTACAACCGAACATTTCACATTCTTTATCAATTGCTTTATTTATTTTGGTACAGAACTGGTTGGTTGATTGAAATTAGTTTTAAGTTGGTGTCACTGATCGTGATCAATGAACTGTCAAAATTATGTAAAAGTTTGTAAATGGGCAACCCAAAATAAATTTCACTTTTTATGCACTAGTGTTTGTAAAGAACTTTTTATGCACTATTACTATTACTAGTAATAATTCATTAATTATGCAAATTTTTCCCGGTTATTATTGTTTTGTACCTATAATTACCAAATTCTATTAAATAAATGACATCTGTCTGGTTTTACTCAATATTAACATCTAGAATAAGGTTATGTAAATAGGCAATCCAAAATACATTTCACTTTTTATGCACTAGTGTTTGTAAAGAACTTTTTATGCACTATTACTGCTACTAGTAATAATTCATTAATTATGCAAATTTTTCCCGGTTATTATTGTTTTGTACCTATAATTACCAAATTCTATTAAATAAATGACATCTGTCTGGTTTTACACAATATTAACATCTAGAATAAGGTTATGTAAATAGGCAACCCAAAATACATTTCACTTTTTATGCACTAGTGTTTGTAAAGAACTTTTTATGCACTATTACTGTTACTAGTAATAATTCATTAATTATGCTAATTTTTCCCGGTTATTTTTGTTTTGTACCTATAATTACCAAATTCTATTAAATAAATGACATCTGTCTGGTTTTACACAATATTAACATCTAGAATAAGGTTATGTAAATAGGCAACCCAAAATACATTTCACTTTTTATGCACTAGAGTTTGTAAAGAGCTTTGTATGCACTGCTTTTTAAAAAGTGACACTTTACAAACTAACTAACGTGTTTAAAGTATCTACCATGAGATAAAAAAAATATTCTGAGCAGGCCTTGATATGTGTTATACGTTTGGCAGTACTGAAGTGTATTGTCAGTCTATGTCAAATTCGAGATTTGCAGGTTAAGTTTTAAGTCAGTCTGTGTCAAACAACAAACAAAACCTAACCTTTTAATCTAGAATTAGACATAGACTGACAATAAACTTCAGTTCTGCCAAACGTATAACGTTGATAAAGTGTACTTAAATCTTCATTTAAACACGATATCGTATGGACTTTCTCTGTATCATTGAAATAAATATAAATTTGTGTATTATCAGTGTAGGAATGATAATTACAGTATTTGAGTCGTTCTAAGAAGGCTGATGTATACATAGTGAAGATGATCGGTGCCAAGATAGCCTCTGGAGGGTCACCACACGCGACATTGGCAAACATGGAGGTACTATTAGGCAAGACCACCCTTTGGGACCTACTGATTAAATATTTTTTAAATTAATCGGCAGTATCGTCTAGGCCAACAGGATTTCATGATTTAATATGACAAAAGCTTTGGGGAAATCTAATAACACCAACAATGTGAGTCCAAGGATGCAGTAGCACAGCTATAGGCTGGTCTGAATCTCGACTGCTTGCTCGGTAATATATCGAACTCTTGAAGATGGTTGCGCAATTGCAATTCAATAACTTTCTTCAAAACTTTGGACAAGGTTGTCAAAATGCCAATGAGTAGCAAATCTTTGAAAGATTGTGGTGTTGCTATTTAAGGAATAGGAATAACGTTAGCTTTCTTCCAAAATTCAGAATATACCGAAGGTGTTAAGCAGAAATTGATAGGCGAATACAGATAGCTAGAAAAGTATGCAAGCGTTTAATAAGAAGATTCCTATTTCATTACCGCCTATATGAAATAAAATTAATCCTGCTTGCAAGTACCAAAGAACGGTTACCAAACTAACTTATTAAGTAAAACATATTATACTAAACCATTTTTTTCTGACTTATACATTTATTTTTTATCAATTCTCTCTATAACATTTAAAAGTTACTTGTACAAGTTGCTAAATTAAACCAGATTAGTTAGTCGCTTGTGGTTTGGACATGGACGATATAATATAAAGAATTTAACCAACTCTTGTAGGTTATGTTGACGTATTCTGTCAACCATCTGTCATTCCGCCAACTCCAAAAAAAATCGTAAAACAATGGATTACGTCGCTGCCTATTTCTAATATTTTAATTAAGATTTTGACGTTCTTCACAGCAGATTTTAAAAAAATAATTTTGTTTAAAATATTTTAAAACAGTATGTTTCAAGAAATCCTTCTACACTAATGTTACATAATTATTCAAGATTAAGGGAGTATTTTTAAAAAGTGCTTTTTATAGTTGGGTTGTTCTCAAAAATGCAGTTAATATTTACTTGTCACTAATGATTCTGCTCAATCGATCACTATATAAGCAAAGTACAAGCATTAACAGGTTAGCAGTCCGACGTTTCCCAGAATATGGTATGAGTAGAACCACAACTCGCCCGCTCTAATCATCATCATCATCATCATCATCATCATCATCATCATCATCATCACTTATAATAATGCAGAAGACTAAAAGCCGTGTTTACACAACTAAAAGTACTATGGTTGCGTTCCACCATTTCTATTTTCGGGTTTTTGTAAACAAACTTCCCTTAACTTTTAATAGCGATATTATCAGAGAAAACAATTATTTATTATGCATATTACTTGTGTTTTTTAAAACTGTTGACACAGCTTTAAAGGCAAGTGAATTTTGGTTAATAATAATGAGAGTTACTGAATGCAACCAACGGCCGAAGCAAAGAAATATTGAAGCTCTACGTTTTAAGCATATTAAACGTGTCTCTGACTTTGATGTTTACACATAACCTATAAATTATTTTGACTACGAAACTTTTGCAAATTGTTGTTCATTGCTTTGATTGCGCTGCAAATATACCACAGAGTTGGCGTTGTACCCTGCATACGGGCTGATTTTCAGATATGCCGATCAACGAAGAATTAACGAGGTATAACAATTTGTTTCCTTTATTATATTTTGAAGATTACCTAAGAAATATAGAAAACATAATTCAACAACTGCTGCTCAGCAACATCCTGAATGCTAACGCTTGGAAGACATCTACTTTCTTTGAGAGCATGAAACGTTGCAGTAAAAAGAGTTGGCGTTGTACCCCGATGTCTTTAATAAACCTGCATATGTGCTGATTTTCAGGTATGCCGATCAAAGATGAGATGAAGAATAACAATTTGTTTCCTTTATTATAGCGACATTTTGAAGATTGCCTAAAAAATACAGAAAATCGTGGGCTCCCAAGTTTGGAATCTACTTGGTTCGACCTGCAAAACACTACTTTCCGGTCTCGTAACGTAAATTGCTATTAAGATTAATTTAGTTTGAAATGTGTATAGCTCAATACTGCCGTCATAAGCAAGAAGGCGGTATCTACAAAAAAATCGAAATTTTGTTACTTATAATCTGTCATAAGCAAAATGCAAAAGTGAAAAGCAGTATCTGCGTGTAGAACCCGTCTTCTTTTTTTGTTTTGTTAGATACCGCCTTTATTGTCTTCCATTATACATTGTCAAGTAGTGGCCGCTTTTTCAATCTGTATTTAGTGTTCGGTCGATTGTTGCAATTTAAAGTCAAAAGGCGGTATCTACATGTTTTCGCTACAATTTCTTTATTTTTGATATAAATGGTGAATATTGTTTCTTTTTATATAAAACACAACTAAATTCATACTTATAATACAAAAAATCCACGGTTATGTACTGCATGGTGATGAAATATCAATAAGTTACGTTTCGCCATTTATCACAAAACGCGTTTTTTGTAGATACCGCCTTCTTGCTTATGATGGCAGAATGAGTAGTTACTGAGAATAGGACACATGTTCATATGAACTTTTTTGCTTGAAATGATCCCAAGAACATGCTCCTTAAGTGCAGGGGTAACTTTGCGAGACACTCTGTATATACAGTGTGTCTCACCGACTATGAGACATAGCAAAATTAACATTGGAAAAGTATATAAGGATCAACTAGGGCTATGATCTATGGATGCTGTTTAATTAGGCAAAACAAAAGAAAATATTAATTTTGTCAAATACTTAATCAAAGTTATTTGAGCTATTTAAGCAAATTTGTTTAGAATAATAAAATCAAACAATTTTAAAGTTATCCACGTAGTTGATCATTTATAATAAGTGATACATTTACCTACAATGAATGTTTACACTACAGACGAAAAAATCCAAATAGTTTCTTGGAATTTAGCCGGTAACAGCTTGAGAAGAACTTCAGATCTTGTTAGTGTGTACTACAATGATCGGCCATAAGTCACTGTTTAGTAGTGAATGGAAACACATTTGAGCATTTAATTAATTAGTTAAATCTGTTTTGTTATAAAATTCGTAAAACATATTTGTAATTTCTTTCCATTATTTTATTTTAAAAATAGTTTTTGGATATACCATTGTTTATCTTATTTTAAATTAACAATTTTTTCTTGAACAAAACCACAGAATACAAGACAAAACTTTTTATTATAAAATACATTGTTTACAGTTATACATAAATACTTAACCTCTCTCGTGTGTCCGTTTACTACACGTCAGGCACCCTGCTTAATTACAATAGCATACGTATTCAAGTAACATTTAAAAAAACATGTAAATTTGTTAGTAAACTAATCATTTCAGCAGTTACATAATTATTTTTCACAGAAATTTCTCGAATTGCCTTCGATCATGTTCTAAATACATGTTAACCCTACGTTTTATCGTTAAACACATTGGCCAATATTCTTGGTGTGATGGTATTTACTGCAATCACAATAGCTCGTGTGTAGCGGAACATCTAATGGTGCATAATATGCAGCATTTTTTGCACACCTTTTTAACAGGACAGGATCTGTACAAAACACCTACAAAAAATTAATGTACAATAATTTAATTATTAAAGAACACCATTGCATGTCAATTTACCTGTTTGAGCTGACAAATGTGTTAAAGATTTATTAGGACTCGTGGTTATTCGATCTTAAATATCTTGCAAGATGTCTTCAGTGACGGCAGATTAAGTGGTGTCTCTCTACATTTGCCGTTACTACATGTTCTACGGAACGTGGCACTACGATGTTAGAGAACTGTTTTTCAAATTGTTGATAACAAGATTGAGATAAATATATCCAAACACAATTTTCATCACGTTCTCCAGAATAAAAATCAGCCTCTACGATAAACTTATTGCCTTCATCAGAGAAAACCATTTTTTCAGCTTAACCTAAAAGTAGCAAGGTCGTGCTACAATTATTAAAAAATAAAATATAGCAATATGAATTCTTACCAAATAAATTCACCAAGTGTGGTGTTATTCTTGAAAATGGCTGATTTTAAATAAAATGTAAACAAATAAGGCGAAAGTTATCTCTTTTCTTTATTTATGGAAAGTTACACACGCAAATTTACTGCGCGCGCATAAAAATGAGAAAGTAAAATTAGTGAACGAATTCTAGGCATACCAACAGACAGCAGTTTTGATAACAACAGGAATATTTTACAGTCCAATGAATATTAATAAAATTTGTATTGGGAAAATTTTAAAGTTACCCACAATTAGAAACGAAAGCACAGTTGTGACAATAAAATAATTCAATGATTGTTTCACTTCTGACCAATCACAATTCTCGAACCGGCCAAAGCAATAGTTGATCCTTACGTAAATTCTCAATGTTAATTTTGCTATATCTCATAGTCGGTGAAACACACTATATAATATATTCTGAAATGGCAACTACTGAAAGGTTAAGTAATTCAACAAATTCTGGTTTCATCTGGTTTCATTGCATCAATAATGTGTCAGTTAGGCGATCCCGGTTTGCTGTTGAATGATAGTTCTCTACAGGAGATAAGATTGAGATGACAAATTGCAATAAAATTGAGAATTAATTAAATTGCTCAATTTATTTAAAATAATGATAGTTAATAAAACATATTATTTTTAATATTAAGAACCAAAGTAAATACTTCCAATTAAGAAATGTGTTTGAATACTTTGTAAATATTATTACATCTTTTTGCATTTATTGTATCGTGGAAAAAAATTGGGCCAATAATTCGCCTTTGTGACATAGTTGCCCATACTCCAACTTTGAGCGGGTGCAAACTGGTTTCAACATAAATGTGCAGTCTAAAAGTTAAGGACCATAAACCATTGACAATATTGAATCCGTTGTCCAAAATCATGTGGATACAGCTGTTGAACTACCGATACCTTTCACGAGTGCTTTCCATCAAGTTTCATACGAAATCCTGTACAAAGAACAATTTTAAGTTTTAGATTTGCTATTTAGGTACCTGGTTATATTCGTACGTTAAATACAAAAAATATCTCAGGGACCCCATTGATAAGATATGGGGGTTCAAAGTGGGCAGATTGAAAATGACAAGCTGAACTATATTTTATAAATTTCTATATTCAAAATATTGCAAACCCAGTATAATCTTGTAAAAATAAATTTATTTTGCCAAAAGTTGCTAGAGTTTTTAAATACAATGTTTTAAATGTTTCAAAAATTATTAAAATATGAAATAAAATGAAGCTGGCAACGTATCAGATAATGTTTAGTGATAACGAAAATGGAAACTTAAGAAATGCTGCTCTAGAATATTCGTTGCGTTATCCCAATCGTCGTCATCCCGATAAAAATGTTTTTCAGCGGCTTGAGCAACGTATGCGGGAAACTGGTCGTGTTGAATTAAATTACAACCACCATGGGCGACCACGAACAACCAGGACTGCTCAATTAGAAGATCAAGTTGTTGCAGTCGTGGAAAATCAACCAGGTATGAGCAAACATGGAATCGCCCAAGAGCTTGGTATAAATTGCAGTTTAGTGCATAGAATTTTAAAAGGGGACAATTATCACACTTTTCATTATTCAAAAGTTCATGCTCTACAAGAAAACCACTTTCTGCAAAGAACGAATTTTAGCCAGTGGCTGCTACAGCAAATTGAAGCAGATGAAGATTTTACAAAAAAAGTATTATGGACGGAGGAAGCAGCTTTTACTTGAGGGGTACTTATTTAACAAGCACAACAATCATTACTGGGCAGTTGAAAACCCCAATGTATTTCGCATAAGAGGTTTCCAGCAACGGTTTGCGCTAAATATTTGGGCAGGCATATTAGGTACCTACATTATTGGACCATTCTTTTCACCCAATCACCCACAGCATATGTTTCTTATGGTTCTGATCCTGGCGGTTGAAAAAATTGTATATACACGGCAGGGCAGAACACCATTTTTCCCTCTCTGCATTTGTGCTCGGCATCGCCCTTGAGCTGCAAACTCACATCTTGGGAAAAATTATGCTTTTCTTTTTCTTATAATGTATTATTTTTTCACATTGCCATTGGTGACATTAAAAAAAGTGACTTTTTGATACTTTTCATAACTGCTCAAAATCATATTGATTTCACCTAAAAATGAACTAAATGAATTAATAACAGATTCATCCATTTTCAAGTAAGCTCTATTCTATAATGTATAATGGTTAATTTATACAGGGTCCGGCAACAAAGCGGGGGTGGAAGATATTTCTAAAACTATGAGAGTTGCATAAATATTGCGTATATAAAAGTTGTAGGTACTAAGGTGGTGCACATTTCTAAAATAGTTTTGATTATACAGGGTGTCTCAAAAAAGTGTGGCGGGTCAAACTTACTTTTTTTAAATAGAATGCCGTATATTTAGGTAGCTTAAAAGTTTTGTATTGAAATACTCTTCATTTTCAAGTTGTATGGGTCTAATGTCAACTGTTTTGAAGATATTAACAATTTTATGCAAAAAATTCCTGAACTTCAGGCGGCTGCTGTAAGCGACAGAAAACAATTGAATGAAGGAAAACTACCAAAAAATTATGATTTTTGTAAACTATCTTTCAAGTGTAAAATGGTGGATCTGAGTATTAATGTTATACAGAGTGCTCAATCTTTGCAAATTTTATTTTGATTTATTTTCAAATGGAACGCCCTATATATTTTTGTATTTCTGAAGAGCTCTTTTAATGATCTTTCTTTTGATATGCTACTTCATACCTCTTAAGTTCCAACTGTTTTTCAGATATGCGAGTTTAAACATAAAAAACAATTTAAACCCCTTAAGATGCTTTACTTCAAGGGATAAAAAACAAACGCCTTTAAAATAATGATTTAAACACTTGAATTCTTCAAAGAAAAGATAAAACCAAGATTAAAATACAAAAATTGAACCAGAACTCAAAACTAGAAATAACCAATACGAAAAAAGCGAAAAAAAGCAGGAGAAAATTAAATCTGAAAATCGACCGAATTTTGAGATAGGAAATGAAGTGGAAGAAGAAAGCTCATTAAAAGTAGTTTTTAAAAATACAGGGTGTTCCATTTAAATAAATCAAACTAATTATATTTGCAGATTATGATTTCTCTGTACAGCTTTAATACTCAGAGCAGGAAAGGAGAACTATTTGAACATTTAGTGTAATTACGTAAAAGATTTTGGTGTATTGGCTTTTGTTTTTTTTTATCTGATTTAATTTGACCGCGGAATTAATTTATTCCTGCATTTATCGTTTTTTTTGTGTTTATAATTTCCTGTATCAACACTGACTGAATTTATATTTTCTAAACCTGGTTTTGTGCTTTTATTTTTAGAGAGATCATGCGTTTAAATCACTATTTTAAGGGCGTTAATTTTATCCCTTGAAATAAAGCATCTTAAGGGGTTTATATTGTTTTTATGTTCAAACACCATATCTGAAAAACAGTTGAACTTAGAAGTATGAAGTAACATATCAAAAGAAAGCTCATTAAAAGGTCTCTTCAAAAATACAAAAATATACAGGGCGTTCCATTTGAAAAAAAATCGAAATTATTAAATTTGCAAATATTGAGCACCCTATATAACATTAATACCCAGATCCACCATTTTACACTTGAGAAAGATAGTTTACAAAAATCATAATTTTTTGGTAACGTTCTCCTTCATTCAATTGTTTTCTGTCGCTTACAGCAGTTGTCTGAAGTTCAGCATTTTTTGCATAAAATCGTTAATATCTCCAAAACAGTTGACTTTAGACCGGTACAACTTTATATGAAAGTGATGAGTATTTGAATACAAAACTTTTAAGCTACCCAAATATAGGGCATTCTATTTAAAAAAAAGGAAGTTTGATTCGCCATACTTTTTTGCGACACCCTGTATAATCAAAAATATTTTAAGAATGTGCACCACTTTCGTACCTCCAACTTTTATATACAGAATATTCATGTAACTCTCATAGTTTTAGAAATATCTTCCACCCCTGCTTCGTTGCCGGACTCTGTATTTATACAGTACAGTAAACATTGCGCTTTCATACTTTGACGAAAATTATTTAAAAAGATATTTTTGTCAACTACACGGAAAAATTGCATTTTCAACACATTGGAAAAGTGATTCTTCCATGCTCACGTAAAACTTTTACATTCGCTGGAAAACTTTCACTTTTCTTAACTTGTAGAACAATCTAACAAGATGTCAATAAAAAAGCCAATTAGGGTAGGCTGTGAAATGTGTTATACGTTTGGCAGTACTGAAGTGTATTGTCAGTCTATGTCAAATTCGAGATTAGTAGGTTAGGTTTTGTTTGTTGTTTGACACAGACTGACATAAAATATAACCTGCAAATCTCGAAGTTGACATAGACTGACAATACACTTCAGTACTGCCAAACGTATAACATATATCACAGCCTACCCTAATTCGTTTTTTAATTGATCTCTTGTTACTATTAATTCACTAGCGATTTAAGAACAACTCGCTAGCATATAAACATTATAAACAGTTACTTATGGTTGCTATTATAGAGATAATAATAATAATGCCAGTTTAAAATGACAAAGAAATAATAATTAATCAAGTTATTTAACAATAACAGTAACGGCGTAATCTCTAGCGTGCTTTTAAAACTTTCTTTAGTGCAACAAAAGTTATTACATTTGTCGTACATTTTAAATGCGGCATATGCCGCGGGTTTCAGCTAGTCAAGCAATAAAGCATTAAAGCAAATAGCAACGGCATATCGCCAGAGACACTGTCTCAAAGTTACTGTGGAAGCGACTGTGGCTGCATTTTTGCATTTGATGAAATATGTTATGCATAGGACGCTTTGATGTCAATTTGACGTATTTGTCCATTACCGCGGTCGTCTCTCATTCTAAAGTAGTTTTGAATAAGACATATACTTTTCTCTTTGTTCAATTTTAGTAACAATAACTAACTACTCGATAGTACTGAATTATAGGTTATGTTTCATTATGATGCGTGTACAGTGGCGTAACATGGATAATTTATAACTTTATTAAATAAATATTATGATAATTCTGCCGAATTTATTTGTACACACTAATATCCAGCCAGCACTTTTCCATAATGCAGATTGTAAAATGCAGGGACTAGCAAATAGTTTTCATTAATGTAATACGAGTACAATAAAATTTTCTGGAACGTTTATAGATATGTCAATTAAAAAGTAGTGCCAACGTGATAATAATTAATATACAATGCGATTGAAAAATTGAGAAAGGTATTTGTGTCGCTACTCTGTTAAAGAACAGACACGTCAAGTTGATATCAAGGTATCCCAGTTATACCCACAAAAAAATTTTAATTTTACCTCTTGCCTTCCATAAGTTCCTATTAAAAATTATTTATTACAAAATGAGGGTTGTTGGTCCTTTTAAGGTTTGTAGATAATGGTAAATCTACTACCTGCTATAAAAAGGGGCTATGCGGCTGCCTTCATTTCAAGAATGCATTTCACAGAAAGCTTTATTTATTTAAAATAACTACAAATAAAGCATTACCTCTTGCGTTGTGACTTGATTGATTCTTACCGGATTTGCATTTTTAGTTCTTCCAGGTTCAACTACATGATCTATAAACATGACACTTTAAACATTTTCTCATAAAAAGATCGCTTGATCAATTTGACGATGTAGTTTTCGAAAACGAGATGTGTGTGCTGTGGCACATGTGAGAACATTTTTCATTTCTACGAACCTAAGTCTAACTTGTGATATTTTCTTGTTCCTAAATTTAAAAGTCCGCTTGTATAGAAGCACTTTTAAGCATTGGCCGGCTCACAAGCATTTCTCAGCAGCTAAATGCACGTGTATTTTATCGATCGTTTTTATACGCGAATAGATTCTTACGCCAGCCTCCCGATAAGCAACAATTGGTTTTGGAGCTGTGCGTGCACCCCGGCGAGGGCCTTTCGCCCGCGCTGGACAAGTTGCATTTGTTTGTGTTCTAATTAACGGTTGTGACTTGCGTGCCGCATGTTTAAATGTTCCGATATTTGAAGTCCCGTCGATTAGAGATCGCAATTATCGGTGTTTTGAGTAAAGGTGACTTTTCTCGTGTTAATATCACATGTTTGTTGACCGTCGGGCTTGGGGTTTTGTTAAATGTTAAGCCCATGGTTCCCGTTTTATCGTAAAGTGGGCAGCTTTGACTCACGCCGTTTGGCGGATTATTTCTGTGTGGAAACCTTTTTGGCGGCTTATTTGACATCAGGAAGTGCCGTTTACCGTTTAGAACCCTTGCCATGTAGTCACGGACTTCGTATTATCCTCGATTGGAAATGTTAACATCGACCAAACCCTTTCCGTCGGCTGCATCTCGTTGCTATTGCGCAGTCTCTTCAAGCGTCTTCGGGCAGTTTGTTTGGAAGCGACCAGCTGCAGCTCCGTTGGACGTCGACTGCAGCTTCATGGGCTCCTTAAGGTACCGCATTTATTGTACTAGTTTTATAGTGCCTAGATTACAGTGCGCTTAGTGTGTTGCTAAAGTGTCGGAATTTTTGTGCAACGTTGCTGTCAATGTAGCATTTACTGGTTGAACCATTGTAGTTGTCAATTTGTCGAATCAATTAGGTACCGTCAAATTTTGTGTTTTTGCTTATCCTAACATTGTGGCGAGTAAAGTATTTTATTTATTTATTTATTTATTTGGTAGTACTCAGTCTACAGCCGTTAGGCCAATTATAGGCGTCCCTGTACATTTTATGGGGACTTCCTACCCCACTAACGAATGTCATGATGTTAACATGACATCCGGGACCAACTATTGTGGCAGCCGTACCACGAGGCGCCGAGAGATGCAGCCGTGGAACTCCCATCCAAGTTCTGACCAGAAAGAGCGTTGCTTAACTCTACTGATCGAACGTGGACGCTTGTTCAAGCTACACCACCCGGGACCTTTGTATGTACCGCATTTGGGCCACGTTTATTTGTTGATCGTCAAGAGTTATTGTTGATGAGTAAGTTCACTGAATATTTATGTCGTTACCGTTTGCGAGTCATTTCGTGTATTTGTTGTCAATATTACCGCATATACCTAGTTTAAAACGTTACGTAATATTATTTAACCCTTCTAACCCATTTCGTTACCTTTATTTTCTAAACCATTGTTTTTTGCATATTATTGTTAATACAGTTCATTCTTATTTAACTGTTTTTTTTTGTTAATGCTTACGATATTTGCATGCGATTTTTGTATGTGTTTCAACGCTGTTGTTCGTGGCTCGTCGACCAAACACTGCCAAAGTTGAAGTTAGAAGATGTACCCATTTGCTTCTACTTTCCTCAGTGGACTCACCTGTGTATTATTCCTATTAGGAATGTGGTGGCGCCTTGGCATCTAAGATCTGCTTTTCTTTTATTAAGCCGTTGCCCTGTGTAGTCTCGTGTTGAAGACCCCAGCGCCACTGGGCGACGCCGGGACCCCCTTTATTACGGGCTGAGCCAGCAGTCGTATGTAATTCTTTCCCGATTTGAGTCATTTTACGCGCTAGTCATTTAGCTAATTAGTGTCAGGTCTCGTAAAGTCATGTTTATATAGTAATGAACTGGCGCTCTTGTCGTAATGTAGTTTTTATGCTGTAACAAGCTATTACTAATTAAAACCTTGTCGTTAAAGGCGATTTAGCCTGTAACACACCGTCTTTTAAAATCACACATTTCTTCGATTTTTTTCGCTTTAAGAAAGAATCCCAACATAGTATACTAATAGTATACTAATAGTATACTAATATTCTGCTAAAGCCCATGATTATTTTATTTAAAAAATAATGACCTAATTACCTCAACAATAGATATAGTAATATATACAGGGCGATCCGTTTGATTAAGGATAATTTAAAATTTGCGTAGCTCCAGATTTTACACGTAGATATTCAGAGATAATATCATTTTCATTATGTGCACAAAAGATATACCTTTTACGTGATCTAATTAGCTGAGCCAATGCATGGCTGAGATCGTAAAAACAGTGAACAAAATGCTCTCTACAATCCAACAGCATGTGTGGGGCGCTTTGAGGAATGAACAAATCCAAAGTGTTACGAGTGTTGAAAGGGAGCTTAAACGTAAGTTTGATATCAGAAAAGCTCAAGTACGCTGATATTATGCAATGGTACCAGCCGTTTAAGGAAAGCAACAGCATAATAGGAACCTTTTGAATTGTTTTAATATGAAGTATATCCTGTTAAACTATTATAGCCTATTTTTTGGACACCTTATAAATATCAAAGAAAGCAACATTTACAATTTTTAGTGTAGACAGTATTAAATCACCAATCTTTTTATTTGTAGCAACTGAGCAACAAAATCCTCAGTGATAAAAATATTTTATGGGCAGCACTAATGCTAATAATTCAATTGATAATAATCACTCAACAGAGAGATGCAAGTGGCAGAAAGAAGTAGTCGTGTTATTATTGAAAAAAATATGAATAAAATAACATGAGGCGGTGCAAATATCATATCACTGCTTCGAAACCAGCGTTGGCATGGAGCGGTTTTTTTCTTGCACTCCTTAAGACACATTCAGTCTTTGTATTCTATTAAACCGTGTTATCAATGTAGTATGGCTGTTATCATATCATGTTGTACACATAATCGCGTCATATGTGCGACGACTTCGGTTAAAAAACTATTAAAAATGTATTAGACTTTGTGGATTGTAATTATTTTAGAACTTCTTGGTATTCCGTAGCTTCACGATAGAAAGAGAGATTTTGGGTTTTCATCTCGTTTTCATGGGAATTAATTTGTAGCCTACTCTTTATTAAAATTAATATAGAGATTATCTGCAAAACCTCACTCAACTGTTTTTTACATCTCGGGTCGCAGACCCGGGACTCCCTGCCAAAACAAGCCATACGCTAAATAAATAAATATAGCTACCTACGTGGTGTATTTCTCACTTCTTTAGTATTGTAATAATTTCAAAGATCTCAAAAGTGCGTACCTAGTTGATATAATAACGTTATTTTCAGTTATTTACATATATTTAGCTGAAGTAGGTGTCAATAAAGTTTTTTTTCCAATACATATCCTCAATCTCAAATGGTTAACTAAATCCCTCTTTTGTGTTTCTTTAGAACCACATAATGAATAAAAATACAAATTGTCTCCAAAAAGTTCTAGTATGCAAATACAAATTACCTACCTTTGTTAGCGGGCTATACCTGCAAATAGAATAAGGTCTTCCTCCTATATGAGTCTTCATATGGTTCACGAAAGTAGCTTTCCGAATGCTTAATACTAACAAATACACAACCAACCAAAATTTTGCACCACCTACATTAAACAATAATCATGGCAAATAGAAACTACAAAAAATAGCAAATTATTAATATAAAATAGACATTTATTTAATAGATAAGTCATACAAGCAATGGAACAATTCGAATGCAGCTCGTATGTGCATAGCAGTTAGTATTGGGATACCAAACGAAAAATTCGTAGGTAAACATACAGTACAGTAATGTACTAACTAGGTTACCTGCAGTAAATTAAGAAAGCTAAACACTTAATTCAATACTCAAAAATGAAAGTAAATATTGAAGCACAGTGAAATGACAGTAATCGTATTTAACCCAGAAAGCATAAAAGGACAGATTTTAGTTGTTACTCATCTAGTGTACATTATCTTTGATATTCATCCTACGCTGTCGTTCATCTCCTGAAAAACACAGCAGCAAAAGTAGGCGCTACAGGATTCAATAATAAAATGGAAAACTTTCGGTTAAAATTAACTTTTAGTTACCTGCCATAAAATTTACTGTTTGTTTACTTATTTTGTTGTTTCTCTAGTTTCTGGCATACTAATTACTGTAATTAATTACAAACCCATTAAATACACTTGTCGACAGATACAGCTCCCTCAGTTTTAGATTAATTAAATAGATGACTCAAAATGTTTGCGCGCCGGTATAGAACATGAATGAGAATCTTTCCTTGTGTGTGTTTGCATATGTTTCGCTAAAGCACGTTTTCGAGCTGCTTTGTACTCGCAAACAAAACAAGAATAAGGTTTTTCGCCTGTATGCGTTTTCATATGGTTCACTAAATCACCTTTTCGTGCTGTTTTGTACTTACAAAGAGAACAAGAATACGGTTTGTCTTTTGTATGCATCTTCATATGTTCTACTAAATAATTTTTTCGTGATGCTTTATACCAGCAAACACAACAAGAAAACGGTTTTTCCCCTGTGTGCGTCTTCATGTGGTCCACTAAATGACCTTTTCGGATTGCTTTATACTCGCAAATAGAACAAAAATAAGGTTTTTCTCCTGTATGCCTCTTCATATGGTCCACTAGAGTACCTTTTTGTGCTGTTTTATACTTGCAAACAAAACATGAATAAGGTTTATCTTTTGTATGTGTTTGCATATGTTTCGCTAAAGCATATTTCTGAGCTGCTTTATACTCGCAAACAAAACAAGAATAAGGTTTTTCGCCTGTATGAGTTTTCATATGGTTCACTAAATCACCTTTTCGTGCTGTTTTATACTTACAGAGAGAACAAGAATACGGTTTGTCTTTTGTATGGACCTTCATATGTTCTACTAAATTAAAATTCCGTGATGCTTTATACCAGCAAACAGAACAAGAAAAAGGTTTTTCTCCCGTATGCGTCTTCATGTGGTCCACTAGATGACCTTTTCGGATTGCTTTATACTCGCAAATAGAACAAGAATAAGGTTTTTCTCCTGTATGCGTCTTCATATGGTCCACTAAAGTACCTTTTTGTGCTGCTTTATACTTGCAAACAGAACAAGGATACAGTTTTTCTCCTGTATGCGTCTTCATATGTTGCACTAGATTCGCTCGTTTTGCTGCTTCATACTTGCAAACAGAGCACAAATACGGTTTTTCACTGTTACGAGTCTTGAATTGGTAAACTGACTTGCATTTCTTTGCAGTTTCATATTCACATCCAGAAAGTTGGTTTGTATGAGCGCTGATAGGTTCCATGAAATGATTTTCATATTCATAGACCTTGCCAACTAACTCTTCTTCTAAGGTTTCACTTGCTGCACACATACCTGGCAATTCATCTTTTATATTAACTTCTTCCTGTTTAATATTTAATTCGTAATAAGCCATATTGTCCATAGCATCTTGAATGATCTCTTGCACATGTAAATTTGCAATTACTTTATTTTCATTGACTTGCATCAATGGCTCGTGTAACATGCTGCTCATTGTATTAGGTACATTATATTCAACCAATTCATGGTCCTCATTCATTGTTATAGCAGAATTGACCAGTCCGCATGCAATATCTGAAAACAAATCGGAAAACCAAGTTTGGTTAGATTAAGTTGTTTGCTGTTTGTTATTATAAAAATATGGAAAGAGATCTAATTCCGAGTTTAGTATTTTTACTTACATCAAGTATCATGAAATTCGAAAAAGTAACTCATTCAGAATTAGCGAACAGGAAACATAACAACATAATGTGGAATTACTATACCTAATTCGTTCTAATAAACAATTGTCAAACTGTCTCCAGGTTGGTAGACTTGTCAAAATGTCAAACCTAGTTATTTCATAACTCAATGTTGGTATTTCAATTTCGTCCGTTTGACGCATGTCTTGTATAAGCATAAAAGCATACAATTCAAAATTGGCGAAGATTTTAAATTTAAAGAATGGCTTCACGTAAAAGGGTACAGGTCGGTCGCATCTTCAACGTGAAAAGATGGCAGTAGTTCCATATTGCAAAGAATCGGAGACGGAAAAACCATCGATTAAAGAAATTTGCGATAAAGCTGCCTATATTTTTGATGTAACAGTTTATTTATTTTTTTAAAATCCTATTTCATAATCATTTTCCTTATAGATTCACCCAACCTTTGCTTTTAAAATTATGAAAGATTTTAAAATCAATCGATGTGTTACATCACCACAAAGAAAGGACGAGCAAAAATTAATTACAAAACAAATTCAGCATTCCATTATATTAAAGAAGAATTGGCCCGGAGACTATACATGTATCACGAAAAAGGTGAACATTTCACAATAGATAATCTGCATAAATACGCCAAAGAGGAATGTGTATGTTTTTGCGGCAGAACCAAGTTATATATACAATATTAAAATCAATGGGAAATACAATAACAGACTAGTTTTGATTGAACAACCACATATAATTTTGAAACGAATTAAATTTATAAGGAAATATTTACAATATCTACAATCTGATAATTATATATTTGTTTTCTTTTTTGGACAAAACCTGAATTTATGAAAATGGTAGCCAGGTGCGCCACTGGATTAATCCTTCAGATCCTAAAGGTATTTCAAAACAGGAAAAAGGAGAATGCAAAAGGTTTACCATTCTTCATGCTGGAACGTCTGCAGGGTTTTTACCAGGTTGTGACTTATTACTTGGTTCCGAAATAGAGTACAGGGATTACCGTAAAAATGTGAATAGTGACATTTTTACAAGATGGACACGTAACCAACTATTACCAACATTAAATTTACTGGATAAACTTGCAGTAACAGTGATGGATAACGTCCCATATCATTCGGAACAGTTGACTAAACATCCAGTCTCTTCTACAAAAAAAGGTGATAAAGTGGTTAAATCAGAACAATATACCATATCCTCCTGAAACCACAAAAAAAGTTTTGTATGACCTAATTCGCACCAAGAAGCAAGATATGCAAAACATTATCTGATTGATTATGCTTCGCTTACCACCTTACAATTGTCAGTACACCCCATCGAGTTGGCTTGGAGTTTTCTAAAAAAATATTATAATAAAAATATACCATCATGTACTGAATCAAAAACTGAAAAAGTCAAAAACATGTGGTTAGAAGCCATTACTCATTTTACGCCTGAAATATGGTCCAATAGTATCAAACACTATGAGCAACTTATAAAACAGGATTGGACAAAATTGATGGGAAATGTATCAATTGATGACATACCCCCGTTTATAAAACAGGTGTCAGCAGATTTAGATTCAGAATCAGATGTGGAAGATAATCACGATGATCTGGAATATGAATCGGTTTCACTTTGAAGTTGTTTAATTTTTTTATTTTTCTATTATTAAACTAGTCTTTGCTTTCAATCTTTCAATCCACATTTTATTTAACGCTTCACATTTCCCGATTTATTGGATTTCAAGTAAATATTCCGTACAAACCTTCATTTCTTGTTGCTAAGTTTGAAGACGCAACTCACTTTTCAGAATCATTAAACACCATAACATTACTTTCGATGTACAAGGTCTTAACAGATAAACAATTATTATCATTTTTCTGGTACTTTCTTAACCGGTGGCTGGATATGACATATTGTGATTTGTAACTGCGATTGAAAAACGTCAAAATGCAACAAAAACTCTAAATATAATATATAAAATACATTTTTCTTATAATAATTTTCAAGGTCAACTTTCTAAGGGATAAGTTGCATTCCTGCAGAGTCCCTAGTTTTAATAATGTTGGTACATAGATTTTTAGTTCTTTTCTTCCACTAATAAAATTATTGTCATTTTGACAGATATGTCATAATTTAATATTGCTTGCTTCATTTTTGCATTTAAAATATTTCTTGGTTTTCTTCTTTTTTATCCGATTTTATTGATGATGATGATGATTCCGAGTTCAAAATAAAAAAGAAATTTGTCAAGAGTTCAAATTAAGAAACTTTGACTTTCAAAATTGACACATAACCATAATTTTGAAAACGTTCTATCAACACGAGCTATAAAAATTTCCTAGCGTTTTAATCACATATCTACCAACATTGTAACACTTTGACAGTTATTATAGAAAAAATAACGTACTTTACACTCTATTCACTATAGTCCCGGATTGTCAATGTCAAAATCCAATTAAAAACAATCCTTTATATCATGGTTAATATTTTTAAGTCGACCTATAGGTAACTAGAAAATAAAGCTACTAATGTCAAAACTATAAATTATAGGTTATATTTCGAACTGACTTAAGCAAAAATAAATAAAAGTTGCCAGGTAACAAAAACCCAAATTTTCAAAATTACGCTTTTGCGTTGTCCAACCTAATAGTTAGTAACAAAAAAACCAATATAAATTTAACAGTGCTGCCATAAAACGTCATTTTTGACAATCCGGGATCATAGTGAACAGAGTATAGTGTAAAAACCATTATACATCTGGTCCATAAATACGATATTCTGGGGAATGTGGGGTGGTACAGTTTGGTCTTTTAAGGAATTTTTGACATTGAGAATTGTTTTTTAAATCGAACGGACATTATTTATGTCCAACTAACCTCAATTTCGATTTTCTGGCCTAAATTTACTGTCCACCATGGCACACTCAGCAAATATTTTTAAAACATTTGGCATTGACAGTTCACGAGTTTTGTGAATGGATAATAGCGTCACTAATATAGCATGACAAATAATTGTCTTAGGACAATAAACAAACGGATGACCTAACGAAGCAAGGCTCGGTACAACCTTTTGGGGGTCACGAACCACCATCTTAGTGGTCTCTGCTGTACACCATAATTAAACCAAGAAAACCCCAACTGTGTAATTATATATTCTTTGCTATTGCGTCGAACCCGAAATGCTAATTAACATATCTATAGATAAAATTCTGGGTTTCTTTGAAGAAATCAGAATACCTCTCTGAGGGTGAAAAGCTGCATAGCATAATAGGTCTTTCAGGCCTCAGTACAAGATGTTTAAATCAATCCAGAAATAGATACTACTAATAATACTAGCTCTATCTTCTTCAAGTTATACTGAAGTGATTGAAAGTCCTTTATTTCCTACAACTGGTAAGTTCGCTGATCGGACAGACGGTCTAGCTGTCAGTTTCATACACATAGCATATATAGATTGTATCAGAGAATTTAATATGTTAGTTATAATAGATGCAAAATGTGGGAAATATTACAGATAAAAGGCATACCCTACTATTCAAACTAAGTCAAGTAATGTACAAAAATAAAAGTGATCGCTTATCACCATTAAATAGTACTATAATAACAAAACATTTATTTTCCCAGATAACAAATACAAATTTCTATGTATGGGAATAGTTATTAGTCAATGGTAACGAAAAGAGCAATGGACAAGGAAAAGAATAACGAATTAAGAACACGAAACAACAAAATGGAGAGTAGAAGAAAAATAAGGGCGTAGATAAAAATGTGAAAAATTTAACTGACAAACAAGAGGGAATCACTGAATAATTAAAAAGGGTAAAGGAGTACAGGTAGGTAGCGTGGCTCAGTCGCTTAGCTCGTTGGGATACTGATCCACGTTCCTCTAGGTGGCCAGGTTCGAATCTCGCTGGGGCCGTGCACTTTAGCGTTTTTCGAGCCTGAAAACAGTCGTGGAAGGCAACGGGATACCACCACGATGCTGCCGAGTCTATCCCCAGGATGTTTCCTCCCCATCCAAGGGTGGAAATCGTCAACGTGCTGTATTTACATTTTCCCACTAGCGCCACCTTCCATGGAGTAGCAGCACCAAGACAAACCAATGGAGGTTTAGGGCTCTACTGGCGCTATATACTATATACTATATACTATAGAATATAATATAATAACTTAGTATGTAAAACAATGTAAATAATAAAGCATAAAACACTTTAAGAAGAAGAAGAAAGGAGTACAAAGGCATAACAAAACCAAAAAAGGGAAATCTGTAAAAGGCTTTACCCAAAACTTCCTCGTGGCAATTGTGACAATAAATAATTTTAAAAATCAAATTAAGTTAGGAGTAAAAATATCTTCACGTTTCTACTAACTTAAATAAATTTTCAAATAAGAAAAAACCTTACCGGTAGTAGAATTCGAACGGCAGGCGAACCGCGTGTGCAACCCCAACATTTTGAGGGATTTGTAAGGGACTGAGCAATTTCTAACTGCGCCACGAAGCACCGACCTCTCGAATTCCTGCGTCGCAGCTATATTTAATAACGCGCTAATTTGTGTCTCGTTTTGTATCATAAAACATTTATTCTGTATCTATTGGCTCCAATTTTTGGTAAGAATAAAGCCTGCACTATGTACAAATTATTACTTGTATCTATTACTAAGTTAAACGAAAAATAAACAAAATCTTATTTTTTAAGGTGCTCACCCTGTATATATTTGTCTGAAATTTTCCCGGTTTCATTCCAGGTAGTTATATAATATGTATGCAAAATATCGTCTTCCTCCGACAAATATTTTTTGAGTTATACCGCGAACAGGCAGACAGACAGACGAGGAAAGTTCAACGAAGGGAAATGGAGTTTAAAAAACTAACTGGATACTGGATGTAGGTAATCGTCAGGAGTAAATTTTGAAGAGAAAGCAAGAGCGGGGGTGGCATGCATACAAGATGAAATACATAAAGAAAAAAAAACACTTTATCAATGAAAGATAATAAAGAAACAGAATCCATGTTGATAGTGGTTTACGGTCCAAATGAGAACGCATGTAAGGAGATGAATGATACATTTTACGATATACTACAACAGAAACGACGGCATGTAATGGTGCTTAGGAAAACAAGGATAGGACAAGAAAAACACAAAATAACAGGAGAAGTAGCCAATAGATATCAGAAAGATATAATTGATTACTTTTCAATTAGTAGGAAAATGTGGCCGAAGGTACAATATATAAGGGTAAAAAGAGGATCGGAGATAGGAAGTGTTTACTATCTAGTTACAATGACACAACAATAAGATAAAGCAAGAAAATAAAATTTAAAAAATAAACAAGAAAATAAGATGCTACAAGGTAAGTAACTTAGAAGTAAAACAACAATTCAAAGAAAACCTAAACAACAGAATGAGGCAAATAAAACTTGAATGAAGTTTCTAGCAAACAATATTAATAGTACTGGAAGAGAGTTAAAAATCACAAACCCGCTGGTGAATTGAAACAGTAAAAGCAGCAGTTGAAAAGAAAAAAATAATCAAAATGTTACAAATGAAAAATAAAATAAAATATGAGGAATGTAACTTAGAAAGAGACCATTTCGGCAGAAGAAAACCAAAAAACATAAAACAAAGTTTGGAGAAAAAATGAGAAGTGCGTACAAGGATAACCAAATGAAATATTAAAGATACGAAAAAAATTATCACAGAGAAAGAAGTAATAATGGAACGTTGGAGACAATATTTTAAAGAGTTATTAGAGGATGAAGACAGAATAAGCCAAAAGGAAATTCAGAGAGAAAAAAATTAAGAACGGCAAGAAATAGAAAAGAGCAGGTAGAAAAATTACTGAAGAGGAGATGAAAGAAGCACTAACTACTGACCGCCTTACTATTTACACTGATACTAGACGAAGTCATAAGAGAAACAAAAAAAAACGAAGTTAAAATGCATACAGTAGACATTGATTAATGGAGAAGGTAGTGGTAATTTACGATGCAAGTAACGTTATCAAGCTTTTTACATTACTAGAGAATAGTGTGAATGAACGAGCGACGTTAAGAGCGAGTTCTTTAAAATTTTCGAGTAATGTAAAAAGCAGATAACGTTACGTATATCGTAACACGGTTTATTTTATCCTAAAATACTAATCTCTTTCAAAAAATAAGAAAAATTGTTATTAATGACACAACAGCGAGACATATTTCTGTTATGGCTGTGGTGGTATCACTCAATACTGTATTGTTGGTAGCACTATCAGGTTATGTCAAATTCGAGATTTTGCAGGTTAAGTTTTGCCTCAGTCTGTGTCAAATAACAAACAAAACCTAACCTACTAACATCGAATTTAACATAGACTGACATTGTCACTAACAATACACGTTAGTACTGCTAATAAAGTATCATAATAAACAATACTTTATTCAACAGGCTAAAGCCCAATTACAGAACAAAGAAAAGTATATCAAAGACATTAATACAAAAAAAATCAATTGACTACAAATAGTACAAGTAAATTAAATTAATAGGTTAGATCAATAAAATGAATTCATGGCTTGAGTACATTCTTAAGATTAAATTAATGACTCTGTGGTGCAAGACATTTCCACAGTAAAGTTTTAAACTCATTTACATATCGGTAGGTATGTTATTTTTCTTAACAACACTAGTGTGGTAATATATATCCATTACCGCACTCAGTGCGGTAATGAAGCTCTTAGCAATACTAAAATTAATTTGGGTAGGAGTCTATAACAGCGCTGATAAATATAAAAATATTAACAAGACAAAAAACGAAGTTAAAATGCTTACAATAGAACAATAATTAATGGAAAAGGTAAATAGTATATTACCTACTTTACAAGGGATGTACCACCTCACACTTTGCTACTCTCGTTCGCTTCGCTCACTCAGGCATCAAACGGTCCTCGGTAGTGTAAATCTTACCTACATCCTGTGTAAAGTACATAATTTTTTCACTACCAATATATCCTTATGTAAAGTAAATGGTAGGTAGGTACTACCGTAAAATTATGACATTTGCTAAATTATAGTAGCGTTATAGCGCTGTGACATTTTGTTTGACAGTTATAAACGCACTGTGAAAAATTCTTGGAAAAAATGAGTGAATACGATTGCGAATGCTGTCTTGTGAGCTTTGTGATTGTATTCTGATTAAAAATGGATAATAGTAAGAACGATAATGGTTTTCTTCGTGTCAACCAAGAGGCAGACATGGTATCTTATCACATATAATCTCATAAGAGCATTAATTCTTTCCGGAAATTTTTTAAGTGCGTTCCAGCAACGTCGTATTAATTTATCCGACCGGGAAGCGAGGGAAAATTAGGACGTTGTTGGAATGCACGAAAAATAATTTCCGCATATGAATTAATGCTCGAATGCAGATTCGGTAAGAAAATCGTAACGACACAAACCCTAAAAAGAAGTAATGTCTACCTACAAAAAATTTCCAAGAAATTTTGTTGTTGTCTTGGTTACGGCTCCTGAACTAATTTTTCTATTGGTCATTAATGAGTGTTGTGCGATTTTCAGTTGTAATACATGCGGGATGTAAATAATTTACTTCTCTAGGAAAGTAAGTACATTGTCATGGAGACCGTAACAATTTTTGTAAATGTTTTCTACATCCCTCAAATCTGACAGTGTAAGGATCACTTACAAAGAAGTATTAAAGTTATGTTACGCAAATTATACGATTTGATATTGAAAGATCACTGACCAGAAATCTAATAATTTTTAGAAGACACTTAGAGAGCAAAGATATGAGAATGAACACTAAAAAAACGAAAACAATAGCCATGAGTAAAAAAGAAAATGTACACAATTAAATTAGAGAGAGAAACACTAGAGAAGTCGAAAATTTTAAATGTTAGGGCGCAATATTTGCACAAGGTAGAAGTTTAGACGAAGAGATAAAAACAGAAGTGGCAGGAAGACTGTTTAACGATATTAAAAACAAAATACTGACGAAGAAAGAAATACAAAAACAAACCAACGTGCATGTATATAAAGAAAGTTGTCATGTCACGTTAGCGTTAGCCCAAATTAATTTTAAAACGCTTTGGAATTTAAACCCCGCTAATTTCGTCACATTTGAAGGTTAATACCAGGTCACGCTGAGCTCCGAGAGATGCAAAACGCTGATTCTGCACGTACCCCACTCCAACCACAGTCTTTATGCCCTGGTCAAGGCGATATTCCGATACGCGCAAAACGTTCTGTTGGTGACCTACGCCCGTATATATCACTACAAAGTAGTCCCCCTCCCCCCGCAGGCCACCCATATTTCATCCGATATTTCGTCAGAAAGGGGTATATAAGCGATATGATTCGCCCCTAGAAACAAAGTGGAGTCCAGCACTCTAGCCTGTCGCCATACTTTAAGCTTTAGGAGGCTCCAGCATTGACACCTGCAGTGCAACCTGCAGCTCTACCAGTCTCGCCGTCCACTGCCCTCGCCGCACAGATCTTTATGTTGCCCTAAGATAACCGTGACATTATTTCCAATCTCGGAGCCTTTCTAAGAAGAACCTTCTCTGAATCCGTTACACCGAGCCTAGTCGATTCTTCGATGGCAACACTGTAACGTTTGCCTGCAGATCAAATTTGTATTTACGAATATTAATATAATATTTAAATTTGATCCTTGTCCGACCCCACGTTATCGTAGTTTCCGTAATGTCAATGCACGAGGCGATAAGCAGAGCGCAGTGACCGACGTCACGTAAGTACAAAAGTGCGTCGCGCGCTGTTTCTCCCCACTTTTAGAAGCGCTCGAAGTCGCATAAAACGAACGGCGGAGCCGATTCCGAGGCAGATTTTCCCAGAGAGACACAGATATCCGAATCTACTTCCCCAGCTCCAGTTCCCAGTTCCACCTGCCCGTATCCTTGTCCCCGCCGAGGAGATTCTCCTGGAACCAGATTATTTTCCCTGAAAACCGAATCCCGACTTGTTACCGTTGTTTAATTATCCCAGGCTTTAGTTGATTTGGTGGCAAGACATACATTGCATCCTTAGCGCTAAAGTGATTAATAATTAACATTACTAATTATCCCAGACTTTAGTTGATTTGGTGGCAAGACATACATTGCATCCTTAGCGCTAAAGTTATTAATAATTAACATTACTAATTATCCCAGACTTTAGTTGATTTGGTGGCAAGACATACATTGCATCCTTAGCGCTAAAGTTATTAATAATTAACATTACCAAGTATCCCAAGCTTTAACTGATTTGGGGGCATTGCATCCTTATCGTTAGAGTTATTAACAATTAAGACCTGAAATCTAGTTGAATTAATTAATTAATTATCTCGGGATTTGGTTGAGTTGGCGGCGGATCTTACGTCCTTTTTACTAAAATCAATTGTTAATATTTCCCGAATCCGATCGAGAGGAACACTTCCACGAGGTGCTCTATCCGACCGCCCAGACTACTATTTAACCAGCCCTAAGAGGAAGCTCTAATATTCCTCGTCAATAACTGTCACTAGGTCCGAGTTTTAGTTCGAAAACATTGTAATTCGATTCCCCCGGCTAACAGCCCAAATTCCAGTTAATAATATAGGCGATTACGTGCCTTGCTATTAATTACTTTGAATACCGAATCAGTTACCTACCTCAAAGTCTTCCACGGCGTTGTAAGCAACCGCACCACCTGGGGGACCATCTTCAGAGAGCGTAAGTACGTGGAAATTGATTCACACGGACCGAACTCGTAACTCGCGAAGCCCGACCCGGATCCCCGTGGAAACACACACCGAAGCCTAGGCGATAATCGTAGCTGCCCGTGTAGGTGAGAAAATACATTATTTGTATTAAATTGGCTTCTGTATTCTCAGTAAAAACGTAAACACCACGAGGCGCTTGACAGCCGCTGTCAACAAACACGGACTTTCTCGAGGCGAACTCCGAAGGCGAGGCGGCACCCGAACGAGTTTAAAAATTCAAACCTACAACCCTGTGAAGTAGGCCTGCCTGTATTTCGACCGTGTGAGGCTGGTTGCCGACGTACCAGGGACGCAGCGTCCGTTATTCAAGAAGATTTTTAATTTGTCAATCATATACATTTCAGATAGGGTTGCACTTTTAAAGGTAGCCGCAAGACCATGGAACTTAAATATAATTCAGGCATACGCCCCAACATCAGCGAGCACAGAAAATGAACTGGAAGTCTTCTATGAACATCTGAATGACGCAATAAGATATACAAAGAAAGAAGAAGTTAACATCATTCTTGGAGACTTCAATGCTAAGATTGGTCGGGGTGCAGTAGAGAACGTGGTAGGAAATTTCGGACTTGGTGTAAGAAATAGTAGAGGAGACCGTCTAATACAATTTTGCCAGGAAAACAATCACACAATCATGAACACTTACTTTCAATTGCCCCCCAGGAGATTGTACACCTGGAAATCACCAGCAGATAACAATCAAAGAATAGTAAGAAATCAAATTGACTTCGTCATCATAAATAGACGGTACCGAAACACAATTACGGCAGCAAAAACATACCCAGGGGCAGATGTTCCGTCCGACCACAATCTCCTGCTAGCGACGGCTAGACTACGCTTAAAGAAAGTGCATAGAGGAAAAGTACCAAAAATAGACATACAAAGACTGAAAAAAAGTGAGATACAACAAAAAGTCAAAAAAGACCTTAACAACAAATTTGACAAAATAAGTGAACAAAGCGATAAGAAAACAGAGATAGAAGAATTATGGAGTGCAGTTAAAGAGTGTGTGGTGTCCCTAGCGGAAGACAACTTGAAATCAGAAAAAGCAACCAAGAGGAAAGAATGGATGACAGATGAGATTCTGAAACTAATGGAGGAAAGGCGACAACATAAAAATAAAAATATAGAAAAATATAACAAACTACACAAAGAAGTAATACGAAAAATTAAAGAGGCGAAGGAAATGTGGCTGCAGGAGAAATGCATCGAGATTGAGAATCTAGACGCAAAACATGATGTATTCCAACTTCACAAAAAAATTAAAGAAATGTCAGGAATTATGAGAACGCAGAATAAGAATCCAATATTAGACCACAATAACAAACCAATCACAGAAACTGACAAGAAATTACAAAGGTGGAAGGAGTACATGCAAGATCTATTTGAAGATGATAATAGAACGGAACTCTTATTGTCAAACTACACTGGTCCAGAAATTACCACAAACGAAGTTTATATGGCAATCAAACGACTCAAGAACAACAAAGCAGTCGGACCAGACCAACTACACGGAGAAATCTTGAAACTGCTAGAATACGACCAAATGCAGGTTTTGACGGAGCTGTTTAACAAAATTTATGACAGCGGACAATTACCAAAGGACTGGCTAGCCTCGATCTTTATACCACTGCCAAAAAAAGCAAACGCCAATAAGTGCTCGGATCACAGAATAATCAGTTTGATGTCACATGCGCTTAAAATTTTCCTTAACATCATTCACACACGTATTTACAGAAAGCTCGAAGAAAATATTAGTACAACCCAATTTGGGTTCAGAAACGGGTTTGGGACACGAGAAGCGCTGTTTAGCATTCAGGTACTTATCCAGAGAGCACGAGATGTCAACTGCGATATCTTCACGTGCTTCATAGACTTTGAGAAAGCTTTCGACAAAGTTCAACATGCTAAACTTTTCGAGGTCTTGCAGAGCAGTGGTATAGACAACAAAGATCTTCGTGTAATATCTAAACTGTACATGGAACAAAAAGCAATGGTTCGAGTGGAAAACGAGATGTCTCAAGAATTTAACGTGAAAAGAGGGGTCCGTCAGGGCTGCATATTGTCTCCATCGTTATTTAACGTCTACTCAGAAATGCTGTTTAGAGAAGCTTTTAACAACATAGAAGATGGTGTTGTTGTTAACGGTGAGCTAATTAACAACTTAAGGTATGCCGACGACACAGTACTGCTTGCAGACAGCGCTGAGGGCCTACAGAGACTGATTGACCAAGTTGTAAGAGCATGCGAACGATACGGGATGAAACTGAACTGCAAAAAAACCCACATTCTAACCATCAGCAAAAATAACATAGCTAACAACAATCAGTTCACAGCTAATGGCAACGTGCTATCAGAGGTAGACCATGTTACATACTTGGGTTGTAACTTAAATAAGGACTGGGACCACTCAAAAGAAATCACGGTCCGAATTGAGAAAGCAAGAAGCGCATTCAACGGGATGAGGAGACTATTATGCAACATCAACCTTAACATACATATCAGACTTCGAGCCCTTAGATGTTATATATTCCCAGTCCTGCTATATGGCGCCGAGGCCTGGACTTTAACAGAAGCAACAAGCAAGCGCATAGAGGCTTTTGAGTTATGGTGCTATCGCCGCATGTTGAGAATTTCATGGACACATCACACATCAAACAACACCGTATTACAACGTCTTGATAAGAGCAAAGAAGTTCTAACAACAGTTAAACGAAGGAAGATGGAATATTTTGGGCATGTCATGAGGAGTGAGAAGTACCGCTTACTCCAACTAATTCTACAGGGTAAGATAGAAGGTCGAAGAGGTCCGGGACGACGCCGTATATCATGGTTGCGTAATCTCAGACAGTGGTCCGGACTGACTACTACAACACTGTTCAGAACAGCCGTGAATAAGATTACATGGGCCAGCGTAATAGCCAACATCCTCAGAGGATAGGCACTTGAAGAAGAAGAAGATACATTTCATTTATTTGTTGTAAGCATAGATAAGTAAAATAAACATTTTAAAAGTCTGTTGTTGATATTTATGCTACGCTGTGGTACATATCTGAAAGAACCGAATAATTCTCCGACTAATTTTTGAGCTATCCGAGGTGTAAGATTGTAAATAAGCTCGATGAGAGGGCTAGCATTACAACACTACCCTGCTGAAACCGTTTTGCTGAGCCTGGTCAATTCTTCGATGGCAACACTACCCTGCTGACACCTTCAAACATATACCTAAACCCCCGAAGACGGCTCCGGCATCTGCTACAAGGAGGAAAAAGCACTAGAAGCCCCAATAGGAAGCCCCAGGTCACTACTACCCGCTGTGGCGGTCCTACCATTTTACAACGCCGAATAAACATACCTACTATCCTGCCCTGTCTCTCCAAAGCAACCCAAACTCAGACATCGGCCCCATAGCTTATTACAACGCTGTATCAACGCCATCCTCATTCATGGAACAGGGGAACCTCGGACTTTGTTCACCTCCATAATTAAGCCAGTAACCTACTCACCTGGCAAGGAACCGCCCCTTTAACCCACAGATGAAGGTATTGCGTTCTCCCGGAGAACCTAGAGCATTCTGCAGCAACCCGAAGAACGCAGCTAAAGGTCTTGTAACACAAGACGACGAAGACAGCGTTTGCGTCGCTGACGGGCCACGTTTGAGCTAAAACGCCGCCTTCTACAGAGCCTCTACGGCCATATAATTGGCACACGCCTCCTAGGGTGTTAATTACTTTCAAATTAACATAAAAGGCACCGACTGGACCCGTATTATGTTCAGAATAATCGGTGCTATTTGCATTTCATAAGTTATAATTCCAGAAATTTCCGCCAAGCATGCAGCGTTGTCTAGGACGTGTGTTACGTCGGACACTGCTTGATAATGTGGCATTAGTTGTCCAACGGCTCAGGCGTGTACAAACTTCCTTTAACTCGATTGAAGCTTTTTATGTTCTGTTATGTATATAATTTGTATAATTGATTTTTGTTTTAAGAGATTTTGATTTATATATCTATACAAATAACAATAGATGTACATAATTTATGCTGCTACCTTTCTATCTTCACTCGAATAAAAATGAAACCGTTGGCTTCTGGCGCTATCCATAAGGCAAAACTAAGTGAGTAAAGCAATTTCTAGAAATTCATTAATTTTTGACTTGCAGGCATACCGGTACTTACCTTCGGCTCAGAAAAGTGGGCAGCAACTGAAAGACAACAAAACAAGATAAATAGCGCAGAAATAAGACACCTGAAATAAATAGAAATAAACAGGGACAACAAACATTTAATGCAACCAATAGAAAACATAATAAAAGAAAGACAGCTACAATGATTCGGTCACATTAGAAGAATGGAAGAAGAAAAAAATTCAGAAAAATACGTGGGATTCCCCCAGCTCATAAAGCGGCAGTCAAGGTTACATTTTTGAAATATTGGGTGTCTATCAGTGCACATTCCGCGCTTTCAAGTAAATCACCAGCGTTTGCCAAATTGTACCTGTTTGCAAATATTAATCGATGTGGGCCGTGAGTGTTGATTTTTTATAAACGAAATTCGACCGTCAGTCGTTCCTTGGCTGAATTTTCCTTCCATTTCGTAATTACATATTCAATTGTAATAAGAATAGTAAACGGTATAACCTAATCATATTTAGTCCCATGCTACACTCGACAATTAAAGCAAAAGGCTGTATGTTAGAAACAACCAATAATATTATTAATCATTTGCTTAGAAGCGCTGCCTTTTTACGTCAACATTGCGAGGTTTTTTAATCTATAGTTTTTATTTGGGTACTAATTGATATTTTTCATTCAGGGCCTTTATTTCTTCGCTTGGTCGGTACCTTATACACTAACTCAAACCACGTTTATTTTGTACTCAGCATCGCTGTACATTTTATGGGGACTTCCAACCCCACTAACGACTGTCATGATGTTATTATGACATTATTATGTTATTATGTTTGCTAGTGTCATTAATAGCTTTATGTGTTTCATTGTTGTCATTACTAATAAACGAGTTATTAATATTAGATACTATACTACGTTTAACGAACAGATTCCGTAATAAAACTACTGAAACAGCCTTCATTGTGCAAAACCAGTTTTACACGTTACAAATTACAAACTCGGAAGAATTCAAATATTGTTGAATTTCAAATAAAATTGAACAGTATTCAACCGGCTTACCAATATCAATATTCTATTAAAATTTAGTGTTCGTTTATAGGAGCAGCCTCTACTAAATCTGTTCGTTAAACGTAGTATAACAGATGTTGTTTCTTTATTTCAAGTGTTTGTTACCTCTTTCAACCTGTTTTTGTCGCAACTCATTTACTCCATATGGTTCGCCGGAGCGAATTACGATAAGCTACTGAACCTTACACCAAACTCATTGTTGACCATACCAGTACGTGAATTTATTATATACCTTTTCATAACCACAACTCCCACTGGTATTTCATTTGAGCTAGTTTTTGAAATACTGAAGGTTGCGATGTTACTGTCGTACATTTTGTTGAAGGTTACACTTTATTCAACAATTAGTGCAACAAAATTAAAACCCAGCGGGTTTGAAGTATAACAGATGTATAATTTCTAAAAGTAGCAAACGATTTCCCTCTATGTTCTTGTTTAAAATGTTTTGGGAGGTAACGACCATTAATGGCTTCACATAACGATGCGGTCGAATTAGTTTTTGTTTTTTGTTTTACATTTAATGTATATAGTAATCTTATGTACTTGTTTCAAAGATACGACATGTCAGCCTAGGGACTAAATAACTGTATTAATCACAACAGCACTCGAAAGCACTCAAGAATTAATTAACTGTATGAAGAACTAATTTCATTATCTACATGATTCTATATTAATTTGTTAGCCATCTGCTCTCTTTCATTGATTACGTAGTTTGGTAAGCGTTCCATTTTTATTACAAGGCTGATCAGATTGCTTGTGATATTTGCGGATATGATTTGCAGATATTATATTTTCAGTTAATTATCATCAGCGATTATAGTGTGACAACTACAGTAAGCTTAACTATTTATAAAAAACTGCAAAAGCAAAGTTCTGTAAGGAGCATGGAGAATGTGAAGCTACACATGTATGATCCTTTATCAGCAAAGAAAGGAGGGGACAAATATGCTAATGGCAAGAAAGTTTTATTCAATCGTCATAATATTACAGAAGCGAATAGTGGTGAGTGTATTTCTGATTGACATTGTGTTTGTGGGTATCTCAGGAGCTACAACTTTTAGTTTTATAAGCTTTCCATAAAAACAATAGTGTTAAAATAAATTCATAAAGCTTTACTCCCGTTCTCATTTAAACGTATTTCCAACTCACCCCACATACCTATCATACAAATACCAAAGCTGAAATTGAGAATAAGAAAAGTTTACATTTTAAACATGTTATCATATAATATAAATTAAAGCAGCTGTTAAAGAAAGTTGCGAAGAGCAATCGGAGCAAAGCATTGAATATTTTCAAAACCAGCCCCATGGCAACGCGCTTAACTGTCTTCAGCAACGAAAGGAACTTCAATCGGGCTTAGCAAACAAGGCAAAAATTGCTTCAATTTCTGTATACAATGATGGTAAGTTCTAATTGAATTTCAAATTGTTATGGTGTCCTTCATCAACTTTTAGATTTGAAAATGGTGGAAGGGCTGGCACAATTGCAACAATTGGGCTTGAATGATGAAGATGGGCGTTTGACACAGCTGATGGAACGATTTAATGGAAATGTGGCTGTTGTCTTTAGAGCTGCTAAAGATTACCAGATGTATAATGTTTGAAAATGGAAACAGTGAAGTATGTTTTTATTCTTAGTCTATTGATGATAATATTATAAAAAAAGACAATTGGTCACAATTATAGTATACATCCCAAGGTGCTAAGTTTTATTTTAAAATAATATTTAAATAAACCGTGAAAATAGACATTCAAATTCATTCTTAAAATTGAATTTTAGTATTATAATTATTTTTATCAGTGAAGTTAATATGTAGCTACAGGCTCTTCAAATAGGCATCAGAATCAGCTTTACTTCTTGCATTTAATGTGTATTGCAATGACTTCTGTGCACGAGATAATTAATGTAATTAAAAATGTGTAAATAAAATAAGTCACCACACAATATTTAGTTTTACTGTTTGCTATGATCAAACTGACTGATTAACTTATTCTGTTGGGTACGCCAAATTGAGAATTATTCTTATGGTAGTTTGCCCTTTATTTAATCCATTCGTCTGATACAATAACTTCGCTAGCCCATTTGAAAACAGAGACATGAAAAGAAAAACTCAAATTCTCGGGTCTGAGGTTCCTAAATTTGTAAGTTTAAAATTTTAACGGTACGCCACTGAAAAAGTGGACTGGGGATCTAAAAAGGAGCGTACTGCGCCGTCGCTATTCTGAAATGTCAAAATCTCGCACAAGAAGTTCAAGTTACCTGTCAGCTAGCGTGTAAACTGAATTATCAAGCAATTAAATGAACAGATTTTTTTACGGTAAGATTTTGAATAATTGCGCCTTCAAGTAGCGTCTTATCGTTCTATTGTTTTTCAGGCAAATCTATCATTGGCCCATTCTAAAAGGACGCTTAAAACTGCTTTTGTTTACTGGGACCTTCAACTGACGATTTATTTCGCAAATCCTGAAAAAACACCTCGCCATGCATAGGAACTTTTATGATTTTCCTGTTCTCCAGGTCGTAATTAAGGTATGATGTGATTTTCATGCCAATCGAGCAGATAAAAATTTCATAATAAACTAACCTCACATGCGTAGGAGTCGCAACCCCTTTATGGTAATCTTGGCTGAAATCTGCGCCCCCGGACTGCTGTGCTGTGTTGGGACCTGGCGTGCGGCGCTGCCGGAACAATCTTGACACCCTAAGCCTTCCCACGATGCTGCAAATTGGTTCTGCGGGAGCTGGTCTCGTAGCCGTTTCTGCCGAAGTAGCCTGGGAACGAAAAATAACTCAAGTGCGTAGAAAATCTTGCCTCCAATTGTGCTTATACACTGCAATTCGCTGATCACGATGGTGCTATTTTATTTAAATATTTTTATGATTTCTATTAAAATTCTTTATTTAAAGTCAGAGCAAAAATCAAGCAACTTTCACCAATTTATTCAAAACAATTGCCCCCGGTCGTTTTTTGACAAAACACTGTTTACAAATTTAACTTCAGGAAGTTCAACCATGTACAATTACATATCTTATAAACTAAATTAACATATTTGGTAATTTAATTACAATTTCTTACATACTAAAATTATTGTCTTTTGAATTGTTCATTTCTCATCGTTTTAATGCGCCACTCACTTGATTTTATAACACTTAAATGCCCATTGTTTATCACTACACTGAATCGTTTTTTAATACACCAATATTGTCTCATTTCCTGCTATTTGAATTCCATCTAATTTCTTGCCACTGCAATCTCTTCAAATTCCCAAGTCTTGTATTTGCATGTAATAAATGACTGCCTGGCTTTTCTATGTTCTTTGCCTTATATTTCTGATCATTCTTATTCTCACCTTTATTCTAAAAATGTTCATTTCCTATTCATTCCCTAATGACTTTACTTTCTACGCTTCCTTTTTTAAGCTGTGTCTAACTTGAACTTTCTGTGCCAGTTCCTAATTAATTTAGATTCGGCTTCTACTTTGTCCAAATCTATTATATTATGCTTAAAATTATATTGCTAAACCCAATACACGGAATTTGAGTTTCCATATTTCTGTGCCTATTCAAATACAATGAATGTCATTGGCCATTTATACCAGTGTTATTATGATTTGGCAATTTATGTGAATTTTTTCAGATGCCTGCATTATTACAACTCTGTGCTTTAGTGATTTGATTTGTTATTTGCTTGTACTGCAATCAGAGCTAATTTGAGGGCTAAATACCAATGCAGTATATGTATAACCACAGCTCTAACGGATCAATAAAAATTGTAAAGTATGCGAAAATTCTAACTTTTCCTAACAAAAGTGAAGACAAATGAGTCAATAGTAATTTAGCTAGAAGCAGGATGTGTTGTTGAATGTGGCCGTTCTGTGTAATCTAGCCATCCTGGGAAGAAATTGTCGGTTTTTCTTTACATTTTTAGATTTGTCATTTCCATAGCACAGCGCAGTTTAAAGCTTCAAACTATCATTTAGTAGTTTTTGAAGTAAAACTTAATTTTTGGTTTTGATCGGATATTGGAACATTTTACCGTTCAGAATACGTTCTGAGCTGCCGATGCCTTAGCGCTATATCCCGCGACTTTCACTCTTCCAGTCGCACTTTTTCCTTCAAGCCCACTGTTTTTCCGCTATAGACATCGTCCGCATCAGCTACAATTTTATATACATGCCGTTAGCTAAACTGCTGTATTCCAAGCTGAGTTGAATATGTACGTTAGTTAAGAAGTGCATGTTATGAATTATTATCGTTAGAAATAGAGACCGCGTGGCTCAGTGGTAAGGGCGTCAGGCTTGCAATAATCGAATCCTCGGTTCGAATTCATGGGCAGGCGAAATTTTTCCGCACTCCATTGAATCGGTATCGGGCCCGGTCACCATTCGCCGTTGAGATAGAATTAACGGCGCTCTTCCCAGAAGACTGGTCTATGAGAAAGAGTAACCTGACCACACACAACACATGCTACATACAATATACACGATATGATATATTATAGGGTTGGCGGCCGAACATCTCGGGTCGGAGACCCCGCACTCTAGGCCAAACAAGCCATAGGCTAAATAAATAAATAAATCTGCATTCAAGGAAAGATCATTTCTAAAAATTTCATGCGTAGCGCAACAGGACGTCACGGTGCAGGTAGTTTTAGAGTTATTTACATTTACGGCACACCAGCTGAGACACGCGGTAAATGTATTTATAAAGGGCGATGTACTTACGCGAAGTTTTGAAGTAAAATAAGCACTTTAAATACTAAAAAGATAAGTAATTTCTGGTGGCTGAACACATTTCTATAATCAAGGGAAACCGTTCGCCCTGTGGAGTTATCTCATGCCAGACACAACAGGTGGCGTCTAATTTGTTTGGTACAACTTGTCTTGGCCCTTGGGAGCGAGAATCTACAGCCAAAAATCAGTCCCTACTCCTTTGACGTGAGTGGAGCACCTTTAGTTTGATGCGTGATCGTAAATCGTTGTTGTCTGTACCAGTATGTTACGAGAATATAGGTGGCTACCACAGGCCTATAGCTTTATATCTCTTCACTCTTATTCTAGTTCTAGGTACTCTTCTATGCAATTGTGCCCCTTTATTCCCATTAATCTCTTCCAACAGTGCTTCAGCTATCCTATCATCTTATAACCTTTCTAAGTGGTCTTATAATCTTAATCCAAATTACTTATCTAAGGAACTTGTATCATCATTTTCTTAAAAAAATCCTATCTTAACCGTTAGTTAAAGAATTTGAAAACATCCGCGTACAGAACTGGGCAACACTTACACACAGACTTTTATTTCTGTAAAAGAAGAAACTATTTTAAAATAAAAGGTTGAAGAAAAGCTGTGTAGACTGTCATTTTTACTTCCTTTTACTATAAAGGAAGTATTGGATTCACCCCAAAAATTCGAAATTGAGTTGTCAACAGATCTTCACGTTTTAGAGTCCCCTGAACCCAAAAAACATAGTTTTTTTCATTGGTCTGTCTGTGTGTCTGTCTGTCTGTCTGTGTGTCTGTCTGTGAACAGAATATCTCAAAAACGAAAAGAGGTATGGCGTTGAAACTTCATATATAAGTTTTGTGTACTATGTAGATGAGACAGCAAGCTTTTGAAGAAAATCGCATAACCGGAAGTAGGTGTTTACTCTTTCAGTTTTTTTCGATTTTTTCAAAAACGGCTCTAACGATTTTTTTTAAACTTTACATTTTTATTACATTTTTAATGTGTATTGATGTGAGATAGGTGATTTTCCAGTGGAATACTTATAAAGTGGGTTTCTTTTGTTTTTTTTTCTATTTTTTTATTAACTCCTATTTTAAATAAAACACCCGGTATATTATTACATTTTTGAATTCACCTTGAAATTCTAGAGAAAATTTGTCTCTTCAACTAACGCTCTATTTTGTACCGTTTTTGTAGAATTTATAATTTTTGAAAATTTTTGACAAATGGTTAAAAATTAAAAATTAAATTTTTGACTAATTATAAGATTACTGTAAAAGGAAGTTGTGTGAGTGTATCACACCAGATTTTTTAAAATATTTTTAGACGTAAATACGTAAGAGGTTTGATTTTACTCGATTTAAGTTGTATTTTCTTACAAGAATTTGATTTATACAGGTAACTTGGGGATACAAACTGCCACTACTAAAACTACGAGTCCGCACGATGAGTTGTTTTATCTGACAGTTGATCGAACCAATGTACCGATTGCAAAGCAAACATTTGTATAACTTATAGTGAGGACGAGCACAAAACTCTAAACCGCAGAAGGCAGCTAACTTGCTAACTATAATACTACCTATTCTATTCAGTGACAGTTCACAATATGCAATTCTCAATTAAACATAACATGTGTAACTTAACTTTGAAATGCAATAATTTTACCGGCGTTGGCAGTCATGATTACAAAATCCAGTACTCATCGCTCGAGTACCAAATTGACGAGATCGAAGAACGGAAGTCCCGGGTATGTGACAGGTAAGGTGGCTCCAGGTCTAGTGGGTTGCTCTACGAAGTGGCTGCAAAAAGTATGAATCCCAAACTGCAAAATTTTAAATATCCGACCAAGTCAAAACGTCAAACCTTTAGGCTAATGTCCTGGAATTGTCAAGGTTCTCAAAAGTCGATAAAGGCTAGAAACAGCCAATAATATTCCCAGATTCCTATATAACGCAGACTATCACACTCCAAAACACACCGTTTCTACCTAAGCTACTGGGCGACTCCTAAATTTTAAGTGTGCAAATGCCTACCATTCTAGCATGTACACATACACAGACAATTTTAAAAGTACATAACAAACGGTACTTATAATCTTTTGCAGCTCGCCCATTTTTTTTGACTCACTACTGCCTCTGATCAGTCAGGTCTTGCTTCCTCTGTAGCCAAACAGCCTTTTTTTCTAAGAATCTTTTGCACACTGCTCAGCCATGAATTAGGACTTAAACCACAGCTAAATCATATTGCAGATCAAAACTAGTTTTCTAGATGTCACATGCTTCATCGAACATGGCAATCTGCGATTCACTGTGTTAAATTCTATTGTCACATCTCTTACGTTACTATCAACTTTTAGGTCAGTTTAAAAATTGCCCGTGCCGAGAAGGGTTGGTGGTTCGTCAAGCCCTCATGCAAAAATTTCAGTAACCATCCCGCAACTAAGCTAAAAACAGGATGTGCTCATTTCATTACAAGTGTTCCTTATAATGTAGCAGCAGTTTTCAAAACTTATCGGCCCATAAAGGCATTATTTTTCGACGCTGTCAGATTTTAACATTCCCAAGGCACAGCCTACAACTGCAGTAGAATTTCATTTTGACCCTTGGTCGGATATTTGAAGAACTGCTATCGTCCCATCATCAAACGTTACGCAAAGCGGCACATCACTGAAAGACCTCTCTTTCCGCCATCCGAATACCAAAGCTCCAAAGCTTCCGTTCTCAGCCCTTCTTCGCGCAACCTGACTATCCTGATTTTGCATTCCACACCGCCAACTAAATTACTGCATTGCTAAGTTGAATATGTTCCATTAGTTAAGCAATACATTTTATGTATTCTTCTTTTTCTTTCTTCTTTACCCATCCGTCTGAGTCCACTGCAGGACATAGGCCTCCCTTGAACGCTTCCAGTTCTCACGGTCTTGTGCTTCCCTAATCCAGCAATTTGATATTCTTTTGATATCGTCTCCATAACGTGTAGGGGGTCTTCCTCTACTTCTTTTATCGGTACGTGGTCTCCACTCTATCAATCGTTTAGTCCATCTATCATGCGTTACCCTTGCAACATGTCCAGCGTATTGCCATTTCAGGTGTGTAATTTTCTCGATTATGTCAGTTACTTTTGTTCTTCTACGAATCTCTGTGTTTTTAATGCGATCTGACAGTTTGACTCTCAACACTATTCGTTCCATTTTACGTTGGGCGATTTTTAGCTTCTTTACGCTGGTTTTTGTGAGTGTCAATGTCTCTGAGCCATACGCCATGACGGGCACGACACACTCGTCGAACACGTTGCGTTTGAGACTTGCGGGGATGTCACTTTTGAAGATGTATGATAGTTTTCCATACGCTGCCCATCCGAGCCTGATTCGCCTTTGTAGTTCGTGTGTTTGATTATCCCTATGTATTCTTAACTCATGACCCAAGTATTTATACTCCCTGACTTCCTCTATGTTATCTTGGTGTAGCGTGATTTTCCCCGCCAGTACTAGGTTTGTCATGATTTTTGTTTTTTCTTTGTTTATGTGGAGACCTATTTTTTCTGTTTCCTTTGCAAGTTCTTCGAGCATGGCTTGTGCCTCCTTTATATTTTCTGTAATGAGTACAACGTCGTCGGCAAAGCGTGTCCCCTTGTCGCATACCTCGCTTAGGTGGAAACTTGTTACGAGTCTTGGTGTAACTTAACATATGCTATTGAGTTTCTATAGATATTGTATATTAGTCGGGAGTAGCGGTAGTCGATACGGCATTGATTGAGGGATTTTATTATATGGTGAGTTTCTACTGTGTCAAACGAAAGTCTACGAATACCAATACCAGAGGTCTATTGTATTCGATTGTTTTTTCAATTAAAATTTTTAATGTTAGGAGGTGATCGTTTGTTCCGAATCCTGGTCTAAAGCCTGCCTGTTCTATCGGTTGATAAAATTCGAGTTTTTTCTCTAGTCGGTTGGTAATTATTCGAGTGAAAAGCTTATATAGGTGTGACAACAAGCTTATAGGTCTATAATTTCCTATGTCGGTAGGGTCTCCTTTCTTATATATTATCACCATAAGAATGTTATCCCAGTCTTTGGGAGTAACCGAGTGTGAAAGGCAAAGGTTGAAGAGATTCCCAATTTTTTCGATGAGTCTTCTGCCGCCTGTTTTGACAGCTTCAATTACTATGGCATCTTCTCCTAATGCTCTATTATGTTTCATTTGTCCTAGTGCGTTATATATTTCATTTAGCATTATGTCGGAGATCGCCTCTGATCCTTGGTTTATAACTCCAGTCCTTTCTTGTGTTTCGATGGGTTCTTCTTGTCTTTGTATTGTACTCCTGTATAAGTCTCTGTAGAACTCTTCCACTATTTGTAGTTGTTCGACTCTATTCGACGTAATTTCTCCGTTCTTTTTCTTGAGTTTTATTATCTCATTTCGGCCGGTGTGAATTCTCTTTCTAAGGACCTTCATATCTTTGTTCTCCTCTATAGTCCGTTGAATGTGGTCGTTATTGTACTTTCTGGTGTCTTTTCTGAGGCTTTTCGATATCTCTTTATTGATGGTTCTTATCTCTTGAAGAGCGGTGTTATGGTTTCGCATATTTTTTCGTTGTTCTATGAGATTGAGTGTGTGTGTACTTATTTTTGTTTCTTTTGTTTGTTTCAGGCAGTGTTTTTTCATGGCTTGAGTAATAGTTTTTGTTATTATTTGGTTTAACTCATCAATGTCTCTTGTTGTGCTATCTTGTAATGCCTTGGTGATTGTCTCTTCAAATGTCTCTATGTTGTCAGGAGTTTCCCATTTAAATTTTGGTTTTTTCCTTATTATTCTGTGCCTTTCTTTTTTCAGGTCAATAGGTATTACGGCCTTGACCATGCGATGGTCACTTCCTACTCCAATTTGGTTTAGTACTGTGATGTCTTGGAAAATCGATTTTTTTTTCAGTTATTATGAAATCGATTTCGTTTTTTGTTTGTCCATTCGGACTGACCCACGTCCATCTTCTGGTCGGTTTTTTGTAAAAGAAACTATTCATGAGATATAACTTATTCTCGAGTAAGAAATTTATCAGGGTTTCACCTCGTGGGTTTCTAGATCCAGTGCCGAACTTTCCTAGAGCGACCTCACTCTCGTCCGATTTGGTACCAATTTTTGCATTGAAGTCCCCACATATGATGTTAAAGTGGGTCTTTGTCTATTCCAATGCTGTTTTGATGTCATAAAAATTTTCTATTTCGTCGTCGGAGGGATCAGTTGTTGGTGCATATGTAGTTATGATTTTAAGGTTATACATGGCGTTTGTCCTTAATATTATTGATCCAACGCTTTCTGATATTGATCTTACTGAGATAATATTGTCTTTATGTTGTTTATTTATAAGGAATCCAATTCCTCCTAAACATTGATCTTTGTTCCCGTTACAGTACGGCATATGTCCTGAATTTAGAGTTCTCAGACCGTCTCCTTTTTGCTGTACTTCACACAGTGCTATGACGTCCCATTTGGTCTTTTTTAGTTCTTCTTCTAGTTCAATGATTCTTGATTCTGTTGACAATGTTTGGACGTTATATGTAGCTATTTTGAGTTTGAGTGGTTTCAGCTTTTTGTGAGTTCTTGGTCCATTGTTTGTATCATCAGTGGTTAGGGGTTTCTTATTCCGTTTCCATTGCTGTGGTCGGTTTTTGTGACAGCCTGGTCCATGCCGGTGTTTCTTAGCACACTCTGCTCGCTGCTCGACTTGGTTGCTTTCGTCGCCAAGCTTCAACAAGCCGCCGGGGACTGAGGGCCGTGGCACATTCGTTCTGTTCATGTTGGGGGTAGTTGGCCGTACTTCGCCACGTTGGCCAAACGGGTTGGCAAAGGAAAATAGGATTTGGGTTGGGTGTGCTAGGGTGGGTAGGAATTTTTTGTTAGGACAAGATTATTCCCCAAATTTCAGGAGGTAGAGAATAATCAAGACTCGCGTAGGCATGGGCGTTTCCCTGAAGTAGGCTTATCCTTCACCGGGGTCGTGATGGAGTGCCCACCCGCTACCTTTTTTGTATTACCGCCGATCTAAATATGTTGTTATTTAAGCAGTGATTGTTGTGTGATATTTAAGGATTGGCTGCATTGGACAAATCCAAGCTTTGAGCACACCCGTTACCTGGGGCGGTTAACGCTTACTGCAAACTGTTGCTAACTTGCCACTAGGCTATCAATACTTATTTGCAGAAAAACACATGTTCAAGTTTTTTATTACGCAATGTATTTTATGTGTGTTATCTTAATGTAGTCGTTCTCGGATTCAAGGCTGTGTAACTTATATGTACCGAATGCAGTTACGTGAAGTTTTGAAGTAATATAAGCATTTCCGAATTAGAAACAAAGTAAGTCATATACGGAAGCTGAGCACATTTCCTGTAGTAAAGAGGAATTCTTCCTAATGAGAGCTACACTCCATCCCAGCAAACATATAATAATAATAATAATAATAATATGCCTTTATTCAAACAGGAAAAACAATTCGAAAAGGAATAAAACCATTGAATATATTCACAGGCGCAGTTCAGCCAGACAACATAAGGTTGTTTGCTGCTCTTCCACTTAACCTATCAGGTGGCGCCTAACAAATTACTCAGCTTTGTCCTCCAAGGTTCAATTTATTTTGACTACAGTGAGTAAGCCCTTCTTCCAGTCTAAACCTCCTGCCCACTTAACTGACTGCACCGCCATTTTCTAATTTTCTGCGGGAGCGATAATCTGTTTCTTTCCGTAACATTCCATTACTAACATGTGAATCTCCGCCCGAAAAACATTAAAAGCAGTCTTTTTTCATTTTTCGACATTTTTACTACTTATTTTTTGTAGTGCTGCAATTTCTACTTTGTACCTCACGAGTTCTTTAACATCTTTCTTGGCTGCAGCATTATTGGTTACCTCCAAGTTCCTTGCAGCTTGCTTTTTCTTAAGTAACAGTTGTAGTTAATTACTAGTTATACCTTGCTTATCACTTTATTGCTTACCGTTATCATCTTACAAATATAAGACCTCGCTGAAGCTGAAAGAAAAACAAGTTCGTAATTGAGAAAGAAAAGTACATGACTCTAAGTTAATGCTAATACAAAAAATGTAATAACCTTCAATATGTTTTATTTATTTAAATATAAAAAATACTTAACAATAAATATCACGCGCAATGCAAAATAACAATAGCATTAGTGCTTATTTGTGGACAAAGTCTAAATACGAAGTACCTTAGACAAGAACTGCTGCAGATTAATTTGCAAAATCAAATCAATCTCTCTTACGCTATACATTAACATAGCAAGAGGCTGACTTTATATCAATACATGATTGTTGAAATTCGCAAGAAATTATCGTCAAAAGCTGCTCCAAATTAAAGTTTCTTGTCATTTGATGCGAATTTCCTGATGGACGTTGCATAAATAATCTTTAGAGCACAGCTGTTTTAAATAGTAACAGTACCACTCAGCTTGAATTCAACACGTGCAAGACTAAAACGTTTTACAAGCTTGACTAGAGCTGATACAGGATGCGACAAAATATCGTGGCAGTCTTCGTTCAAACACGGCAACTGTGGCAGTGCTTCTATGCTTACATGAGGGTAAAAAGCGAGAGTCTCGTGCCAAACCAAGCTGGTGTCGTATTCACGAAAATCATAGTCCAAACTATCAATCAAACTGTTTGGTATAACTAAATACAGCTTACACCTGGAAAGGTTTGAAGTCTTACTCTTGCACAGGAGCAAAAGCGTCTCAATTTTCCTCAACACATTCGCCATGTCCTTCGACCCCTCCTCATGCACAGACAATCGCTTCAGCTGAACATACTTGCTGTAAGGGTCGTACCTTTGAAACAGCAGCGATTCGGGAATGGTGTAGACATGGCTGGTGACCACCTCATAGCGCAACCTGTAGTCGGAATGCCGCATCTCCTTGTTTAAGTGAGCGACAAAAGATAAAATTCCTCCTTGATGAATGAAGCCATAAAATATAGTCAACAGAAGGTTTATCAGCAGCCAGACCTTGAAATTCACGTACGACTTCGCAACGGCTTTGTGGCTTCTCTGCACATTGTTTGGTGTGAACGATGTTGCTATGGTATGCACGCTTTCTGGAAGCACGTTTGCTCCGTATAAGTACACCAGTGGCACCAGAAGGGGAATCATAAACCGTGGCTCTTGGTGGGGAAACACCGACAGCATGGCAAGCGGAATTAAGAAGGAGGCTGTCATCAACCCTTTGATGCTGCGGCTTGTTGGCAGGTAGTGATACTTCGCCTGAACCAAACTGCAATGAGAGGTTGATTTATATGAAATAATTTATTGTACAAATTCTAAATAAAAGTAACGTCAAATAAATATTGTCAACATTTTGAAACGGGCTATAAATAAATAAATAAATTAATTAACAAATTATTTTCCCATTCAGGCGATTTTGTAATATAATTAAACTGTGTTAAACCTCGAATAATGTTCTCCCAAGCGTTTTCAGAACTGTATTTTAGCACACAGTATAGAAGGCAGGGAGTAAATGCACTTACCTCGAACATAAATCCATTACGTTGAAATAACCATAAGCTGCCAAGATACCGAACAGAAGTGGAACATTCACCAAGGCATGTAGGTATTTCGGATGCAGTCCATGCTCAGCCAAATTCTTCGGGTCAATATTATACTTAATAAAGTTCAATGGTGTTACAACGAAATTGTCCAGCGACACTTTAAAAACCCCAACCTCTGCCCACGTCAAATACCCAAAATAAAACGAGTCCACTATTATAAACAACAAAATAGTTGGAACGGTTAGCATGAGAAACACAAATGTCCTTAAATGGAAGTGCAGCGAGGTAACGGACTTGAAGCCCAGCCCACGATACAGCCACAAAAACACCGGCGCAACTGCGTAGGCAACAAATGTCGGACGGTTGAAAAACCCAGCCACTGCAATGGTGGCAATCTTAAAGCAGTTCCGCAGCGAATCGTCCTCAAGAAACAACCGCAGCTTGTGAAACTTGGCTCGTTCCACGGCCGTTCCTGCGGCATTATAACGCTTATTAATATATTCGCGTTGGCGTACGGTTATGGTTGAAAAAATTATGCTGTCGGCAACATAATACAGCAAAAGTGCAAATAGGATTAGCTCGGTTGTGTTTGAAAATGTCCGAGTGCCATACACTAGTGTGACATACGAACTAGCTAAGATAAGGCAGCGTGACTTGCATTTTTCACTGTTTGTTGAGCATATTTTGTACAGGCTCCAGTCTATGAGGAAGGACAGGCAGCACATCAGCAGCCGAGGAAAAAGCACCAGAAAGTAGGGCGTTGTTATAGCCACGCCAAAATATTGTACTAGAATCGTGTTCAACATTTTCAGTAGTTGGAAGCTGAGCCCAACGGTGAAGTACGGCAGAGTAACGCTGCGAATAGGAAACGTTGCGTTGAATTCCCATGGTTTATTAGCTTGGACTCCAAATACTTTTTCTAAAATGGGAGGCACTTTATAGCCGTTTCTGGCAAGCACATGCTTCTAAGTTTTACCTGCTGTTACTTCTATTGATTGAAAATACTCGTCGGGGTGAACATAACCTGTCTGTGGCAGACATGTCAGGATTATTCTTACGGCAGCGAGTGTTAAGTACGGCCAGTTCGGTTTTATGATCGGTCCGGCCATTCTTATTCTTATTTTTGTAGGTGTTGTCGTTTCATGGTGTATTTGTAATTATAAAATTACGATACTATTTCTAACAACACTCGACCTTTAATTTATTCAACTTCTTGTGACAAGTTTAAATTCTAGTTATAATGTTTATGTCCCTTATTGTAAAACTAAAATCCCTAAATTAATATGTATTATGTTATGATGTACAGGGTGAACCATTTTCATTGATTGTAAAATACCAACGAGGAATATAATGTTATACAGTGTGTTTCACTTTACATGGAAGCACCCCTGTATTTTATTTGTTTTTGTATGAATCGATTTGGATTTTTTACCAGTTGTACAACTCACCAAGAGGCATCTATTCATGTCCTTAAACGCAACTGACGTTATTAGCCTGGCCTACTACGATTAAGAACATGAGTCGTATTGTCAATATTTTGCATCGCGTTAGAGTTTACAGCAAAAAGTTATTAAGAAAAGTTGTTTCGAATCAAAGAATACTCCAGATACCGATTTTTGTTTAATATTCGAATTTTTAATTTTATCCCAAATTTCAACTTTTAATTTGGTATCAAATGGTGCATGGAGAAACAGCATTTGTATTATTGTTGCAAACGTCATTAGCTATTAATAATGGCTGAATTACATTTAACTGTAGCCAAGGCGTAGCCAGGATTTTATTTTGGGGGGGTGCCGAACCAGGGGGAAAGGTTTATAAGGATGTAACAGATAGTAACTAAATTCAAATTCATTAGGATAAAAAAACGAACAAGAGACAGAATAAAAAAAAAAGAGTTTATCCGCAAACGTCACAAAAGTGACAACTTATGTGTCTTTATTGACAAGGTAAAAGTGTCACTTTAACTGCCTAAGCCGATAAAATAGCAACTTTTGGGTACTTTATCTGCTAAGCACACAAAATCGTAGCTCTCTTTCTTTCTTTCTATGTTTGTTCGTTATCACCTCCGAAGATACGGACCGATTAAATTGTATGATGGCTTAAAATTTTCCTAATTTTTAGACTTAGATCGTAGGCCGGTTTTTATTTTCAAAAACAGTACGAAAAAGTTTTAATTTAAATAAACCTTTAAGCAGCGGATCGGAGATCTGTCGCCGTGGGTTATGGTGTGACAGCTGCTGTGGCCGTGTGCTATTAGCTCGGGTGATTCAGTATGTTCATATATCATTACAGTAGCCCGTTATTTGAACAACAGAGGTTGGCGCAGGGGTACAGTGCTCGCCTGTCACGCGGGTGGCCTGGGTTCGATTCCCGGCCGATGCATCCTTTTTTTTAAATTTACATTAATGAAATTTACCTGAATACGTTTGCGGATAAAATAGTATATGTTATTCGGAGTAAAAGTGACTTTATGTGGATTAGCTGAATTATTTGCCTCACTAACGTTCGGCTAAATAATCTTCAGCTTCGCCACATAAAGTATCACTTTTCCACCAAATAACATAATCTACTATTTATTATTGCTTGCAACAGAAAACTTATTATAATATAATTAATTGTATAGTTCAAGTTAAGATTGCTTTTATGGCATCAAAAACTACAAGAGAACCGGCTTCCTGGGCACGCTCGCCATTACATCGAGTACTTGTTCTGGTGAAACACTGACATTTGATGAGAATTTCGGGGGGTGCTGGAGCACCTTCAGCACAACCCCTGGCTACGCCCTTGACTGTAGCTGAGAAAGTAGAAATAATTTGAATTACTGGTGAAAATGCAAGATCCAATCGAAAAGTAGCTAGAATATTTAATGGAAGGCATCCAGGGCGTGCACCTATTTAACCTGGAACTGTTTAAAAAATTAATCAACTTTTTAATTTGTGTCAGGATAAATAGGTGCACGCCCTGGATGCCTTCCATTAAATATTCTAGCTACTTCTCTATTGGATCTTGCATTTTCACCAGTAATTCTAATTATTTCTACTTTCTCAGCTACAGTTAAACGTAATTCAGCCATTATTAAAAGCTAATGACGTTTGCAACAATAATAAAAATGTTGTTTCTCCATGGCACCATTTGATAACAAAATTAAAAGTTGAAATTTGGGACTGACAAATTTATGGATAAAAATTAAAAATTCGAATTATTAAACCAAAATCGGTATCTGGGGTACTCTTTTGATTCTAAACAACTTTTCTTAATAACTTTTTGCTGTAACTCTAACGCGCTGCAAAATATTGACAATACGACCCATGTTCTTTATCGTAGTAGGCCAGGCTAATAACGTCAGTTGCGCTCAAGGACATGAATAGATGCCTCCTGGTGAGTTGTACAACTGGTAAAAAATTTAAATCGATTCATACAAAAACAAAGAAAATACAGGGGTGCTTCCATGTAAAGTGAAACACACTGTATATTGATAAAATATATATTGTTATGATACATGAGGAAAGATTAATTGATTACATTAATGAAACATTTTAAAAAATGAATAAATTTGGAGAATTAGTTTAATTAAATCTTGAAAAGATGTTAAGATTGATAAATCAATTGAAACATAAGAGAGGTACCTACGAAGTTCGTAAGGCATTAATTGAATATGTAAGGGTGTTGATTGCAGTCAAGGTATAAAAGAACAAGCCAAGGTTACGATTGATGATTGTATTTGCTTAATAATATCCTGTAATATTGTTATATTTAATTTTAGATAGAGTGTTATAATAATTATAGCTAGTGGAAATCAAAATTTGTTTAAAACAGTAGTTACATAAAGAAACTCAACGAAAAATGTATCTGTAATTTTGCGAGGTGTGATTTATAATTTAAAAAACTAGAAATTACTGCCTAATTTGTACCTATAATTATTTGGTAAAAATACAAATGGTAAGGCTATACTAAAATCTACGAGGTGGTTTTAATGAAATGAAATATTAATATTGAAAATACTGGGTAATCAACTGGGGAGATTATTTAAACTGTGAATTATAAGGAAGATATTGAAGTACTATTGAATTGAATTTATTGGTGAATGTAACATTTAAATACATCATTATTATAATTGACATTGGAACAAGAGATCTGTCATTTAGTTGGAGTGCAGAGTGTCATCTATGAAATAAACAAGATTAGATTTGGATAACTAAACTATTAAAACGTACCAGGAGTTGATTGGAACAGTTGAGGGGCTTGAGTTTGACCAGTATTGGAACTTTTAGGAATGATACGGTAGCCGGACAGCAGGGAAGCAGTATTTGGATAAAATCAGTCAATAGGAGGGACCAGTTTTGGAGGACAGAGATCATCTTAGCTGTTGATTTTGGCTGGTTGTGTCGAGGTAAACTTATTCAACTAGTACGAGCTTTGGGAGAATACTACCAGAATTGGACTGCGGTGTACCGAAGATTACCTAAGGAATAAATCAGATAAGAGCGGTTGCTGTTATAACTTGAAAACTTACCAGGAGTGGTTGGATTAGAAGTTCACATTGGATAGAGGGATTGCAACCGGAGTCAGCAGGATCGTGAATTGGTTGACAGGATTGAGCAGTAGGTGTCAAGCAGGGTGGCATTGGGATCAGTCGAGGCAGGAGGCACTGGTGTTTGGATTTGGAGCAGGATAGGCTTAATAAGTAACAAGGTTTGTTTTAGCAATTAATATTGAAACATTTTAAATGAAGATCAATTAGTGAAACAAAATAATACGAAGTGATAATTAAATTGATTTGAATTGATTAAGATGTGTGTAATTGTGAAAATGCAATTGTCAATAATTGGTTTGGTAAAGTTGAAAGTTGGATTTGACGTTTAATGTCATTGCAAGTAAAACAAATTTTGAAAATATAATTTTATTACGTCAATTAAGAGAACTAGATTTTGATGAACTCACTCTGAAAATAAGAGCTCTCGATTATAAAAAGTAATTATAGTTAGCTGAAGCAGTATTTGCAAATAAAAAGGACAAGCTTTAAGAAAAATTAATTACATGCTAAATATTATATAGCAGATAGAGATACAAGCATCACACGTATCATATCGATATATTGTAGTAGCTTATACGTTAAAACGCCTGTTTAATTACGTAGTATTAGCTCTACTATATTTCTTTAAATTGATTTATTTAATTTAAAATTCAAATTCTATTCTTTTAAATAACGGTATTGCATTGAGACTCTTCAAGGGTGGTTCGTTAATCTAGTCGTCTGTTATTTGAAATTTTAATTTTATAATGACTTTTGATTATGTGCTGACACTAACTGTCACCGTGCACTTTAAACTATGCTCCAACAATAATCAAACCAAAAATGACAAATATTCTTTCTACTCACATGTAATTGACTCAATTTCCTAAAGTAAGTACTTTATTATATTTATTTCACTCTTTTAATTGTCTTTTATTTAATATGCTTCTATAGGACTAATTAAGACCAACCTGAACTCCTCGTACTTTCACTGCTAGTCACCTCAAAACACCACTGTTCCTGAGGTTCACAGCTCAGATCCTCGATAGATCAGCCACGATGCTCTGCCAACCGTCAAACAAACTCCAAACTGTCAAAACCCTGCAGCTTGCAGAAATGGTCCTGTTCCTTGAACCTCCGCTACTGTCAACCCAACAACTTCCTGGCAAGTTTAATCTTACTGATGGTCGCATACTAATCTTCTATTTTCCCCAGCTCCTACTCTGTAGTCAGCAACCAAATAGAACCGTCCAAATCAAGCAGTTCCACCAGCAACTCCTGTCAAATGTTCGACAGGTACTCCGTACAATCACCAAATCCAGTAAATAATGTAACATATTATTCATTGTAGTCATTAAATAATCCAATTCCATTTAATAGTAGATTATATTATAAGTGAGAGAAATGCATCATTATTTGCGAGTGAGAATTTTGAATCGCGAGTGCCCCAGCACGAGCGATACAATTTCTCACGAGCTTATAATGGCATTTCGCTCACGTGTGATATACGATGTTTTATCTTAACAGTAGCAATTCTTGTGCCTAAATAGTTTGCGCAGTCAGAATATGTCGCGAAATAAATTTATAATTAGTCGCCTATGATTTGTGATATACGTTTGACAGTACTGAAGTGTATTGGCAGTACTGAAGTGTATTGTCAGTCTATGTCAAATTCGAGGTTCGTAAGTTAGGTTTTGTTTGTTATTTGACACAGACTCACGCAAAACTTAACCTGAAAATCACGAATTTGACATAGCTTGACAGCGCTACCAACAATGCAGTAGTATAAATAATGAAAACCCACTTGTGAATAAAACTTCATTTTAGTCACTGAAAACAGTTGTATAATGTATATGGTAATAGGCGCTACTGTAAGATAAATATTATTATTTTCTTCTTACTCGTATCTAGTTAAACCATATTCCATAATCTCTTGAATAACTGTATACTTGCACTATTGCATATTTATATTTCCATTTTTTTACCTCACAGATTTGTTAAAGCCTTGTATATTGTATTATACCAAATAATCAATACAAATTAAGGTAAAATTTCTATTTTTTTATTAAATTCGAAAGAATATTTTCAAAATACGTCTACATTCAAGTTTGTTATTTTTACAACAATCCCAAAAAAAATCCCCCTTTATGCTAGTTACAATTATTCATACACTCTTTAAAATTAAATAATATGATTTCTACCTACTATATTCTAATTTCTAATAGAAAGCATATTTGTCACATGTAAAATTAACTTATATTTCCTTATTAAATTTCAACACCATGATAAAATACTCAATTGCTATTACCTTTCAAAATAAATTGTAAATTGTATCAAATTAAACTTCCATTACTTATTTTCAAATAAACTAACAATATTTTTTTAACTTTTCTAAGTTGATTGTATATTAATCTCCCAAATTTATATGTACTTTAATTTTTATTCAAAAACTGATCTTTACGTATCATAACAATATATTGAACAAATATAGAGTATGATATCAATAACTATATTAAATTTTCTAGCGTGCATATTATATATAATTATAAAATTACGTTAACTTTAAGCACAAAACATTGATGAGTATATCTAATAAAAAATAGGAAAATAAAAACATTCTACCTTTATACATATATGTATATAGCCAATAATACATACTTTTATTTTTATATTTACGTTACTACACACTAAACAAAATTTCTGTTCAAAATATTGACGAGTAGTAAATCAGTCAACTTTGCCCCTATTTAACCGGCATCTTCTATGATACGCTAAATATCCACGCATATACTCGTAAACGGACGCCCTGTATTCTCATCTTTTCTTCTGTTACTCAATATTAAATATCGTTTAAATTGTATTTTTCTTTCGATATGTTTTTACTGTTTCTGTTTATTACCATAACAAAACCTATAAAAAGAAATTAATATTTTAGAAAAATAATACAGCGAATATAATGTAGTATAGTATTCCAACCAAAAATTGGAAAGCTATTTAATATCCAGTACACCATGAAAAGTGTAAGTCATGTCTAAGTTGGTTTCATACAAGCAGTAAATAATATTCTAATGTCAATCAGCTTTCAAGTAATGACAGTTCATCTGCAAACTGTATATGTAACTGTTTTGTTAAGGCATTGTAACATTGTGCATGATTTAAGTGGGTACTAGTTGAGTTTTTAAAACCGTATAGCAGCATAGAAAATGTTGAAAAACGTATGTCTTCCAAACTTCCCAATGCATCTGTCAAATTTGAAGGTTACTGTCGAAGTGTCACTGAATGACAATCAAACAGTAATTTTATGAATTAAATTACGAAGTGACTTACGGTTTTCAATGCTGGCCTGATTTTAAATAGCTTTCCAATTTCTGGTTGGAATACTATACATTAATACAAAAATATAGTTTGATCCACCTGATACCGTATGATCGAAAACTTTTAACCTCTAGAGGGCTGTGGATTTTTTAAAAATTAAATTTATGTTGGCAATGATAAGTAAAGCTACTTAATAATATAAGCTATACAATTTTGACAGATCAACTTAACTTTTACAGGATGTTTCATGCCGAACACATTTTTATGTATTCAACAAGAATGTTTGTATTTGTTGAAATGACAATCCTGACATAACCTTAAACTGACAGATATAAAATGCCAATGTGAAATTTTCTACCACAACTGTCAACAACATTTTTCGACAAAATAATTCCACGGCCTTCTAGAGATCAAAAGTTTTCGATCATTTTGTATAACTACATCTAAATGTGAGCAAACGAAAATGAAATCAAGCTTGGTTTTGAAATATTTGTTTTGTGAATACTATGTTGGTGGCACTGTAAGTCTATGTCAAATTCGAGGTTAGCAGGTTAGGTTTTGCGTCAGTCTGTGTCAAAACTGACGGACAACTTAACCTGCTAACCTCGAATTTGATATAGACTTACAGTGCATCCAACATATTATTCATAAAACAAATATTTCAAAACCACGCTTGATTTCATTTTCGTTTGCTCACATGTTACTAGGAAATAACCGCTCTTAGAAAAAAATCTTAAAACCATAACAATGATTTCTAGTGGCGTCCAGAGTTTCTATAAATCGGAATGTGTGCGAAAATGTATTCGTAATGTTCAAAGACGGTGTAAAATATTTTCCAAGAGAATGTACTAAAATCTTATAAGTATTCAACATTTATCACGTTAACATTAAGGATAAAAGACAACAAAACATTGTACTTCACTTTCAGATTGTGCGCATACAGTGAGTTTCACTGGTATGTAGTTTGTATTTATTATATTTAGCCTCTTTTACGTTTCGATATCGAGCAGCATTCATACCTCGCGGTCAGAACCGACTTGCATTATATTCTCCAGCATCCAAATATACAAGACATTCGAGACACCTTAATCTAACTTAAAGCTCACCTAACTAATCAGTTTAAATCCATCGCTGCTCCGAAAAATCTCGTCTACGGTCGAATTTGAGCCCACGTCGACCTGGTTACTAAGATGGGCTCTTAACGACTCCACCAGCCAGGTGGTCTTCACTGATATAATCCATTCACAATGTTTCATCCTCCCAGTAGGCTGTTTTAATAGGCATAGAAAACCCAATTGTATTGGTTATTTATGTTAATAAGTTGCATACATGAATTATTGTGATAGAAGTGAAACTGGAATATAAAAGAACTATGACATTTTTTACAACTGCTTTCGTGACGTTGCAATTTTAATATCAAAATTACGAAAATTTTACTGAAGGAGATAAAAATTTTACTGAAAATCGTACGACACTCATTAATGACCAATAGAAAAATTAGTTCACGAGTCGTATCCAAGACAACACAAAAATTTCTTGGAAATTTTTTGTAGGTAGATCAGCCTAACTTTGAGGGCTTGTATCGTTACGATTTTCTTACCGAATCTGCATTCGAGCTTCAATTCATATCCGGAAATTATTTTTCGTGCATTCAACAACGTCCTAATTTGCCCTCGCGTCCCGCTCGGGCAAATTAATACGACGTTGTTGGACCGCACTCAAAAAAATTTCCGGAAAGAATTAATGCTCTTATGAGATTATATGTGACAATGCAAGCCTTCAAAAACCATAACTATAAATTGAAAACAACATAACCCAATTTTGTCATATCTAGTTATTTCGCAGGAGTACCAACCAAAATATCCCTAACATAGCCGGCTAGTAGGAGGAAACATTGTGAATGTATTATATCTTATTTGTTTTTGTGATTTTAATTATACATTTTTGCCCAAAATGCTTCTGTTGACAAGTTTAAATTAACTTCAACATAGAATACCAGCCTAGTATAAACAACAAATCCTTCAAAATTTGAAAAGTTGCATTCATGATAAAAATGCAGCAAAAGCTGTAACAAACTATACATAACCATACGGAATTTCACTAAAAAATTCACATTGTTATACGGATGGGGCCATAATTATACAGGGAGTTTATTATAACGCGCAATATGTGAAAATGCGTTTATTTAAAATGCAATATGGAAACGTTAGTGAGTACCTATGTAAAAACACAATATAGATATTGTACGGGGGAAAGAATTCTGTTGATCAAATAGTATAAGGACTTCGGGTTACAGCAAGTATGTGGGTTATTACATGCCCTGTTGTTCTTTCTGATGCTTCTTTTTCAATAAATTTACGGTTCATATGTGCATTTTAAAAAAATAAACCCATTTACACATGCCGTAGCGTACCCTTAGAAACCAATAGTAACAATCAAGTCCTTATGGAAAGTGAAATACCACATTGCGCGTTATAATAAATTTGCTGTATATAACAGCAATAAGGTAACATGAACAACAAAATTAAACTTTGAGAATATTACATTCAACGGCTTGCTAGATATGCTAAAAATTTAGTTGGCGGTGAATGCTTTGTTTTGTTTTTCAACTTTAAACAGTACATTTATGAAGAATACTACCCATTTAACCATTGTATAAGAATTTATATACTTCCACATAACTACGTCTTCTATCACCATACCCTATCATCATGAGAATCTCTGTTCTCTTCTTTTCCGTAAGATTTTCCAAGGTACTTTCTCACTAACTACGCAAATTCAAACAACACTTATAATTTTTGTCGTTCAGTATTTGTTAAACAACAGTGTCATTGTTTTTTTTCAGCGCTTACTATCGGTTTCAGTTATCTAATAAATTTTTATCTACAACCTTTAATTTGGTAAAGTGAAGTTATTTTTCAAAACTGTCATATCAAATGCTACATCGTTGGATTCTACACAAAAACAGCTTTCTAATGATGGTACTTTCGACCCCCATTTCAATTTATAAAAATAATCAAGTTGGCCGTGCTGCAGTCGTAACGTACTTTGTGTGATGAGACCGGATGCGTTTGAATTATGTACCTAGCCAGTTAGACAAGTCCGGGCGAGGCCTACAATCACTTTTACTCCAAATAACATATGCTATTTTATTTTAAAACGCCCGAAACTAATATAACTAAAAAATGTATTTAAAAAATTACGATTATCGAGAATTGAAGTCTATATCAGCGCGAAGCAGTTGTATGGAAACTATAAAAAGCCCGCGAACAAGTGATGCTGTTGAACGAAGTGTTCCTGAGGCCACTGAGAAGGATAAGTGTGACACGAACCTGATTGCAATTTTTGCTTGAAATTGTGGGATAGTCCAGGGTGCAGGGGTCGGAAGTTGACTGGCTTAGAATGTGAGCAGCTGTTTCAGCGTCAAGGGGTCACCAATTGTAAGGTTTCAAGCTATGATAAGTGGATAACATGTCCTTATCTACTAGTAAATATAAACATAATTTGGAGAAAGCATTTTTAATGCATTGTTTTACATTTGTATAAATACAAACTAATATTATCATACCAACCAGCTATTATGTAGTGCAATGAGCATGAGTCACTACACTACCGGATAATCTGCTTGCCTACATTTCCAGAATCTGCCTCTGTCAGCTGCCATTCTTTTAAACTCCTAGGTGTTTTCCTCTGAATTCTACCATTCGCTTCAAATTCTCTTAACCCTCTCACATATTCCTATTGGTGTCCTTGTTTCGTGCTTAGTCTGATTTCTAGAAAACTGTCCATGTTTGAAGTTATGTGGTCTTGGAATCTCTTTACTTTATATTGGTGCAGTCCAGCCTCCCCGTAACCTAGGGCCTGTTAGCTCAAGCCTGCTTATTATAATTATTCTTAGGAATCCTGTCTCGAGAATTTTCCCCCATCCGCCACCTGGAGGATGTGCTCTCTAGGAGTACGATCACCCGAGAGAACGTTAGCTGCAATTTGTAATTAGTTTGACAACTGAACTAATAAGACAATACATTCCACTCCTCATATTTCTCTTTTTGAGTTTTATACACTTAATCTTAACTCGTTATTTATGATATAATACAAACTGACATAATAATAATATATGATGCAAAATAGTGGGAAGTTAAAGAGAAATATTTTTAACCACTGTTTGCAGCCATTTCAAGATACTATTACTTTAACACACATTCTTCCTTATAATTGGCTTAATACTTTTATTTTATAAAAAATATTTACATTGGCAGATATTATGGACGTACATAAACATTCAACATTTAATTTTATTTAAATAACAATAAATAATAACTATAAAGTTATACAGAGTTGCTTTTATAAAATACCTTACAAGTGAGTATGAGTTTATGCAGTCAAAGTGGCCTTTCATATATTTGTACTTCTGGCATCAATTCAAACATGCGGCTGGTCAACCCTAACCACGGTTTAGTACAAATTTATTTAACAGATTTCCGTTTAGCTTTATGCATTTTCATGTGTTTATCCAGACTTAATTTATCAATAGTCTCAAATGTGCACAAATTACACGAATATATCTTCACTCCTGTATGAATTGCGATATGTCTTTTCAGGTGATACTTCCTGGAGGCTTTGTAATCACAGATATTGCAGGCGTATGGCTTTTCGCCTGTGTGAATGCGTTCATGTTTCTTTAGTGTCGATTTGTCTGTAGCTTTATAGTCACACATGCTGCAACCGTAGGGCTTCTCCCCTGTGTGAGTGCGCATATGAATATCCAAAGTAGACTTATGTGCAGTTTTGAAATCACACATTTGGCACTTGAACGGTTTCTCGCCTGTATGAACTCTTCGATGTTTCTCTAAAGCAGATTTGTGAATGGCCCTAAAGTCACACAGATCACATGCAAATATCTTCTCATTTGTATGGTTTTTTATATGTGTTCGAAGATCTGATTTACGGGAAGACGAATAATCACAAATTCTACATAAAAAAGGCTTTTCCCCTGAGTGAATTCTGCCATGCTGATTTAATGTATACTTATCTCCAGCTCGATATTCACACACATCGCACATAAATGGTTTCTCTCCTGTATGAACAGCCATGTGTCTTTTTAGGTGTGACTTACGCGAGGCTTTATAATCACACAAACCACATTCGTACGGCTTTTCACCCGTGTGAATCCTCATGTGTTTAGTCAAGCTAGACTTATCAGCTGATCTGTAATTGCACTCGCTACAACAAAACGGTCTTTCACCGTTGTGTTTCCTCATATGAATTTTTAGCGCAAACTTCTGGTTTGTTCTATAGCTACATAAATGACATACAAATTCCTTTTTCGTTTCCTCATGTCCTGAATCAGATTTCAACTCGGCACTACAATAAAAGGGGATATTGATATGTTCATCGTATTCTTCTAGATCGTCTTCTTGCTTTATAAAACTATCTTGGTTTAAATCAAGTTTGTCTGCTCTGCACTTAAACTGCGGATAGCGAACTGCATCAAATTCACAATTTGCCTTAAAAATCTCAAGATCCTCAGTTGTTAGCAACGTATTGGGTATAAAGACACGTCGATAATCTTCTTGTTCTTGTTTAATTTCCATTGTTTCTAATGATTAAAGGTGCTAAAACTACTGTAAATTAGTCATGTGTTATATAACCTAACTTTTAGACTTTTCAGTTACCGAAGACTTTTGCAGCAAGTAATAGTTTTATTTAAAGTTTTCGACTCTCGTTCGTAGGCTACTATAAAGGTTTAAACGGATATTCAACGGAAATTTTCCTGTAAAATTTATAGATTTTTCTGTCCACCCCATCAAGCTCTATATCTTATACCAGGCGCTCTTAAAAAATATTTGACAAGCTCAGCAACACTGGATTTGATTAGCCCTTTACAATCTTATCATTTTGTCATTTTTCAATTCTTCATTCTCTTTCCCCTTTTCTCATCTTGTAAGCCATAAATTTGCTGTGAAATTTCAATAAGTTTGGACAAAGGTTTCAGTAAATTACCTGCAAAATCTTAATAACTTTGCGACACAATCACACACAGTACCTGATTGGTTTCTCCTTGGTGATGACCTCCAGACCTCCAGCTCGAACGGAAGCATCAAAGCCACGAAAAGGGTCGTTCAGGGTTGCGTGAACGCTGCAAAAATAGCACAGGGCGAGAATGGACTCGGAACCCTCCGAAGGAAAAATGCGATGCGGCAACCTCAGATTCCTCGACGAAACGAGAATGGCAATCGTGACGCGTAGGTATATTATATAATCCGCTCGAAGATGGTTGATAAAATCTCTATGCCATATACGGGACTATAAGAAAAACCAACGGGCCCGCAAAGAGTTGCCACAACTGCACAATCACTACATAATAACTTGCCTTTTCGACGTCTCGGGCGCGAGTCCTTTAGACGACGGGAACTCACTTATCGGGAGATTTTACACACTCAAAACGTAACAAACGGAAGCCGCCCACCAAGGCTCAGGACGCAAGGGACGGTGAATATACCACACGTCAAAAACTACTTGTTGTTACGACCAAGGTTCGTGTCAAAATCCTCGCTCAAAACACGCCTCTGCCGGCAGAAAACGGGAGGGGCGACCTGCTATTCGCGCCTAAAACTAACGATCGTTATCCAACTGTTGCACGAGGCCAGACGAAAGCGGGATAAAGCACTCGTTCTCTCTCATTCCTGCTCACGCAAATCTTTAAATTGAGCAAATTGATTCCTTACTGAAATCGAGCGTAGCAACAAAACTCACATCCGCAGACGGATCGATAACGGACACGTGCGCCCATGCCGCTGGCGAGAAATAAGCCAGACTTGCATAAGTTTAGAATTCGTGCTTAAACAGCGTACTCAACATTAGAAGACAACGCGGAATTTCTCGACTGTTCCTAACAAAACTGTATCGAGGACTTTCCCGGTAAGTGTGTTGCATGCGTTTATATTTTGAACAGTATTACTATACTAAACTCGTACAAAAATTACTATTTAAAATTAATCGATAAGTATCCCTAAGGGTTTGCCGCTTGATACCTAAGCGTCACCAGTTTAGAATTGGTTGATTTTGAGGCAAATTTTTGGTAATTACAACTTTTTAATGAACAGTTTTAACAATGCTTGCACAACCTATATTTTTCGTATGTTCTAAAATATAAGAACATTATACATTAACGCTACATATAGAACTTGTTATGATCCCAAAGTACTGCTTAATAAATAGCTCAGCAACCTTCGGATTTGGGACCGACGCGCTTTTGTCTCAAAAATTCCGAGTGCGCAGTTTGGAGGTGTAGATGTCTATCTTCGGCCGCTATTTCTTTTTTCGAAAACTTGGCAACTTTTTCTATTTTCTTCTTCTAAAACTACCCAAAGTGTTTGTACGGTACTTTTTTAAGTCTCATATTATTTGCAGATTGACGAAATCGTCGTCACAGGGACAATCTTAATAGCCACTTCAAAATATATACACGTGGGCGAAGCCTCAGCGTTCCCCAGCGAACAAAGAGCCCGCGCATACTTGAAGTATGCGCCAATTGAACGACGAATTGGACACGTGCGATGGTATATTCTTAATGTTTTCCCCAGCATGCATCCTAACCATTTAGGTCAGATCTTTTGAGTACATTGCAGAATTACGCCCGTTCGAAAAAATCGTCACCCACCGTTTACATTTTTTTTGTGTCACATAAGCCTTTCGATTTAGGATTGTAACAAGAATAGTAAACGGCTTAACCCGATTATATACAGTCGTATTCGTTGTTCGGTGATTATAGCGCATATGTTTCATCAGAGAAAACCTTTTCGACGACCGTATTCGCAAGTCAGTTCAATTTAGTTTTACTTGCGCTTTGGTTGAAGTTTTTTATGTAGGGATTTTATCACTTCGCTTGCTGGGTACTGCTCATTCAAGTCACGCCGTTTTGCTCTCATGATCCAGTGTAATGTTTATGCATCGAATTTATTATATTAACTAACATGTTAATCATTTACATTATGCGTTCATTTTGCGTTATCAACCCAGCGTCATATATGTTTTTTAACCTTATTAATGCATTCCTGTACTTCGTTGTCGTTGTTATGTAGAGTCGATCTTTGATATTAGCGTATAGCGGAGCGAATTTCGGTAAATTATTGAACATGGCGCTATTGTCTGCTAAATCGTTTATTGCTCGTATCATCAGAGGTGAATTATTCCGTACTCTTTATGCCCATGACACCTCTCCGGCATTATGTTTGGACTAGTTGTTTGGAATATAAAAAAGTTGCCCTCGGACATTTTCGTTAATCTTACACTTTACTTAATGCTCATGTAATACAGGGTGGCGCAGAGAAACGGGAAATTTTGAAGTTGTTGTTGGTATACTTGTAAGTCTCGTAGGAGTGGGAGACGTTAGTCATGACGCCAAGTAGTAACGGACATTTAGTTGAGATGGAGCAGTGGAGTGGTGCAGAGCGTGCGGTCGCCGTGAGAGCATACTACAAAAATGGCGACAGTGCAACAGCTGCACAACGAGTGTTCCGACGCCAATATGATATTCCTCCCCGCGGTCGAGTTCCTTCTTCACATGCAATATCAACATGGGTTCGGAATTTTGAAGAGACTGGTTCGGCCTTAAAGAAGAAACCTCCTGGGGGTGTAGTGACTGTTCGAACCCCAGAAAACATTGATGCAGTGCGAGTCGCAGTGGAAAGGAGTCCGGGTCGTTCTGTACGAAAAATTGCCTCATCATTGCAACTTCAACGTCGGAGCGTGCAAAGAATATTGCACAGCCTGCACTTTCATCCTTACAAGCTTCAGATTGTTCAAGCTCTAAAACCAAATGATGGTGCGTTACGTTTACATTTTTGTCAACAGCTACTGACTAAAATTAATGAGGACGCAAACTTCCTTGAAAATGTTTGGATGTCTGACGAGGCCCACTTTCATTTAAATGGGCATGTCAATAAGCAGAACATGCGTTACTGGGCTCAAAGAAATCCCGCTGAATTTCATCAACGTCCGTTACACAGCCCGAAAGTTACTGTATGGTGTGCAATGTCTTGTCGTGGGGTGATTGGACCTTATGATTTTTAACTTTATTCTTATTTCCAACATTTCTCATGTATTTTTCCACTCTTGACCAACACATTTTGAGCATTAAAAAATTTTTTGTACAATTTATTGGTTTATTATGATTATTTCAAAATTTCCCGTTCCTCTGCGCCACCCTGTACATTTTCCAATACAAGTTTAACACGTTTTCAATAAATAAAAGAATTTATTTTTGGTTAAATACGTTACAAATGCCAATTAAGTACACCTACAGTACAATGCAAATTCTATAAGCTAGTTTGTAATACATGGCATGGTATGGATGACACCAAGGGTCGTCAGCTCACAATAATCACAACTTTACGACTTTGATTCAATTAACATTATTTCTAAACCTAAACTGCTATATCTGTTGTCTACTTTCTCTGTAAGGGTCTATGGGGGTGGTTAGTGGCATATTAGATTATAACCTATTTGACATTGAAACATCTACATTCGAGAAACTGGAGCACCTCCACAGTTCGTCACATATGTGTGTATAGGTTTCGTCATGGTCTTGTACAGTAATACTTTAGTTCCAAATTAAAGAAAAGTATCTTATAAGCTAATAAATGCTTCCTTTTTTCTTGGCAGTATGAGTTTTTCACGTGATTTTAGGTGAGTACCTAAGTATCTTATTTCTGTGGACTGTGGAATTTCAATATCACAGATGGACATTGTTGTTTTCACAAGGTTTTTACACATTAAAATAAAATTACGACACACCCAGCTAGCTACAGTGGGACACAGGCGCGGTTCTATACGGAAAGCGTAGGTGTTTCTGTCCAAATCAATTCGAGACAGACTAGAATGTAGGTAATTATTATTTGTAGGGCGTCACTGGATTATCAATTCTCGCACAGAAAATTATTGACGTCCCCTAACCCAGAAAAAACCGATGTCGGGGTAGACCTGTCGTTGAAGTCGGTGTAGCTTCTCTCCACCTATTAACACTTAATTATCTCATAAAATGCACCTACTTGCAGGTGTACAGAGTACAGGCAAACACATTGTACATATAATAATGTACATTAAACACACAAGACTACAGGGGAAAATATTAGACGGCAGCTGTAGTTGACCGCTACTCAATTTATTATTATCATATGAGAAAATAGTCCTAAGGCTAAAAATTTTAATTAACCTGTTGGGAGGGTCACGATCCAACCTGTATATTGACAATATTCAAGCCTTTCTTTGAATGGGAGAAGCGCATGCTGGTGTCCATGGAGCCAATACTCGAATAACACATACATATAATAATAGCTTTGTAAAAGCTATCCAGAAACGACAAAAATTGTGTCTTAATGCAGTGTCAATAATACTGACATTAAGAAGAAGCGAGTCTGTAGCTTTAAGTAGTAAACTTCAGAGGGATCCAGCTCCATAACGATACATCTGGTGTGATGGCAAGGCTTCCTTCAGACCTGGGGCACGATAAGCCCACGCAGGTGGTCGCCAAAACGACAGAGATGCGAAAAATTTACGATAAACGTTAACTCACAGAGATATTCACGCAACGGAGCCGAGAATTGGCCAGGGCCACGTATGCCATTGTTGTATGTATATGAGAATCTGATCAAAGTCCATTATTGGGGCCAGCGCACCTAACCCACGATAACTGGACCGGTCAACACGTTTAAGCAGTTCAAAGTTTAATACGAATCCGGTTAAATACCGACCATGTAATTATAAGAAGAACTGATTAACTTCACTGCGCACAGCTTAGAATTCGTAAAAATGAATCGCTTGCCCTTGACGTCTGGCTTCGTTGCCTGTTTGCTACCTATCTCCAGTCTTCAAGAATCACGACAGCCAATGAGATCACCAGTTCCGTAAACAAAACAACGAAGAGAGCGTGCTCAATATACCCCCACTACGAGACTGAGGTGTAAAAGTTTACGCTATCGCGTACCTATTTCGAAACCGCGACAGCAAGCAGAATTAGAATATTGTCCCTGCCATCGACAAAAAAGCGAAAATCGCGTGGTAAATTAAAATTTTAAAATAATCTAACCACGCAAAAGTGACTTAGGCAAGCTCATTTGACCATCTAGTAGTCAATTAAATTAATGTGGTCTTGAAAATAACTAGTATTTCTGTGATTAATAGACCTCGCGCAACTCCAGTTTATATACCCCATAGGCTCAGCACTGAAATAAAATACCCCAGATACCTCCTTGGAATTTTTCGGTAAAAAGAAAAAACATCGTTTTTTCGACATTTTTTTATGTATTTGAGCCTCATCACACCGACTGGTGCATTGCAGCTTGCAGCGTACCCAAGGTTTGGTAACAGTGTTCTAAAGCTTCATAGAACATCTCCGTAAATTTTCATAGAGAATCCTTTCTATGAAAGTTACCCTTCTCCTCTCCCAGATTTCTTCCTTCCTAGAATTTTTGGATAGATGCCGACTATGGGGTATCAATCATGAATAAGAGAGAAATGTCGTCTGTGAAGATGATAAAAAATGTCATTTTTTCGATTTTTTTGAGTATCTGGGCCTCACACCGAATGGTGCATCGCAGTAGAACCAAAGCCTGGTACTATGATTCTAAAGCTTCATACGTAGAACACCTTCGTATATTTTCATTTAAATCCTTCCGTATGAAATGTGGGATATCACTTATGAGTAAAAGGGAAATAGAGATGGGCGCGTGAATGAATTTTCGCTCACGTCACGCACGTTTCACGCTTGCTTTAAACAGTCACGTTCACGCACGTTCACGCACGTTTACGCTCACGTTCACTCACGTTCACGGTGTGACACGCCACTCACGACGTGACACGCAGCTTTTATTTCAGAATTTAAATTCAGATAGAACAGAAAGTTCAAATTTAAAACCAATGAAAACCCTAAAGAGAACTAAAAATATGTTTTGCACCTGACATAGTTTACGTGATACGTTGCAATCAGAATAGTTGACATAAAAAGAAAATAATGAAAATTGACTACAATAACTTCGACAAGGGATAAATACTGATTTCTCGCAAATATATTTCTTGCAGCTGTTTTCAAAGAAATTACTTTTAATACCAAAAGCTGTCATTGGAATTGACGTTTCCCTTATTGGTATGAGTATAGAAAGTATCTGTTGCTGGGCAACACTTTTAATTCGTAGGTTTGAAAGTACTTTTCAGCGTTAAGGCGAGTATACAAAAAAAAATTATTTTATTAGAATAATAAGTTCATCTACACAAGTACACAATAAATTGGTTTAAAAATAAAACGTAATCAACATTTTCAGTGTTAAGTCGAGTATACAAAAAACATTAGGTACTTTTCTAAAAATAGGTTCATCTACACATCTACAAAATACATTTTTGGTTTAATAATAAAACGTAATTAACATTTTCAGCGTTAGCCGAGTATAAAAAACAAACCATTACTTTTATTAGAATAATAAGTTCATCTACACATTAAAATGTTGATTTAAAAATAATATGTAATCAACATTTTCAGCGTTAAGTCGAATTCTGCGCTCTTCTAAAATTCGACCAGCTGTAGAAAATACTCTTTCGCTTGTAGCGGAACTTGCCGGTATGTTTAAAATTTCTCAAGTTTTTTTAACAGTGGCGTATTTACACTGTTTTTTCCAAAATCCTAAAATGTCATCTACATTTCCGAATTTTAATTTAACATACTAATTTAGTTCTGTTTCGACATCATCCTAATTACATGTGTCATCGTCAGAGCTATCTCTAAGTGTAGAAAGATAAGAATCTGATGATGATGTACCAGTTTTGAGTCGTTTGCTATGTATTTCCTCATTATCATCTATAGTTTTATTTGCATTATAATCTTCTCTTTTATGTGAAGGTATGAACTTTAAGGATTTATAATTAGGGTCCAAAAATATAGCCACATAATGTAACTTGTTTGACACAATTTGTGATTTAATGAATTTAAAAGTTGCTGCACCCTGCAGTTTTTTATTCGTTACTAAATATTTAACTTGAAATTAACGTGAAACGTGAATCACGTCTAGGAAATTTTCACTCAAGTTCACGTCACGATTTTCAAATATTAGTCGCGTTCACGATGTGACACGCCGTGACACGACGTGACACGACTGTTTTCACGTCACGCGCCCATCCCTAGAGGGAAATGTCTGTACAAATTATTAAAATCGTCAGAGCAATTTTTTATGATCTTTTTTGCCGTGTTTTCGACATTCTTTGTGATATTTGAGCCTCTTGATGACGAACGCTGCAACGCAATACAACCAAAGTCTGTTGCCATCGTTCCAAAGCTTTATAGAACATATCTGTATCTATTTTTTTATGAACATCCATCCGTACTTTTCACCGCTATATGTGGAACATACCTACATAGTTGCAGCTGGCCAAACGGAAAGTTTCACTTGAGACGTGCAAGGAGGAAGCAAGACACCATTCGGAGCAAATGAGATGCACTTACTCTCGTTCCCCACTTCGTCGAAGTACACTCAGTAAATCAAGTTATTGATCTATTCACCATACGGGCTAACACAAAACTTACTACTTTTTCTCGGAGTGTACTCGATTTACAGTGCTCGACATCTAGTAAGTAAATGCGCACCGCTGCTGATAACAGAAATGTATCACTGCGCAACCTGCACTTACGTGAAAGTTCTCGTTTGACAAACTAGCCTATGCCCGGAATCCCGGAAATGAATTTTCGCCCAGTCGTTTCGAAAGTCCTCTCTTTGTTCGGTCAATGACTTGCAGTTTGTGAGTATTCATAGCAGGAAAGTAAGGCGGTGCTATCAACTAACGTTCCTGCTACGGTTATTTTTGATAGCGACATGTCTGCAGTGTACGCTAAATAGATGACGGGTCCAAGAATGCCACCTTGTGGAACACCAGAGTGGATTTGCTTAATTTCAGATGCTCGACTGCCGAATATAAGTTGGAAATAATGATTACAATATAGAATTTAAGAAGAACAAAGTATTGGTGGAGAAAGGACTTTTTGATTTTGAATAGTAATCCTTGACTACTGGAAGACATTGTCACCGAAAGTAAGCTGATGGGCCTATAAGATGCAGTTGCATTGGGTCACTGCCTCCTACACTTACAAGCCATGCTGTTGGAGATTTGGCAACGCTGATCGTAGACCAATTTTTGTACTGTTTATAAAAACGTCTGTTCAAATGTGGCGTGTGAGTAAATATTAATATGGTGGACTGCTCTAAGTTTGAAGAAATACATTTATGTATATTACTGTTCGTGATAAGTGAAAGTAAAATTGCTGCTAGAATTTATGGGTTTCTATTAAGTATTTCACTTAGGTAAGTAACAACGTAACCTCATTTTTAAGGCATGTCTTGTAACTTTTAATTTTATATTTAGAATGCCACGAATACGCTGTGTACCAACTACAACAGTACCTTAAAAGAAAATCGTTTGCAAACTATAACAACATTTTCTTTTCCAATGGACGAGATCCGAAAGAAAGCATGGCTTCGTGCGACAGCACGAGAACGTTGGACCCCAAGAAAAAGTGCTGTCGTGTGTGAAATACATTTTAATGGAAAAGACATTTGAAAACGTTAGAAATGAGAGTGCGGATCTGCAGAACTGTTGCTGCATTACCCTTGATTAGCTGACAATGCTGTCGCAAGCGTATTTCCAAATTTACCAACATATTTGTCATCGAAAGCGCCTCAAGAAAGAACAAATCCTAAATGTAGAAGAAGACAAGTATTGGAAAGACATGCACAAAAAATGAAAGTGTTTTTAAATGATGACATCAGCAGATAAGTTTATTATGTTCAAATAAGATTATTTACAGCTGTAGCACCATAGTTTTTGCATATATGTTGTACTCTCAATCGGCAGTGGTGTATAGAAAGTTACAAACTTTAAAATAATTACAGAAATGTTCTTTTATCTATGGGTTACACAGGTTAAGTTGTTTTATTTTTATAAATATACTGTTACATGTTTGTATTACTCGAGTATGTAAATAAATGTCACAATTACAGAAGCTATCTTTAGTTAATTACAGAGTAAAATATGATAAATAGTAAAACTGTGCTCTTTAAAGCAAGATTATTTCAAATTGGAGTATTGTAATTTAGGACCACCAACTACCAGAGATGCAATGTTCAGGCCTATTCCCTAACTTTCCTTGAATCGAATAGAAGTGGTCAAATCGGATCGGAATGTTTACGAATCGGAATTACCGACTTCTACTGCGCCTACAGTTTACGATTAGTGGTATTCCCTAACCGTAATAGAAGTCGGTTACTGGCGCTCAGACGATTTCTATCGGTGGCTGTTTACATAGATCTGGCAACGCTGCATTAGCAAGCAATAATAAGCTTTAAAGCAGAGTCCGACAGGCGCCACAGAACGAAAAGGTACAGTTTGAAAAACAGCTGATCAAGCAACGGTCTAATATAACGGCTATTTCAATTTATTTGCAGTGCTACGAGGATGAATAGTTCCAGCTGGTGGTAGAAATTACAGTGATTATTCCTTCATATCCATAGTAATGCGTAATCACTATGGTTTCTTTCAGTTTAATAATGATAAAAATTCAAACGTCCAAATTTAACCGCTGTTAAAAATGTGTCAAAATTTAATCGCTTTGAATAATTTTAGCCTGATTATTAAAAGTGCTTCACCAACTGAATTTTATCTATTTATTCAGGAAATAATCACGCCGAACATCCCGCGTGCATGTAAACTAGCCTGAATAAATTTTAACGATTTTCTGTCAGAATGTTTTGCTACTTTATAATGACCTTAAAATAATCTGGAACAGCAGTAGTTCTTTGTGGTTCTACCGAAAACACGCTAATGTGTTTTATAAGATTATTGATAACTAAATGTGTTGGTATCCGATATAATTTAATAAATAATCCTTCTGGAATTTTAAAGGGATTGCTCCTATCTCGTATGGAACGTCGTTCCAACTGAAACAGCTGCCTGCAAAATCAAATTAATTAAAACAAAGTTCGTACAGGTTCACAAAGTAAAAACATTTTATAGGTTAACTACATGTGATATCACTTATAATTGAATTCACCGTTTAATTTCTCCTCCAAGAAAAATGCCTGGATTTACCTCGTTCGCTGTCATTATTTATTTCATAAACATAAGTAAATAAACGTTCAAACGCAAAACAAAAACAACTGTCTAAACTCATAAAAACCGCGAAAGTCGTACTGACAGCAGCACTGCGCAGGTACCACAGCAATTTCGATGCGTTTTCAGTAACTTCGACGAGCTCGTACATATCGTGTTCGATTTCTACCGACGCGGCTTGGGTTATTTCTACGATCGAAGCCCAGCGGAGTTACGGAATACGAATTGCAAACCATTTCTATTCGATCGCCCTACCTCTATTCGATTTGAGTCACTTCTATTCGATTTGAAGTTAGGGAATAGGCCTGGTTGTCTAGTCTAACAGCATGGCTTGTAAGTGTAGGAGGCAGTGATCGAGTGCTTTTCCAGGTATTAGAATCATAATAATTTGAGAAAAATTTACCTGTGCAAGCTAGAGATAAACATCAATTATTTATTACTTATCTTATCTGTTGGGTCGGCTAGCCGACGACCATACGAAATTTATCATCTGCACTTGGGAACTCACGAATCTCAAATCAATACTACCAATACCAGAATACCATGATTGTAGAAATTGCCTTGCGTATTAAATAAAACGCAACTGTAAAGGAAATTCAAATAATAAAAAAAGTTGCTTATCACTCTATAAACCACTTTGTGACTGACACGCCAGATAAGGAATTAATGGCGTGCACATCGCCTATTTATATTACAAGTACTCCCAATTTCTTCAGAAAATGGTTGGTAAGTGTAGGTTTATAAGTTTTAAACCAAACACTAACAAAGTGCTTGCAGCTGCACAATGGAAAGGCACATAAATGCAAATGCTGTATTGGCACCTGCAGTATACCCAAGTGGTAAATTTTGAAATGTGTTTTAACTTTTTTACCTAACCTTTTATTGCAGGTCATAAAAGTGCCGTTCTTGTAACTCGAGGACTAATTAAGGGTGAAGTTGGTGATAACGTTAAGTTGGAACCACTTATAACAACAGAATTGAATATTAAGAATGAAACTTACCACACTTTAAGTGTACGTGATCCAGCCAAGCAAAATAACCGATTGAATAAACAACTGTGTGTAAACGAACTGCACAAATGCACACTATGTCGATTTCAAACACCGTATAAAGATTTGATTGAGAAGCATATCAATGAGCACGTTTTAGGAAAACCCTACAGCTGTACTGAGGAACATTGTAATGATGTGCAGGCAAAAACATTAAATATTCACTTAGGACATAACCAAGTTTATGAGAAACCAAATATAATGTGTCACAGTGGAGAAAGATCCTTTAACTGTGAAATATGTGATTATAAATCTGCTACACAGTATGCTTTGCAGTTGCATTTACAGGATCATATCGAACAGAGGTCTTTTAAATGTAAAATATGTCATTATTCGTTTTCCCATATGGCTGTTCTGAAAAGACACATGGATTCCTACCAGAAAACATTTTCCAATACTTTTTGCGAATAATTTTGTAATCTGCAACAGATATATCGAAAATTTGTATATATATCTATATATATTATAGAATTTGTAATACTAGTTAATGTATTTTCAATAATAAAATGCATTGAATTACGTACATAGTGCCGATAGTGGTAGAATAGAAAAGTATTTTATCGCATTTCATGTGGTAATACTCCACATTCAAAATCGTAGAGAAATGTGGTACGTTTCTGCATTAGCAACAGCGATTCGTTTTACGTTTAGCAGTATACTGAAGTGTATTGTTGGTAAAGTACGTTTTTTTCCTATAAAAATTTTCCAGGTCAAAGAATTTAGGGTTTATGTTGGCATAACTTGGATTCCTTTAAAAAATATATGTTGGCAAAATTTGTTTTAGTAACTTTATAGAACTAAAAATTGGTGGGAAATTTAAAATCTGGCATTAAAGTTCTATGTACATCAAAAACTCTTGCTAATCTTTCGTAAACGTCTTCTTCTGGTGTGTTAAGATGCAGATCCAATAGTTCCGCTGCACACTTCACTATATTTAATTTTAAAAGATTCCGTTTTCACGCGTATTCAGTTTCAAAAAAGAAAAACTGACAATTTAATTTTAAATGTCAAAGTGACAAAAGTCGTTTACAGAAAAACCTGACGAAAATAAATTTTCTAATAATTTAAAAAAAGCAGTTTTGCCAAGTTTTTCTTGACCTTGAAAATTTTTATAGGAAAAAAACGTACTATAACACTGTACGTCTGTCAAATTTGAAGTTAGTAGGTTAGGTTTTGCGTCAGTTTTGACATAGATTGATGTAAAACCTAACCTGCTAACCTCGAATTTGACATAGACTTACAGTGTCGCCAACAATATACTTCAGTACTGCCAAATACATAACATAGATAAACTGGAGCTTCTTATTGTGCTGTAGCACCAAAGAGCATATAGGTAATTAGAAACGAGTTCTGCTCAACTTGGTTATGTTTTGACATTTAATATCACTTATGTAAAAATGTAATATTTTACATTTTTTATGAAATTCGAATAAATAGTATGCACAACAAGTTAGAAAAGTGGTTTTACTGAACTCGTGTAGCCCTTTAAGTACCTACTCACGCTCGTACTCAACCCAGCCATGTAAAACATCACTTTTCTAAACTTGTTGCGTATTATGCTATTCAGCTACAGTATTGAAAAAGACAATTTACTTGCGTAGCTAAGGGTTGCAAATTGCATTTTATGCCAAATAAACTTTTAGCTCTGCAGCACTTGGCTAGATTTTTTAAAAACAAGTTTGCACTGAACTGGAACAAGGCAATATAATCTTGATATTAGAAAAATACTTCAACATGCCAATTTATTAATCCAGCAAGCAATTATCGATGTAAAAATTACTAAATTCCCAAATTAAGCTCAAAGTACCAAAATATTGCACTTGTTAATAGAAATACTATGATGTATGAGATGGAAAGTTTTACAGTAGGTATTCTAAATATTTACTAATAATTATATAGTATGGAGGCTTCTCTCGTGTGAAATTTTTCATGCCTATCCGGAGTAGATTTCTGAGACATCTTTAAGTACCTACAAGTTTCACAAAATCCTTTTTCAATATGAGTATCAAGGTGTCTTTGCAATGTTGATTATTCTGCAGCTCTGTAATCACATGTGGCACAAAAATAAACGCTCTTCCCCTCAACGGAACAGTCAGGCGCGTATAGTCCTGAACTCATAAATTACATGTGAAACATTTTTCAAATGTGTGGATTGATCTACTATTTTGTAGCAGCACTTTTGATATGCCAATGGCTTCTCTCTAGTATAATGGTTATGTGGTGGCTCAAATCATCAAGTGGATTTCATTTGATATTTTGTAGTCGCGTATTCAACATTGAATTGAATTACTACTTTTCAAAATACGGTCATTGTAATTGGTAATTGCCATTTCTGTTAAAATGTACTTGACAATTACTTTTTGAAAGTAATTAATCACTACACTCAATTACTCTTTTGAGTACCTAATTAAATAACTCTTAAAAGTATTTAAATTACTTTATAAGTATTTGAATTATTTATTGTAATTGAATTACTGTTTGGTTATTCAATTACTAAATTACTAGCTGCGATTGGGTATTAAATCTCCAGAACGCAAAAAATAAGATAAGGCCTTATTAACTAACATGTTAAGCAAACAGCAATAAAACATTCCTGAAGCAATAAAATTATAATTTATGATTTTGTATAACTAGTCGGATAACAGCTACTTTTGTGTGAATAATTTGGTACAGGAGTGTATGTTTGTAATAATAATATTAATAAATTTATTGGTCCTCTCGATCAGACAATGATATAGGACGAGTCACAAAAAAGCTTACTTAATATTATAAAAATTATTAAATGTATACATGCAATAGTTAAAACAACGTAGAAATACATAAGTTAAACAGTAAAAGTTCCCTAAAGAATTAAATAAAACGTATATATAAAATGCTTAAAATTAAAACAGTATACAACTACCTAAATTTATCACAGGTTAACTACGAAAACTACATTATGTTTATTGCTCTTCAATTTAGTGATGGGCATAACCGGACAATTTTTATAACCGAATTATTTGCATTCGAATGATATTAATCACCGAATGATTATTTGAATAATCATTCGAATAAATTTTGGCTCTCGATTCGTTTCGATTAAGTCAGCCGGTTGGCGGTTCACCGTCATCTGCATCGACATCGGTTCACCGTCATCTACATCGACATCGTAACTTGCAGATAGCAGAGGAACCAAAACATAATATGTACGGTCGGCGCCTTAGAAATCGGGACACGTAATATGTTCTTCTAGTCTTTGGAGTATTCTTGCTCGGGTTACTTCATTAATGTGAGATGGCATTTCATAATTGACAAACAATAAACAATCTGAGGTAACAATTAAAACCACAATAACTGTAAAAACCCAGTTTATACACTTAAAAAATACATGCAAAATATATCATAATAGTGTGTAGTGCCCGATTTCTAAGGCGCCGACCGTACATTATGTGTTATGTATTGGAAATTAAGAGGTATTTATTAAGAAGTCTAGAAAGAAAGAAATATGCGGGACTGCTTCCTAATCGCAATAAAAACAGTCGTAAAACGTTTATCTTTATCGATCGGGCGGGTTAAAGGCGCCGCCTCTTGTTTTGAACCTTTGGAAATGTAAGCAAATAAAAAATTGTTTTATAGCTTGATGCGTTTGCAGTTTTTAGGCGTTCAGGTTTCAGGTCCCCAGAATTTTATAATTTGTTATTTTTTATGGTAGGAGGTAGGTACGCGATAACCAAATGGTGTTTTCAGTACAACCTGCTTTGTTTATGAGTTATGACGTATTTGTATTTACAGAATTTTGAGCACTGCGTAGGTCGCTTAGATATGGCACGTAGTACCTTTGAATAGAGGTTTTATATTCAAAGCGTAGTACGTATCAGCATGAGGTTATTTTTTATTCGAATACTTAGAACGAAAACCGAGTTACGTAGGTTATTTCAATAACCGGATAACCGGTTATTTTTCATTCGAATAAGCCCATCACTACTTCAATTTATTTTAAAATTTAAATGTTAAAAACTCATCTAGCGTATAAAAGGCGTTGTTTTTAAGAATTAAAGTCAAATATTTTTTAAATGTCTTGCTGCTACATGTTTTAAGACTAACAGGTAGTATATTATAGAGGACCGTACCCATATACCAAGGACTGGATTTATATAATTGAAGGCGATGATTTTGATGCTCTAAGTTGAGATGACCGTAACGAGTGCTATATTGATGGTGCCCGTTTAAAAATTTGAATTTACTAATATTAGACTTAACATACAGTAACATTTCTAGTATGTAGATACTAATAAGTTAAAATACTGTAATTGATGAAAATGGTTTTGCACGACTCCCGTCTCTGTAAATTAAATATATTGCGAATGGCTCTCTTCTGTATGACAAACGCCCGATTTAGATTGATAGCATTACCCCAAAAAATGATACCGTATATAAGAACTGATTCAAAGTTTGAACAATAAAAAGTTCTGCAAGTCTCGATATCACCAAAATGAGCAATATTTAAGAGCAAAGCAAGTGCTTGTAACATCATGATTAGATTTGAAATTTTTTGTGAAAAATTGCATCATCATAGTTTTATCTAGATTGACCGTTAGCTTATTAGTTTTTAGAAAGTTTAATATATTTCTAAGTTCAAAATCAGCTCCATCTACAAGATTTTTATCAGAATTTTCCGATATTAATAATGTTATGTCATCAGCAAAACAGGTAAATTTACAGGTTAAGGCAGAATCGATGTCATTAATATATAGAAGAAAAAGCAGTGGACCGAGAACACTTCCCTGGGGAACCCCTACTTTAAGTGCAAGTTTTCTAGATTTTACCCCATAAAAACTAACTAATTGTTCCCTATTCGACAAATAAGATTTTAATAAATTATTTATTTTACCACGCAGGCCAAAATTTTTTATCTTATCTAAAAGGATATAATGATTTACGCAATCAAACGCTTTAGAGAAATCCACAAAAACTGTTATTACACGCCTGCCATTGTCTAGATTATCATAAATGTTTTCTAATAAACTTATAAGGGCAGTCTTAGTAGAGTTGATTTTTGGAAAGTACACAATGTCTTTGCAAAAAATGTAATATACGAGATGCTATAAGTTTTTCAATTATTTTAGAGAACGAAGATAACAATGCTATCGGTCAATAATTGAACAAATCACCGGGATCTCCTTTCTTATAAAGTGGAATGACATTTGCAGTTTTTAGTACATCTGGAAAACAATTTTGATTAAAACATTAATTAACTAAATGGCATAAAGGAGATTTATAAGCATTGCACATTTCTTAATGAGAACCGTAGAAATACCATCAATACCACCAGTTGCTTTTGAGTTTAGTGATGAAATAGTTGAGATTAGTTCACTCTCATCTAAATTTTCGTCATGCAAAAACAGCGTTTTGTTTAAGTACGATTTATTTGCTACAAAACATTTTGGATCGCTGTTTAGATCTACTTCTAATTTCAACTTCGCCGGTATACTAATAAAATATTTATTAAACTCCTCGGCTATATGGAACGGTTTCCTAATATCAAGATTATTTACCTTAATGCTAATTTCAGATTTTTGGCGGATGTTTCGACCTAAATTTTCATTTATAATTTTCAAAGTCGTTTTAGTTTTGTTAGATGATTTTTTTATTCTATCAGCAAAGTGTTTCCTTTTCGCAAAGCTTAAAACCCTTCTGTAAGTTTTTTTTATAATAAAATTCTGTGGTAATTAAATCGATGTTTTTAAGTTTAAATAATTTTTTTAAATTTGCAGCAGAAATTTTTAACCCTTTTGTAACCCATGGTTTAGTAGGTGTTTTATTTATTTTTAAAGAGGACGTGAAAGATATATTAAAGTTATAAGTTATAATGTTTAAGAAATATGAAAATTTTGAATTAATATCCCTTAACTCGTACAATTGTAGCTTGCAAATAATTATTGCATAAGATGGGAAAAATATGTCTGTAGTAAGTACAGATTACTATTTTATTTGAGTAATTGAAAATCTGGTAGTTTAATTACTTCATTGGGTGGTAATTAGAAATTAATTACTTTTTAAAAGTAATTTGCCCAGCTCTGAATCTGCTGTGTGACACTGCATATGCTTCAACAGGATTTGTACCTCCTTATAGGCTTCCATAATTATTGTTACTTCGACTAACTCCTAAAAGCAGCTTCAAGGCCGGATAATTTTCAAGTACCAACAATTATTTACATTTTGCAAGCAAGGCGTCTTTACTATTTGATAATATTACATATGTGATAGTTGCAGACCAGGACTGCCAATCTATTGTTAAAAAAATTAATTACTAGATAAGTAGTTATTTTGGATAGCAAAACTATCAAATTATTAAAAGTACAAGGGTAAAATCAGTCAAAAATTAAAACAGAATAGCTATACAAAATAATGTGCTAAAAAAAATAAATTAAAATTATTATCTTTGGATTGAAAATGAATGGTTATTGAAGTTAACAGACAGCAATTTATAATTCAAAGGTAAATAATTAGAACAAATTATAAGATAGTCTGAAACAATATGAAAATCATAAGTTGAATTAATATTTAAATAAGTTACTTGGAATTTGTCAGATTAATTTAAAAATGTACTGTATGTAGTAAAAAGCAATCCAGGATGTTAGTTTAAAACATTATGTTAAATTTGAGGATTGCTATAGTTAACATTTATTATTTGATAACGACTGATTTCGATTCTAAAAAATGTAGACATAATTCTTTTGTATTAAAAAAAAGTTATTTTATTTTATTTTATTTTATTCCGCACTCCGCCAACAGCCGTTAGGCCAATTACAGGCGTCACTGTACATTTTTTATGGGGACTGCCAACCCCACTAACGACTGTCATGATGTTATTATGACATCCGGAACCAACTATTTCCGGGACAGCCGTATCACGAGGCGCCGAAAGAAGCAGTCATGGAACTCCCATCCAAGTTCTGACCAGAGAGAGCGTTGTTTAACTCTGCTTAATAATAATCGAATAATTGATAATTAAAAACTGAGATATTTTAACAAGAAGAAGGGGACTAATTAGTTAATAAAGGAAGAACTATGGATATTGGAATTGGTGAGATGAGTCCGTACTAACTGGGTTGACTGGAAAAGCTGTGATATGGATTTCTGTCAATACACAGATACCTGTAAATAATTTGAATGGGTATGGTGGCATATAATTATTAATGGATTAATTATAACCTGGAACGGGGATTGCTGGTTCGAGTTCGTGTGGGTCACAATTGACATGAGGAGATCTGTGAATTGGATTTTCATTGGGTTTGCTGTCACAAATTCATTATTTGGGTCGGTGTGATGGAATGGAATAGAAGTATTGGATACCATATTGGTTGCTGTAAAGAGTATTACAACTTGGATTTGCAGTTGTATGTAATAAAGGATCTACCATCTAGGAAAACTGGGTGGCTTTTGGAGTTGTAGCATGACACTTTGGCGGTGTTTGGTTCATTGTAACACTGGGGATTCTAATTGAAGTGGGGTTCCTAGTTGAAGATTCAAATACATGTGACAAAATAGCTTGGTTATATTTGTGTTGTTTTCTACAGGAGAATTGGATCCACTTTAAATGGGAAAGATAACCAGGTATATGTAATTAATAAACATGAATTAGCGTTAACAGTGGAATAATGAATTGCTTACAAAAATACTTACTCTTTTTAACATATTGGAACTGATTTGTGTTAATTAAATATAAATTCAGCTAAGTGTTATATCAGTAAGTTGACAGTGACAGTTGAAAGATTTAAAATCATTCTGAAATACCTTGTCAATAACCAAACATTTTGTACAATTATTTTGATAGAATTTTCTAACGCAAGTACTCACCTGAGATAAGATGTTTGTTATAACCTGAGCTAGCCAAGTCAAAGAAATAAATTAAAATATTAGGGCAAATATTTTATTTAAAGTATTTTGAAGTGAAAGGATAGGAGTAATTTAGCAGTCTATTAGATATTATTATAATATTAGCTTACATAGTATAGCTGAATACTACGACATATTTGAAAATTTGGCTAAAAGTAAAAATTATTAAATTCTTATAAAGTTCGAACTATCCCCAAAAAAAGAGCGAGGCACGGCTACGAACTTTATCGGTCCCTGTGAAGGGAGTTTTAGATTTTATATCACGAGTAATAACTCAAATCGGAGACAAGATTTGCTCAAACTCAAATATATACGGTCAAGGAAAACACAAAAAGTATATTACACAATATAATGTTTTCAACTAGATATACAAATCATGAATTACTCTGTACATTAATAAATTAACGGTTTCCTATGGGGCTGAGTTTCGTTGTTTCTGGTCGGCCCGCAGCTCAACTAGCAGGTGAACACGGCGGGCTGCTTTGTCCGAGATTTAACCAAGTATATATTTTAGCCCTGTGTATAACGGATGCCCCACCGCGCTGTAGATAATGGCAGTGTTTACATTTGTCGGGCTGAAATTATATGCGGAATTAAGGAGATGTAACAGATAAATTAAGGTTATGGTGCGGATGCAGTGGTTCGGTGCGCCGGTATTTATGCTTAGGAACGGAGCAATGAGAAGTCGCTTTAAGCGGTTAACCCTGTAAGACAGTTCAGTTACCAAACTAAGGTTTAAGCCTAAAGAATTCTATTTTGCAAGACAGTGCAGCTGCCAAGACAAAATCGAATTCTAGCGGCTTCACCTTACAAGATTAATTATGTACGGAAAGTTTAGCCTTAGGGGTGACAGTTCAGCTGCCACCTCCCTTCAATTCCAGACTGGTAAGGGTTGGAGGTCTACTTCGTTAGACAGTTTAGCTGCCAGTTCGTAGAACTCTGTTAGGAATCGGAAGGAAATAAAAGCCCAGGGACTCAAGTGGGATGAACTCAAGTGATTTAAAACCACGGCCGAAACCGCCTTATACTCTGCGGTGCCCTCGTTATCTGTGCTTTTCTAGAGGGGTTGGATTCGAACTGCGCGGCGCACTGGTTTGCGCTTCATCCGCGTATAGCGGGTGCGTAATTTGTTATCATCAGTTCGAGCGCCAGACATATGTAACGCTCGATTAGGCGATGTATAAATTTAATACATTTTTAATGCTTAATTAAAATGTATACAGAAGCTAGCGTAAGACTGAGATAATTACATAACAAATTTCAAAGGAAACTATTCATCTATAATGAATCTACTTATTTCTTCCCTAGTAATAAATTTTGCTATTTTTGCTTCATGCTCAGCAATTTCAAGCCATCAATTTCGGACACTTTATATGAATATCTTCTTTAACTGTCAACATAGTTTTCAGCATAAACTATTTACACCAAACTGTAGAAATAACTTCTTCCATAATTTTTCTGTCGTGCTGCTTTTGAATAATTCGTGTTCTTTTCCATGCCTCTCTAGATTTTTCTGGCAGTAAATTCAGTGTTGGTGCATTAGCCTGTTTCAAGAGAACTTAAGAAATGTTTTCTTTGTCTAAATTACTTTCAGAATTAACAATTTCTTAAAAAGGCAAACAATTTTTATTACAAAATATGTTTTTGAAAAAATCATATGTACATCCCTGGAGGTGCCTAAGTATAATTTCCTCCCTAGTGTTTACTGTAAATTTCACCTGAGGGAGAAAAATGATATACTTTCCTCCCGTGATATACAAATAGCTATTTCACACAATAGTAATAGAACTAGTGCGATAAATCACGGCCCGTTGAACCAAGGCAAATAAACCATGAGGGATGAAAAGGAACTTCAGTGCCGAGAGGTATATTGTTTTTTTAATCAAGAAACCGTGAAATTACAACATTTTAAGCAATTTTTGTAGGTTATGTTGATGTCGGTTGACATTTATCTGTCGCCTCGCCACCTACAAAAAATCGTAAAACAGTGGATTGCTTCACTACCAATTTCTCGTATTATAATTACGATTTTGACGTTCACTGCCGATTTTAAAAAAATATATATATTTTATTCGAATGAAAGGTAACAGACCATAAAAATATACACTCACGTAAAACAAATTTATTTGCTTTAATAAATAAATATGTGCATATTTTATACTATAACAAGGTCTATCATTACTGGTATATTATGTATTTCATTTATTAATGTGAATACTAAAATTTAATATCAAACGTCTCAGTTCCCTTGAGATTTTCATTATGAAGCCTTCTTGCCAAGTTCTGCTTTAATGCAATTATCATTTGTCAAAACTTTCTACTTTTTCTAATTCTGTGTCATGAAATTGCACGGCAATTTCTTGTCTTATTAATATTTTCAATGTTTTATCATTCTTATTTTTGCAGTTTTTTTTACTGTGAAAACCATTGTCCATTGTAAAACTTGTAATTCTTTTCTACTTTGTGCCTGTTTTTCATTTTTTGCCTTTGTTGACATAGTTCATCTGCATTGAATATCAAAAGTCATTTAAATTAAGTATTACATCATGGTCTGCAATGCCTTGCTATAAAACATAACAATTTTTTAACGTTCCCTTGTCCACGAAATTCACTTATTTGATTCCTCGCTTGCGCAATTGGGACAAGTGTAATTGGAATGTTCAGTGCACATGTAGTTCGGGCAATTACCACACATTTTCTTTGTCCTCCTATTTTTCCGGCGTGGACAAAAGGAACACATGCCTGGAACATGCACACGTTTCGGCATTTCCCCTTGAGTTTCAGCTTTTCTCTTAGGTGCAGTAAAGTGCAGAGGCAGGTTAGGAATTGCAGAACGATTTACTATGAATGGTTTTATAAGCTCATGGGACAAAGTCTTCAAAAATGCTCGACGCTCCATTTTATCACTGGTATTGGCAGAATATATAATTTGGCTGTTAATGCTGCCTATATTCATCATGAGGAAAAAAATCGTCAAAGGCCACTTGCAATTGGTCTTGGATATGGAGTATACGTTCTTCTGCTCATCAACCGTGTCAACTGCCCCTTTGGTTTTGTTGTAGAATGTAAGAATTTTAGGTTTTTTAAAATCATTTGTTGCTTTATCTATTTCAACTTCAGAATGAAGGGTAGAAAGAATTAAAACGTTTCTGTTTGCTTTTGGTATATACGAGACCAAAGCACCGTATTTTGCAAAAGCAAACATGGTGCTGTAAACTGGTCGATTTTTTGTATTTAAGAAAACCTGAGGCATTTCTCTTGTGTTTTTATTTATTGTTCCGATAAGTGTAGTTTTTTGTTCATACAACTCTACTGCTAATGGCAGAGAAGTAAAATACCTGTCCATGGTTACATTTCTTCCAGTGTTAAGGATTGGAGCAACCAATCTCTTTACAACGCCGCCTGTGGTGTTGTCCGTCTGTTGCCCTGTGCATATTTCCAGATTGCTGGTGTACAGCATATGGGAATCAACCAGAGCGTATACTTTAATTCCATATTCCTGTTTGTTGGCTATGTACCGTCGAAATTTACAACGTCCATGAAACGGCTCTAACATTTCATCGAGTGTGGTGCATTTGCCCACTTGGTAATTTGATCTGCAACAATCTACAAACTCTTCAAAAAGATGCCTTATTGGGGCTAAGCTATCCATTACTCTATGCTCGGCGATATCATCAGGGTTATCAAACCTCAACGCCTGTAGTAATCTGTTAAACCTAGGGTAAGGCATTACTGTTCTGAAGCATTCAGGTGTAGAGCCATCCTCTGCCCACAACTCACGCATGTTGGCATACTGAGCTTTCATTACACCCGCCATATAGAGAAGACCCAGCAAAGACCGGATTTCTTCAGGAGTAGTGTCGCTGTTGTACTCAGCACAGGCATTTTTCCCACGCATTTTCAACAAATATATATTCGTGCACCTGGCAATGAGTTCGATGGTATGGTCTGGGAAAAATAATTTCCAAGAGTCCAAAATTGTAATGGCGTTTCTAGCTACTGGTGTAACCCCAAGCAAATAAGTGGGCAAATTTTGCCACTGTGTGTCGATAGTTGGAGTTGAAGGATGTACCGTCCATTTTGTTATCATATCTCTTCCTGTATAAAACGAGTTAGTGCAAGCTGCTACTCCTTCTTCAATATCTGAATGATCACTAGCAGATTGTTCTGTTTCAGTACAGTGATCGCTATGTTCGCATTCATCTTCAGTTTCGGATTCGTCAGTTTTAGCATGGTCATAACCTTCAAAGACGTTAATGTGGTTGGAGGTTCCTAGCCATGTACAGCCGATTTCTAGAATTAAATAACAAATATTTAATAAGGATTTGAATAGAATTCATATTGCAATAAACAAGTATCTTCACTAAACTTTCATGCCTGTGATTAAATAACACATATAGCATGAGGAAATAAGGAAAGAAGAGGCAAATGTGATAAATACAAAAAATGTACACTAGATTGATGACATGATGGAAGAAATGGAAAGAAACATACTAAGCTGTAACGGGTCAGTTCGGGCCACCTGTATAAATACATTGCCTATCTTTTCATTACATCCTGCTAGCTATAAAACCAAACCGTATTTCCTATTATGTACTCTTTAATCAACTTGACACGCACTATAAGGGTATTGCAAGTGCAGAAGTGATTTGTGCGAATGCAGCAGACCGAAGACGCAGAGTTAAAAATACCACGAAACCAACGTGGGCAATTGAGCGCAAAGTCAGTCGCATCCAAGCTCGCAAAGTGCAAGTGGCGTTCTAGAATCCCAGGGACATGACGCCTGATTTAAAAGTGCATTATCAAGGGCTCGCTCGAAACTGCAATTTTGGCCTCAAAGAAAAAGAAAGTGCTGAAACCAGCTTCTCTTTTGGAAATATTAGAGCCAGGTTAGTTACTATAATCAACTAACCGCATTCAATGTGAACCAGTGAAATTGAGGGAACCGGAAAGTTTAACAGTGCATGGCACAATCTTGCGATACCTGGGAAAACGCCTCGCTTGGCGCCCTGGCTGAGTCACGCATTCTTCGCACGCGTACAACGTATGCATAAGCTGAATTCAAAGATTGAAACAAGCGCAGTTCAAGAATAGACAACTTCGCCTAGTCCATTTGTGCGAGGAATTTAATTGCATTTCGCGCCATCGGTGTTTGACATTGCGTATACAGTTGAATATTAGCGCACTATTTAAGGCGTTTTCATGCATGTAGCGTACATCCTTTTTATTGTGTATTTTTCCATGTATTTTTATGCAATAATGTGAGTGGGAACAGCTGTCGCTCGTAGATAATTAAAGCATTATTAACAGCTTCACTGTATGTTTGAACGTTGTTCATTCTTGTTGTTCTGAGTACATCTATTACCTTGTATTTGTGCTTTTCTTACAGATTATATATCTTAACCTTAACCTAGGTGAATCCTCTATCGAAGAATAGTATGTAATAATATACAACCTAAAGAGTAATAAAAGAGGAAAAATGCAACAAAATGATAAAGAATGGAGGAAGAAAGATCGCGCAAATGAGAAAAGTATAGAGGTATGGGCTAATAGTGCCGATACTGTATAAAGGGGACCCAATTATATGTGAAAATTATAGAGGAATCACACTGCTAAACATCAGGTACAAGATATTTACAACTATGATTTTGAAGATTAAAAATACACACGAAAATAGCTAATTATCACAATCGATTGAGGCAAAAGAAATCAACAATAGATGATTGGAAGCAAATATGGGAGAAGTGTTATGAAGAAGACAGTGAATTACAAATAGTTTTTATAACAATATTTAATAACACAATAAAAGCAGGGATTAAAGAATGCGGCATATGTGAATAACTTCGCCATAATAGTAAAAAATAAAAGAAGTCTAAACAAAGCATTACTAAAAATAGCAAAAAAGCACTAAAAGGAGGACTGAATATTAACCATGAAATCCATGAAAGTAAGCAAAAGAAATAGAAGCAAAAGCATAACAGGTCGAATATACAGTCCTGATTAGTTTTAAAAAGTGAGAATATAGTTAAAATAATAAAATCGCAAAGAATAACATGGTGTAGACATATAAACAGAAGAAAAGAAAAATCACAGTGTGGAAACTACAAGATCTATTTCGACCAAGAGGAAGATTGAATATAAGATGGGAGAATCATGTTGTTGAGGACATAAGAATCATGGGAATTTTAGAATGGAGAAGAAAAATTGAAGATAAGCAGAACTGGAAGAGAATAGTGAAAAAAGTGAAAAAAAGTAACAGCCAGTAAGTAGAAGACAAGAAAGAGGTGAAGAAGTTACTTGACCTACCACAGAAACAAAAGGGTCAGAAGAACTCAAGTAAGAAGTGGATTCAATTCTAGTGGAATTGTATAGCCTTGTATCATATCCAAATTTAAGAAATAAACCTTAGATAAAACAAAAGTATACATTTAGGCCTGCATTTTACAGAAATTAAATGGTAGAAACTTAAAATCTTTTCAGCTGCTAGGATTCGCTAACCTTGGTGAAAACCTTGAGCAAAGTTGTAACTATATTCTTCACATGAAACTGATTTGACTGGTCTGGGCAGCATTTGGGCGTCTAGGGAATATGCTCAGGTCTAAAGACACATCGGTGCCTAAAAAATAGATTTTCAATTTCTATCTGCTGCTGCCAGCAACAACCTACGGCATAAAAACTATGACTGTAACAAAAAACAGCACTACTGAAAGGCTCACGGTATTACAAAAAGTTATGGAGAGAGCCATACTTAAAATAAGCCTAAAAGATAGAGTGATGAATATTGGCATTAGAGAAAGTTAAGGTTAGGTATTAATATTATGCCAAGAATTAAAAAATCAAAATGGAGTTAGGTAGGGCATGTCACGAGAAAAACATCAGAGGAATGGTCAAACCGTCTAATTCATTGGCGTCCACATACAACAAAGTGCATTGTTGGAAGACCATAGCTGGAAAACCACCACAGCATGTAGCGCACGAGAGAATAGCTTGAAAAACTAAAGAAAGCCTATGTTCAACAAGTGGACACATTCACATTCACAAATATAAAACTAGTATAGAAGTCACAATCACATAGCCTAATGATAGTCATAAATATGTAGCAAAAGAAACTTCAGAAGAATTATTTCGTAGGTATCGTAGGTTCTTTTGATATTGTTGAAAGGATTATAGCTACAATTTCAGAAACAAAATGTAATGTAATTTTTAGTTCACTAGTTTTATTACTTTATTTCTTGGAAGTAAATGCAGTGCAAGCAGTTTGCAAGAAGAAGAAACAAATTCCTGATACATTTCTAAACCCAAAAGACGAAGAATTGTCTTATATTTTTGGTTTTCAAGAGAAAGCTACCCTTTTGTCGTATATTCTGAAAAAGTGTACAAATGTTATCATGGTGTCAACTTTACGTCACTCTAATATACTATTGACATGGAATCTGGTGAAAAACTAAAGTATGAAGTAATTACAATTTACAACTCCACAAAATGGCCCAAGAGATGGCCACTTACAGTCTTTTAATCTATTCTGAATACAGCAGGTACCAATATAAATACACAAACTTTATTTCAACATGACTCAGTGCAGGCTATGTCCATACATTTTTTTAAGAGTGTAGGTTAGCTACGTTACAGAATTGGCGCTCAACGTGGGGCTATAAAAAGTCCCATTTTACATTTCCACAAATGTATGTGCGTGCAGAACTAGTTTCATATGCTGCAAACTTATAAAGGGGCACCTAGTTTCAAATAAGTAAGAGCAGCTCGATCTATGTACAGCACCTACTTGTAATACAGGCTTTAAAAATACAACCAAAATGTTACGTGGTTTGTGAGGGAGTAGATTAACTATTTATATTCGGAGAACAATGTATAGTCTAAACAAAAGCGGCTTGAAACCGCGCAGTAAATAAAATTTACTAAGTTTCTGTGTCCAGGAAGCCTGTGTAAGTGCCAAATAACCATGTACTGAGTAATTACGCCTCTACGCGTTTTGTGGCAACCGTTTGGCGCCGTGACGTAATCTGTCAGACAGCCAATACATCGAGAATGCAGCCAGATAATTCCCCCGCCACGTGTGTGGAAAATATCCGTAAATTGAGTCATCCACGGTTGGTGACGTAAGCTATCCCAATCCGCTGTGCAGTATTCTCAGCCACGAGCTTAAGGTAACCTGATACAGGACATGTTTGCATCTAAACGATAAGCTTTCACTACCACAACGGAATGCGATTAATGGACAAATAAATGTTGCGAGCTACAAATTTCGCGTAAAGTCAGATTGAAACGCGACAGCAAACTGACTATTGGCATATTAAATACAGTTATTCTGCAATGGCTTTAATGTTGTTTAAATGTAAATGTACTTCAGATATAGTTATTCTGCTACTGTTTGATTTGTAAATGCGCTTAGCTACCAGTTATTGCACATTAATAAAATCCATTCTCAGTTAAAACTGTTGTGTTTAGAAATGACCATTTATTTTATGAATTTTATGTGTGCATTTAAAAGATCAATACATCTATGTTTATTTGTGTGAGGAAATTGGCTTTTATTGTACATATTTGAAATTGATTTCAGCCCGAGAATACTACAAATGTAGGCCAGCTCCCTGTTTTTAGCAAATATTGAAGTAATTTTAAGAATTTTATAAGTACTGAACTAGCTATGTAGACAAACAGGGCATAAAGTAGAGACCTGTTACAAAAATTAAATACAATAAAACCGCTAAGAGCCACGTTACAGAACTGGCGCCCAACGTGGGGCTATAAAAAGCCCCATTTCACACTTCCACAAATGTATGTGCGTGCAGAACCACTTTCATATGCTGCAAACTAAAGAAGCACCAAGTTTTAAATAAATAAGAGCAGCTTGATCTATGTTCGGCATTTACTTGTAATACAAGCTTTAGAAATACAACCAAAATGTTGCGTGGTTTGTTAGGGAGTAGATTAACTGATTCTATTCGGTGAACAACGTATAGTCACTGATTAATAATCAAAAAGCACCACATCTGCAAACGCCCTACATCGAGGTACCCCTGTACCTGTACACAAAAGTAATAAGAACAATAATATAGAAATGTAAAAACCTTTACAACTTTCGTGAGTATTTAAATGCAGTGTATAAGCTTAAATTTAAATTTTTAAAGTGCCTATTTACCATGTCCATAATTGTCTTCTTTCCAGAACCTTCTTCCTTGGTTTGGTTTCCCATCAATGCAGTCCGGGCAAGTATAGTTTGAATGTTCAGTGCACATGTACTTCAGGCACTTGCCACACATTTTCTTCGTCCTCCTGTTCTTCCGGCGAGGACAAAACGAACACATTCCTGGAATGTTGACAAGTTTTGGTCCTTCTGTTTGAACGCTTACTATCTTTCTTGTTGGTGTGATAAAGTCTAGCAGTAGGTTAGGAATGTAAGAACAAATGATTAACTGTGGTTTTATAAGTTCAAGTGCTAGGCTTTTGAAAAAAGTTTGACTTTCCAGTTCTTTATTGGTGTTTGCAGAATAAATAATTCGGCTGTTAAAGCCACCGATCTTCATCATGAGAAAGAAAACAGCAACAGGCCATCTGCAACTAATTTGGGATAAGCAGTATGTGTTTTTAAGCTTGTCAATTGAGTTAACAGCCCCTTTTGTTTTACTGTAGAACTTAAGAATGTTTGGTTGTTTGCAGTCCCCTGATACTTCATCTGTTTCATGAGAATGCAATGTTGAAAAAAGGAGTACGTTCTTATTTCCTTCTGGTACATATGAGACTAAAACACTGTTTTCTGCATATGCAAACATACTACTATAAAGTGGCCGATCTTTTATATTCGAGAAAATGTTTGGAATTTCCTTTTTATTGTTTTGTATGGTTCCCACAACTGTGGTTTTCTGTTTAAATAAGTCTATTGCCACTGAAACAGAAGTGAAATAGCTATCCATGGTTATATTTCTTCCAGTGTTGAGGATTGGAGCAACCAATCGCTTTATAACACTGGCTGTGGCGTTGTCCGACTGTTGCCCTGTGTATATTTCCAGGTTGCTGGTGTACAACATATGCGTGTCAACTAACGCAAACACTTTAAATCCACATTTTGCTCGTCGAAATTTGCAGCGCCCATGAAACGGTTCTAACATTTGATCAAGCGTGGTGTATTTTCCCACTTGGTAGTTTGATTTACAACATCTTACAAATTCTTCCAGAAGTTTTCTTATGGGAGCAAGTCTATCTGTTGCTTTGCGTTTAGCAACATCGGTTGGGTCATCAAACTTCAAAGCTCTGAGCAAAGTGCAAAACCTGGGGTAAAGCATTACCGCTCTAAAACATTCAAGTGCAGAACCATCTTCTGCCCACAACTCTTGAAGATTTGAATAATGAGCTTTCACTATACCTGCCATGTAAAGAAGACCGAACAAAGCTTTGATTTCTTCAAGAGTAGTATTGTTGCTGAACTTATCACGAGAATTTTCTTCACGCATTTTCAACAAATGTATATTTGTACATCTGACAATGTGTTCGATGATATGGTCTGGGAAGAATAATTTCCAAGAGTCCATAATTGTGTTGCCGCTTTTTGCTAATGGCATTACGCCTGGCGAATGAGCAGGTAAATTTTGCCACGGTGTGTCCTTAATGGAAGGTGCAGGTAGGGTTGTCCATTTTGTTACCTTATCTTTTCCTATATAAATAGGGCAATGATCATTTGAGCCAATTACTTCATCTTCAATATCTGAGGGCTCGTTAGAGAATTGCCCTGTTTCTGTACAATGATTGCTATGTTCGCATTCGTCTTCTGATTCGGAATCATCAGCTTTGTTAATTTGCTCACAAAATTCAATATTTTCAAGGTGAGTAGAAGCTACCAACCATGAAGGGCCAGTTTCTGGAAGTAAAAACAAAGCTAATAAGCTGCTGAATTGCTGTTATTGCATTCATTTATTTCAACACGTATATTTTAACAATGCCAAATTTTACACTCACATATAAAATTTTTGGTATTTTGAACATTTGGTATCATTTAACCTTGCATTTTTCATTCATTCTGAGCTGACTATAGCATAAATGTTACAGAGCGATTTAAAAATAAGTACTACAAATGTAACAGAGGAAGAATAAAAAGTAGAGAATATTGACAGTACAAGCTTAATTGTAACAAAAAATTCTTGTCTAATTATTGGTCACAATTTGAAATATTAATTTTTTTTGTGATCTTAGATGTTGTAACTGCGACATCGTCAAATTTTTTTGAAATGGGAACTCATACTTGTTAATGATAGTTCGAGTTAGACTTTGCAAATCAAACAAGCCCAATGCCGAAAATAAAACAAAATAGAATTGATAATGAACTGGAGACCAGTGGAGAATAGATTAAAAAAGTAACCAAAACTGTGATGGCTAGACGATTTGCTATACGACCTGAGAACCATTGTGGTTAAGAAATGGAGCGAGTTAGGTAAAGACACGAAAAGAGTAAAACCCAGCTGGAGCCTGTGATTTGAATTTGAGGCAAAAAAACCACTAACCACACGAATATTTGACAACCGCAAAATACGTATTTCGACAGCTAAGCTGTCATCTTCAGTAACCTTGAAGAGAGAGACTAATCTGACAAAGTTGGATGGAATAAACCTCTAACCATAATATATCCTGAGGGCTGAGGCGAACTCCCGAAGATATGCTCTTCACCAAATCGCCAATGAAAGCCAGCACTTCCATACATTCTAACGCTATTTATATTACCTGACCCGGAAGACGTGTCCTATGCGACCAATCAGGTGTCAACTTCAACAGAGCATAAAGATCAGAGTGGGGGATGGGACCTCCGTCTTTGTTCAGAATTTTTATAACTTGTTTTTTTAAAATGGTCAAGCTTTCAAAAGAATTTAGCTACTTTGTTGAAGTTAACGCCTTTACCTTTTTTAGGTCAGTTTCATTTAAGGTGTGTTCTTTGTTTCCTAGCGCACCAGTCCCACAAACCATGATATATGTATCTACAGGTATTACTTACGAATTTGGGTTCAAACCGAAATCGACGAGTTTGAAAGTGATTTTAAGAATAGTGCAGAGTATTTCCCAGGGATTTGGTTCAGGTACGTGGAACAACATTTTTGCTGTTTTTGATTTATCTAAATGTAATATTGATGATTTCTTGAATCAGTTAACTTCAAAATTTACTAGCATATAATTCACATATGAAATACAAAACGAAGGACAGCTACTATTTCTGTATAACTTAGTAATAAGAGATAAAAAAGTTGGAATTCCATGTTTATCGAAAAGAAACCAATGTAAACACATTCACTTTAGCGGATTCATATAACTATTTTCAACACAAAATAGCTGCTCTAAATCTCGTAGTGTATAGACTACTAACTTTTCCTTTAAACAAAGATCGGTATAACACCGAACTTCAGACAATTTGATTAGGAAACCAAAAACAAAATTGCATGTTCGAAATTCCACAACTCTGGTCAGTTTTAGAAGTCAAGGAACCAACGAAAAGTACATCAAAATTCCGTTTCACGCGGCTACACAAGGCGTAGAGAAAGTTTGTATAAAGATTCAGATTATAAAGTTGTTTATAGTTCAAACAACAATATTCGAAATGTATTAGGGAATCCAAAAGACAAACGTACGGCTTTAGAGAAATCTGAACGTTACGATATTAAATGTTCCCATTGTAATTGGATAAGCACGTCATAATTTTCGTACTAGGTTTAAAGAGCATATATCTCATTTTAGATTCAACAGATTCGTAAAATCTAGTATTGCCCAACATATTTACGAAACGGGTCATAGTATTGCAGAAGCTGACGACGTTAACTTCAACAAACCAGCTAAATTCTTTTGAAATTTTGACTATTTTTAAGAATCAAGATAACATCTTTTTAACAAAGACCGAGGTTCCATCCCCCAGTTTGATCTTTATCTTCTGTTGAAGCTGACACCTGATTGGTCACATAGGACACGCCCTCCGGGTCACATAGTATAAATAGCGTTAGAATGTACGGAAGTAATGGCTGTGTGTCGTGTGTCGTCACGAAAATAGTATTCATAATGATGTGCATAAGAAAGGTGGTGTCAATATTTCAAAAATTATGAAAACAAATGAATATCTAAAATCAGATTCTTCTTTAAAGAGTGTCCTAATAATGTCAAGATAGTTTGTATTGTAACAAAAAACAAGTCTTATTTTGATTGTTTGGGCATAACTCAAAAACTAAGACTGCTCGGCCAAATTTCTTTTTTGAACATTATTCACCATTGGAATATGCAATTTTGCGCTAACTTGCCCTATTTCGTGTCTCTTTCGCGAAATAAGAACTTTTAAAAGAACCTTAAAGGAACTGACATGTAGCTTTTTATCCCGTTCATGTGAGCCACATCTGTAAAGTTTGTTGTCTCAGACTCATTAAGATGATATTTTTTGTTGGCAAAATAAAAGCGACACAACGATAACAGTTTATTTTACACGTAAACTATAACAAGGGGCAACTATTAATAGTTCTTCAGGACGTCAGAGAAGTAGGCGTCTTAATTGAAATGAATCATTTATTGGAGAAAATTTGCATAATATAAAACAGGATTTTTCTATTAGTTATTTCACAAAACCTCATGAAGCTGTAAGTGTCAAGTTATGGGGGCAGACTATGACTCAATTAGAAAACAGTCCAGTTCTCTATTATAAAGAACATGCATCAGATAGAGGTCTATTTGAAGAAAATAATTTTGTATTAATAATTATGACGGAGCCCCAGGCAAAACAATTAAACAACAATTACTGAACAGAATTGCCTGGAGGCTGGATCAGGATTCCGTTGCTTTGCGCTGGTTCTATTCCTTAAGCACATAAACGAGACTGCGTTTATGTTTTAAACCAATGTAGTCAATGGTACTTAAAAGGGACGACAGTAAACTACCCTTGGAGACGCATCCTCACGTCCCAATGATATTATGGCTTAGTAGCAGGGTAGCTACGTAGTGAATGAATCAGACATTAGATGCAGATTGTTTTATTACGAAAATAAACGTACTATTTATACAAAACAAGAATGCTTAACTAAGTAACATATCAAAGTTCAGAATAGTGTAGTGTACTGGAGCGCGTTTAAAGGTACAAAAACAGCAATTCAGCACAGTAAGCTTTTATAGCTCCATATGTGTTTGCAGGACAGAGCGGTGAACTTGGGTTTATTAGGTCGCGTACTGCGTGAAATGCCAAGTTGCAGTTTGCTGCGGTTTTTAAACTCAATGCTTGCGAAACAAGATTAGTTTGTTAATATTTCGAAAATAGGAATTGAAATTTGCCTGTTTTAATTCAAGATTAAAACAGATCCAAATTAAATATAAACGCGAAATTATGAAGTAAAACTGGAGGTTAAAACTGCTTGTTTATGTAATCAGAGTTACATTTAGAACTTCTGGCTGGATTTCGTAAATTTTGTTATTAAAATTTATGTGTGTTTAAATCAAGTTTAAACAATTACCATTACCAAGAGCTATAATCCCATAGACCTACTTAACAGATTTAATTAGTGCACATTGACAAATACATAGTGTGTTCCACAAAAAAAACTCATTTGGAGGGATAGAAATATAAAAAATGTAGTCATGTCTTAACTTAAGTATGTAGGTAAATGTCAGATTGCAATTTGTTTATGAACACATCTGTCACTGTGACAGGCAAAAGTTTACACTGCATTAAGTTTTCTTGTATCAAGCCAAAAGGAAAATAATATGGCATTTACACAACGGTGTATTAATCATAAGAGTCAATAAAAATTGTTTTTATTAAGTGTTTTGAATATTTGTAGCAAAATAGTTCAATATCAGTAATTTAGTTCTCTCAGACTTATGGTAGTTCATTTTCTTCAAGGGGTATGTATCAAGTTATGGCTGACTTCAATTTGATCATGGCATGCTGCGAATCAGTTTTTTTAAACACAGGATATGATTGAACTTTAACAGAAGCTATGTTAATGAACACACTCCTGCTCGTCATTAGTACAATAGCCATAACAATTTACTAAATGTCTCCTGGGAGAGCTTGCAATATACTAGAATTAATAAAAAAATGACAATACTACATAGACATAGAAAACGTTTACAAAAAACCTAACCCATAATGGGTACTCAAGAAAAATCACCAATAATAGATGTATCTAATATGAAAGTTGCTCTAGAAGTGTGCAGATGATCACCAGAGATACTGAAGAACAAGTTATAAAACATGTGGCTTCGCATTTTAGTGTTGTTACATGTATAAAATGAAATTCACTCCACATTTAAATAAGGTATGCATAAGGGAAGCTTTTGTTGGTAAAGCTTTAAATTCAGATATATGGCTAGTGGGTGTCAAAATAAATAGGTTTTTCACAAGAAAACAACCAATTTGGAAGAAGATAGTCAGATTGTCAGATTTCTACTAAATCAAGAGGATCAGTGGTTTATTTAAGATTAAATAAATTATATTATATGTTAATTCCACCTCATTTTCTAGTTTTCAGTACAATGTCCAGTGTCTTTCAAATAAAATTGACAGAATTTTGTTATTTCAGGATAAAATTTATATTGTATGCTTAAGTGAGCACTGGTTGAATGAAAATGGCTTAAAGAAAAATAATTTAAATGAATATAAACTTGCCTCCTTTTCTTGTAGATCGAACTTTCAACATAGTAGTACATCCGTTTTTGTTAAAGATGATCTTAAACACAAATCACTAGCACTAACGAGTTACTGCATTACTCCATGCTGAATGTGCCGATATTGCTGTTCAAGATATAAAAACAGCAGTAATTAATATGTACAGGCAATACCAGTTCTAAAAAATATTGGACAAATGGGGTTAATACTTCTATAAACTATTAAATGAGGAAGAACCAGGAGTAGAAAACAGTGAAGAAAAGTTTGATAATGTGATTGCCACGAAAATAAAAAGTGTTAATGACAAGATTAGCATAGCAGAAGCAGTCAACGCCTTGAATAGATTAACAGTGGGGAAAGCACCAGGATCTGACAAAATAACACCGAAAGCAATAAAGTATTTGGGATAAAACAAAATGTAAGCATTACATAGAATTCTTAATGAAGCATGAAAAAGAAAAAAAGATTCCAGAAGAATAGAATACAGCAATTATACTGTATATTCATGAGAAAAGTGGGTGTGGCACTTAAAATCTATGAAAGTGTACTAGAGAAAAGGCTAAGAAATATAGTGAAATCTCAATTAACAGATGTACAAAGTGGCTTTAGACCAGTACACAGTGTCTACGACCATTTATAAACATTAATAGAACAAAAACAAAAAAAATATTAAAAAAGAAAAAACAGTCTACGTTTGCTTCATTAATTTAAAACAAGCTTTTGAAAACAGTTTAAAGAAAAAAGAAGTAGGTAGACGAAGAACTTATAGAAGTCATAAAGTGTATATGTAACAGGCAAGTGAAAAGGTGTGAGAGGTGGAAGATACAGCAGTAGGCAATAATAGAAAGAGAAGGCCCAGAAAAGATGTAGAGTGAACATGTAGAAGAAATAATACATAAGAGGTATGGTATGAAATTATAGACATGGCAGCAAGAGTCAGGAAATAACAGAGAATGGCATAATTTGACAAAAAATTACAGCGAAATGATTAGAAGAATAGAACCTGGGCATCCCAGAGGCTACAAGAGGATTTGGATTATGTATGTATGTATGTATATTGTTGTATCTCTGAAAATCTCTTTTAAAGAGCTTTTTCAACATAAAAAAACAATTTAAGCCCCTTACGATACTTTATTTAAGAGGATAACAAACAAATGCCATTAAATCTCCAAAATAATTAACTTTATAAATCATCATCTATGTTGATATAACCTTTTTCCACAAAAATTTTCAAGGGACATATCCCTAAAGTTTGGCAGATTCCTCCTGAGACAGGTCCTCTGTTTAAAAAAAAGTAAGTTTGGTTCCCCACATTTTTTGAGCCACTCTGTACAATCAACACTAGTTTACTACCCATCGGCTTTATACCTACAACTTTTGTATAAGCAAATTTTATGTAGCTCACTGATTTAGAGACATAGTCCACCTCCGTTTCCTTTCCAGGCCCTGTATAGTGTATGTACAAATGAGTGTAAACAAGGAGGACCGTATGACAAAGCTGCGACCGCTGATAAAAGGAGTAAATAAAATACCTTTATCTTACAGTAGCAGCTATTACCATACATTATACAACTGTTTTCAGTGACTAAAATTAAGTTTTACTCACTAGTGAGTATAAAAATCTAGTGAATAAAACTTCCTTTTAGTCACTGAAAACAGTTGTATAATGTATGGTAATAGGTGCTACTGTAACTTAGTACAGTAAAATTGTCGTTTTACCTTAAAAAAATTGACCGCGGCGATTCCTCTTGCCCAGTGGTTTACGGACATTAGACAAGTGTAAAACCAAAAAGGCGTCACCCCACCCCTTGCCAAACAGCCGCCATCTTGATGACAATTGAATTTGTTTTTTCTCGCTATCCATTGGTCGCACAGAAAAAGTTATTTAACAAAAAATATTGGAAATAGAATTCTACACATTTTTTATCCTTGCCATGATACCGAGAAGCTGGTATTTAAAACGGTAGAGGGCGACAAAGTTACCAAAAATCTGTTTCCGCCATTCTAGCGCGGTGGGGGTGATTTTTTCCGAAAATTGCAAATGTGAAAGTTGTAGTGCTTGAAAAAATATACACGAATCTCTTTTAATAATGTGATTGATTTAAATAGTCTCCGAGTGACAGCCCTTCAAAGTCCGCGCAGCACGGAGAAGTGGAGAGATGTAAATTATTTATATCCCGCACTTATTATAACTAACGAGGTGCCATGTCTGCCATTTGGTTAACATAAAGTAAACCATTATTGCTCGTACTATTATCCATTTTTAATCAGAATACAATCACGAAACAGCACTCGCAATCGTATTCACGGATTTTTTCCAAGAATTTTTCAGATTGCGTTTACAACAAGTTGTGAGCTCTTTTTTCAATAAAAGTTTTAGCAACATTTCTATCGTGGTCGATAATGACTCGGTTGTGTCCGAGGCTCCGAACCAAGACGAAGAAACAGCTCCAAAAAAAGATAACGTGTCTTAGTACACTACAATATATCTTAGGGTTTATGCAAAAAGAAATTACTTTCAATATACGAGCCCAGACTCAAATCATTTGGCACAGTTAAGATTTTTCCGATATCTTTATTTTGTACCCACAAAAGAAAATCTTCTTGTCAATATTCTTACATCGTAATTGTAGACGTTTTTAGCAGTGTTATAACAGCTTTAACAATAACAAATTACAAAAAGTAGTCGGGAAACACTAACTTTAATAAATATTATACACCAAGTGAATTAAACATATGTTTACTCACAAAAAGATGTTGAGCACACGAGCACGTAGTGCGAGTGAGATCATATCTTTGAGTTAATAAATGTTTAATTCACGTGGCGTTATGTACATGTTTTTATTCAATTTTGACGAAATTTTGAATAAAAAATTTAAAAAATATTCAAACTAAGATATAAATTTGTCCATTCATCGTCGATTTGATCTAAATTTTAGTAATTATATATTACACACTACAAACAGAAAGAATAATTGAATGTATATATTTGTAGATAATAAAAATATGTTGTTCTTCATTGAAACTTTTTTCGTTCTCTAGTGAATTAAACTTTTTTAATTCTCTAGTGAATTAAAACACTTTTATTTCCCTTGTGAATCATAGAGTGTTTATGAAGGTTATGGAGTTAATAATGTCACTTTAAACTGTTAAAATTGAATAAAATAAATTACCGATTCATTTCATTTGGCACAAACGATCAAAATATAATTTCGTTCACCGTAGCATGTTTTAGTTGAAGTGAAACAAGCTGTTTGTTGTTTAATAACATATAGACAGTCGGGTGTCTGTATTATTTTTGCAGAAATGGCACGTCGTAAAGCAATTGTCAATTTGTTGAATTTTGGTCATTCCTGTGGCAAAATTTACAAACAATTGCAATTATCATATTATATAATAAATATTACACCAGCAAATTTAAGAGCTTTACGGATCTGAGCCAAATGATATCATTCTGGGCTCATATACTCCTTTCCCATCGTTTTCATTTCTTTTACCTATACCAATTTCTCGGTATCGCGGCAATGACCAAAAATGTGTAGAATTTCTGTAGGTTGTGAAAACCTATTCACATTGAAACAACTTGAGTGACGTGACGATTTTCTCTCGCAAAAGAGAAACGGTTACTTCGCTGCACCGGAGTATATCGTACATTTCCCACTCTGCGCGGACTTTGAAGGGCTGTCACTCGGAGACTATTTAAATCAATCCTATTATTAAAAGAGATTCGTGCATAATTTTTCAAGCACTACAACTTTCACATTTGCAATTTTCGGAAAAAACCACTCCCACAGAGCTAGAATGGCGGAAACAGATTTTTGGTAACTTTGTTGCCCTCTACCGATTGAAATACCAACTTCTCGGTATCGCGACAAAGATCAAAAATGTGTAGAATTTTATTACCAACATTTTTTGTCCAATAACTTTTTCTGTGCGACCAATGGATCGCGAGAAAAAACAAATTCAATTGTTATCAAGATGGCGGCTGTTTGGCAAGGGGTGGGGTGACGCCTTTTTGGTTTTACACTTGTCTAATGTCCGTAAACCACTGGGCAAGAGGAATCGCCGCGGCCAATTTTTTAAGGTGACGGGGTATTTTCCCACAATTTTACTGTACTAACTATCTATTGTCTGTTTTGCGACATATTCTGACGGCTCAAACTGTTTAGGCATACGAATTGCTACTGTAAGATAAAACGTCGTATATCACACGTGAGCGAAATGCCATTATAAGCTCGTGAGAAATTTTATCGCTCGTGCTGGGGCACTCGCGATTCAAAATTCTCACTCGCAAATAATGATGCATTTCTCTCACTTATAATATAATCTACTATTTTCTATTTTATATACCGGATTGTGACTTGCATGACGCACCGTAAATTATTTGCTCCCCTGATTATTTTAGAGCTAAAGTGTAAACACATTTTTCTGCAGAGAAAAATAATCACTCACGCCGCGGTGACGTATTTCTGTACTAGACAACTTATGACACAAAAAGCGGTCAGTTTCGTAGCAGATCGTTTGGTCTCCTCTTCTCTAGCCTCCATGCTAGCACCAATGGGCAAAATATAAACTATTGAAATAAATGTCAAAACAGCATAGCTGGCAAGCTTTGTGAACGTACTAACATAACCTCTCAACGTAGGCGATGTATTTGAACGATGCATTCAGGAAATGTTTCTATTAGTAGGTTTTTTGTGCCTTTGGGAAATTTGTGTCTCCTGCTCACACTAGCGTCGTGTGTGAATTTTTGAATAACAATTTTTTCCATAAAGGATTGGTGCAAATTATGTAATTAATTGGTCTGCTAGGTATCCCGATCTTTCACCAAATGATTTTTTTTTTGGCCGCATTTGAACATTTAATTTGATTTTACATTATTTTTCTAATAATTTTATCTTATTGTGTTAAGATAAATAAAATTGTTTCCTATTATGCGTTTTATGGTTTTATAATAATCTAATAGTAGATTATATTATAAGTGAGAGAAATTCATCATTATTTGCGAGTGAGGATTTTGAATCGCGAGTGCCCCAGCACGAACGATACAATTGCTCACGAGCTTATAATGGCATTTCGCTCACATGTGATATAAAGAGTGTCTCAGAATGTTTTTCGTTTTTGTTTTTACCGTTACGCGCCAAACATGTAGCAGGGGGCGGGGAGTGGTGTCAAACGCTTGGCGGGCTGGTTTAGTTTCAGTAGGAATGGATCGTTTCACGGGACCGCAGCATGCATTTTGCGTACGAGCGTTTTACAAAAACAACGTTTCTTACACTGTTGTTCGACGCCTTTACAGGACACATTTTAATTTAACGACCATGAGAAATGTGCCAGATGCGAATTTAATCAAGCACTGGGTGTGCAAGTTTGAAGAGACTGGAAACACAATGCCAGATAAATCAACTGGGCGAAAAAGACAATCAAGAACGAACATGAATGTCGAGCGCGTTCGCCAGTCTGTTATAGACGATCCACGACAGTCACTACGGTTGCGCGCAGCTTCTCTAAATTTAAACAAATCCACGGTTCATCGCATTATTCGCAAAGATTTACATTTTCACCCGTACAAAATTGTTGTTGTGCAAGAGATGAAAGCAAAGAATCACAGACGAAATCAACGCTATTCCAAGAATGATGCTCCAGCGAGTGATTGAAAATTTCAGTTCAAGGCTAAATGAGTGTGATGAGGCGGATGGTGCGCATTTACAAATGGTTGTTTTTCATAAATAAAAATTCAAAAACTGCTCTGTAATTTAACAATAATTAAAACAAGTTTGAACTAATTCTGGTGTTTTATTTTTAATTATCAAAAACGAAAAACATTCTGAGACACCCTTTACGACGTTTTATCTTACAGTAACAATTCTTGTGCTTAAATAGTTTGCGACGTCAGAATAGGTCGCAAAACGGACAATAGATAGTTACGATAAACACACACTAGTGAGTAAAACTTAATTTTAGTCACTGAAAACAGTTGTATAATGTATGGTAATTAGGGTTAATAACTAAGAAATATCGATACATATCGACATACCGGGTGACAATGAGACTAGGGCCATGCTTATATCTTCTTTATTTATGGATCGATTAGGATAAAATTTTATACCAAGATACTAGACATAATTTCTGATTGGCTGATGATATAGTCAAAACGGCTGCCTTCCTGTTTTACCGGAAATGATACCAACTTTGATTTTTTAAATGGAACAACCTGTATATTTTGTTTATCTAATTCTATGAGTCAAATTACATATAATAGTCTTGCAAAATTTAAATTAGGTTAGGTTAAGTTAGGTTAGGTCATGATCATGTGTGTATCTATATGTTATTCCAAATATTGAAATTGTTCTGGCGGCGAACTGGCTCGGTGGCGAAACGGCCGGTGGCAAAACGGCCTGGCGGCGAAACGCCGTGGCGAATCGGCGCTGGAGAAACGGCGGCGGCGAAACGTCCTAGACCCTTTCCAGTTGAAAAACTGAACACCAAATTAATTTTTTGAAAATTGTTGTAGTTCACTTTACAACATAGCAACGAACAGCTTCTGCATAAAAAAACGCTTTAATAGAAATTATTTATTGAAAATAACTTAAATTTGTGAAAGTAACACTATTCGATTCAACATTAACTGGAGCTGCTAACTGTGCTTCAGTAAGTAAGGTACAAACGAACTCTGCTCAGCTTGGTTTTGCTGTTTTAGTGGAAAAATCGTGAAGAGGCTGGTCCTGTATCACTAAAAACCCTTTGTGACGTTTTCACCGTATTAATAATGTCTTCTATATCTTTTTAGCATCCGAACGTCAGTTCCACTGTCAGAAAGAAAGGTGGCAGATGTTCTACGTAAACAGTGCCCGGTATAATTGCTGGAATTTGGAAGCTTCAAATACTCTGCGATTTTTTTTGGCATATTTCCAAAGCTGTTTATGCCAACTGGCTGCGGCGAACATTTGCCGTTCTTGTAATATATAAAGAACCTTCCATGACTAACATTTTTCGGTCTCAAGCACGCATATTTTCTGTAATAATCTATTCCATTGCAGTCAGAGGTGATAGTAAATATACGTTTTTTGTTGGTTATCCTATCCTGAAGTGTAACAACTAAAATGGATCCCGTATCTTCAATATCTTTGGCTTTCACTGCACATAATTCAGCACGTCTACACGCCCCATTAAGGCCAAAAATTAAAACCACCTTCATTAACAAATACGTATCGTCAGGCGCTGAATTCAAAAACGTCATGATATTTTCCATTGTCAACATGTTTGACTTTTTCGGCACATAGCGACCATTTTGAAGCTTTAAAAAGTCAAGTAACTTCTTATAACTAGAAATATCCACATTTTCGTTGACCTGCAGCGTACTTTTAATCATGGAGTACATGGACCATAAGCTCGAAGCCTTTAGATTCTTGGCCTAAAATAAGAAATGCACAGTTAAAATAGTTTTGCTCGCGGTTTCGTAATTTACCTTTTCAAGGAAGTAGGTCATCATGACGTTTTCGTCGATTCCCTTCGCCTTTTTGCTTGTTCTCCATTCGCAAAATAAACTGTAGCACTTTTCATATCTTTCTTTCGACTTTATTGGAAGCAAACTGGACGATGCTTCCACAGCTGTATTCTCTTGGGATTCCATCTTCACCATATCGGTGAAATTTTCTGCAGAATACAATTCGACAATGTTTTGTTTGTTCACTGTACATTCGCTGCTATGTATAACTGACACTGATTTGCTATTGAAACAACTTAACTACTACTTACTCCCATTATTTTATTTTCAATTTTTATATACAGTGAGGTTGTAAAGTAATGCACTTCAAGAATAACATTTTTCCCAGATATGTTTCCGAGAAACACTTGAAAATGTAAATTTTTGTTTTTACAGTTTAACATTTTTTTATCTTGTGTCGTCATCAGACTTTTTAAATTGCAACCTCAGATTTTTTAACAGTATCTAACAGTTTTTTTTTAATGTAGTTGTGTCACAAAAGTACCACATTGACACGCAAACTTTTCCAGCTATTTAATTTCAACGTTAAAAACATTACAAAATCAAGTTAGAATAACGACAAAAAATCTGGGGTTGCAATTTAACATCACATTTCTTTGAAACACATCCCGGAAAAAATGTATTTTCTATTTGCATTACTTTACAACCTCAGTGTATTTTGACATTAATGTCAATTTATATTTTACTCTACTATCCGGAAAGGGACAACCTTTTTAGGTAATTTTTTATAGAAATTCGTTCTTTATAAAAATGTTTACTTCTTATAAAAACCAGTGTCATGGAGAAATTTAAAATTTGATATACGAGGTGTTTAGAAATGAAGACAATATGAAAATAGCTAAAAAATGTAGTACCTTAACTTTACTATAAAAAAAAGTTATGTACAATCAAAACCTATGGCTGTTTAAATAGTAGCTAAGGTTCGCACTCAAACCAGCCATACTCGTTTGGTTAAACATCCCTCTTTGAAACTAGTTCTATAATGTAGGGTAACAGGGGGGGAATCTTATAAGAGATTGGGGAAATAAGAGACGAAAATCATAACTTGGCAACGAATGAAATCGTGAGATTATGACGAAGTAACTACGTCAGTTACAGTGTATTTAACATATTAGGTTGGTACAACAAAGTAGGCAAAGTGTTTCAGAGAAGTTCAAAACGTATTTCCACAAGTGTATTTTTGAACTACTAGTGTAAAGTTGGTACTGCATGTCAACAACATGTGATTTTATTGAAATCGTATGTAACCTAATATTTTCGGTAAGTCTATTAAATTGATGATAGTTGAACCTATCCCCCCCCCCTAGCGCATATTCTCTCCCTCATTCATTTTGATAATATTTGTGAGTCTCTTATTTTCCCAGATTAAAGATATGTCGGGGAAATAATAGATTTTCACTTTGTTGTAGATTAATGGTCAAATATGCCAAGAACATATAAAAAAAGGGGGCTGCGTTGCAACTACGATCTTGACAGGATGTAAGAAGCTATCCGTGCAGTTCGGCAAGGGCTATCCTTAAAAGCAGCTGCTGAAAGGTATAATGTGCCACGCTCTACGTTAGGGAAGCACTACAAAGATTATGGGTGCCAGTTCGATATGCGGTCTACCACTGAGTATCTGGTTCGATATGCGGTCTACCATGTATAATGCTAATGTATAATGATATACAGGTCCACATATAGGCGAAGTATGTGGTTCAATAAATAAACCCAAAATTGTTTGTGAATTATAGGTAGTAATTATTCATTGTTTCCCTATAATCTCGTCGTTAAGGAAAGCAATAAATGAATTGTCAATCGGATAATTAAGTACTTTCACTGCTCATTATTCGGCAATTTGGTTGTTTTTGAAATTGTTTATTCATTATGGTTAATTATTCATACTTAAGAATACTTAAGATAATTGCCTAATAGTGACCCATTAATTAAACATAATAAATATTTTTGACGATAGATCGCTTATTGAACCACAAGACTTTATCTATGTTGGTCTGCATATTATGTACGATGTTAGAGATGTATATGTATAAATACTTATAATTTAACCATTTCTACTGTATGTACATGTAGTTAATTAATCATAATAAATTTTTTTGACGATAGATCGCTTATTGAACCACAAGACTTTACCTATGTTGGTCTGCATATTAAGTAGATTGCATATTGAACCAGCTACTTTATTATAGACCGTATTATACATGGTAGACCGCATATCGAACTGGCACCAGATTATGTCCCTGGAGGAGGTTTGAAGATTTCGTGTGGTCGAAAAACCGAATTACCTAAACAAGATGAATATATATTGGCAGATTTTCTGCTACTGGATTCGGTTTCACGAAAGAAGAAACCCTTCAGTTAGTGAAAGAATACGTGGAAGATAAGCAAATTTTGACAAGATGGGCTAATAATACACCAGGGGATGATTGGTTTTCTGGTTTCATGAACCGTCACAAGAATCTGTCATGTAGAAAAAGAGAATTACTTTCCAATCAACGGGTTAGGGGAGCTGATCCATGCACTATTTATGATTGGTTTAAAAAGTGGGTGAACTATACAAGAAAGACCGCATTAATAATGAAAGTGCAAGCCTCATTTATAATTGTGATGAAAGCGGATTTTCCCATGACCCCAAAGATGCCCAAGTTAGCGCACAAAAGGGTACACGACGGGTATCAAAGAACATTGGGGGTCCGGAAAAAAAATAACCACTATTTTGGCATGTGGTTCTGCAGATGGTTCAAAGCTGCCACTCTTTATTATTTTTAATGGAAAATATCTTTGGACTTCCTGGATAGTGGAGGATGACTATCCTGGTACAGGATATGCTGCACAACAAAAGGGGTGGATGGAAGGGGAGTTGTTTTTAAAATGGTTTGAAGTTGTATTCCTAAAACACATCCCCTCAAAGGAAGTTAGAAAAGGGAAAAAGGTGATTCTCTTTGACGATGGAGCGCCTGTTCATTTGAATTATAAGTTGCTCGAATCTGCAGTCCAAAATGACGTAGTTCTTATAAAGTTGCCGGCAAATCAGTCTCATTACCTTCAACCACTGGATAAAACAGTATTCAAGCCATTAAAAGTGTTTTGGAATAATTTAATGCTGAAATATAACAGGGATAATCCGGGATTGCTTCTACCAAACTCTGAGTTTTCGGGACAGATAAAGATACTATGGGAAAATGCATTCAAGGCAGAGTACTTGATTTCTGGATTTCGCTCAACGGGACTATATCCCTTAGACGCAGAAAAAATTCCGGAAATTGCTTATGATCCACACAAATTGGTGTTATTTAAAAGAAAATCCTCCGAAATAATTTCACAAACAAATACCTCTGACACATTACCTTTAGTAAGTAATATTGCACCTACAGGAGCTCCAACTTCTAGTACTGTAGAAGTTGCTACTGATGAAGAAGCCGTTTCGGGGATTCTTAGATCATCATTACCTGAGTCACTTCCATCTGTGTCAAACACTCCATCTACATCAACATGCTCAACCCCACTTCCAGGTACTAGTTTGAAAAGTTGCTCTTTTAAAGAATATATAAGACAAAAACTGCACCACAATATAGTAAAAAAAAGGAACAGCAAGCAATTGCAGTACTCCAAGAAGAAGGTTGTCGGATGTTGGAGCTATCCTAACATCTAAAGAGGCAATGAATAAACTTAAGAACAAAGAGGAACAGAAAAAAGGCAAAAAGATAAAGAAAACTAAGAACGTAAGCAACAAATTGGATAGTAACAAGAAACAAATCCCCAAGAAAAAAACCAAACTATTAGACGCAAACTCAACCTCATCGGATGAAGATAGTGTATCATACATGGAAGAGACGAAAAATTTCAAAAAAAAATCCTAAATATACTATTACTATTTTGTAAAAAAGCAAATATCATTTAAACATGAAATACCTTCAATATAACACACATTTTGTGTTAGTTTGAAAAACACATCATTAATAAGTTGTGAGATATTTAATATGCCTGTCTCTTATTACCCCATTCGTCTCTTATTCCCCCCTGTTACCCTACTATTAAAATTTGCTGTGGTGGTTCAAAGGTTCCTTCTATTATTATTTTTTTGATAGCTAAATGTACGTTTTTATTTGTGTACAACTCCTGTAGAGAACATCCTCACTTATTCAACCTAATATCAAAGAGCATATTGCTCTTTGCTAATATACCGGGTGCTGACTTGCGCGACGCACCATAGGGATTTGCATAGTAAATTCTTTATGTTCAATTATTTGCTCCCCTAATTATTTTAGAGCTAAAGTGTAAATACATTTTTTGTAGGGAAAAAAATACTGCATCCATTCATACTGTTGCTAATAATTATTCATTTTCCGGAACTGAAGGAATCCAAAAAATCAAACTACCATTTTTACAAAAATCAGTGATGCCATGGAATCATTGAAACAACCCAATGCCACGAGCGACAATATGTGTTGTTTGTTTGTTTGTCATTAATGTTTGACGTTTATAATTTTTCATTATTAATTATGTTCTGCTTAATAATGTCTCTGTAACTGGACCTTGTCCATAACAAAAATGGTTTTATGATGGACGTTCGTTGAGTAGCTCCTTGTTTATTGTAAAATATCCGTATCGGCAAATTCCAAACAGTACAACTATTAATCGACTGATACATCAAGTTTAAAACTACAGGCACGTTATTAAATAATTGTAAGTGCAATAATGAGGTTCAGAACTTACACCAAAACGAGAAAAACGACAATACGTTCAGTATTATGACAGCAGTGACTGAATGATCGCCTCGCATGCACTTGTGTTGCCATTGGCTTGTTTTAATAATTTCATGGCATCGCTGATTTTTGTAAAAATGGTAGTATGATTTTTGGCATTCCTTCGGTTCCGGAAAATGAAAAATCGTTAGCAACAGTATGAATGGATGCAGTATTTTTTTCTATACAAAAAATGTATTTACACTTTAGCTCGAAAATAATTAGGGGAGCAAATAATTGAACATAAAGAATTTACTATGCAAATTCCTATGGTGCGTCGCGCAAGTCAGCACCCGGTATAGCAGCTTGTGTCCAGTGGGCTGTCAACGACCCACGCATTGTTTCCAAAATTAAACTATGCATATTTTTTAATTGTTTTTCTCATGACACTTGAGTATACAGGGTGTTGCATACGAGGATGCAACATAGCAAATTCCATGCTAATTTCAAAGTGTTCAAATATCGCTATGTCTAGGTGCACTCTAGAGTGCACGTAATTTGTAGTATTGGGTGCACTTCAACCCATGATTTCATTGATTTGATGTCAACGCATATTTTGTTTTAATCTATTGTCGGTATAGAGTATTACAACAATAACAACGACTGCAAATAACCTAACAAGCTCGATGAGTTTAAGCACCGGCGCCGAAAAGGCGGATTCATGTTCGTAATTTTTAATTAGTAGAAATTTTGAGGTGCGATACCAAATTTTCCCCGTTTGAAGTGCACCCAATATTAAAAATTATTACCCTAAATTTAAAATCAATAACAACGACTGCAAATAACCTAACAAGCTCGATGAGTTTAACTACCGGCCCGGAAAGGCGAATTCATGTTCGTAATTTTTAATTAGCAGAAATTTTGAGGTCCGATACCAAATTTTCCCCGTTTGAAGTGCACCCAATATTAAAAATTATTACCCTAAATTTAAAATCAATAGGAATTATTAAAAATGTTGATTTTTAAATTGAAATAAAAACATCAAAGCGACCTGAACTGTTTATTGTCAAACTTTGACAGTATTTCTGAAAAATAGTTGATTTAAATTGGTTAATTCCACATATTACACTTTCAGTTTGATTGCCGTAAACGTGGTGTAATAATTAGAGACCCTGTATAAAAATTACGAGAGATGGAAAATACAGGCGATCAATGCGGATTGCTTGGAAGCAATTTACATGGCAATCTAAAATTCTAAATTCTTTCAATTTTTAACAACTGGCATTTTTTGTGTGATTGATAAATCATGTTTTTATTCATTGTTGTTCTTACATCCAACTCCCAGTCATTTGGGTTACATTTATGTAAGGGTTATAGTCGTTTTGGAACTAGGCAAGACACTAGATTTATATTGACAGCATTTATTTGTTAGCAGCACATTAGTTTGTAATTTCAAAGTAGTTCAAAGTTTTCATCTTACATAAAGAGAAATTTAAAATTTAACAGATAAAAACATTCGTAATTTCTGATAGTGACTTATGTCCGTCAAAATAAAGCTTAATTTAAGTCGAAGCGATTTCCAATTATTGAGTAATACCACAAATGCTCATAAAGTAAAAACAGCCACTAGAAGCTGCTTTGAATTTGAAAAGATGTGCGAAGGTAGAAATAATTTCGAAATAATTAAAGAAGTTGGAAAAATATTTTCTGTGCGTAATTACGCTTACAATATCCTGTATTATTGTTAAAATCCCGACTAATTTTTATATTTCAATCAGTACTGCTTATAAATATTTAAAATCTAATGTTCAGGCTGTAGAAAAACGTCCAACAGAGCCAAGAGATAACTACTTGGATAATGAATTTTTCAAATTCCAACTGGACCGAAAAATTTGCCAATACTACGATAAAAACGATCACTTTACTCTTCGCAATTTATTAGAACATGCTAGATTGAATTTGGACTTTACAAACTATTGAAATCAATGGAGTATAAATATAAAAAAAAATCAAAAAATACATGATTGATTAAAAATTTCTGTTGGCAACCAACCCCAAATGCTTGAAAAATATTTGGATGGGGAGGCAAAAGTCTGGATATACCAGAACGGAAGCATGATACGAATGTGGTTGAAAGGTGATTATACGTGTACTGATAATAAGAGATAGAAATCAGAAGGTAAGAGATTCATAGTGCTTCATGCAAGCTATTGTAGTGGTTTCCTAGCACCTTCTTTTAGACTCAAAAATTGTACATCGAAATTACCACAAAAACATGAACAGCATTGGAGGTAAATGTGTTATTGTTCTGGACAATGCTCCCTATCACTCAGTGTTGTTAAAGAAGAAACCAAGTAATTCACATAACAAAACTCTCCAGGGCTGGCTGTATAAAAACAAAATTATTTTGAAATGGCCAGTTAAAAATGTTTAAATCTTCATTAAAATGCGAGAAAACAGCAGTGAAGTAATTCATAGTTTAACGAATTTTTGTAGGTGACAGGGTTGCCGATAGGTGACAAAAAACGACAACATAACCTACAAAAGTTGGTTAATTTTTTTAATTTCACGATTAAGAAAAAACAATATGCACCTCGTCACTGAAGTTCGTTTTTGTCCCTCATGTAGTTTATTTGCATCTACCCTACGAGCCTCGGCAACTAAATTACATTCTTGATAAAAAGTTAAACACAGCAATGGTGGACTAAGGCAAAAAACAGGAAGGAATGGAAAAAAGTGGTGGAGCAGGCCAAAACCCACAAGAGGCTGTAGAGTCGGGAATGTAAAGTACATTTTTTTTCTATAATAATTTTCAAGGTCAACTTTCTAGGGGATAAGTTGCATTCCTGCAGGGTCCCTAGTTTTAATAATGTTGGTACATAAATTTTTAGTTCTTTTCTTTCACTAAAAAAAATTATTGTCATTTTGACAGATATGTCATAATTTAATATCGTTTCCTTCACTTTTGCATTTAAAATATTTCTCGGTTTTCCTTTCTTATCCGATTTTATTGATGATGATGATGATAATTCCATGTTAAAAAAAGAAATTTGTCACGAGTTCGAATTAAGAAACTTTGACATTCAAAATTGACACAACCATAATTTTCAAAAAGTTCTACCAACACGAGGTATAAAAATTTCCTAGCGTTTTAATCACATGTCTACCAACATTGTAATACTTTGACAGTTATTATAGAAAAAAACGTACTTTATGTATAATAGAAAGACGGACTCAGACATGAAATTTATAACCATAGCCGCCCAGGACTTCAAGACTTATTAAACACACGTTAATTAGGTAAGAGAAAGAAAAACGCCGTAATACATTTTGATCGGTGGATCACTTTTAGCACAGCTTGTTAAATTAAATATATTTATAATTTTTAAAATGCCATTTTGACTGCAAGTTTTGGTCTCAAGAATCTCTGGTAATAATCTAGGTTCTACTTCAATGAAGAAAATGTAACTCTTCTTACTGATTTTGCATGGAAAAGTGAGAGTAACGCACATAACTATAACAGGAACAACTAATTCAGTATTAGAAACTAAGTAGCACACTGAAATAGAAATATTTTAGTTATGTTTGACAAAGTCAAAATATCAACAAATAAATACTAATTTTGAATTTCCTGCACTGAAGTAGAAAAAGCCTATTGTGCAACACAGGAAAAGTACTACTTTTTTCTACTATCGACTTCGTAAGTGATAATTATTATCTTAGATAAGCACATGTTGCTACTTATGCAGCCAAAGAACCATCACTACGAGCTTCTTTACTAACAAAGTGCATGTAGATCTTTACCACAGCCATCTGGTTTTACCACTTGGTGTCTCTCTCAGGTCTATTAATTTGCCAGCTTCAGGTGTGCCCCGCATGGCGCAACCTCCAGGGGGATATGAGTTCAGAAATACACCAGCAGTTTGCAACTTAGCTTATGTTTGCTACTTTTCATTTTGACAGATCGATAGCTTCAATTAGGTTAGTTATCATTAATTGTGCATACTCTTAAATAAAACAAAATTTAGGGGGTAACAAAATGAATTGTTTTTCAAAGTTTCACTACTTTTCTGACAATTTTATGACCACAAAAGGTGAACGACGATATTCAAATGTCAATACAAAAATAAGCAGGGATAATACAGGCAGACAAAGCGCTGTCAATAACCTAATAGCAGGAGGCACTATTTTTATACATAAGGAAATGCATAAAATTACCTGGATTTCACCAGGAGGAAGATACGAAAATCGGATAGATCATATAGTCGTAGAACGACAATAAAAAATTGTTTACTGGAAGTGCAAGTGTTGGTTCGGACTATATACTACTTAGAGCTAAATTCAGAATAAAATTAAAATCTAACTTAAAAACGGACAACATCCAAACCAAGTACAACGTACAATGGTTAAAAGAAGGCACAGAGTTACACAGAATTTAAAGAGTATTAGAAAGGAAATACAAGGAACTGAAGTACTTATTAGTAAATCAGCTATGGGTACAGTGAAAGAACATTTTAAAGAAGTTGTAGAAATAGTCGAACTAAAATACGATATCAGATTGCATGACCAAACAGACATGGGATATGATCAACAAAAAAAAAAGAAATATCAAACAGAAATTGTTTAGATAAACAAGGAAGGAGAAGAAAGATATATTAGAAAAACTTTATTAAAAACAAAATGAACACGTTAAAAAAGGTGTCAGAAAAGGCCGATGGATCCACCAGGAGGAAATTTTTAACATTTATAACATAACACGGAAATTGTCGGGTAGAAGAAGGGTTACTACTCCTCATATACACGATAATAGTGGAAATTTAATTAAAGCGGAAAGCAAAATCCTTAAAAGATGAAGAGAATACTTCAAAGAAACATACAGAAAAACCACCAATAGATAATAATTTTAATAATCATGACATGAACCGACAAGAACGAAATATAGTGGTAAAAGAAATAACAAAGAATGAAATTGAGGAAGCCGTGAAAGAAGTAAAAAATGATAAAGCAGCAGGCAAAGACTACAAAGCAAAAATAAAATATTTTCGAAACAAAACCGAAAATTTTAATATAAAAATGAGAGTGAAACAGGGTTGCACTTTATCACCTATACTTTTCTGGCTAATAATGGACTGGATAATTAGAGGACATCAGAAAACAGGAAAGGATTAACATAGAAATTTGGACAAGCCCTGGAATACCTTGTTTGTCAAATTAATTGCAACAATTGTAATCCCACATACATTGCACAAACTAAACAATTACTGAAAAACAGAATTAATCAACATAAATATTCTATAAAAATCAATCATTTATCCCCCACCAACAAAAACAGCTTTAACAGATCACACCACTGAAAATTACCACAAATTTAATTTATTTCAATACCCTACACCAAAAATCTTACATAAAGAGAATAACTTAAAGAAACGGTTGTGTTTGGAAATGAATGAAATACAATGAAGCACTACCGCTATAAATTATAGAACAGATATAGAAAACCTAAGTTCTATTTATCATAACCTTTTTAAGTAAAAAAAATTACAAATGAATTATTTTTTCATAAATTTATTCTGCAAATAAAATTAAAACTTTGCCTGATTTTGAAAATTCACATTTTAACTTAATACCACCCTGAATATATCAAATAAAGATTCAAATTAGGTTTTCCGTCAGTTTTTACACAAAATGACGCAAATCCTAACCTGCTAACCTCGAATTTGACATTGACGTACAGTGTCACCAACATATTATTCATACGTTGAATTTCCACAGCCCACTGAGGAACAGTTTTTTTTGGATCTCTCGATACATACCGCCAAGATATTAAATTCCTTTTACATCCAGTTTTTAATTATCAAATAACTATAATATGTCGTAATATACTATCCAAACATTCATTATATCACAAGTATGCAAGTAAGGGATAATTTTTTTGTTGACTTATCCAATGTGTTTTTTCCTATTTCAGCCATGTAACTTTACAACCTTTAATAATGTAACAAAATTTTTACTGATGAAGCTAATACTACAGTCAGACCTCGCCGTTCGCGACTTTGCGGTTCGCTGATTTGATTTTACGCGGGGCACCTTTGTGCTCCCTTTTGTTTGCCGTTCGCGGATATTTGATTTTCCGTTCGCGGATGGAATTGCCGACATAACTGTTTCAACTTACACAAAAACAACGGCCGGTCTTATGAAGGCCACTAATCTGTCGTTAACTTTAATTCGCTGTTAAAATAAACAAAAGCGCATAAAAATTTGTTTACTAATGAATAATATGTCATAAGCGCCAACGTTTTGATGAGCTTTTGTTTATTTTAACAGCGATTTAAAGTTAACGTCAGGTTAGTGACCTTCATAAGACCAGCCGTAAGTAAATAAAGCGGTTTATGTCATAAACACCTATATAACATTATTTATCACAAACTTGTAAACACACTTATCGAGCCTATTCCTTTGAATCTCTTATTACCAAATTGGACCTGAAATAAATTATAAAATTATAACTTGAATAAACAAATGGACATTCGAGCTCTAGATTCAAGCGGCAAACTTATGTTAAGTATGGAATTTCAGTTCAAGCTTTACTGTCTTCTCAAGCGTTTCTGCCGAAAATTCAATTGAGTTTAATTTTTAAAACACGGAAAACCATGTCGTCAAAGCGTAAAGTTTCTGCTTCAGATTTGCCGGACAAAAAACGCAGAAAAGTTTTGGTTGTTGAGGTTGCATAGTATAAATAAATCTAGTTAATGGAACCTAACCCCGTTCTGCCCAAAAATCATTTGTCTCTGAAACCCCGTTTAACCACTATAGAGTTTTAATTTTATATCATGTCCATCGTTTTGGACTTAAAAAAAATGTATGCCATTTTCTAGCTGTAACCCGGGACTTCGTACGCGCGAGGTTCGTTATTTGTGTATTAAATAATGACTAATTATTTTCTGTCATCCCATCCCATCCTATACCATTCCATTCCCGGCCCCGTCCCGTCCCGTACCGTCCCTTCCTGTCCCTTCCCGTCTCGTCCCGTCCCCTCCCGGCCAACGTTGTTCTGTCCAAAAATAGTTTGTCTCCGAAACCTCGTTTAACCACTATAAAGTTTTAATTTTATGTCATGTCCATCGTCTTGGCCTTAAAAATAAATTCCGTTTTCGCAATCAACGTCCCGAAAAAACGTCAATAACGACACCCATATCGATTTTTAGGCTTATTTACCCCATTTCACCCCCTAAGGGGTAGCGAACCCGACAGACGTTGTCCTGCCCGAACATTGATTTGCCTGCTATTAGCGGGTTCAGCAAACGTTTTTCCGACATTCAAATTTTCGATTTCTTTCATTTTAAAAACATGCTAATACGACTATTTTCATTATCCCTAGCGTGCTGATCATCATTGCGGTTCACACGTAAAATAGATACCCGCGCAGCTGACTGTCTTCGACAACCTATGTTAGCTCGTCGTGCCTTTGGCATTGTAACGGACACTATAAAACGACACGGAATTGTTTTCACAATCACTTGTGCACAAACCAAATTTGAATGTCTGACTGACTGACTGACTGGCTGCGACGACTTATGTAAAGCATTTGGAATTACATAAATTGCTATTAGTGTCTTATCTCTTCCGCCTTCGATTACCTGATGCGGATTATGACATTATGAAGAAAACCCTTCAAACCATTAAGCACAGGTGTGGCTGCAAATAGAAACAACACACTTTCGATATTTTCCAATTTTCCGGCTTTCCCTTTGGATTTTCTTAATTTTTCTTTCCGTAAGAACCTTCTATGAAGTACTAGAAAACTTGAAAAAAAAGATGAATAACATCGGTAAAGTCGTTCTCAAGTTATGGCGTGACCAAGGGAAATAGGGATTCATTTTTATATATATAGATGTGTTTACTTGCGCATCGCGGTTTTGCGCTTCGCGGAATTCTTCTGGAACGCAACCCCCGCGAACGGCGAGGTCTGACTGTATTAGCAAAACGTTTAATTAATTATTAAATTATATATTGCGACTAAATGATTTTTTATTCATACAACAAAAAAATCAGGTTTTTCTTATAATGTTATTTAACAATTGTGACACAATTATCTCCTTAAACAAATACCGGGTGGCCATAAATATCTGAGATCCCGGTAGCCATGGAATTAGCAACTTATAAATGTTGGTTAGCATTATATTTCAATTACGATAAGTATTGGTACCTATGTAATGTAATAAAATGCAATAAGGGGAGGGGAATGTGCCCTGGATTCTGTAGTTTAGCCTACGACTCAATTATAAAAATCTCCGGTTCTAACTCCATTACTTATTGCAATCTGAAATAATTTTTTACAGATGGGAATTTTAGTTGTGATGACATTAATGACATTGAGTTTAGTTGGATTCATCATTTTAATAAAGCGGTGTTGATTCCAAAGGTGATGTGATATCAGATATTTATGGCCACCCGGTATAAACTAATCAAAATTAATTGTCAAAAATTTCATCTTTTTAAAAAAGCGTCAGACATGCAACATTAAATCATCAACCTAAAATTACTGCTGAAAGCATAGGAATAAAAATTAACTAAATAAATTCGTGAAAGACCTTTGACATTTTAAAATTCACACTAGAGTTTCATAAAAGCCATATAAATTTGGAATGAACTCTAGTTCGGCTGCCAGCAGAAAAATAAACATTTTATAATAATAATAATAATAATAATAATGGTGAGGCACTAACACCCCATGAAGGAGCTTATTTATTATTCCCATAACTTTCGTTTTATTTAACAATATGCACAATTAATGTTAACTAACTTTAAGCTAGCAATCTGTCAAAAACAAAACCAAAACAAAAGCTAAGTTTCAAACCGCTGGAGCGGTTCTGAACTCTAATCTAGCTCCCTTTAGGCAGCGCCATGCGAAGTTCACTGGGGACTTTTGAACCGCACATCATTTCATGGAAACATCATGGATTTGGTTATGCCTCATTTTAGATTTATAGGGCAACCGAGAAGTGTAAACAATCTTTTGTATGTATGTATGTATAATCGGTAAGCTCATCTACCTTGCGGTGTAGAGGCTGGTGCTTTACGCGCTTGCATCTGGCGGTACAATGCTCAACTTGTCCCGGATTCGGGTTACAAAGTTGGAGCGCGCCTTTTGTGCTTGCGCAGCAACCATTGTGTGAGGTGTGTGTCTGTCTTGGTGATGTGCTGACCTTGTTGGTCTATCCCTTAGGTCTATGGTTCTGAGTAGAGCAACTGTGCCCAACTGTGAATGGTCTCACCGAGCCCGATTCCAATCGCCAAGGCTGCGGAAACATTCCGGTCTCTGTGGGATTCGAACCGAGGACTTGCTTAACACAAGCCTAGCACCTTCTCAACTGCGCTACCCGGCTTCTGTAAACGATCTTTTACGCTTCTTAAATTAAGCAATAAATTCATCCATCACTGCACGAAATTCATCCATCACTGCATGCAAACTAGCATCTACAAATGTATAGTAACTATATTTTTGTGCATGGCGCTACAGTCCAAATCGAACCTTGGCCTCCCCTGGTCTTCCTGCTGGTCTTTCCGTTCTGATTTTCCATGGAATATCTTTTTTACTATTCGTGTCTCGCTCATTCTTTGTACATGTCCAGCCCATGTAAGTCTCTGCAGTGTAATGGAAGTTGCGGCATCGGCTTTCTTAAACAATTTGTAAAGCTCGTGGTTATATTTAGTCGTCATCCTTGATAGGACCGTATATCTTTAGCAGGATTCTCCCTTCCAATGCGTTTATGGCTGCTTCCGCTTTTTGTGATAGTGTCCATGTCTCGCTTCCATACCACAGAACTGGTCTAATTATTGTTTTGTAATGTCTGTTTTGTTTTTCTGTGTACGTTGCTTGACTTAAATAGGGTTTGCGTTACTAATTCGTCTTTGTATCTCCTTCATTTCGTCCAGCTTATTGGGGATGTTGGCGTCTAGATGTATGAAGTCGAAGTCGTTTATCATTTCGAAGTTCTGTTCTCCTATTGTTAGGTTTTGACCTCTTGTCCGGTTGCTCCTGGTCTGTATGAGCACCTTTGTTTTGTCTTCATTGACTTCTAGGCCGATCTCTGCCCGCAACATTTTCGAGTTCTATATAAATTTCTTTGATGGTATGTAGATTCTTTCAAGGATGTTAATGTCGTCGGCATATCCCATTATTTAGCCGGATTTATAAAACAATGATGCGTTGATGTCCACTGTGACCTTCCTTACCACGTGTTCCAATGCCAAGTTGAATAGAAGGGGTGCCAGTTCATTACCTTATTTTAGCCTCTGTTTTACTTCGAATTGTGCTGTTAGGTTTCCGCTTATCTTCACTCTGCTTTCAAAATTATCCATTGTTAATAGGGTTAGTCTGACCAGTTTGACTGGAATACTGAAGACCACCATGATGCTGTATAGTTTTTCCCTGTCGATGTTATATGCTTGTTTGAAATCAACATACAGTTGGTACGTTGAACTCCCAGCACTTCTCAAGTACTTGTTTCAGTGCGAATAACTGGTTTGTGGTCAATCTTCCTGTCCTAAAACCCGCCTGGTAAATACTTATTATGGCTTCTGTTATAGGCTGTAGTTTATTTCACATTATGGTGGTTTTGTGTTTAGCAGCTCCTCGAAGTATTCCATCCATCTCCTTTCAATTTCCGTTTCATTGCCGATGATTTGGCCTGTCTGGTCTCGACATAGATTGGTGTTTGGTTTATAACCACTTTTGAAGGTGTTGATTTGCTTATGTGCTTTTCTAATGTTGTTACTCTCTAAATCTTCTTGTAGGCTTAGTAGTTTTATTGATGGCGGCTCTCTTCTTTCTCCTGAGTAGCTTGCTCGTTGTTCTTCTAGCTTCCTCATAATTATTCTTCGAGGCTCATGTCGATCTTGTTATATATAAGTTGTAGTTTCTGTTTTTCTCTTTTATTGCTATTTCGCACTCTTTATCGAACCAGTCTCTACGCCATGTTTTACGTGCATGCCCTATCGTGGTGTCTGCTGCTTCTACGATTGTTCCCTTAGTGTTCCCCCACTCTTCTTCTACTGATGCTTAATTGTTTCCCGTTTTTATTTCTCTACTTTGATTCAGTTCTTTTTCTATTTTCCTTTGATATGCCGTTAGAATCTCATTTTCTTTTAGGCTTTTAATATAATATTTTTGTATAGCCGAGTAACCTAATACGGTTTCTAAAAATTGCCTTCACTAGGTAGTGATCAGAGTCCATGTTGGCTCCACGATATGATCTGACATCCAGGTATGCTTGACGTGCCTCTTCTCTCGATAGCTAGGTGATCGATCTGATTGTAAGTTTTCCCATCGGGTGACTTCCATGTATGCTCATAGATAGATGTTAAGGTGTGGGAAATATGTCGAGCTGATAATAGACATATTTTTGATTGTAGCGAACTCAATCAGTTTTTCCCGGTTGTTGTTGTATTCTTGGTGCAGGCTGTGTTGCCCTATTTTTGGTTAGTAGTGTTCCTCTTTTCCGATCTTTGCATTTAGGTCTCCAATTACACAGGTCTGCGACCAAATTTTTTTCTTTAAAATAATGGGTGATTCTTATGTATTTTGGTGCGCTGAGTTCGGAAATGCCCTCAGTTTTTTCCCAGCACGTAAGCATTTTCCGCAAAATGCATTTTTCTGCGGGATTGCCTACCTTAAGGCGTATATTTATGAATATGCCGAAAAAAGTTGTTTTTCCTATTCGGCTTCATAGTTTTATATTAGAAACTATGAAATATGATAAAAATTAGTATATTTAACAGTATTAGTCAGCGTATGAATCATGGAAACCCATTACCTTAATAACGGGTGTTCATAAACAGTCGTCATCCCAGTAGGTTTTGACTTCAAAAACGTATGTCTATTAAAATTGAGAAAAAATGAGCTATGACAGTACTCAATGAGGTTTCATTGTGTTGCACGAATTAATCAAAGATATAGCATTTTGTTTTTCAAAGCAACTGGGATGACGACTGTTTATGAACACCCGTTAGTATGCAATTAAGGTTTATCGCTTTTCTTCGGTGTTTTCAGATTCCAATGTTACTGTAATAAATGTTTTTGTTATTAAAAAGTACATAAATAAATAGGAAAAATTCCTTCTGTAATTAGCGTAATTGTGGTGAACATTATTGACAAATAAAACCTGGACTTTCCCATTGCCCTATATACCGGGTGACAATGAGACTAGGGCCATGCTTATATCTTCTTTATTTATGAATCGATTTGGATAAAATTTTATACCAAGATACTAGACATAATTTCTGATTGGCTGATAGATATAGTCAAAATGACTTGACTTCCGGTTTTACCGGAAATGATACTAACTTTAATTTTTTAAATGGAACATCCTGTATATATTTTATGTTTTTCTGAATCTACGAGTCAAACTACATATAATGGTATTGCCAAATTTCAATTTCTTTAAACAAAAAATATATTTTTTCAATTTTTATTTTTTGCCATAGAAGGCATTGACTTGAAAAAATCTATTCTAATTAACTCTAGCAACTTTTAATAATTGCTATTTTATCAATAAGGTCAATAACAAACCTTTAATAAAAGAATATAATTTGCTAAACTCGTTTTTTAAGAAAAAGTCACTTTTTTTAAATGGCACCTACCAAGGGCCATCTTGCCATTAAACAGAAAATTTAATTACCAATCTAACGATATGCATCATGCACTACTTTATCTTTATCTTAAACTGAAAATTAATGTTGTATGTAATTTGAGTCGTAGATTCCGAAAACATAAAACATGTAGAGTCATCTATTTAAAGAACCAAAGTTAGTGTCACCTCCGCATTGGCGTAACTAGCGGGGGGGCCAGGGGGGCCAGGCCCTCCCCAGAGTGCCGTCTGGCCCACCCCAGAAGAATGAAAGTTAAATAAATTTAAAAATCTGATTTTGTATTAAACCATTTAAACCTACGGAGTTATTAACGACCGACATCCATTTTTAAATTTTCAGATTTTATTATGTATTTGTTTTGACTAAAAAAACATAGTATTGTAATTGCAAATAATATGCAAAATACAACATAATTAGTGCAGAACTATAATATAGTTTTGTTAATCTTTAAAACAAAACAATATTTTTTTCCTGTGCACCATTTCTTTTAATTTCTCTTCAGTAATCTATAAATACATGGTCAACTTATGTGCCTAGAAAAAGACAATTTCAATTATTTTATATGCTGGTATGTAAATGACCGCGAAACTTGAGCGAATCTCTAACGACTTGCTGAGCGCATGCAGCTACTTAGGCTCGTCTAGTTCAAACACACTACTACATGCTATTTGGACGTTTGCTTTGTCTAAAGAGTTCAGTTTATCATTTGGAAAAGTAGGACCCAGAATTGTATGTTTAGTAATATTTAAGGCAGCAAAGTAGTGTTGTAATTATAGATTTGCAAGACGTGCCAGGTATGAGGGCCCTGATCGAAAGATCTTAATTTACAATGTGTACTGTTAAAAGCTTTGGAGGCACAAATATACACATGAAAAGGTTTTCTTGGGTCATTTACGATATTATTAATAAAATTAACAAAAGGAACGTGAAGTGTAGTCATTTTCAAAATGGCAGCTTTAAAAGTAAGGTATGGAACATCAAAGATCAAGTTTGGCGTCGCCCCATCTAGTTATTAGAAATATTTAAGAAGTTTCATGCCCAGTTACTGAAACTACATATTTTTTCTCCAAATATTTTTAAAGAATTTAAATTTAAAACGGTTTTGTTAAATTTTTAGATAAAATTAAAATTCAAAGTACGGAATCGGAATCGCATGCTGGAAAGCATGCATTATGGGAAATGGGGCGTCAGCTGTCACTGAGCACTGAGGGCCTTCTAACTCAATAATTAGTGCAATTAAAGACAACTCACAACTTACCAAATTACAAACGCGAGAAGATCAAAGTAACACTAAAAGTATTGTTTTTTAAATTTTAAAAGTAAACGCCAGAGATAAAGAAGAAATAAACAAGCCCATGCAAAATTTGAAATAATACAAAATCTTCGTAGAAATAGTACCTCTTAAAAAAGATTAAAAATGACTTGGCCCTTACGGCTACATAGAATAACGTAGGAAGCTGTATAGACATACATAGAGCAATAGATGTATTTGCAGAAATACAAGCGAAGAAAAAACATTTTTAGATTTTAATTGCGAGGGACGCTCATATTATCGAAATAAATTTAAAGAACGTTCATATCTCAGTTTGCAGTATTTGAATGTCCCTGGTGTATTAGTACACTTAAGTGTATTTTTTAATATTACATAATAAAGTAACTTAATCTTGTATTTACCAACTGGTTTTTGTGCCCTATATAAGTATTTATCCGCTGTAGTAAATAGAATTTTGTGGTGATGACGAGTGTAAGTGATCCTAGCTGCTTGAATTTCCACAGTTACAAACTCAATATATTATGATAAAGAGAAATCACAATAACTTTGGAGAAGATATTAATTTTTTCAAGAAAATATTTACTTCAACCGTACTGAGAAAAAATTGAAGTGATGTTTTCCAAAAAAAGTATTTATCCTGGAATAATAGTTTTTACTGCCAACTTCATTGAGTTGCGAGAGGTAATCTTTACATTTTTTATTTTGTTTAGAAACCGATACAAAAACAAGCAAATAACTTTACGTGAAAAGGTAATATATGCAAATTAATGTCTTCAAAGATATGCATAGATATTGTCGATGGTTGGCTGGGGGCCTGGCCCTCCCCAGCCAAAAATCCTAGTTACGCCAATGCACCTCCGGTTTCACCGGAAGTGACACTAACTTTGGTTTTTTAAATAGATTTAAAAATAATTATTAATTAATTAATTTTCACTTTCAGATAAAGATAAAGTAGTGCATGATGCATATCGTTAGATTGGTAATTGCATTTTCTATCTAATGGCAAGATGGCCCTTGGTAGGTGCCATTTAAAAAAAGTGACTTTTTCTTAAAAAACGAGTTTCGCAAATTATATTCTTTTATTAAAGGTTTGTTATTGACCTTATTAATAAAATAGCTATTATTAAGAGTTGCTAGAGTCAATTAGAATAGATTTTGCAAGTCAAGGCCTCCTATGGTAAAAAATAAGAATTAAAAAAAAAATTTTTTTGTTTAAAAGAATTGAAATTTGGCAATACTATTATATGTAATTTGACTCGTAGATTCTGAAAAACATAAAATATACAGGGTGTTCCATTTAAAAAATCAAAGTTAGTATCATTTCCGGTAAATCCGGAAGTCAGGCATTTTGACTATATCTATCGGCGAATCAGAAATTACATCTAGTATCTTGGTATAAAATTTTATCCAAATCTATTCATAAATAAAGAAGATATAAGCATGGCCCTAGTCTCATTGTCACCAGGTATACCCCTCGTAGTCCTTCGATTTGTTCATTTCAATTTAAATATTCTTAAAGTGTCTTTCAAAATGTCTTCAAGAGCTTGTGTTAATAATCCTGATAGTTTCTGTTACATTTGTGGCAAACTTGTATTAAAAAAACAATCTCGAAGTATTACGGAGCTTATTAAAAACGTGTACTTTGCCTATTTTGGTGTGAAGATCGAAGATCAAGAAAAATCTTGGGCCCCTCATGGAGTGTGTTCAGGCTGTGTTGAAGGACTTCGCATGTGGTCTAAAGGAAAGGTAAAATCTTTTCGTTTTGGGGTGCCTATGATTTGGAGAGAGCCGAGAAACCACGGCGATGACTGCTACTTTTGTTCTTGCAACATACAAGGGTACAATGCCAAAAATGAAAAAGATATATGTTACCCAAACATGCAATCTGCACTTCGGCCTGTGCCTCATGGACCCGGTATTCCAGTACCAGTGCTCCCACACAATTTTGACGATTTGCCAGAGTCATCAGAGAGCGAGTCAGAGCAGTTGGATGATGAGTTTCAAGTCGAAGACTGTGGACCCCAACAGTTTTCACAAGAAGAATTAAACGACCTCGTTTGTGATTTAGGGCTTTCTAAAGAGTCTGCTGAATTACTGGGCTCTAGACTTCAAGAAAAGAACTTGTTGAGATCTGGAACTTCATTCTCTTGGTACAGAAGCAGAGAAAAACAATTTGAGTCAAATTTTTCTCAAGATGGCGAACTTGTATATTGTTCTGATGTTCCCACGTTGATGTCAATGTTTAACATTCAACATGTGTCAGATGAATGGAGGCTTTTTATTGACTCGTCAAAAAAAAGTTTAAAAGCAGTTTTGCTACACAACGGCAATAAATACGCTTCTGTACCCGTGGGGCACTCTGTGCATCTAAAAGAAAAGTATGACAATATGGCTTTTATCCTTGATAAATTGAAATATAAGGAGTTTGGATGGCCTATCTGTGGTGATCTCAAAGTCATCTCTATGGTGCTTGGACAACAAGGTGGCTATACGAAATTCCCCTGTTTCCTATGTGAGTGGGATAGCCGGGCAAAAGCACAGCACTGGAGCCAAAAAGTGTGGCCAACGAGAACTTTGAAGGTTGGAGAAAAAAATGTTCACTTTGAGTCTTTGGTTGATCCCAAAAAAGTGCTTTTACCCCCACTTCACATCAAGCTTGGACTGATGAAGCAGTTTGTCAAGGCATTGCCAAAAGATGGCGAAACGTTCAAATACCTTGAAAAGAAATTCCCGGGACTGTCTGAGGCAAAGTTAAAGGAGGGTGTTTTTGTTGGCCCGGAAATTCGGAAACTAATGAAAGACAATCAGTTTGAAAAGGTGATGAAAAAAGCTGAGAAAGAGGCGTGGATATCATTTAAAGAAGTTGTGACTAAGTTTTTGGGGAACAATAAGGACCCGGATTATGAAGAAATTGTAAATAAAATGTTGAAATGTTTTAAAACCTTGGGGTGCTCCATGAGCTTGAAACTTCACTTTTTGAACTCCCATTTGAGTTATTTCCCAGAAAACCTTGGTGCCGTAAGTGAAGAGCGGGGCGAGAGGTTCCACCAAGACATCAAAGAAATGGAACGGAGGTACCAAGGACGATGGGATGTGAATATGGTGGGAGACTACTGTTGGATGCTTCATAGAGAACTTCCAGACATCCCACACAAACGGAAAAGCTCAAAACGGAGTTTTGGGGGAAAAAGATGTAGATATTATAAAGAATTATAAATCCTTATTGTATATACTACATATTATTTTTATCAAATTGTATTTAAAAATGTAAATAAACCACTAGTAATATATTTTTTTTAAATTTCAAAATGCATTTTTACCTATATGTACTGCGGGTTTTGCATAACTTTCTTTTTCATTTTGCGGAAAATCCCTACGTGCTGGAGAAAAACTGAGGTCATATTTGGACTCAGCGCACCAAAATACATACGATTCACCCATTACGGTGAAAAAAAATTCAAAAAATTTCAATTTGCAGGCCTGTGTTATGACCTTTACATCATTCGAGGGGATTGCGTCATAGGTTCTTTCCAGCATCTGGTAGAAAGAGTCCCTGATACATTCATATTTTTCTTCTCTTTCGGCATGTGCATTTATTATTGACAAATTTAATTTTTAACCGTAGGACACAAATTCTTTCATTGATGGGTTTGAAGTCGATGATGGCGCTCTTTGTCGCGTTGCTTACTATGAAGGCTACACCAAGTTCATGGTCACCTGTTTCCTTTCCACTGTACATTCGGACTATACCATCAGATTATACAGGGTGTTATTTAAGTACATAGCCAAACTTCAAGAGGAAATTCTTTGAGTGATACTAAGACGAAAAGTTTATATAAACATAGGTCCGGCAATGCTTCGTTTTCAAGATACAGGGTGACAAACTTTTTTTAAAAATTATTTTTTCGTAAAAATTTTAATAATCTTTCAGCCGATTTTGTTGAAATTTGTCAGTTTTACTTATGGTAGAAAGGGGCTAATTTAGACCTAACTAGATTAAAATTATTAAGTTCAGTGGCGTCCCGGGGGGCACCTTATCCAATATTTTTGACAAAAAAAATGTGCGCCGACTTTTTAAAACTTTTTTTTTCGCATTAAACAGCTAAAAATACAACTTTTTTATCTCTTTAATTTTTTTCGTATCTTGTTTCGTTTTCGAGAAAAAAATAAAAACCACTTTATTGCATGAAAAAAAATAACTACGAAACTAGCAAGAACTGTTTGTAGTGTACCTGTTAAAGTGGTTTTTATTTATGATTTAGCAGTTAAAACTATACGAAATTTAAAAAAAATCAAACAAGAAAAACGCTTTATTAAAACCACACTTAAACAAATGGTACGCAATTTTTTTTTAGTAAGAAAACATTTAACAATAACTAACACAAACTTATAATTGTTGCTGAAAATGTCCTCCTTCAACTTCAATGCAAGCATAAGCTCGTCTTAACATCGATTGCTGAACACGTTGAAATATTCCCGGCGTATATCTTATCTGATTACATGAATCCCATATCCGTTGGATTAATTCTTCTTCGGTGTTGACAGGAGTTGGATAAACGAGGGATTTTAAATGCCCCCAAAGGAAAAAATCTAACGGATTTAAATCTGGTGACCTGAGTGGCCATGAATGTGGACCAGCGCGACCGATCCAGTTTTCTCCATAAGTTGCATCCAGAAATTGACGTGCTACTAAGCTAAAGCGAGGTGGGGCCCCATCATGCATGAACCACATTGCTCTTCTTTCTGCCATTAGGACGTCTTCTAATAGTTCAGGTAACACAAATTCCAGAAAATGACGATACTCTTCACCATTTAATCTCGGGGGTAAAAAAGAAGGTCCAATCAGATAATCACCTACAATACCAACCCAAACATTCATGGAAAATTGTTGTTAATTATTTTCTATAACCACATGGGGATTTTCTTCAGCCCAGATATGATTGTTATGAAAGTTCATAATTGAATTTCGAGAAAAACACGCTTCATCGGTAAACAAAATACTGGATAGAAATGTCGGAGATGCTACCTGTTGTTGCAAAAGCCAAGTACAATAAATAACTCGTTGGGGAAAATCGGCAGGTAATAACGCTTGAACACGCTGTATGTGGTAAGGATACAGTTGATATTCCCTTAAAATCTGCCATACAGTAAAGTGAGAAATGTTTAATTGTTGTGCAATTTTGCGTGTACTTGTATTGGGACTACGCTCAACTTCATGTAAAACTGCTTCCTCCACCTCAACTGTTGCAGGTCTCCCAATAACAGCAGCCGACCTTTAAAAGGTGCCTGATTCGCACAACCTTTCATGTATTCTTACAAATGTTTGTCTATTTGGTACAAGGCGATGAGGATATCTCTCTTGATAAATTCGTCTAGCCGCTCTGGAATTGCCTTGGGCCATTCCATACCAAAATGAATATCGGCCATTTCTGCGTTTGTAAATTGAACCATTTTCTAATATCAGTAACGAATTTTATAGCTTAAAACTCTTAAAAACACTTCAAATAATTATGACGCACGCACGCACGCACTGTTTAAAGTTAAGTTATGTCAAAGTCAAATTTGTTTGATCAATTGTTTTTCCTTTCACGGCACTCTCAATTTTTTGTTACTTTCAAAACATTGCAGTAATCACGGCCTTCTAGATTAGCATGCCTGCCGGCTCTCCGCGGCCTGTTCATTTGCGACAAATAGCATTACAAAGTTGTGACTCTGCATATCCGGGGATTGAAGTTCAGAACCACGCCAGCCGGTTTGAAACTTAGCTTTTATCTGTCAGATTATTGTTCTGTGACTGAAACGTTAAATTAGGTTAGTTTTACGACATTTTTGTACGAAAAAAATACAAAATGGATTTTCACAGAAGCAACAAACTAAATTTGCAATGAACGAAAATGCGTACGTAGAAACGTCAAAATTTGTAAATTGTGCTTGCGCGCAAAAATCAAGCATTCTGTGCGTGCGAAAAGATAAAATCGAAAGTATTTTGTTGAATGCGCCGCGCAGCTCAGCCTTCTGCAGTTTAAACGCCGAGCCAACGCTTCCAAATCCCCGGATAACTAGCGCCACGCGGATCACTCGAAAAGCTTGCAAATGAACAGGCCGCTAAGAGGCGGCAGGCACGCTAATCCAGAAGGCCGTGGCAGTAATAAATAACCTTATGCATTTTATGTTTATTTATCGAAAACAGTTCATCTGAGCGAAAAAATTCAAAAGGAGACTGGTGTAATTTTAATTGCTTAATCATAAATAAAACTGTCCATGGACAGCAAAAAAACATTTTTTAATAATTAATAAAACACAAAAAATATTTTTTAGCTAGCATTAATTTTTATAACAATTTCTAATACTAAAATAGACTATTGATATGGAAAAAAATAACAGGTACACCCCAGTTTTTGATACTTTGGTAGTTTTATTAATTTTTTATTATGTTGTCCCAGGGGCATGCAATAGTGATTTTTATTTTTTTTCTCGAAAACGGAGCAAGATACGAAAAAAAATAAAGAGACAAAAAAGTTGTATTTTTAGCTGCTTAATTCGAAAAAAATATAAAAGTTCTAAAGAAGTCAGTGGCGCACATTTTTTTGTCAAAACTATTGGTTAAGGTGCCCCCCGGGACGCCACTGAACTTAATAATTTTAATCTAGTTAGGGCTAAATTAGCCCCTTTCTACCATAAGTAACACTGACAAATTTCAACAAAATCGGCTGAAGGATTATTAAAATTTTTACGAAAAAATGATTTTTTAAAAAAAGTTTGACACCCTGTATCTTGAAAACGAAGCATTAGCGGACCTATGTTTATATAAACTTTTCGTCTTAGAATCACTCAAAGAATTACCTCTTAAAGTTTGCCCACGTACTTACATAACACCCTGTATATCACTCACTACTGCTTGTTGATTCAAATTCGAGATTTGCAGGTTAAGTTTTGCATCAGTCATGGTCAAATAACAAACAACACCTAACCTACTAACCTCGGATTTGACAAAAACTGACAATACACTTCAGTACTGCCAAACGTATAACACGAATCACAGGCGACTCTTTCCACATTGTCACTATGACTTTACACGGCTGTCAATACAAAATTTATGTCTGTCGACTGAAGGTCGAGTGTTCAATTTTTCTTAAGTCTTAGATGTCAATCAGACACAAGTAGAATACACCACTTTATGCACAAACCCATAACGTGGCACTTGGCTGAAACAGATGGTTCATGACGCTAATTAGTAAATTATGAAACACTAGTGTCTTGTAAGCCCTACAATAAACTGAAATCAGTACAATTATGCCATCATCGTATGTGGGTTGTGGATATATTTATTAATGAAAGAACTAGACATCGAAAATATTTATTTATTAATGTTGAAAGTTAAAGTACAATTTGAACGATTAGGTAAAAAGGGTTGAGGATTTTGAATGAATGTATGAACGAAGGGGTAGATACAGAGGTGTGTATAAATTGGGAAAAAAGCAGCATGTGACGATATTTTCCTAAAATTCTAAATCAAAAATCTTTACACTGAAATTTTTGATTGATCTTCATGAGTCCTAATGAGTGGTACATAAAAAACATTTTATTCAGGTAAAGTACTTTTTCTATTATAAATATGTCAAAATATCATCAAGGAGAGTTGTAAAATTATGGTCCCATGTAAAATTTCAGAAATACTGGCTTATTTTTATGAAACTGTAAGTATTAGTAAGCGATGAGGTACTTATTGACTGATATATGACGTGTTTATAACAGAAAATGTACTTTCCGATTTAAAAATGTTTTTTATCTATCGCTTGTAAGGGCTTGTAAAAACCAATCAAACATTTTAGTATTACTCAAAATATCATCACGTGTATTCAATATAGTTTAGAAAAATTAGTCAGCTAATTATCTTCTTATAATAATGTTATTTGACGTTTCGTCAGCTCAGCTGACTTCCTCAGAAAATACACATTACGTTAAATACAATAGACTAAAAGGAAAATGAGATTAAGGTTAGATCACTTAAACAATGTATATTTACTCTTACCTTATGTAATGTCAATTGAAATTTGGAGATTGTAAAGTTGTACAATGTTCTAAGGTTAATAATAATTCTTACAATATAACTTGAAAAGAATATTTAAAAAGATTTCGTAGATATAAAATGTCAGATGTCAAAATTTGAAATCTAAATTTTCTTATTTTAAAGGTATAACTTGATACAAAAATTTTATTGTAAAAGATATCTTGATATTAAGTGTAATTTAAATTATATAGTTTTTTTTCTTTGTTAATTATAGAACTATCACAACGTTTAAGTAAAATATTAACAAACAAAAATAATTTTAATGTTTCTTTTAAAAATTACCATACAATAGGAAATCATTTTTTTAACAATCTAAAAGATAAAACAAAAATTCAATTAGAATCAAATATTGTTTACCAAATTAATTGTAATAATTGCAATGCTAAATACATAGGACAAACAAAACAAAATCTAAAAAAAAGATTAACTCAACATAAAAATTCTATAAAAACACAAATTTTAAACCCAAATAAACCAAATACTGCCCTCTCTGATCGTGCAGTTGATAATTATCATAATTTTAATTTTAACTCACCTAAAATATTGCAAAAAGAAAATATTTTACAAAAACGCCTTATATATGAAATGATTGAAATAAAAAAAAATACAAATTCTATTAATTACAAAACCGACATAGAAAATCTTCATTCCATTTACTATAATCTTGTCTAAATTTTCTTCTATAATTAACAAAGAAAAAAAACTATATAATTTAAATAAATTACACTTAATATCAAGATATCTTTTACAATAAAATTTGTGTATCAAGTTATACCTTTAAAATAAGAAAATTTAGATTTCAAATTTTGACATCTGACATTTTATATCTACGAAATCTTTTTAAATATTCTTTTCAAGTTATATTGTAAGAATTATTATTAACCTTAGAACATTGTACAACTTTACAATCTCCAAATTTCAATCGACATTACATAACGTAAGAGTAAATATACATTGTTTAAGTGATCTAACCTTAATCTCATTTTCCTTTTAGTCTATTGTATTCAACATAATGTGTATTTTCTGAGGAAGTCAGCTGAGCTGACGAAATGTCAAATATATTATTATAAGAAGATAATTAGCTGACTAATTTTCCTAAACTATATTGAATATACCTAAAAGACAGCTGTTATAAACAAATATAATCATCACGTGTAGCTTTTTCGCCAATTTATACACACGCTGTATTAATGAAAGATTTACTATTTATGAAATCACTTCAACTTTATGACGATGTACCTTTTCTAATTTCATTAAGTGTCACATTGTGTGCAAATAGCTGATTATTGTGTTTCGTATGAAACAGAGCTACCAGATTATTATCAGCTGAGCGAATCTGCTATATAGCCTTCAGTAGCAGTAAGGGTTTTTCATCCTCCATAACGCTTTAATTCCAAACTATCAATACCTTATGTACTAGCCATATAAGAGGCCGAAGTCCTTCTAAAGGAGTGTCCCGTGTATTCACCGACATCATTTAATTTCAAAAATTTTGCGATTTCTCGTGGAATTTTCGAAATTGTGTTTTTCCCAACTACTTGATTTAGACATCTGCCACGCTCATATCGAAAGAAAAATCGTTCATGTATTGCATTCTTCGGCCTAAGCTTAATATAATTTTGTATAATTTTTAGCCAATCGGCTGTACTCTCTGGATCGTTCATGATTACAAAACTTCTTCGAATGTTCTTTTTCCTCTCCGGCATTCTGACTACTGCTATATCGTCTTTAAATTCTATGTTCTGTAATTTCATCTTATGTAACTCATGTGTATTGCAACCTCCGGCCACCCCCAGTATCATTATAACTTTCATCATTAAGTACAGTTCGTCAGGAGCTTCAAAAAGAAACTTTTCAATCTCTTCTTTCGTGAATACTTTGGACCTTCGCGGATGAAATCCATCATTTTCTCTTTTAAGAAAAGTTTTCAACTTTTCAAATTTGGAAATATCTTGATCTTTGTTTTGCGAGATTGTCAATTTTAGCATTGAATACTCAGACCAAAGGCTCGCTGGGGACTTTAAAATGTTTGACCTCTCCAGAAAATATTCCAGCATGACACTTTCAGTTATTTCCGCAAAGTTATTAGTCGTACACCATTTCATAAAAACCTCAAACGTTCGGTTATACCTCGTTTTGGATTTATCAGGCAAAAGTGAACCGCAAGGGTTATTCGGAACTTCTTCTTTGCTTTTCAAATTAGAATCAGCAGTAAGTTCGTCCATCGTTACGCACAAACTAGCGTCTGCAAATGTAAACACAAAATTGGCAGGAGAACGAAAACAAGTTTTTGTTTACACAGGGTGCTGCAAAAATGGAGAATTACTTCATGTTACGTTAGTAAAACGCACTTTTTGAGTAGGAAAAAAATAATTAAGAATTCTATGTGTTATACTTAACCTCAAAACTAGCAGAACTGGCAACATTGCTTAATTACAATTAAGTAAGGCCAGCTTCACTGCCTCCTACACTTACAAGCCATGCTGTTGGAGATTTGACAACGCTGATCGTAGACCAATTTTTGTACTGTTTATAAAAACGTCTGTTCAAATGTGGCGTGTAAGTAAATATTAATATGTTGAACTGCTCTAAGTTTGAAGAAATACATTTATGTATATTACTGTACTGTTCGTGTTAAGTGAAAGTAAAATTGCTGCTAGAATTTATGGGTTTTTATTAAGTATTTCACTGAGGTAAGTAACAATCTAACCTCATTTTTAGGGCATTTCTTGTAACTTTTAATTTTATATTTAGAATGCCACGAAGACGCTGTGTACCAACTACAACAGTACCTTACAAGAAAATCGTATGCAAACTATAACATTTTCTTTTCCAATGGACGAGATTCGAAAGAAAGCATGGCTTCGTGCAACAGCACGAGAACGTTGGACCCCAAGAAAAAGTGCTGTCGTGTGTGAAATACATTTTAATGGAAAAGATTAAGATTAAGATTAAGAAATAATTGATACAGCTTGTTTAAGACACTGTTGTCAAATGAATTTTTGATATATTCAACACACTTTTTTAGTATTAACAGTTCTTCGGTCTTTTCGTTACTTGGCAAAATTATTTACAAGTATTTATATTCGTCCAATTAGCTTTAAATGCGTAATGTGTAAAGACATTAAGAATCAAACTTTAGAGTCTCATTTTCAACAAATATAACACGAACAATTTGTTTATAATTTTTTTCTGCTCAGTAAGTTTAATTATGTAAAATGGAGTTAGTTCGCCATTTTTGCAGGACCGGCAACTGTAATATTTTACATCGCAAGGACAATTATTGTAACAACATCAAATTATTATTTACATTGATTTCGGTGTGTGAGCTTTTTATTGGGCCAAGGCTGAGAGGCTTGTAAACTACCTCCTTGCTCAATAAAATTCACTTACACACTCAGTAATATAAATAACTATTCCTATGAGCATCACTATTTACATTTTTTTAATAAATTAAATGGTTTTATCTACAATCGCATGGTAAAGCAAGCTTTTTCGATTGTCAATAACAACGAAAAGTTGACAATTCGTGCAGACATGATAAATTTGTTAAAATGAATATGAAGAACATTGAAGATAAAGGCTTAATTTTAATAGTGCGAATTCCTGATTCTAAAATACAATAACAACCCACCAAGCAAATATTAATTTTATGGCTTTGTATAGAAAATACTCATACATTGACTTAAGACCTGGAACTAATACTTTGCGGTTTTTTCTAAGATATGTTAACGGCAATTGTACAAAACAGGTAATAGGAATAAACATTATGTTTCTGTCGAACATCAGCTACGCTTTTAGCAGAAAGTGGAAGTATTATTCTTCAATTAAAACGCTATGGAAGATGGAAGAGCTCTCGCTGAAGGAGAGATCGGTAAGAATCTAGTTTATCGACCAACTCCGATCGACATGTGCTATACACCATTCGACGCGTCTCGACGAGCTGAACAATGTTGCTGCTGGGGACATTCGGGGCAGACCAATGGTTACTGAGATACAGCACTATAAAGTTTTTTTTTATAAATTTTTTCTCGTGGAAAACACTCTGGGGCCTTTGGCGGGGCGCCGCGCAGCGCTTTGCGCAGCGTACCTTATCGAAGGCTAATAATAAGTCACACTGCGCGCCACCTAACCTAACCTAACCAAACCTTACCTAACATTACTTAACCTAACCTAACCTAATCTAGTTTAGCGACCACCTCCAATCGCCATGTGTTATACACCATTCGACGCGTCTCGTCGAGCTAAACAATATTGCTGCTGGAGACATGCGGGGCAGACCAATGGTTACTGAGATATAGCACTATAAAGTTTTTTTTTTATAAATTTTTTCTTGGAAAACACTCTGGGGCCTTTGGCGGGGCGCCGCGCAGCGCTTTGCGCAGCGTACCTTATCGAAGGCTAATAACAAGTCACACTGCGCGCCACCTAACCTAACCTTACCTAACATAACTTAACCTAACCTAATTTAGTTTAGCGACCAACTCCGATCGACATGTGCTATACACCATTCGACGCGACTCGTCGAGCTGAACAATGTTGCTGCTGGAGACATTCGGGGCAGACCAATGTTTACTGAGATACAGCACTATAAAGTTTTTTTTTATAAATTTTTTCTCGTGGAAAACACTCTGGGGCCTTCGGCGGGGCGCCGAGCAGCGTACCTCACCGAAGGCTAATAACAAGTCACACTGCGCGCCACCTAACCTATCCTAACCTATCCTATCCTATCCTATCCTATCCTATCCTATCCTATCCTAACCTAACCTAACCTAACCTAACCTTACCTTACCTTACCTTACCATACCTTACCATACCTTACCATACCTTACCATACCTTACCTTACCTTACCTAACCTAACCTAACCTTACCTATCCTAACCTAACCTAACCTAACCTAACCTTACCTAACCTAACCTAACCTTACCTAACCTAACCTTACCTAACCTAACCTTACCTAACCAAACCTAACCTAAACCAATGGTTACTGAGATACAGCACTATAAAGTTTTTGAAAAACGCCCCCCAGCCATAAGCAAAATATATACGAAAATAAGGAACCATCCGACTGAAAATTAATTGCGAAGCGTGAAAAAAAGTTTTTCTTGGTGGAAAACACTATCACCCGTATTCATAGTCGTTCGCCAGCGAATCGCCGGCGAAACGCCGGAGTTTTGCCACGCCCCTTACGAGAATTAACATTGCATAGGCGCAGCGCGTTGCCAGCTCTCCGCCGAAAACCATAGTAACGCGCATCCTTTGTTTTACCGGCGAGCGACTATGCAATGTAATTCTCGTAAGGGGCGTACCGAAAATCCGGCGTTTCGCCGGCGACTCGCTGGCGAACGACTATGAATACGGGTTTAAGGGGCCTTCGGCGGGGTGCCGCGTAGCATACCTCACCGAAGGCTAATAACAAGTCACATTGCGCGCCACCTAACCTAACCTAACCAAACCTAACCTTACCTAACCTAGCCTATCCTACCCTAACCTAACCTAACCAAACCTAACCGTACCTAACCTAACCTAATCTTACCTAACCTAACCTAACCTAACCTCACCCAACCCAACCCATACCAATCCAAACCAACCCAACCCGACCCAACCCAACCCAACCCAAACCCGACCCAACCCAGCCCAACCCAAACCAACCCAACCCAACACACATGATTTAACATAAAGACATTTTAAAGCGAACGCGCCATAGACTTAGTGTGGGACATTTTAATCTTTACTGTGCTGTATCTCAGTAACCGTTGGTCTTCCCCGAATGTCCCCAGCAGCAATATTGTTCAGCTCGACGATACGCGTCGAATGGTGTATAGCACATGTCGATTGGAGTTGGTCGCTAAACTAGATTTAAGCCGAGATATCGAGGACAGCATAAATGCAAAAATTGAAACTGCTCAGAAAATCTTTCCGAAACTATCTTTATTGTAAATTAAGACTACAGACATACAAAACATCACCAAAACATGCAATGTTCCTTCTGATTCCGTAGTTATTATTAAAAATTGTAAAAATCTACATTTAATTACAGTATAGTTAGTCCAGTGCATTTATCCGAAAAATAGATGTAACCTCGGAAATAATCCTAGAGAGCTGAAATTTGGTTTACACCTACCTTTCATCTTTCCAAATAAGGGTTGAGAAGTCCCCAACGATCCGTTGTACGCATAACTTTTTCGAGTGCTCAGAAGGTCGATTTTTCGATTTTTCAACTATATCTTCGTTCCTATCGACTTTACGACTACGAAGGTGCAACAACAAAAAAAGGGTAACAAAATTCTCTATCAAAAAGTTATGTATAGTTTTTACATACAAGCAACAGTTTTCATGGAAATTCGGTAGGAAGGTCATAAGTTTAGGAAATATTCTTGTTCTGCTCCTGAAGACGCAGCATCGCTATCTTTTGAAGACGTTGAACAGTCAAATAATGTTGGTGAGTTGAAAAATTTGACGACAAAATTTCTGAGTTACAAAATAAAAGTCCTATTGTGGGGACAATATTTCATAATGATTACTGTTGCAAAGGAATTTGTAAGAGCAGAAAGAATGGGAAATTGGAAGATGCATTTAACTGCTGTAAAAATATGCTACCATATTTTCACACAGCAGGACATTTTCTTTATGCAAAATCGGCTCATTTGTATATTCAGGACAAGGAGGGATTAGAAACTTCGATGAAAAATGAAGCTTTTAAAAAAGTCACTGGCAACTTTTAACTATGTCCATACAAATGTTGGTGAAAAGGCGGTGATTGTTTTTGATGGGTATAACAACAGCAGACACAATGCGAAAGCTATGGAATAACTTCGCCGATCTTCAAAAACGTCATCTTCAGACGTGTTTTTGACGACACAATGAATGTAACAGTCAGCCAGGAAACGTTTCTTTCTAAAAGCAACAACAAATGCAAATTGATTTCGATGCTGTCAGAGAAATTCGAAGCCACAAATTTCCTCGTCGAACAGGTTGAGGGTGATGCTGACGTTGTCATAATTGAAAGAGCACTGAAACATTCATTTACAAATATAACCGTTGTTGTTGGAGAAGATATTGATCTTTTGGTTATTTTAACGGCTCGAACACCTGTTGGGAAAGATTTCTTTTTCTCGACCTGGGCAAAGGAGCAGTCCAGCAAGAAACGTTCTCTTCCCTAAGTTTCAATCAACATGAAAAGAGCAAGGACCATATTTTATTTGTACATGCGTTCTGTGATTGTGATACAACATCTGCTATTTTCCATAAGGGAAAAAGAGGAGCTCTGAAATTATTGCAAAAAAGACAGGACTTACAGAATGCAGCTTAAGTTTTCAATAAAAGTGATGCTGTCCACAAATCAATTGCTCATAATGGATTACTATATTTTTTGGGCATACATGGTGCTCCAGTTAAAGAAGATTCCATAAACACCTATCGTTATTTGTGCTTCGCTAAATCCGCAGGTAAAGACAAATCTGCAAGGTTAAGCCTATTACCACCTAGAGCCAAAGCAGCTGAAGAGCATCTCTACCAAGTCTACTATCAAGTATAGACTTGGTGGGGTAATAAATTGAATCCAGGAGATTGGGGATGGATATTGAAGGACAACTTATTGCACGTAAAAAATCATCAGCACCTCCTGCTCCGGACTGTTTTCTAAAAATGATTATTTGTAATTGCACGGACGGCTGAGGACCACTATTGGGACTCGTCTGCATACCAATTTGCGGTCATTGTCACGGACAATCTTGTTTGAACGCTGCACCAATGGAAGATTCGCAGGTAACCCAAATCGAAAGCGACCAGAACATTGACAATCCAGACATCGATTCTATGTATGCCTTTGAGCAAGGGTCTTTGCTCCCATCAACAATATTCAAGATGAATAATATTTCCTACCAAATTTCCGTGAAAACTGTTACTTGTATGTAAAAACTATAGATAACCTTTTTTGTAGAGAATTTTATTACCTTTCTTTTGTTATTGCACCTTCGTAGTCGTAAAGCAGATAGGAAGGAAGATATAGTTGAAAAACCGAAAAATCGACCTTCTAAGCACTCTAAAAAGTTATGCGTACAACGGATTGTTGGGGACTTCTCAACCCTTATTTGAAACGATGAAAGGTAGGTGTAAACCAAATTTCAGCTCTCTAGGATTTTTTCCGAGGTCACACCCTAAATGCACTGGACTAAGTTGACAATTGACACATTGTGTTTCTAATGCAATAATTAAAATAAACTGTTTTCTAATTGCTTATAAACCCGATTGTAGATAAAATCTTGTGTATATTTTAAACGCAAAATTGAATTGCCAATTTCGAGAAATTGCTTCTCGCAATTAGCAATTTATAACTTTGCACTTTTTATACAAATAGCTTAAAATTGTTCAATTTGATTATTAGTGCCATCACCACAGCAACAAAATACTGTTACATCCTGGGAGTAAGAGGGAAGGAGACCAATCGCCATGCTACAGTAGTCCAGAGAAATTAGACATTGCTCTTCGGAAAAATTCCCGGAAAGCTGGATTTTGGTATGAGCCTTGATATTGTGGTTCTAAACAAAATGTCAAAAGTCCTCATCGATCCGAGTGCCGCTAAAAATTTTAAGGGGGGGCAAAGGTCACCGAAAATGGTATTTCGTGAATATCTCGTTAACGGTCACTTTTACAGAAAAAGTATTAGTTATCAAATTTGTAGCTTATGAAATTTCTAACAATAAAGATATCATGACTTTTATTCGTAAAAATAACCGATTCGGAGATAATTCGATTTACAGAGTTGTAACGAATAGATGCACTCCTCAATGGCATGTATATCTCATTGGAGTTACGACTTGAAATATTCCAGAATTTCCTTGTTGCAGAGCCCATAAAAATAGAAAGAAACACATTTATAGTATACTGTAGTCTAGATAGAGAAGGAATGTGCTCCGAAAAGATCCCCTCCGTTGTCATCTGATTGCTATTCGTGTGGGAGCATAATAGTATATTATGTTATTAGGAGCAAAAATTACACTTTATTTGGCGTGGCTGGACTGTTTATCTGCCGAGCTTGCGAGGCAGATAATTACAGCCGAGCCACATAAAGATACTTTTGTTCCGAATAACATATAGGATTTTTTCTTCAAACGTTTATAACAAATTATTTAAGAAATTTTGAGAAACCTGGAATTATTTTAAGGTAGAGGATTGGGTAGACTGATAAATGTAGGGTGCTTTGAAGAGCGTCACTATGACTACACTATAATCAACGTTGTGAACAAAATCCGAAAAAAAATACTTTATCTCGCCAGTCTTGCTTAAATGTAACACCCGATATAAATGACGTCGATACCTGCGACTCCACTGAAGATGTAGATCCATCACGTTTCCTGACTGAATCTATGGAAATAGAGAAGACAGCAGAAGAATAAGAAGAAGAACAAGAAGAAGATGAAGAGGAAAACATACCGATTGAAATAGAGTCTGCAGATGAATATTAATAACTCCTGTTTTAAATCCAAAATTGATTAATGAACAAGTTCATAATATATTTTTTTAAATAAACATTTTTCAAACAGAAATAAACGTGGAATATGCCTACTGGAGACACCACATGAAAAAAACCGCAACTTGTATTCTACCTAGAAGGTGGTGTGGAAAAGAGTGCACATTTCATCTCTGTAAATCGAATTATCTCCAAAACGGTTACTTTTACGAATAAAAGTCATGATATCTTTATTGTTAGAAATTTTATAAGCTACAAATTTTATAATTAATATTTTTTCTGTAAAAGTGACCGTTAACGAGATATTCACGAAATACCGTTTTTGGTGACATTTCCCCCCCTTAAAATGTTTAGCGGCACTCGGATCGATGAGGACTTTTGACCTTTTGTTTAGAACCACAATATCAAGGCTCATACCAAAATCCAGCTTTCCGGGAATTTTTCCGAAGTTTTGGTTTTATTTTGTCTAATTTCCCTGGACTACAGAACCTGTGATGATATTTACGGCTCTTTGTTAGTACAGTATCTACCACTCGCGGCGCTGGTGCTCCACGCTGGATCATCGATCCGTCACATGATCATGGTATACGACCGCTGACATAAACAAACCCCCACCATGCCGCCAACAGACCCGGCATGGAACATTTGCGCCACGAGTGGCAGAATACGGTACTACTAAAGAGCCACAAATATCAACGCAAGTTTTGGCGAGCGGCCCGCATGGGTATTGGTCTTCTTCCCTCTTACTCCATGGTTACATCTAACCACACGTCTATTGCAGATTCTAGGACCACAGAGTATGTTTTAAACTGGAATATGTTGTAAAAGAGCCTATAAGATTCTATAGTTGGATATTTAAGTAGAACTATGAACAATATGCTCATATGGATGCTAAATATGTGCTACTCTAAATTTTACTATGTATTGTGCATACAAATAAATGGAGCTGATCGATTGTAAATTTTCATAAATGAGGACAAAAAGTAAATCTGTACTCTGTCATAAAATGCATAAAACTATTATTCACTTGCCATACCTATGTACATGTTCAAACTTAACCTGTGTTGCATCTGAATTTAATATAAATTTTGACACTGAATAGAATCGTCCACTAATTTTTTTCAAAATAAACAGATCAATTTTCTGTTCAGTTTACACTTCAGCTGTGTACTATAGCACTACTAGCACACAGAAAATTTGAGTTTACAACTAAGTAACTGCCTTTTCTTGGTCACACCTCTAAACCAGTTACGTCAGTTGAAGGGTTTGGTGCAAAAAACGGTGAAAGGCCACCACATTTTATGCTTGACATTCTATATATCGCTAAGTGACCTTTTATTGCATCAAAATATTGTTTTTCTCAAAACTATGTAAACTGTAGGGTATTAACGATGCTTTAGCATAACTATTACGATGCCTATATATAATATATAACTTCAAGGATGTATTTTACAAAAAACATTACTATTTTCATGCCCAACCTTGAACTAAATCAAAGTTAGTACATGAGAAAAATACAATGTTAAAACAAACTTGAAGGATTCTAATATGACACACATTTTTCTTATAGGCAAGCAATTTTATTCGAAATTCCTTACCTGCATGATTTTCTATATGTAGCGAAAAATCAGCGTTACTGTCAGTAGTGTAATCACACATATAACAGGAAAAATACGCATCAGTGTATTCCGTGTCAGTATAACATTGATTCTTCAACACTTCCTGTGTGCTAATATTAAAATCTTCATCTACGACAGCGCTGCCATTAAAAGAGCCATCTTCCAGTTCCGTTTTCAAATCTGGTATAACAACTTCTTCAACTTTAATGTTCCTATTGACAACGTCCATACTCTGTACTTCCGCCAGATCAAAAAGTGTTGTCGCATTTATCTGCTGCAAGTACTTCTTAATCTGCATTTCTGTTCGGAGGCATTTAAGTTTAAAGTTATAGGCAGAACTTAGGACTATAGAACATTCGTTGCATATTACGGCATTTGGAACAGCGTTCAGGTTCTAAAAAATTGCGTATTTTTAAGTGATTTTTATGGTATATCATTACAACTTACAATCTCCGGCACACATTCCATCAGTTTATCTTGAATGGTTACTGAGCTGTTCAGAGAGATGGCAAAGTTCAAATACAAAAGTGGGTAATCGGGCTCAACGTCTTGTAAACAAATTCTGCAGATTTGCACTGGTCCTTTTTCTAATTTGATATCCATTTTATGTTGTGTTTACTTTCCAAAATATACTGTTATACTTATTATGGTGACGTAGCTTGGTTATTAAGATTGTGGTACAAACTAACTACTCCGGCAAGCGTAGCCTACTCAGCATTGCCAACCTACGCCAGAAATATACAGAATGCCCTAAAAAAATGGGACACCAATTAGCCATAGATTCCTTAGGTTAAAATAAATCGATTAAATCTAATATAGGTACCTTAGTACAAAGTCCCTTCAGTAAAAATTTATGGGGCCTTAACGTTTATTTTTTATATTTATGTTAATTAAGACAAATGCAAAGATATCGTTGTACCTGAGTATCTAATTGCTCCAAATGGTGCAGTGCATTGTTCATAATCACCACACATTTATAGGCTGATGACCACATAATTAAACATAACAGCAATAAGATAGCATGAACAAAAAACAAAATGTAATGCTTAAGTAAGACATGACATATGTCAACTAAATGTTCCTACAAAAATAATGTTTTGTATGTTTATTTCTTTCTTACTCAAGTAAATTTGCTTTTTTGCTCACGCTATCGCATTGCTATATTTAATACCAGCCGCAGTGAACAAATAGAAAATAATATACAACCCAAATGACATATTACAAAGCTGACCGGATCAGTATTTTAATAATAACCACTGAAGAAGTATAGATAGACTCGTTCAGTTACCGTGCTCTTCTATCCCTTCCCTTGCAAAACAGTTTCGCCTCTGGCGTGGTTTACACGTTGCATTACTATGTTTGTTTGCTTTTCCTCCTGATGAAGCCCCTTACGAAAATGGACGAAACGTTGAGTTCTTCGATCTCAATAATGACACGATCCAATACCGGAAGTCGTTTGTTACTTAATGGCAATGACCGTGAAAGCTTGAGAAGTCAGTTCAAGTATAGATAGCGGTTCATATAAATACACACACTTTCAACTAACATTAAATAATTTGTTGAAGTTATTACACAAACAGACATTTCGACCAACTTAAAAAACATGTTTTCAATTTGTGGTTATGATTGTTGAAGTTTGTTACTGTTGTCAGTTAAATTTTTGTCTTCTTACGTAAAATTTTCGACATTTTGACAATAAAATTGCAATAATGTCAAGAAAGCAATTGTAACAAATGCCATAGTCTTATCTTGCCACAGTTTGACTTCTATCACAATTCATGCATGCAATCTAATAAAAACATGCATTACCTACTGCGAGGAGGAAACATTGTGAATGGATTATATGTTATTAATATTGAAACTTACAAGGGGACACAATTTTCTTCAAGAATGTATTTATTTTTGTTTATATTAGTTATTTATATTGCAATGGTACATAAGGGCTGATATTTATGTAAGTAAATGTTAAAGATTAATTTAAATAAAGTCGTTAGATCAACATAATCAAATTGGGAAAATTTATAAAAGAATTGCATGTTTAATTGAAAGTCATTAATATAATTTAAATAAGATGCAAATAGAGATGAAAGGTATAGTATTTGAGTATTCTTAGATCGTTTTATAAGGAATAAGATAAATACAAGCTCATGTAGCATGTTACAAATATAAATTCTATTGAAAGAAAATAATAAAGTAGGTAGGTAGCATTCAGATAAGCTAAAGTTATAGATGGCAGAAATAATAAATTGTAACTTAGCATAGAAATAAAATGTTGTTATGATTATTGAAAAAATAACAGATTTAAAAACAACATGTAATTTGGTATTTTTTGTGAAAATAAATAGAAATTTAGCCCTGTTTAAAATGTATTGCGATTAGATATAAGGGTTTATACTTAAATATACAGGGTGGAAGCAAATAAAATATTAAAAGAAGAATATAATAGTTACGCAAGAGAAGTTGGAATATGGTTTAAATAGATACTAACAAGAATAAGAAGCAAGAATAATAAGAATTGGAGGTAATTGAGTTAATTTTAATACTACAATTTATAAGAAGTTACGTTAATTGGACCAGTTGACAGACATTCGCGGAGGAACTACTGGATGTCGGAGAGTCTGTTGGCTGTTGACGGCGTGAATAGATGGAGTAGGAACTAAGGAAGGAGAAGATTAATTTACATTTATATGTGGAAGCATACTTACCATGAAGACTTTGGAAAAAGGGATGTTGCAGGAGTAACAGAGGCGTAGGCGTAGGAAGGGAACCATTTCTACAATCATCCTAAGGTTTTGCAAGTTGGTGGCTGATTGTTCGTGGACGGTGCGTCGTGGCTGAATTGTGTGGGAGTCCGAGTAGGAGATGTAAGAAAGAGTGTCGTCTTAAGGTGATTTGGAGTTGTTAAGAGTGAAAAGAATCCAGGTGGGTTTATAATTAGTTATATTAAAGCAATCTTAAATAAAAGACAATTAGAGAAGTATATTGAACTATAATTAAATACTTATCATATAATATTGGTCAGAAAGAGTTAGAAAGGATTTATATTTGTCATAGTTGATTGAAAGTGTCGTGGAGCAGTTTTTGAAGTAAAAGTTGACAGCGCATGTCATTAATCAATTTTAAATTCATAATCAAAAATAAAATAGCAACTAAGAAGCAACTAGATTAATGAACTACCCCTGATAAGGGTCTCAAAGCCTTACCGGCATTATTATTAAAATAGAATTTTAAAGTTTCAATTAAATAAATCAATTTATAAGAATATCATTTGCGCTATCACTACAATATATTAAGGGCATAATAAATAAATTTAGCACTAGGGAATGTTTAAAGCGTGACGCGAAGCAGAGAGCTTTAAATTTCCCGAGAGCTATAATCTTGATTAGGCACGTGGCACATAGAACATTTTATTTCATTTTAGTCCTGAAAATGGACAAAATTCAAAGATTCAGTATTTTGGCTACAGACTACTGCGTCGTCGTTGTGCTGGCGCTGTGCATTTCTGGTGTGCTATGGTTTCTATGCAGATTGTTGGTGTTGCTATATTACATTGTTGGTGCTTGTTATACTGCTTAACAACTTTATAGGCCCTATGGCTATAAAAGCCATTTTACGCCCTCTATCGAGGGGCAATAAACAAGAATATGGTTCCAAAATGAAATAAAGTAATTTATTTATTTCCCAATGTGTACAAAAACTATGAAGCACCAATACGATAGAAAATGTCAAACTTGACAGAAATGTGAGAATTACTGGTATCTTTGATCCTATGTTAATTATGATTAAAATTACTAATCCAGGCAGCACTGTAATTGGTGATTTAGATTGCATACTCTACTTTAATTTTTAGCTGCGGCAGCTATAGGTTTACACCTTTTTAAATTAATGTTGGCATTGGATTTTTGTTATTAAGGTGCACATGAAGAGAACCCTAATTTTTATAATTGTTGTATATCCCGTATAGCCTACAAGAAATTGACTGTCATTTGACAGAATAGAATATTGTTGTCAGGTGGACTGCTCATTTTGATAGGAATATTGTAATATTTAGCTTGCCTTCGTGTATAATTGTTCACATCTTTTTTGCTTTGTTGTCGGCCATGGAGGAAGTACCTAGTTGATCCTTTTTTTAACATGGCAGCCACAGGAGTGAAACTGATACCTACGATTTAGAAACAAAAAAGTGAGGGGGCCACCTCGTCGTGTCAGGGTGAGAAGATTTACAACCTGTAACACGCAGGCGCAAATAAGAATATCGATTTTTGACGTGACATTACACAGAACCCTGCTGTTTCCCACCCTGCAACTGCTCTGTATCTTTTTGTTTTTTAGGTCAAGTGCGGCGATTTGCATAATTGACAGTAAGTATTAACTATATTTTATTTAAATACTTGTTCATTCTAATGTCTATCGCTTTGATTCGGCTCTATTCAGCTCCGTTCTTAGTTTTTGTAATATTGCGTCATCTACCCGTTTAACTAAAATACTTAAATTTTTCAGTTATGAATGTCCTTTGCATGGTAACAATGGTCAGCACGAAAAAGAAGAATTTCTGCATTCCTGGCTGCAAAAAATGATACTGTACAAGTCAGTCTGTCTCAGCGTTTTCATAAATTTCTGTACTCCGTTCTTTAACTTCCGAAGCATTAGAAGCCAATACAGTTTTATGTTCATGTTATGATCAGCCTTTGACATTTTCAAGTATATAATAATAATAATAATAATAATAATAATAACTTTATTTAGCATCATTTTGCTATACAGTAACACATTTAACAAAATATATAACAATAGTATCTTCATTAGCTGCATATCTTTTAGTTCTAATTTATTATATATTTAAGTAACCATACTTTTACACACTACGTCACCATATAGGATAGGTACTTGTTTTGACGTATCAGCTAATTTGTTTCCTTTGCAAAATAATGAAACAACAAGCGACGAATGTTTATCAAATTATTTAAATTCATTTCTTTCTGTTACCGAGTTTCAGTCTACGTTGGAGAATAACTTCAAGCCGTTCTACAAAACATCGATAGGTTTTGGAGAAAGGTACTTGCCCGACGATGACCACATCTGCGACGATTTGATATTAAGTAAGTGCACTACTTCCTTAATCTTCAAATTTGCCAAAGAGAAGAGTAAGCCAAATACCTCCATTACCCAAAGACAGCAAAAGAAAATGAAGAAATTGGTTGCGAAGTATATTGTTATTTATTCATTACATTTGTAAATATTCGTATATTTTATTTATTTAGATATTGTTTTATAAACATTTATTTTTTGCTCTAAAATTTAATATTTTTGTTGTATTGTATATTATTTCTGCTGAATGTATTTAATACAATAATAAACATTTTTACTACTGTTTTCCTTAAATAATTGTTTTATTTACATTTGTATTTAAGACATAATTTGTAAATTTTAATTCTAATGCCTAATTCAGCATTATCAATTAAAATGTATGAATTATTTTTATTTTTTAAATCAAATTATATTCAGGAAAATATTTTAGTACGCGCCATTTAAATTTCGCGCTCATTGTGTAAGTGGGCCACCCCGTCGCCAGGGTGCAGCTCTGTGAAAAAAATGGTGGCCTGTTGCCAAATTTTAACATGGGGGATTTGCTTCTATTAGGTATTGTTCTATGATGACAGTTATCCTACGGCCTGTACCATGGTGCATAGAATACAAGGTGTAACGTTCCGCAGAATGGATGCATTGTGGGCGGAGCTTCAAATTCAACCAATAAAAAATGGGCCCATAAAGGAAACGAATGGTAGTACTGAAGGGTATTGTTAAGGACGCTGTCTATGTCAAATTCTAGGTTAGGTTTTGCGTCAGCTGGTGTCAGACTGACGAAAAAACTAACCTGCTAACCTCGAATTTGGCATCGACTGAGAGTGACAGCAACAATATACGATCGCGGCCATGGTTACACCATGATCGCGGCCATGTTGGATTTCCTGACTAGGCCCATTGGGGATTGGTTGACATCTCCCCTCTACTTTCTGAACGACTGCGCATATCCGAGAACGTTTCATTTTGTATTCTTTACATCATGGCCTGTACTACGTGGCACACGTTATACATATTTAAATAAAACTGGCTAAATAATTTCCATACCTACAGTCGCGGCCATAAAAACCGGGACAGTTTTTTTGACCTAATTTTCAAAATGCGAAAAGAAGTGCTGACTCTGACAATTCTAATTAATAAATGTCATCAAAAGTAATTATTCAGATCTAAACAATGACTTTTGAAGACATTTATTAATTAGAATTGTCAGTGTCAGCACTTCTTTTCGCATTTTGAAAATTAGGTCAAAAAAACTGTCCCTGTTTTTATGGCCGCGACTGTAACTTAAAAAAAGTTTGTTTGCTTGTTATAGACAAAAGGTAAATCCCAGATTGCGAAATCAGTGGCCAACGAGTAAAAAATGTGTAAGTACTATTATTTCTAACTTTTTACAATGTTTCTCGTAGCGTTTCTTATACAGAGTGAGTATTAAAGAGTGAGGAAAGAGTGGAAAATTTTGATTAAAACCTAGTAATGTTTTGCTTTTATGCTTTGTTTATGTCAAAACTGATGCAAAAACGAACCTGCTAACCACGAATTTGACATCGGTTTACAGTGCCACCAATGACATGTACCTAAACAGAAAGTTGGGGTGATACACCTGCGAGAAACAAAAACAAAAAACTACTAGGATTTAATTCAAAATTTTCCGCTCTTTTCTCACTCTTTAATACTCAATCTGTAGGTATTAAATCGCAATTCCTACTTCCCTGATTTTAAATTAAAGTATAAACAGACTACCAGATCTTATGGCAAACTTCAAAATGCAGCAACCTTTTTTCTCTTTGAAAATCAATTTACTTTACATTGAGTACCTCTATCTCTGAGCTTCTATTGTATGGAAAGTCCATCTCATCGTAACAAATCAATCCCTGTTACAAGCTATAGCGTTTTTGTCGTACTCTATTTAAACGCAGTATACGATCCATAAGCAAGTCCGTTATTATTGAACGAAGACGAATGATACATTAGAAGAAGATAACGATCTTGGTTAACCAACTTCACTTTGCTCTATCGACCTACGTCAAACACATAACCTTACTTTTCGTCTGTAATTTATATTTTGAAACTGGGGTACAACCTATAACGCACTCAAAAACAGATGTTGGTAAACTGCCAAGTGTAATACCACGATAGAGCTAACTCGATCGCGTTTCTTCTGTCATCAAAATGCGACGGTGCATGAACTTCGCTCAATTCGAGTCGGCAAAGTTATACCAGGTGACCATAAATGGTTGTGATTTTTTTTCTTAGGTTGGCACTGTTTATACTGGTGGCACTGTAAGTCCATGTCAAAATCGAGGTTAGCAGGTTAGGTTTTGCGTAGGTTTATGTCAACCTAAGAAAAAAAATCACAACCATTTATGGTCACCCGGCAGGATTGGATTTATTTGACGCATCCGGTAAAAACAATAGTATGATCAAAAATTATTTTCATTTAGTATACTCCATTCACTATATCCCCGGATTGTCAAAAATGACGTTTTATGGTAGCACTGTTGAATTTTTATTTGTTTTTTTGTTACCACTAGGTTGGACAACCCAAAAGCGTAATTTTTAAAACTTGCGTTTTTGTTACCTGGCAACTTTTATTTATTTTTGCGTAAGTCATAACCTATAATTTATAGTTTTGACATTTTAGTAACTTAATTAATTGTTTATAGTTACCCATAGCTTGACTTAAAAGTATTATCCATGATATAAAGGATTGTTTTTAATTGGATTTTGACATTGGCAATCCGGGACTATAGTGAATAGAGATGGCTATGAAACAGTTCCTAATTTATGAAAGCAGAGTAACATTAATAACAGAGATAAAGAAAATAGAACTATAGTCCATTCACAATGTTTTCTCTTCCCTGTAGGCTGTTATATGTTTTTATTAAGTTTAATACATGAATTGTAATAGATGTCAAACTGAAACCGAAAATTTTACAGAAGAAGACAAAAATTAAATTGGCAACAGTGCAAGACCTTAACGATAGTAACCACAAATTAAAAATAACATAACCTAATTTTGTCATGCCTAGTTATTTCGCATCCGTACCAACAAAAATGTCACCCTAACATAACCTGCTAAAAGGAGGGAACATTGTGAATGGATTATACATTTTGTCAAACTTTCTTTTGATATACCTATTGTTACTGCAAATCTTGAACTCTTATTCACTGATGAACATTTTATTATTTTTCTCCCTTTGTTGATTCAGAAAATTTTCCGCTTCAAAGTGAAATTAAGACAATGATAATTCAGTTGCTAATCAATCTGATATTCTCAACTAAAATAACTATTTCAAACATTTTTAGCCAATCGAATCTTTTAAATTTCTGAGATTCATCTAATCAAATCCCAACTATGCGATAATTTTGCACTAGTGCAAATCATCGATAATTTGCAAATTGTTTCGTCATTTAATTAATGACACGCATGGATGGATTAACGATATTCTTACTGCCCCTACCCACTATCTAGCGAAACCACTGCCAAATTAACCAAATTAGCGGGGAAAGAAAACCCTATTTACTTTTGTTCGAAAAATAGTCTGCAAAATACCCCTCGTGCATACCGGGGATATTACTAATGAAAATTCTCGTTTGATCGATTGTAGCATAAAAATATTGGTTTTTATTGAGCTCTTACACAATTAAAATAATAAACCTACAAAAAGTGAAAAATCCTTTATCTAATAGACGTGTTTGTCTGGGACGCTGTTTTGTCCGGGACGCTGTTTCAGCAGCCAAACCGTAAGAGATAGAGAAAAAAGTTATGAAAGTTATATGTTTGGAATGGTCATGTCAGCCCAGGAACCGAATTTCAGTCACGTGACACTTCCGGTTTTCGAGAAATCACGTGATTTCCGTCTGTCCGGGACGCTGTTTTGTCCGGGACGCTGTTTTGTCCGGGACGCTGTTTCAGCAGCCAAACCGTAAGAGATAGAGAAAAAAGTTATGAAAGTTATATGTTTGGAATGGTCATGTCAGCCCAGAAACCGAATTTCAGTCACGTGACACTTCCGGTTTTCGAGAAATCGCGTGATTTCCGTCTGTCCGGGACGCTGTTTTGTCCGGGACGCTGTTTCAGCAGCCAAACCGTAAGAGATAGAGAAAAAAGGTATTAAAGTTATATGTTTGGCATGGTCATGTCAGCCCAGGAACCGAATTTCAGTCACGTGACACTTCCGGTTTTCGAGAAATCACGTGATTTCCGTCTGTCCGGGACGCTGTTTTGTCCGGGACGCTGTTTTGTCCGGGACGCTGTTTCAGCAGCCAAACCGTAAGAGATAGAGAAAAAAGTTATGAAAGTTATATGTTTGGAATGGTCATGTCAGCCCAGAAACCGAATTTCAGTCACGTGACACTTCCGGTTTTCGAGAAATCGCGTGATTTCCGTCTGTCCGGGACGCTGTTTTGTCCGGGACGCTGTTTCAGCAGCCAAACCGTAAGAGATAGAGAAAAAAGGTATTAAAGTTATATGTTTGGAATGGCCATGTCAGGTCAGGAACCGAATTTCAGTCACGTGACACTTCCGGTTTTCGAGAAATCACGTGATTTCCGTCCGTCCGTGACGCTGGTCCGTCCGGGACGGTCTTTTTTGTTTTATTAAATGAGACATTTGTCTCACTGGACTGCTAGTAGATTATATTAATGTGATTTAGCTCTTTTTGGATTTTTAAATTTTTTCTTCATATTTGTCTGAAGGAACCGCTTCAGCAAAAGCCATTTCGGCTTAATATTTGTTTACAATTTTTAAATAAACTTATAGATTTATTTTACGTCAGTTTTATTTTTGCAACATGACAGTAATTGACGAACACAAGTAAAATAATTCAAGGAAATAAAAATCATATGCTCTGCTTAATCGTTTAATTTCAAAAATATGTTACTTGTACAGATAAACAGTAGAGACATTTAAATATTAATGCATTACCAGATAATTACATGTTGCAAATGACCACATTGACGACATCTATTAATAATTACATTTATGATTGCATAACGCGCTCTAATGAGAAGAAAGTAGTATGCTCAACTTTGTTAGATAAAGACAACTTCTGTTATTACTTCGTAATTTAGCTCATTATTTATCTAAACTGGTTTACATTAAACTGTTTGTGAGAGCAAATGTAGGTAGTAACTACTTACTGAATGTAACTTCTGGGTTAATTAGCTCGAAGTATTTTATGTAAAATGTATCAAATAGTGCTGTTTTATGCTGTGATTTTGGTTATTTTGCACCTTTGTGATAGTGCACGAATACTGGGAATTATACCAACTCCTTCCTACAGTCATCAAATTGTGTATCGACCTATATGGAAAGAACTATCATTAAAAGGACATAAAGTAACTGTGTTAACAACGGATCCAATGAAGGATCCATCACTAAATAATTTAACTGAAATCGATTTGCATTCAATATATGACGTATGGAACAATAAAGTCTCACCTCTGCTAGCAGTCAAAGATTTTAGAAATCCCATAACTTTCTTAAACAAATTTTTTGCTATAATTAGCGAAGTCATTGATTTAGAGCTGCAACATCCCAAGGTGCAACAATTGATTAAAAATGAAAGCGAACACTTCGATTTGGTGATGGTAGAGTTTATGTCTCCAACGATGTTTGCATTTGCTGAACGATTTAAATGCCCTTCAATTGCAATGTTGTCCTTGGATGCTTCACCCATAGTATATGGTCTCTTTGGAAACCCTGTACATCCTGTATTAAATCCTGATTTAATTTTACCTTTTGGAAATGAGCTGACATTTCCAGAGCGCCTTATAAGTGTTCTGTATAACCACGTAAGTTACTATATGTCCATGCATTCCGTATATAGGGAAGAGCTTATCGTAAAAAATCATTTTGGTGGAAATTTTCCGCCGCTGGAAAAAATTGTTGCAAAAACAAGCCTTTTATTTGTAAATGCAAACCCAATTTTTCATCGAATTCGACCTCTCGTTCCTGCAATTATTCCGATTGGAGGTGGCATTCACCTACAACCGTCAAAACCTTTACCAAAGGTAACTAATAAATTAAGAATTAAGTGTGGTTATTTTCAATATTAAATAATTATGTATAAGATCAGACAGCTAGAATATAAAGTATTTGTTTAAAATATTTATCATATCCTAATTAATTCTAGATATGTTAGTTACATCATAAGAGACTTAATTATAAGTACCTAGTGCTTATATTTATTTTCCACTTTTAAACAATTAATGGGTGCTGAACATTTGATCAAGCATAATTAGTAGCAAAGTGATTATTTTGAATTTGAAGTAGCTAGCTATAAGGGGGTACGGACGTTTCGCCACCGACCGTTTCGCCTCCGCCGTTTCGCCCCCCAGCCGTTTCGCCCCCTAACCGTTTCGCCCCCGAACCGTTTCGCCCCCGAAGTTTTACCTCTAGCTTTAGCTGTTTCCAGTTGCACCACGAGGAGGTTCTGCAACCGTTTTTTATTATTTTTTTTTGGTGTTTGTGTTTTAATTTTAGTTTTTTTTTATTTTTATTGGTTTTTGTTTGTTGGCGTTTGTGTTTTAATTTTAGAGATTTTAGTAAATACATATAAAGAAAGAGAAATCTTTTAACATCTATATTTCGACGTGCAACCGGAATAAATTCAAAATCAAAGTTGTACGCAATTCCACTCAAGTAATCAAAAACTTGAGGATTTTCAAAATCTTCAACGATTTTTTTCATACGAGCTGATAGTGCGACATACTTTTTATTTCTTGGATTAAAAAATAAAAAACCGGTTGCAGAAATCCTATTAGCTACCTCCTCGTGGTGCAATTGGCAACAGCTGAAGCTGGCTAAAGCTAGAGGTAAAACTTCGGGGGCGAAACGGTTTGGGGGCGAAACGGCTACGGGGCGAATCGGCTGCGGGCGAAACGGCGGGCGGAACCGGTCGGGGGCGAAACGGCGGGGGCGAAACGTCCGTAAACCAGCTATAAGTATGCGTACTATTTACATTACCTATATACAAACCGTATTTTTAGGATTTGAAGAAAATTCTAGATGGAGCATCACAAGGATTTATATACTTCAGTTTAGGTTCCAATGTTAAAAGCAAGAATCTCCCTGAAAGGAGTCGTCAGATTTTATTGCAAGTATTTGGTAAGCTCCCATATACAATTTTATGGAAATTTGAACTGGAAAATTTACCTGACAAACCTGATAATGTCATCATTTCCAAATGGTTTCCTCAACAAGATATATTTGGTAAGTTCGTATAGCTCACGTGTTTCAGGATTGATGTTACAAAAGGCACGATTGTACTTCAAACTATAAATTTGGAATTCAACCCTGCTTGGTTTAAATCCGATTTTTTGTATATATTTTTTAAATCAAGGCGACCGTGGTGTATTGCTAAGTAGAAAAGTGTATCATTCCCTTCCACGGATGTAGTTTAATGCTCCAAGGGAGATAATGGCTCTTTACATATGTTTTACTACACTTTCGCGTTTTATGATAAGATTTTATCTGTTATATTTAGCTGCCTTTAAAAATATTTAAATATAAAAAGCAAAATGCTAGTTGATTTCTTGTTAATTATATTGCCTCCACTTGTAATGAACTCTCTAGTTCCGGCTAATTATCTCGATTACTTTTAAAAGGCCACAAGGTAGATCAGAACCAAGGTTTGTAAGTCCTGAAGTGATAAAATGGAGTAAATTGCATAAAAATATTTATTCTTAAATCTACGGTGCAAAATAAATAATGTCTGTTACCTAAACCAATTGTATGTACAATTAAAATAAATGAAAAATGTTGTTCTTAGGTCTGAAGTTGCAAGCCTCGGCGACTCCCAACGCCGACGAAGCTGCAACCCAAAGTGCAGTAAACAAGACAGGCAAAAATGATATGGTTAATGGCCGCTGTATTTTACCTTAAAGTGTTCGATTTTGAATGTTTTTAGGGCGCAGAAATCGCAAACAGGAGTGTCTTTACACTAACATACAGGAGCTCCGCAGCGTCCTCCACTTGCCTACGAGACGATTTCAAGGTTCGGCGCTTACGCCAGCCGAAAGTTGGAACTTGACGGAATTTGAAGCCAAATTGTGTCTAGCAGCTCGATCCTCCCGTGCGGACGGAATTCTTTTGCAAGGTAAATAACAGGCGACCCTGGGGCGTTTTAGGCGGATTCTCGGCACGTTCTTGGCTGTTTGCCGGGCCGATTTATGCTTACGTTTGAAGGCGCCGGACGCTACGTGTTTCGCCACAACGTCTTCGATAGACTTGTCAAAGTAGCATCTAGAGTGGGTGCGATAAATTATGCATTAAAGCAGCGAGTGGCTCTACAAGAACTCGGTTTGACATCCTGACTGTGATATCGACCTAAATCGCTACGAATTCGAAAACGGTCTAGGAAATATTTAATTATCAGTGTAAATTTCAAGCCTGTCTACATGATTTTTCATACGCTTTGCTACTTAAACGTGAAGGTAGCTAGGGGAAATCTGTAAGTATGTCGACATGATCGTCTATGCGCTCCGCGACTTAAAAATCGAAATGTTAATTATTAGTGTAACATTTTCAAGCCTGTACTTGAACGTGATCATGGAGATCTCCGGACTGAGGTTTACTGTGGGTAAGTCGACTAACCCAAGCGAGAAGGAGAAGTTCGGGTCAGGTCAGGGTTCTCAAGCAGTTCGACTTCTCAGAAAGAAGCAAAAATTAGAACTTACTGGCGAGTTTGTTTCTAAGCATAAAACTCACGTGATTTCACCAGGTGCCAGCTACGCTGAAGGCTGGTGTTTACGGGTGCTAGACGGGCGCTCCTCGTTTAGCAGAATTAAGCGAGGCGGGCGGCTGACTGTAGGGGCATTAATCCCTCCAGGGTCTAATGGTGCTACCGGATGGAGTCGACTAAAGTCTTTTCAGATTCTGACTCAAGTGATTTCAACTACCAGCAAATCGCTTTCTATTAGTCGTTGGCGGCATTTTCCACTTCGTTCGGCTAGGAAAACCTAAATGTAACAAATAGGGGGGTTGCAAAAACTCGAGCGTTGCTGGCCCCCAACCTAGGCCTGGTACGATCATCTAAATCATATAGTCACCAGATGGATTCGTGTAACCCTTGCAGAGGCCCAGATGTCTTCATGTCGCATTTGTTGTAACCAGATGGCTTTATAGCGCCGCACAAATTGAAACATGTGCTTAACACATTTCTAATCCCACCGTCCCTAATGGCCACGAGAGCCAATATATTCTATTTCTTCCCGTTGCCTTTGAAAACCAACTAGAGAACCAAACTTCCATTCACGCTAACAGAAAATCTCCTAACAAGTGACAGAAGTTGTCACTTTCGAATCAAGGTGTCAAAAAACATTTTATCGCCAAGTACCCTATCCATCCATTTTATAGAAAATTTCTAAAATTTTACAGTAGGCTTTAATTTGACACTAGACAAGTATTCCAAATAACAATTTTTTGAAATGTGAACTGATAAGTTACTTCACCTGATGAGAATAGTAATTTGTACATCAACATCGTTTACTTCGGTCTGAATCGTAGACGGGACATTAAACACACAAAATCTTTCCGTAGTTCGGGTCTCATCTTTTTAGTGTCAGAATGTAGTTCAGCAGTTCTCTCTGAAGTTTCTAGATTGTTTGGATGTTCGTGGGACATTTGCAGTATTTATCAAATTCCAGTTTAACAGCTAATGGTACGTATTTATACAATTTTGACAGTTTTATTGCCTGCATGTCTTCTCAGTTGTACCACCTCGAAAATCTCCCTTGCTGTGAACACTCGTTCGTGCCATAAATTGAGCCTCCAGTTTTCTGGTGAAATATTTACATCCGAAACAACTCTACCCATGCAACAAATTGTCTGTGCCTTTGGTTTACATTTGCAGAATTCAATATTGTGGGAAATAAGCCACCTTGTAGCGTTTATTTGTAACGCTGGTATTTATGCTTCATTGTGCTTGTATGGGTACCGTATCTGTCTTGCTTATTGGCAGTCATATTTATATTTTCTTCACCGGTACTGCTTTAAACCTGTTCATGTCAACTAACGCCAGTAAGTTCTAATCCTAACTTATTTCTAAGAAGTTGAAGTGCCTGAGAACCGTGACCTGACCCAAAGCTTCCCTCCTTGCTTGTGTTAATCGATCTGCACACAGTAAACCCCAGTCCAGAGATCCCTTTGATACATTCACGTTCAAATCTCACAGCGCATGGAAGATCATGTCAACAAGCTTGAATGTGTTCCACTAATAATTAACACCTCGATCTTTAAATCGCGGAGCGCATAGACACTCATGTCACAAGGCTTACAGATTTTCCCTTGGCTACATTCACGTTCATGTCGCAGAGCGCATGAAAAATCATGTCGACAAGCTTAAAGATATGCCCTGATAACTAAATGTTTCCTAGCCCAATACCAGCGGCGGGAGGCCAAATCGAGTTCATATAGAGCCGCCCGCCGCTTGAATGCATAATTCTACCCCCCCCCCCCCCCAGACGCTAGTCCGTCAAGTGCGTCGAAGACGTCGTGGGTAAATATTCAGCGTCCGCAGCTCGCAACTGTAAGCATACATAGGGCCGGCAAGCAAACAATTTCATCGACGTTAGGTCAAGACGCGACGTGCCAAGAATCCATCGAATACGCGCTCCAGGGGCGCCTGTTAATCTTACCTAGAAAAAAATCCGCCCGCACGCGAGGATCGAGCTGCTATGCATAATTTGACCCCAAAGGCCGCCAAGTTTCAGCTTTCGGTAAGCGCAAGCTCCGAAAATTGTCTCGCAGACATATGGAAGACGCCGCGAGAGCTCCTGTATACTAGTTAAAAGGCACTCACTCTCCGTTCCCTATTCCTGCGCCCCTAACATATTCAAATTCGAACACTTTAAGGTAAAATCCAGCGGCCATTAACCATTCAGCCTGTCGGTGTTTACATGCGAGTGAGACCATTGCTGGTTTTGGTGGCCGCTCCAAGAACATCAAAAATCCGCACGTTAGGTTATTTGGTTTAGGTAACGGGCACTATTTGTTTTGCATCGTAGGTTTAAGAATAAATATTCTTTATTTTATCACTCAAGGATTTTACAAACCTTGGCTATGATCTACGTTGTGGCTTTTTAAAAGTAATCGAGATATTTAGCCAGACATAGAGAGTTCATTGCAATACGAGGCAATGTGATTAATAAGGAATTAGCTAGCAACCTGCTTCTTTTATTTAAATAGTTTTGAAAGTAGCTCACAAAACTTGTATGTGTCAAAACATACATATGCAAAGCGTCATTTCCTCGCTTTGATATTAAACTACATCTGGGGAAGGAAGTGATACGCTTTCCTCCCTAGCAATAAAAATAGCTGTTATTATTGGCTGTTAGCATAGCGTTGCAGAGCTTTACTGTGATCCATGGGTGACATTCCGCCAAATACGGAGATACAAATATTACCTTCCGCCGGGAGGTAATAAAATTCCTGCGAGCGAGTAAAGCTGAAATATATTCACTCGATGATCAATCCCTCACTAACTTAAAGTGAGCAAATTAATAATTCAAATACCTACGCCATGAAGCTTATTAAATTGCACTATTGTTTAAATATGTAAATTTATAACAGTCATTACAAGTATTAATTAATATCTTCAGCTGAAAACTCTGTAGCAGATACAATGCATGCACAGTCTAGTAATAATTGTCATATTTATTTTGTCAATTTTAATATTTTTAAAATCATACATATTCTTCCTGTTGTAGATTAACAATTTATATGGAACCCGTGAGTAAAGAGTCTTTTTTTATTTCGCAGATTTACATCTCTCGGTGACGGACAAAATGTAAACTTTCTGCTCGATCAAAAAAAGTATCACTTTGCTCCCGTGTTCTATAAATACAGTATATTGCGATACAAGACCGGTAAGTGCATTTTACCAGGTCGAGCAAAATTTAGAAATACGAGACCCGAAGGATTGAGTTGTTTTCAATATTCGAGTTTAATTAAATGTAGTATATGTTTTTCGCACGATCGAAAAACAATTCTCTGAATTTTGAATTATTTTATTATGTAGTTTTCACTTACCGCACTTGTGCTGTAGAATTTACTTACCGCACTTGTCTTAGAAAAAGTAAGGTCAATTTCGTCGACTTGTCAACAACGCTCATACGATTGTGCAAAAACTATTATTATTGGCTTCAAAATACATATTTTGGTTGATCATCTATTGTAACCATCAATCCTGGGACAAGTGGTGTAAAATAAAGTCGATTATGTAAAGTTTGACATTTTTATAGAACACCCACATCTAAAGTTATTTATCACGCAAGGAGGCTTGCAATCGATGGAAGAAGCTATACTAAATAATATTCCTCTAATTGGGATGCCATTTTTTGGTGATCAACCAACCAACGTCAACGTAATTGTATCAAAAGGTTTTGGTTTGTCTCTAGACGCTGAAAACCTTAATAAAGACGTACTTAGAAAAACAATTTTGGAAGTCATTGAAAATTCAAAGTGCGTATAAAATTAATTATACTACGTAAAGTACAGTACACTAAAATTTTAGATATCGAAATAGAGTCAAGGAGGCAGCTAAATTGGCATTGGATCAACCCATGACAGGTTTGGAACGAGCAGTATGGTGGACAGAGTACGTTTTAAGGCACAAAGGTGCAGAGCACTTGCGCAGCCCTGCACTAGATATACCCAGTTATCAGTATTATTTATTAGATGTGATTGGATTTTGTTTATTAATAGTGTTGATAGCTTTATACCTATTACTTAAATGTATATGTAAAGTAATGAGATATCTGATAGCACCAAAACCAAAAGAAAAGGTGCAATGACAATTATTTTTGAGTAAAAAAGGTAAACCATAATTACAGAAATAACCTAAACAATAGTTTTTTCAAAACCGGCATGAAAGTGTCTACTTTCATGACTCACTAGCGATATGAAAGTAGTTCTTTTGATGACTAATAGTTTTTACTCTTAAAGTCTGGTTACTTGTTGTTACCTGATAAATACAACGCGAAGTGTTGTAAACATAAGGCCCTGAACACACGGGATTCCGTTTCCCAGATTCGGTATGCGGGATACAGAATCTGAGTCTGTTCAGACACGGCGATTGAATCTCAGACGCGGGCCTTCAGTCACTTGCAGTGCCGTGCTGTTGTGGACCTAGCATTGCTGTTCTTTGTTTCTTGTCGAATTAGTCTAGAAGTTCTGTATTAAAAGTCAGGGATTGGGCTCTACTAAGCTAATAAATTTTTCATTGTCAAATAATGTACATTCTATGATCGTTGTATAGTAAGGAACGCCTTGCTTATTCGATTTAAATAGAAGTTGAAGAAAATCTGCTACGCCTATGACATGATATCATATGTTCTGGCTGGCAAAAGTAGGCGAGTCCAGGCTGTGGTACACGTGGACTCATATCCTCTATTATGCTCCAATGGTAAATCGGTATCCGAGATACAGAATGTGTCGCCGGCGGCCGATTTTCCTTATCTCTCCATTTCTGCCGCCGGCGACAAATTCTGTATCTCGGATACCGATTTACCATTGGAGCATATAGAGGATATGAGTCCACGTGTACCACGGCCTGGACTCGCCTACTTTTGCCAGCCAGAACATATGATATGATATCATAGGCGTAGCAGATTTTCTGCAACTTCTATTTAAATCGAATAAGCAAGGCGTTCCTTACTATACAACGATCATAGAGCGTACATTACTTGACAATGAAAAGTTTATTAGCTTTGTAGAGCCCAATCCCTGACTTTAAATACAGCACTTCTGGACTAATTCGACAGAAACAAAGAACAGCAATGCTAGGTCCATAACAGCACGGCACTGCAAGTGACTGAATGCCCGCGTCTGAGATTCAGTCGCCGTGTCTGAACAGACTCAGATTCTGTATCCCGCATACCGAATCTGGGAAACGGAATCCCGTGTGTTCAGGGCCTAAGTTGTTTGTGCATTCAATTTTTAGGTTTTTAAAAAGCAGAAAGGTCTATGCTTGACTCGGAGGCTTAGAGGATGTGCTCGGACGCTAATGTGTACTCGCATTCTTCACAAGCCTCCTCGTCTTGCAAAAGGCCACTTTCATGACTTGTAATGTAACGTACTACTGTGCATCCGTGCCGAAAAATTGATTTTTACGAACGTAATTATGGTCACCAAAACGAATTTCGCAGTAGTAAACTTTTCGGCACGGTTGCACAAAAAATAAATAATGTCATTTGGCGGTCTAAGTATTCAAATAACTAATTAGTGTCTAATAGTTATTTGTATACTTTAGGCCGCGAAATGACTGTTTGGTGTACCGAGGAAGCCAAATATTTCGCTGGCGTGGTATACATAACATTTTTATGTAACCCCAATGAATATTCTATGGCAGTAGTGATACCAGGTAATTACAGTTTTAATCATGAAGTGAAAATACGGCCCCTTATAAGTTTTTGTTAAAAATAATTGAGATTAAAATAAATGTCAGTTTCATGTGTGTAGAATTTTGTATAGCTCCCTACTCCACCAACCGCATAATTCTATATAATTATAAATTGAATTACATCATAATAAAAGTAACGAAGTGGTTTCATTGATGAAAAATCTTGTAATTTATCAAAAAGCATGTTTTTTCCGAATTTTATTCTGTATAGATTGCAGCTTAGCTACAGCTACAATAAGTTTTATAATAATTTTTGTCATTTCATGAATCAAGTAACACTTCTCGCAAGATCACCTCGGTAGTACAGTAGGCTTGCAATAAGCTCGAATTCATGGATAGGACGAACTTTTTCCGCAGTCCACAACATCGATACTGAACTGGGTGACTATACGACATTGGGATACAATTACCGTCGTTCTCATCTGAAGACTGGTCTATGAAGTCGGGTAATAAGACTACACACATGACTTGGAGGTAGTACAATACGCCCACATTAAGGTCTAAATGCGCGAACCTGGTTCACACTTCAACAAAAAAAGTCATCTGGCACCTTAGTCCCGAGGTAGAGTAAGATTCAGATTTTGTGGCAGCCATAATTTTGCACTTCCAGGTAATATATTCCAAAATAATAAAATTTAGAGTAGGTCATTTATTCCGCGAGTGTAAACATAGTGGCTAAAGTGTGCCATTTAATCCCCATGGTGAAGTTTATTCCCCCAAGGCAAGATGTTGGTTTTTCTTTAACAATTTTTCATTTATTTGCAATATTCTGCAAATTTACACGTAGACAGATTCGATTTAACAAAGGAATTACCAAAAGCGCCCTGATTTATTGTGACACCCTTAAACGAAAGGCGACCACGGCCCTGGCTAGCTCAACCTCTAGTGGCGTGAATAAGGACTAGGCGGCGGTTCTTAGGGTTAGGAAAATCCAAAGTAATTTGAAAAAACAAGCGAGCGCCAGTCGTTAACTAAGACAAAAAATTACAAATTTAGCTAACAGTCGAATCCAAAACGCACCTACCTTTTGTGGCTACTTGCTTATCGATCCTAAACTAAAAAAAACGAGGAGGTATCGTGGAGTTGCACAAACAGATATACCAGTAGTAACAGTTACAAGATGCTTTAATAAAACAGTTCACATATAAAGTATGATCAAAAATTATTTTTATTTAGTATGACTGGAATAGTTCCCAATTTATAAATACAACTACGTTTATACTGAAATGCAACACTTGACATTTTATTGTTAAGTGAGTTATAGTTGCATTCATAAATTAGCAACTATTCCATAGCTATATTAGATGAAAATAATTTTTGATCATACTAGATAACAAGGCACTATTAACATGTTAAATAAAATATGCCTAGCGTGCGAAATAATTCTAAACGTTGAGTCAACCAGAAAAATATGTAGGTAACAACTGGGTCGCTATGCAAACGCCCAGCAAGATGCATTAAACAAGCCAAAAAACTACGTTGGATGCTAAGTTAAAACTTTCAAGTTAAATTTAGAAACACAAAAGTTAATTAAAACTGACTGTTACAAGTTCTGGCATACGCGATAGCCGATATCCCAGCAAAATATTTGACAAGCATTGTATCAAATGCGCTTAGTTACACAAATAAAAACAATCCGCTGGCATATGAGCAGAAAAAACAAGCATGTACTAATACTTACACCAATACAAGGCATAAAAGGGCTCAATCAAGACGTTCGCGGGTGAAACGGAAAAAGCTTAATTTCAAATTCGGCGTAAAGTTAGCTCTACTCCCACCAAAATTACGTACAACTAAGGAAATTTATCAAAAAAAGAGAGCAGGCGCGCAATGAGAAATTAGGCTTCTAACGCCGACATTAAAAACTAAACGTTGAAGATATTTGTTTATTGATGTTGAAAGTTACAGCACAATTTGAATTATTTTGTGTACTACACATTAATTGAAGATTTCACATCTTTTGAAATTTATTTATTTTATTTTATTTATATACTCAACACTGGCAATAGTCGGTACAAGAGGAACTGCTTGTTTATGTATGTATTTATGTTACACATACAAAAGAAATATACAATGTTATATTTAAGTATAGACGAGTATCAAAATTTGTACTATATACTTGTGCACCTAGGTGCAAGCAGCTGTACGTGCAGTATCAAAAAATATTTATAAAGCATACTTTTTAGTAATTTACTACATATGTACATAGTGGGCAAAAATAACGGTTCCAAATTTAGTCGCATATTTCCAATAATAATTAGTTAATTCATACATTTCTTCGAAAAACGAAATACTTAACATTTTGAACATGGAAAACATCTTATTTGTATTAATACGGGAGTTTTTAATCATGTCTCCATCGCATGTTTCATTTGTTTGGTTGTTTGTGTCAATGTCGCTTTGTATCTGTCATTTTAGTTTTCGCTGTTGATTAGGCGAGGTCCTGAAGCTAATAGTACGCATAATTGAATGTTGGAATCAACTACCTCAGAAGCAAATATAGCTTCTGCCAGTGACGTAGCCAGGGTAAGGGTTGGAGGGGTTGAAGCCCCCCTAAATCTACAAAAATATATAAAATCATCTCTCGCCTGTCTAGACTGAAAATTGACAATTCAACTCTTTGTACATTTTTAGTTTCAAGAGTGTAAATTTATTCTAATATTTTCTTCAAATCTGTTTTATTTGCAGGTATATTAATACTGTCACCCTTCGAATTGTAGCAGGGAATAAATCGAAAAGATTAGTTTTATAAAATTAAAATACCTATACCACTGTATACTAATGTTTATGATTATTGAGGTACATTCATCATCTGCACTTTGCATCAATAAATTTCCGATTTGAAAGGTTCAGTGATAATTAGTTTAAATTCCTTGTAATTAGTTGTAATGTACTCCAGTGAACATTCACAGCCCCTCCCCTATTTTTTATCCTTGAGATGGCAGCAATTGGACAAAATTTGATGGACGAGCCCCCCCCCCCCCCCTTCGGGAAGAAAATCTTAACTACATTACCTACTGGCTTCTGCAATTAGGCACTGGTGAAGATGATTGTTGATAACAATGGTGGGCATATTGATCCATATTTTTAAATAGCATATTTAGTAATTGTTTACATAATTTTTATCATTTAAAAATAGTACTGACTAACGAATATACGAGGTTATAAAATCTGTACAGTTTTTTTGCCCGCTATGTATTTGATTACTAACTACAATATAGACTAATCTGACTACAAATATTTTATTACTTTTACAACAATTCTGATAAAAGATTATATTTATTACTAATAAACGTTTTAGTTGCTTTAGGAAAGTGTTTAAATTTTTTTATTTGTTTTGTGCCTGTAAAGTATTGAATATTTTTCAACTTATTACAGATATACATTTTTAGCTTCCACTGGCTCTGTTGGTGGGGGCTTTAGAATTACCCAACCGTCGTCACCACGTAAATTAAGAATCCTCTATGTGCACCCCCTAGCCCAAAGTGTTATGCGAATGGTTCCGTAGGGTGAATGGCACCAGGGGCAAATGGTGTATCACCAAAGCCTCTGAGATACCGGGCAACCTCCCAGAGTACAATTGCCTTACTGCAGTACTTCGGGGCTCTGTTGTAGTAAATTTCCCTTTCCCTAGCTGGAGGCTCGTTATGAAAGAGTTAATTACAAAAAAACCCCTAACGAGGGGGGTAATCTTCTTCATAAGCAACTAGCTGAACCACAACCACACTTGATATCATGGTAGGTAACCACATTTCTTCAACCTGTGAGTCAGCACTTTTATCCTTCTTCTCGATTTCGGACTTTGGGAGACTTGATATTGAGGACAAATCCACCAAAGTGGTACGTAATCTAACACTACAATGAAGAAGACTTGGTAGTGTTGCCAGAAAACGGTTTTCCCATCTCCTACAAAGCGGTTTCACTACAAAACTGCCTTAAAAACTATTTTCAAGTACCTGCTACTTCCCTACTACTTCACCTTCTCCTGAAACGAGTACCAGCAAGAGACCTTGGTTAGACAGCAGTATACCCCAGACGGAGACAAAAAAACCAACCAAGGCTTTCTACGGCCTTCTACCATTCCCAAATCTTATACGGCTGCAGTGGAGAGCATCAGGGTGGGTGTTAACCATCCTGACTACCCAAATTATCTTATGGATGACACACATCTCGTGATTCTCCAACAAGCTATTTTGAAAGCCGTTGAAGGAATCCCTGATGATTACCCGCAGGTGCGTTCCTTTTGACTTGGATGGCTTCCCCTTCACGGTACTGATAAGTAGAGCCACTCTTGGATAATGGACTTTAACCCTGGGAGGGTGTATGGCTTAAGGCTAGATACATTTTGCGTGGCCTATATTCCTGATAACGTCAGTGGTACCAAACTACCATCAGATAAGACCCTAACCAGGCTGAGGAAGATACACCACGGACTTTTAATGCAGGAATGCAAAGTACTACACTGTGAAGGAGCTGGACCTGGTCACACATGAACATTCTCCATCAACAACAGGTTAATGAAAGATCTTGAATGGTTGAGCTTTAAGTCCTACTTTTATTTCCGCCAAAAAGTCAGAGAAAAATCAGCACTCACAGTGACAGTACTAACCACCTCAAAAATGGGAGTAAGCCAAAAGCACATAGATGCGACAGGAAGGGGGGTAAACTCATTGTAGCTAAAGCCAAGGCCATGGAGAAGAATAAGCAGTTTACCTGACGCTCAAAGAAAAAGAAAATGAGGGAGAGCGGAAGCAGCAGAAAGACGGTGTGAAGGGAAACCTCCATCGCCTAAGCAACAAAATAATGGCCTCCACCACCACCGAATTTCTTCAAGAAAACCTCCAACATGCTAAGGCAGCATCATATCTGCTTAGCAAGGAGTTTGGCAAAGAACCTCTAGATGTAGCCGTCATTCAAGAACCTTGACTACATGGGACCGGTCAGGTAAGCGGCTTAGGAAGAAGAGGCACACTATTGGTGGGTCAGCTAGCCTCAGTTCTAGAGCCTGCATCTTAATCAACACAAGCATAAAGTATTTATTACTTACCGACTACTGCACTGCAGTGGAGAATGGCACATTGGATCTGATCATCTGCTCAGAGTACCTCCCGGAAGATGCAGACCAACCTCCTCCAACTGAAGTGCTTTAGTACGAGGAACCATCTACAACTCATCATCGGCTATGACGCCAATTTCCACCATCTGGTGTGAGGAAGCTCCAAGCTTTCAATTATTAATGGGAGTTTTTAATCAACTTTTATGGCTTGTAGCAGACAAGAAGTACTTAATTTAACAATCGGTATTTGTTAACTGGCATGAACTGAAATGAGCCTTCATGCTTCGATTATTTGCACATTCGGTTTAACATGAAATCAGGCACTCGACCTACAATACAATATCTTGATCCTAAAAGTACTGACTGGGATGGCTATAACAAGTCTCTGAGAGCACTTTTGGGAAATTCGATTACTACTGTTAAGATTAGTGCATTCCGAATTTATAGAATGACTGGCGAATCCGCTCTCTTGTGGACCCCCAAGGAAGCCCAGCAGAGAAAATTGGAAGGTGGCCATCAGTATTATCAAGCCAGAAATAAATGGGCATTAAATAAATCACTTGAGGAAGACGGGACTTTTCCTGCATTGTTGCAACGTGGACTAAATATTATCTTACCTTCCTTGGCAAAAATATTCAAAACTATCCCAGCATGGGGCTACATTCCCACAGACTGACCAGTGGTAATGGTCGTTTATATACGAAAGGGGGCAAGCTTTTAATGACCACCAATGACCAATCGGTTTGACATCGTTTCTGTTAAAATCAATAGAAAAACTACTGGATAGGTATATCAGAAAAATACTGAGAATTTATCTTCTCAGCCCTATTAAACATGCCTACCAGGCTGGAAAATCAGAGCCGTCGAGAAATGCTCACAGAGAGATTTATCTCCTCTGCTTTGGTCACTTCTGGTGGAACGATTAATCCACAATAGTACACGGAAGGGTACTGAGGTACAAACCTATGCTGATGATATACTAATCTTGACAACATATGATGCTATCGTCTGGTGGGAGAAGAGCCAACAAGTTACGGCTAGAGCCAAACTGAACAAGCTGCAGCAACAAGCACGCCTAACCATCACAGGTTCTATGTCAAACACCTTAACTGCTATTATGGAAGTCCTCATGGACCTACCACCCTTGCATATTTGCTGAAGCGTAAATCCAGAATGGGAGCATACAGTTATGTCGAGGTCACTGTCTCACGCTGGAGCACCATCCAAGATCCTAGATGTGGTAAAAAGTCACCATATCCTGGAGATGTCCGATTTCATGTTACCCAAATTTAACTTTAAACCCCATTTAACAGCGACTATCTCATTCTTATACATTTACGACTCAAAAACACAAAAAAGTGTTGGAGCTGGTGTGTACAGCATCACACCAAAGGTGGAAAAAACAAACAACCTTGGTCTATAGACCACAATTTTCCAGGTTGAAGTACATGCCATCGAACTGTGTCTATAAGAGATGCTAAAATGCCACTGAACATATGTATCAAAATAATGTCTGATAACCAGGCAGCTTTAAAAGCACTGAGCTCTTATAGAACTGATTCGAAGGTATTGTGGAGCTGTCTAACGGCTTTCAGTCAGCTTTGATGCAACAGAGTAACTCTTCTCTGGCTGCCTGGCCATTCTGGCATTGAAGGTAATGAAAAAACTGACCAGCTTGCTAAATAGGGAACTAAATCCGATATTATACGACCGGAACCATAAGTAGGGATCTTGAAAGCTCCTGCTAAAAATGTGCTGGACATGAAAAACGGCTATATTGTCTTGGAACTGAGGGGCAAAATTCGAATGCATGTCTCTATGCACCTTTGAATAGAAAACCTTATTCCTGGAAGTGAGCAGATAAAACCTGTGCATTCTGACAGGGCTCTTTACCAAAAATTGTCGACTGGAACAACATCTACATGCCATTGGTATACCAGAAATTAACCATTGTTGTTTCCGCAACCTAAAGGTAAAAACGGCAAAATACATTTTGTGCACCTGCGTCGTACTGGAAACATTTAGATTATCCCGATTTAGCAGACTATACCTACATTTCGCCTAGTCAAATGACTGACAAGGATTTACTAGGTGAAGTACATCTAGGAGCGAGTCACTACATGGTTGCAGTGAAGTGATGCAATTGGCCTACTCTCATTAAACCTAACCTAACTTTGGATTCCATCATATTTACAGAAATATATGCTTAACAATTTTTTGTTTTGTTGTAGCATTCTCTAATTTAATTAAGAGACATGTTTGCAAATAGCTGATTATGATTTATTTCATTATTGTATGAAACAGATTTACCAGAATTTACCTTAAAAGATTTTATTAGCAACTTCCACTTTCATGCTGAGCGAATCTGCTATCTTTTCAGCTACACTAGAGGATTTCCATCCTCCATGACGCTTTAACTCCAGAATATTATTAGCCAAAAACGAGGCCGAAGTCTTTCTAAAGGACAGTCCCGTGTATTCACCTACGTCGTCCAATTTCAAGAATTTTGCGATTTCCTGTGGAACTTTCCCAAGTGTGTTTTTTCCAACTACTTGTTTTAAACATCTGCCGCGCTCATACCGCAGAAAAAATCGTTCGTTCATTCCATTCTTGGGCCTAAGTTTAATATAATCTTGTATTATTTTTTGCCAATCTACGTTACTCTCCGAATCGTTCGTGATTACGAAACTTCTTGGAATGCCATTCGTTTTCTCCGGTATTCTGACTACAGCCACATCGTCTTTAAATTCTATGTCCTGTAATTTCATCTTACATAATTCATCTATACGGCAAGCTCCAGCCACCCCCATAATCATTACTACTTTCATCATCAAGTACAGTTCGTCAGGAGCTTCAATGAGAAATTTGTCAATCTCTTCTTTCGCGAATACTTTGGATTTTCGTGGTTGAAATCCATCATTTTTTCTTTTTAGAAAAACTTTCAATTTTTCGAATTTTGAAATATCTTGATCTTTGTTTAGGAAAATGGTCGACTTTAGCATAGAATACTCACACCAAAGGCTCGATGGAGACTTTAAAAATTTCGACCTCTCCAGAAAATATTCCAGCATAACACTTTCAGTTATTTCTGCAAAGTCTTTGGTCGTATACCATTTCATAAAAACATCAAACGTTTGGTTATACTTGATTTTTGATTTATCAGGCAACAGGGAAGGACGAGCAGTATTCGAAGCTTTTTCTGGGATTTTCACATTGTAATCAGCAGTAAATTCGTCCATCATTACACACAAACTGGAATCTGCAAATATAAGCACAAAATTGGCAGAAGAACAAAAATAAGTGTTTGTTTATTTATTAGCTTATAGCTAATTGTTAACTTAAGCATTTACTAATGTAAATAACTATTCCTATGAGCACTACTAAGTATTTAAACAATGTTAGATAAATAGTTAACTGATTCTAATTACTTCCTATTGTTTGATTAATAATACTATCACCATGACTACAAAATGATTGCAGATTATATGACAACTGAGTAGTACGCCTCAATTTATCTACTTACGATAGACAAAAACGCCTACATAATTCTATAGTTGAACATTTAAGTAAAACTGTGAACAAAACGGTCACATGAATGCTTAATACGTGCTGCTCTAAGTTTTGACTATGTGTAATTGTGTAGTGCACACATACAGGGTATGGCAACGACTGGGCGGAAGAAGATATTTATAAAACGGAGAACTACACAAAATTGACTTAACCCGTCAGTGGTTGTGCTGAGCATTTTGCTCACGGTTTTGCAAGAAATGGAACACAACAAAAATGCTTGAAAGAAATTCTTGTTCCCTCCACTTGGCCAGTTCATATGCCTATTTAACAGGGTGACTACCTGCAATTCTATTCTGAATTGACCAATCTCGCCCTTGTTATATTACTAATGACTAGCAGTCCAGTGAGACAAATGTCTCATTTAATAAAACAAAAAAGACCGTTTTGCAAATAGAACGCGTATTCACCACACGTACGTATATGACGTCATTGTTGGTAGCAAACTACCAGTCGCATTCGCCTTGATAAAATTTGCCTAGAATCTAACCTAAAAAGTTAGGATTATAATTAAGGTAATAATTAGTGTTAGAGACTGAAATTCGGTTCCTGACCTGACATGACCATTCCAAACATATAACTTTAATAACTTTTTTCTCTATCGCTTACGGTTTGGCTGCTGAAACAGCGTCCCGGACGGACGGACAGACAAGTCTATCAGATATAGGATAATTTTAGATCTATTATTTTAACAATTATTTACATGCAAATAATTATTTTAGGGAATAAAACCAGCCGCATTTAAAATTAAAAACCACATAATCATTAGTATGTGGAAATGCACCAGAATAACAGTTATTTTCTTACATTTTTGCTTACAAAACTAATTTCTAACTTTATATTCTAATTATTATATAGAATATAGTCATGAACTACAGAATGATTTTTAAAAACTGAATTGCAGCAGGCCCTGGATAACCTGAATCAGTTGGCAGTACTGAAGTTCATTGTCAGTCTATGTCAAATTCGAGGTTAGTAGGTTAGGTTTTGTTTGATATTTGACGCAGACTGACGCAAAACTTAACCTAAAATATCTCTAATTTGACATAAACTGACAATACACTTCAGAACTGCCAACTGATTCAGGCTATCCAGAGCCTGCTGCAATTCAGTTTTTACAAAATCACTCTGTAGTTTTGTGAGCAAATTTCTTAAGCAACGCCACTCGTGTTACACTGATGGGTCAAATGAGCACAAAGGTGCTGCCCATTAGTAAAATACTTTTGATTATACAGGGTGTCTGAAGAAAGTGTAGCAAACCAAACTTGTGACGTCATAAATTTTAACACATGGAATTTTGGTTATTACTCATTTATCGGAAAATTTTATTCTTCATAAAAGTTCCTGCATCTTCTCAAACTAGAAATGCATTTGTCAAAATTTGAGTATCTACTTTTGGTATACGAGGGACGTTTGAAAATATGAAAATGGCTCAAGAATAAAGTACTTATCCTTATTTTTCAAAATACTCGTACATAAAAATGTTATTTGGAAAACAGCTGAGAAATGAAAGGTGTCAAATATGAAGTCACAGCCACTTACTCTAAAAAAACAATTTTCACCGCTTTTTTCTATTTTTTCATTGCCACCTTATGTATTACGAAAAATGAGTTACTTCAAAGTTAACTTATTATCAGATACAATAAAGATGTACTGTCGAACTTGAGTTTTGCTCACTTAGCAACGAGAAAATTACATTAATCAAAATTAGTGCTAAAAATCTAACACCGAACATCAATAACAATTCAAAGCAATTATAATTTTTAATTAAAATGTTATACTTAACAAATATTTAGAAATAAGAAAATCAAACACGCAAAGTAATAATAAAGGAAACTTCAACAACTTCATTCTGTGGCCACCCCGCTTCTAAATATTTATCATAACATCTAAATTAAAAATCTGGTGTGATACACATACGCAACTTCCTTTTACAGTGATCTCATAATTGGTCAAAAATTTGTTTTTAGCTTCCATACTACATTATACCCTTGTCTCAGGCCATGTTTCTGCATGGAAAGAAGTGCTCGAACTATTCTTTACTACATTATACAGGGTGTCTAAAAAATACGTTAGGATATTTTACCTACTTATAGATCTCATTAATACAAACAAAAAATCCTAATAAACATGGACCCTAAAACGCTTTGTTTCCGAGATACAGGGTGTTAAAGTTTAAAAAATCATTTTTTTTGTTATCTAAAAAACGCTTCTGCAGATTTTAATAAAATTTTTACAGTTTGTTTATAACTTTATGAGGTATCTTGTGGACCTTGTACAGGTAATCCAGTAATTCTAAGGGCGTGCCCACTGGGGCGATTAGGTTTTTTCGTAAAAAAATTGCCCCCAACAGATTTTTTGCAGTTTCTTTAATAAAGCAACTAAAAATGCAAGTTTTTTGTTTCCTGAGTTTTTCGTATCTCGCTTCGTTTTCAAAAAAGAAAATAAAGCCCATATTTTTGCACGTTTGAAAAAAATCGTTACGAGCCGTTTTTGAGAAAATCGAAAAATTACTAGAGTAAACGCCATACTTCCGGTTAGGCGATTTTCTTCAAAAACTTGCTGTCGCATCTAGATAGCACAAAAAACTTATAATATTGTATATATATGATATCATATATATGATGCCATCTACTAAAAAGGCTTTTTAAATAAAAATTATAAATAACTAGCGGACCCGACAGACGTTGTCCTGCCCGCTGCCTGCTGCTATTAGCGGGTTCAGCAAACGTTTTTTCGATATTCGAATTTTCAATTTTCTTCATTTTAAAAAATATTTGGGGGTGGTCGGGGAGGAGGTGAAATTTTGGGGTTATATGTTCTGATATGCGAGATATCTTTTTAAAAAAAATTAAAATGTCAAAAATAAAAAAAAAATCCTAGAACCCAACGTCACCTACCGGGTCCAACTGTGAATCTAAACCATCCAGGGACCCACTCAAACACACACAAAATTTCATCAAAATCGGTCCAGCCGTTTAGGATGAGTTCAGTGACATACAGACGTAAAGAAGAATTATATTTTATAAATTAAATAGTTTCAATAACGAATTCCTGTGTCAATCTCAGGTCCTATTAAAATGATGTAATAAATATTGGCTCAATAAATGTTTTATTGTTCTTATGTATTTTATTCATTTGCAATTAATTAAAGTAAAACTCCGTCTAGCATGAAATAAAGTCTTGTTCAGCATGGGTAGGTTCAACAGCTATTATTACAAATACTTTTGTGTATGACAAATTTACTAGTATGGCAATTGCTTACATTCGTTTCTGACAGCTTTAACCTTAAATTGACTGTAAACGCAAATATGACATGCGTAAATTGAATTCCCAACACCAAAATGGCAAAATAACATCAGGTAAATACCTTGTAATTGATGTGACGTAATTTCCGGCTAACCTGGTATTGTTTCAGTGACGTAAAACGACACTCTGATCTGTTTTTGTTCTATTTCCGGCAAATCTTGCAAAATCGGCTTCAAACCACAAATTCGAGGGACACTATCTCGTTTATAAAACCCAGGATAAATCTCCGTAGTTGGAATCACGTTCACGTTCACGTCCTCGTACGATGTGTGATCTTGACGAAACTCAAAAATTCGGGGCCTACTGCAACGGGTTCTCTGTAAAATTTTGCCTTGAACGGCGAGTTTCGTAAACTGGATCCATTTTCTAGTGACGCCACGGCAATTACACACTTGGTGACGGCTCTCTGCTCCACATTTCTACACCCAGGCACTCATGAAAGTCTCCTCCATGCGTAGCACATACGATTCTTGCGGGCTGATACCTCCAAGTACTCGAAAAGGGGCACCGAAGTTTATCGCACTTGGGCAACTCTTGCAGCTGACTATCCTTCTTTACTGGGAACTTTTATCACCACGAAAATTACTTCCAAGGAACCCCTGCACACTGGTGAGTATGAAAACACTTTTTGGCTGATACAAATAACATTTTCTTAACAATTTTACACCAAAACTGGGAGCACTTCTTGCGCCCAACATAAAAGTTACAAGCTTGTTTCGATATTAAATAATTGACTGTCTCATTACCTAGCGATTGCGATTTACATTTGTTTTTATGAAAACAAGATTCCATATCATGTGTCTACTTATGAACTTTAGTTTTGATATACTGTTTTTGCTTGAATACTAAACTGTCTTTTCTTGGGAATTGTCACTTTTACACTTTAAATCTATGCTTTTTAATCACTTCAGTTTTAAATGCACTGTTTCACATGTTTATTTTAGCACTGTACGATGTCTGTTTCCTTTGATAGGTAGCGTAATTGCTCTTTGCAATCTTTACTTCCTCGTACTGCTTTGCACTGTTCCTTTACCCTTCAGTTGTCTTGCCGTTTGCGGGTGATACAAACTTTTAATCATAACCCTCATATAATTTTTGTAACTACACAAACCATCTCTGTATCATATTAAAATTCATGTCATTGTATAAATTTCACCAAACTCAAATCTGTCAGCTACATAAATTAAGCTGCATTTGCCATAACTAGCCTCAAACATTGACTGAAATGCTGAACGTAACCCCTCCGAAGCCTACCTTATCCAATGCCAACCTTTCTTAATCAAATTATAATTACTGCTACTCACCTCAAGTGCATTTATTAGTGTAAAATTACTGACTTTCCTTGCAATAAATAAAATATTTAATTCTGTGCTCATTTTGAAATTATTTATTTTTCGTGTTAGTTAGGCAACCAGAATTGCTGTGGGCACTACCCCATTACAATATACGAAGTTTCAACGTTACACCTTTTTTTCACACACACACAAAGATCATTTGTTTTTAAAGATGCCTCTGTTTTCATACTTTGGACACAAAAAGATTAGATTTTTTAGCATTAATTTCGATTAACGTAATTTTCTGGTTGCTAAGTGAATGAAACTCAAGTTCGACAGTATAGCTTGCCCAACTTTTAAAGTATGGGAATTTCGCTACTATTTATTCGTCAAATGCCAAAGTACATTCAGAGAAAAATCTTTATTAAATTTATATTGACAGGATTGTCATTCAGTATACGAAGTGTGAATAAATGGAAAAATTGTGATGTTATTAACGTCCAGGGTTGAGTATAATTGTGAAATTCATACTTATTGGATAAACTTTTTAAAAAACGTAGTACTTGACAGAAACGAATGATACAATGACAGTATAACACTTTTCCCTTCGAATGTACAAAGGCCATTTCTATTTTCCAATTTTTATCATTAGTTTAAGGTTTTTACAAGTGCCTTCTAAGCTTGGACGAGCTGTACATCCTTCTTGTATCTGATAATAAGTTAACTTTGAAGTATCTCATTTTCCGAAATACACAGGGAGGCGAGAAAAAAATCGGAAAATCCAATAAAAAAAATTTTTTGTAGTAGGTGGCTGTGACTTCACATTTGACACCTTTTTTAAATTTTAAACGACTTTTCCGAATAACATTTTTGCGAATTTTGAAAAATAAGGCTACTTTGTTCTTGAGCCATTTTCATATTTTTGAACCTCCCCCGTATATGAAAGGAAATATTTAAATTTTAGCAATTCCATTTTCAGTTTGAGAAGATGCAAGAACTGTTGCCGATATCAAGCAAATTGGAAAATACAGAAGATAAAAGAGCTCGAAGACAGAAGAAGTGTATTAAACTTCAATTAAAAACAAGACAAATTTAAAGGGAAAACAGTAATAAGAAATTTTTATCTGCTACTTACAAATAATAAAATTGAATTCAATTGAACAACAAATTAGACAATTTACCATTGTAAACATACAGTATAATTAATCTAAAATTGATTTAAATGAAGTTAAGTATTTGTCAAGTATTATAAACAAATGTGATAAACATATGATAAAGGCAGATATATTTTTTAATAAACACATTGTCTCGTATTTTGTATTATAGATTTTCATTGTTTATGTCATAATAACATTCAACGGTAACCCAGAGATATAAGAGTCTAATAACAATAGTATATTACAGTCCGAGATGGGAAGTGTTTCATTACTGTCGAGAGATTAGTTAGCTGATTGAGACGCGAAGTTTGTATACTATTTTATTTACAACCATATATGTAATGTACTTCCCGCACTCACTTCCTGCACTCGAGTGTGGGGAGTGCGGGAAGTAGCGGGCGGAAATGTACGACTTCCCGCACTCAAATGAGGTCAGTAATGTTAACATTACATATATGGTTGTAAATAAAAGTTACTACACTTGCATGCTCAAACTGTGGACAAAGCTTTACTCCTAACTCTTGCATTTATTATTAATGCCACTATCTTGTATGCCCTGTTTATAACAGGGATAGGCCTATCATTTTCATAACCTTTTCTGTAAATCGGACTATATCTGCCTGCAGCCATTCTTTTGGAATCTGCCGAAGTGCCTACATTTTGTTTTTCATTATATAGAATTCTTTCCACTTTGCTTAATGCCGGTACTATCCTGCATACCATTTTTGCTTTTGTATCTAATTCTTCACTTTCATCTGTTCCCTCTCCTAGGGATCTTACCTTTGGATTTTTCCTTTCTAGCACAGCTTCACATTCTTTATCAAACATCTTTTTCTTGCATTCCTGATCCTAACTACTTTTTCGCAGTTTCTTTCACTAACTCCTTTGTTATTCTTCAATTCTCTTCAATCTCACCACTTGCTTCAATTCAATCCAAAGATTTTCCTAACTTCACTCTATATTTTCTCCTTTCATCTTCTTTTTCCAGCTCCTCCCAATTCCATTGGTTGGTTTCCTGTCTTAAGGTTCTTTTTTTATCTTGGGAACTGTCGCTTGAATTCGACTCGAACCGTGAACAAGTCAGATTCAATATCTATGCCACGACAGCTTCTGATGTCAACTATACTTGCCCCATGAATTTTTTCAATCAAATAGTGGTCACTTTGACTCATACAACCTGTGTACTTCTTTGTGATACACAAAGTGGCTGTAAAAATCATTTTCACTCTAGAAGCTTTCAAATTCTTCTTTCTTTGCTTCGTCTGTACAAATATACACACTGATTATACTAATTTTTCTATAGTTACCCCTTAACCGTAGGTAACTCACGTCGTTTATGGCCTTAAATTCTACAACTGCATTTCTTCCAGCTCTCTTGATAATAGAATATATTCCTAACTTCGTTTGTGTTTCACCACTGTGTATCCTTCAAAATACATAATCTAAGTAGGTATCAGAGCTGCTTCCTTATTAATCGCCCTTAAGTTCCACATAGCCAACATTATAACATTTTTTGCTTATCTTTCTCTTTTCCCTCATTTGCCATTTTATTCTTCCTCTATTCTCTCTAACAACTTTATTTCTTTTTCTATGAACCTGCTTTCCTTGCACCCTTCTTTAATCTCCCTTCTCACATCTACCACTCGGTTCTTCAATTCCTCCTTGGACTCCTAGGCCTTCACCTCTTTTTTGTGGTTTTGTTTCTCTGAACACTTCCAACTTCACCTCTTTTTTGTGGTTTTGTTTCTCTGAACACTTCCAACCCTACGCCACTGCTTTTAAATGTTTCAAAATTTTTCTTACATCCACTTACTGTTCTTGAGGTATATAAAATTTTAAACTTCGTGAATTTAACTCTAAAACACTATATTTTCTCCAAACTCCAGTTTACTTCCTTTCCTTAATTATTAATTTCAGCAGTTACCTTTCTATCTTAGATTTTACTGATGGATGAGGCTGTCACGCGGTCATCCTGTCGCACCTAAGGCAAACCACACTTACTTTTTTTACATTTAATGCTGATGATTTTAAACCAACTGGCGTTTGGTTATATTTGCTATGTGAGAAATACTAAAGAAGAAATTTTGGAATTTGGAATTTATTAATTAACAATTACATTAAATTAAAAAAAACAATTAGTATTTTCATTAGGTAAATCAACATGTTTAACTCCTGCATCTGAAGATGAAAGTTCAGAATCATTTGAAATTTCCAATTTGTCCTCAATCGAATTTTTTACATATACTTCTTCTACTGTTGATGACCTCCCGCCACTGTCACATTTAAGAACACTTACATCTGTACCAGTATCGGCAAGCAGTGTGGCTGAAGTTCTTCTATAACAGTGACCAGTATATGCTTCACTATTGGGCAGTCCGAGATATTTGGCAATCAAGCATGGAATTTTCCCGAATGTATGTACCCCAACAACTTGATTGTAGCATTTTCCATTTTGATATCTGACGAAGACACGACGATTACCAGCATTTGTCGGCCGAAGGGCTGCGTATTTGCGGTAAATTTTAATAAATTCAGGTTTAGTAACAATAAATGTGCGCTCTTTATCTATTTTGGCATAGGGGACTTGCACAATTAATGCAGAACCCACATCTTGAATGTCATCAACGGTCATTTTTGAAAGTTCATCTCGTCGCAAAGCCCCAGATATTCCCATAATTAAAATTACCTGAAAACAAAAAATAGATATATCAATTGGTTACACAAGGGACCTTATTATTATATTTACCTTCCACAATAAGTAATTTTCATCACTAGCCTGTGTTAGAAATACATTGACTTCCTCTCGTGTTAAGACTTTGGACTTAGTAGCCCGATAACCCACTGATTTTTTTTTCAAAAAAGGTACCAGTTTTGGAAATTTCCTTATGTTAATGCCTTCTTTTATGTTAATCATGCATTTCAGCATTGAGTATATGCTCCACAAAGTTGAAGATTTTACAGTGTTGGATTTTTCCACTAGATATGCCATCAAAATATTTTCAGACACTTTATCGACATTTTTCCCTCTGCACCATACACTAAACTGATCGTAAGTTTTTTCGTATTGCCGCTTAGATTTTTCAGGTATCAAATTTTCAATTGTAGAGGTTGCACCTCGTTTTAACTCGGGAAGAGGACCTACAAGAAATACCACTATCTATTTCACTTTCAACACACATTCTTATATATAAACGTATGTTGTGCCTGCCTCTGCACATTTCTGTACAAATCACGTTTTCAGCCTGATTGGCCATGCTGTCACCGCGTCATTCGTAAGGCAGCTATAAGCAAGTACAATAAAAGCGAGCGGTTAAAGCGTCTGACTGGCAATCGGATTCCGCCTGAGAACGGGGGTTTGAATCTCCCAAATAGGTAGATGTAATTTGCATGTTTTCATTTACTATTTCAGTATTATCGGCAACGTTAAAATGTTTTTATCTATTTTATACATAATTTTGAACAGTCTTGCGCTTTCTTCATTAACTTTTTTATTTACAATTCAATTTTAAAAACACAGAAATTCTTGTAACCTGTTGTGTGCTTAAAAGCTAGTTTTTACACAATTTTTTTTTTTACAAACTTGTTACCGTTTCCTTAGCAATCAAATTTAATTTGTTTAAAAATATGATGCCATTGTTTAGTTACCGAAGCCTTTTCTTGACGATTATGCAAAAAATGATGTATTTTTGGTTATAATATGCATTGCAGTTGCATAACAGTTATTTCTGTACCAAGTGCGTATAGAGAATTGTTTGTTGCACGTGGTGCTTCAAGTGCAACAAACAGCTCAGTCCGACGGGGTGCACACACGATTTCTTTGACAATCAATAACAGAATCTTGAATCTTTAAAATAAAAATTTGATTTTCAAAATTTCTCTGGGGGCGGTTTCACAATTCATAATATTGAATAATATGATGGCATGCTAAGAATTTCCTTTCTATGGGATTAGATTTACTACAGTATCTTGACGGAGACAGTAGAGTGTAACCTTTGTCAATAATAAATAAAGTGCAACATTTAATTTTTTACATTTTATTATTTCGTGGCTATTTTATGGAACGCTAAAGCAACTACAAGGAGAGAAGATAAAACAAGGCAAATATTAAACAAAGAGCAATGGCGAATGGATAGATGGAGAAGGAGCAGGAATTACTAGAGACAGAAAAAGACGACACCAATGACCAACCAGATGAAGAAATACAAGAACGAGAAGAACAGAGAAAAAGTGGAGGAAGAAGAAACAAAATTAAGCAGAGAAGAACTGGAGAAAGCAGTACAAAAGGTAGCCAAAGCTGCAGAACATGATGGAATTACTGCGGAAATGATAAAATCTGCAGAAAACAAAGCAAAAGAAGCACTACTGGAGATATTTAACAGCGTAAATAAAAAAGGTAAAACTCCAAACAACTGGCAAATAAGAATAATTATACCGAGAAATAACACTACTAAAATATAGGCAAGGATTATTGAAGCCAGAATCTGAACAAAAATGGAACAACTCTAGAAGAGACACAGTGTGGTTTTCAAGAAAATAGAAGTACCCAAAACCTAATCTTTCACCAAGGCAGATAAGTGAGAAAATAATAAAGACAAACACACAAGCACATGTATGTTTTGTAGACCTGCAAAAAGCCTTTGACAGAGTGAGAAGCGTGGAAGTGTGGGAATGTCTAAAAAGAGAGAAATAGAGGACAACTTAGTAGAAATGACAAGATTCTCTATAAAATGTGCTTAAAATATGTGCAGACAAAAACTAAGCCCTTTAATATTCACAGTAGACCTAGATGATATGATAATAGTTATTTATGTACATAGAGCGAAAAATGATGCATTAGGCGTGAGTCCGAAAAAACTCGAACGAACGCCTAATGCATTTTCCGCTCGTGTTGCATACAAAATTTTTCCTACGACTGTAAAATTTTCGGAAATAGGTTTAAACTGGCGTTTTTTACAGCGGCGTGCAAATTTTACATCAGAATTGGATATTTTATCGCCCATTTCTTATTTTTCTTGACACTTAAACACCGACAATACACAAAATAAAGCACAAGTAACTTTAAATCGCGAAAAAAGGTTTAAATCGAATTCACAGTGACAGTTGTCAACTTTGACGTTTTCAAATAGCCGGCCACTAGCCGACTTAGGTATATAATGATGAATGCTTATATAAAATGTATGTATGTTGCTATGTATTACGATTCACGATTATATACTTACTTATGACGGTTGCCACGATGAACTGATTCAAAACAATCAATTTTTGACGTATGTCAACAAGGCAGAAAGCTTGATTTTAGAAGCAGTCGTGGGAAAAGAAATTTAATAAACAGATAAAACCCTGGAGAATGAACAAAATACAAGTGACAGAACTTATATTTATAAACGAGATGGTTATACTAGGTGAAAGGAAAAAAACCTACAACACAATATGCAGACATATGACAAAATTCTAAAAAGGAGAATATGCTAATAAAAAAAATCAAAATAATCAGAACCACGAAAGCACGAAATAGAAGTGGAAGCAAAGAAACTAGAACAAATCTAGGATTTCAAATACCTAGAGGTGCTAGTCAATGAGTGCGGAAAAATTGAGAAAAAAATCAACCAAATAGTTGAAGCAGCAGACAGACTACTGAGAAGAGCATATGAAGCAAGAGAGATAAGGAAACGAAAATAAAGAAGACCAAGGAAGACCTGGCAGGAGGAAGTGAGAAAAGCGACGGAAGAGAGAGGTGAAGTCTGGAGGTAAATCACAGAAAGAAATGGAATGAAGTATGAAAAAGAATACCTAGAATAAATTAAACCCCCATGCCTTATACCAAAAGGTAAGTATCATTTTGACGCAATGGTGAGACAAAATCTATTGTCGCACTAGTGCGGCGAATCCTATATGAAGAAGTACGACTACAAAAAGAAAATGCTAATAGAATTTCTGGATGTCTCAACGACACACTATGGTAGAACAAACACATACATAAAGAAACAAAAACAAAAATTTATAAAAGACCAATTATGATTTGTGTCTGAAACAAGACGAGACACAGCGCAAACACAGGACAACTGAGAGGAAGGCCTCAGAAAAATAGTTGAAAAAACTATTAGAGATCAAGTGAAAAGATTAGAAACATGTTTAATACCACTCCTATAAATTTATAAGTATAAGAAAGATGAAGCCTTTTATCTATGGTTTACGCAGGTTAAGTTGTTTTATTTTTATAAATATACTGTTACATGTTTGTATTACTCGAGTATGTAAATAAATGTCACAATTACAGAAGCTATCTTTAGTTAATTACAGAGTAAAATATGATGAATAGTAAAACTGTGCTCTTTAAAACAAAATTATTTCAAATTGCAGTATTGTAATTTAGGACCACCAACTACCAGAGATGCAATGTTGTCAAGTGTAACAGCATGGCTTGTAAGTGTAGGAGGCAGTGATTATATCTAAACTAGCTACACGGTGGAAAAAATAAGTAACTAATTTTATCATCATGATCACTTATTATATGTAAGTCCAGTAATAAACTGTTTTAAGTATAACACTATAATGGTTAAAAAGTGACTATGTTTTCTTGTGTTCATTTATAATAAGAAAAGTTAAAGAAAAAAATGTTAATGATTATTTATGACAACAAATAAAAAAACTTTAGATTAAAAATACACACTTACTTTACATCTACAAAAACGAATGGTTAATGTTAATATATGCGTAGGAACACTTTTTCTGCTGTGTAAACATTAACTGGCAACAGCTTAAAATTGATTGTACACGCGTAAGCTTCTTGGGAAAAAGTAAAACGACTCTGACGCAACTATTTATAAAATATCTTACTCACAAAAAATATAAACCTTAATTTATTTTCGGGATTGGGGGCCCCCTTCAGCCGGGGGCCCTCGGCGATCGCCGACCAGCCGACGTGGCCAGTCCGGGCATGCCTGCTAAACTTGAATTTGATATAGACTTACAGTCTTGCCAATTTCAAGTAAAATTTTAGACATAACTCATCAAAATTTTGATGAGAGTTTCTATTTAAAATGGATATACTTTACATATTCTTGTGTTTACAGGTTGTACAGATGCTTGTTCAAGACCTTGCTGTTTCGTCAATCTACCCACCGATATTACAAGAACTGAAAATAAAACGCTAAATCGTTATTTTGATGGAGATTATTTGACTTTTTTGTATAAATCGAGTCCTACTTTGGATTAACGTTCATAGTGTTGGCTTTCTGTAGTAATTATTAAACCGAAAACACAACGTTTATGCAAATGTAGTATTTTTGGATTAACAATTATAAAAAATGGGGCTTTCCTCAACCTTTAATAGCTTCCATATTTGTTTATACGAGTTGAAGACATCAAATATGTATGCTGAAGCACAGAGCCATCAAAATATAAGCAAATTTAATGTAATTCTAATAGTTTTAGAAATATTTTCCACCCCAGCATCGTTGCCAAACCATATACACAGTATCATGTACCACATCTGTTTCTGTATAACAGCCTTGTGATCAAATACATTCTTATTATTATTATTATTATATTTAACACTACAAATGATTTACAAAATACTATCGCATTTTCATTAGTTGAAAAATTTATTTGAAACAGAATTGTAATAATCAATGTATTTTTTCCACTACAGTTGAACTTCCATATATCGAAGTCCGAAGAGACCGAGAAAAAACTACTTTATATAGAGACATAACATTTTTTCAGTTACGAATACTTCTTAACACGTTGACTGCTCATGACGCGGATCCGTGGCGGATTGGCGTTATAAGGAATGTTTACGATGTGCTCACGATGCGGATCCGCTCATTATGATATTACTCGAACGATGCGGATCCGCGTCGTGACCACATCGTAAACACTCGCAATATTGCGGATCCGCATCATGAGTAGCCAATGTGTTAAAGCACACAAAAAAATTGAATTTAGTCAGTTAGAAACGTTTATTGTAATTAAATAATGTAAATTAGAAAATATTGATTACATTTTTACATTATATCTACCACTATACCTATGCTACTACTACTGAGTAATTTTCTGTTATAAGGAACATTTAAACAAAGTTCTCCGTGCGCAAAATATTTCGCACGTACTTAAACAAGAAAACACTCCTTCGGGTACATTGTCTTGATACGGGAATGGAAACCGCACTGTTGTCTTCTGTATCTTCGTTTTCTTGAAGTTCTTTTTCTTCAGTTTCTTCTTCATCGTCCAAGCTTTTTTATAAAATGTCATAATCGACTTCTAATGATTTTAAACCTTTAAAACAACGCGAATTTTTACTTTTATCTATAACCAAAAGTCTTATTTGCTGTTTCCCATCGAAACACTTGTCGTTTTTAAAAGTGAGAGTTTTATTACGTTGACGTTTAAAACACAATTCCGTTTCATCGGCATTGAATATGTCTCTGCTGTCATATTGCTTTAAATTGTTTGGTAACACATTTTCCTTTCAAATTTTTGGTCTGATTTGATTACATCTGCACTTTCACCAGAAAGTACCTTTTACACAATGCCATGTCGTCTTTTAAATTTATACAACCATCCCGTACTTGCTCGGAAATTGCTAGATGGATTCAAATTTGTTGCAAATTCCAGGGCCTTTTCTTTTATAACAGAACCAGAAATGGGCAAATTCTCATCACGTGCTAATTTAATCCACTTCAAAACTGCTTCGTCGATGTCTTTGTAAACGCAGGATTTAAAATGTTTTCTGTCCGAATTTAGATCTTTACTTTGTTTAGCGATGGTGTCACGATTTTTTAAAATTGTTGATAAGGTGGTCGCTGGTATACCAAACCGCGCTGCTATGTCCTTCTTCTTCCCGCCTTTGTCGATTTCATCTAGCAGCTTCAACTTTTCACACACACTTAAAGAATTTCTGCAACGTTTCGCCATTTTAGGATCTACTGACAAAAATGCAATTTAAAATTATAGGTAACGGATGTTCAAAAAGTCTTTACCTCCTGGGCGGCTATGGAAATTCAAATGTATGAATAATATGTTGGTCGCACTGTAAGTCTGTGTCAAATTTGAGGTTAGCAGGTTATGTTTTCCCTCAATCTGTGTCTAAACTGAAGCAAAACCTAACCTGCTAACCTCGAATTTGACATAGACTTACAGTGCCACCAACATATTATTCATACATTTGAATTTCCGTAGCCGCCCAGGAGGTAAAGACTTTTTGAACATCCGTTACAAGTTTAAATATAAATCTAAGCCTACAGCAATTTGTAAAACTCGCTAAATCCGGGCAAATTCCTTGTATGGCATAAGCTACCTGGCATTAGAATTTGCAAAACAACTTTCTATTCTCTAATAGGAAAAGTATACTGTTTTGTTCGGGAAATCTACGTTATGTAGAAATTTCAACTTTGATATAAGGAGACAAATTAAAATTAAGAGTGCTTTCAGGATCAAGATTCCGAAAAATAATACGTTATATAGAGAAATTCGATATATTGTACAGGACTATTGTAATTTTTAATAAGCTTAATACTTACATCATGTACAAGACTGATTAAAAGTAAATAAATACTTGTATAAATGGGTTCATTGATTGTAGTGTTTTGCCCCCTATAGTAATTCGCACATCTGCAAGTAAAGTTATTCATGGCTAGCTTTCAGTAAGCATGAAGACTCAAATCTGCAAGTTAGGTTCACCGACATGTTCATATTTAAACTCCCGTGTTACGCCACTGGGCTGTGAAATTAAAAAGCAGCAACGCGCAGACTCACTACGCTATCAATTTATCTATCAACAAATTGAATTTTCGTGCGGTTCGTTTCTGGTGTATTTACAAGTTAATTCAAAGGCAAATCTATGAACAAATTATCAGGTAATTCGAATCTCGCGCTTTATTAAGCGTCACTAGTCGTGTTTTGTTTTTAGATCGTTCGCGGCTTCCTGCGAATTCAATTGTTTTGAACGCGTCCTTTCATGTGAAAAAACATAACCTCAACTTATATTTTTACAATTTCTGGACCTCATGCTCTTTTTTTAAGTATTGTAAGGCTGGGATCGGCTTCCTCTTATAGGACTCGTTCCTCATGGTAAGTTTCGAAACGCTAGCACGGATATTTGCTTTGCAACACTAACCTGACCTTTTTTAGGCTGAGGGAACTGGCTCGGAACAGCTTCTCCTGATGCTCGCTGCTGGAAGCGAAACCCTAGGATGCTGGAACTGCTGCGGTGTACTCCTACACGGCGTGCGGACGTGGTGCTACTAAAATTTCAAACGCCTGACCTCAATTGTGCTCAAAATCTGATGATCGTAAACTTCTCCTCGTTGGCGAAGTGGTTCGGAAGGTGGTCGCAGATGAAAATAATTTTTAGGTGATGGATTTTCACACCCACATTCTCACATATGCACTACGAACTCCTGATCACGATGGTATAATTATTTTTAATTTATTTAAATTGTAAATGGCTTAAAACTCAATTAATCTGGAGAGACAAATTAGACTGTCATGAAATAATTTTTATTCAATTGTTTCTCTTCGTAGTTAACAACAATTGCCTATCTAAATTCATAATTGTGGATGTTAACCAAGTACAAATCAGTTACTTATAAACTAAATTTTAACTTATATTATAAAAATGTACAAAATCTTAATTCTAAAATTATTGTTTGTTCACGTTCGCATTTAAACTAGGTTATAGGGCCACTCACTATGTTTTATTTGGATTGGCTGTTCACTTATGTCACTTCCCTGACTCATTTTTTTAAACATCAATCTCGTTCATTTCCTGTTGTGTGAATTTCTTGTATTTTAGAATAATTGTCTGCTTTTCACCATGCTTCAAATATTACCGTTCCATTTTTGATAGCCTTATTCGATCTAGTATTGTGCTCTCTTTGCACTGTATTGAGAACATTCTGTCCTTCTTACCTTTATTTAAAAAGTTCATAGAACTGTACTTATTCAATTATACTGACATGTAAATTTATTTAACACGCATGTAATAAACCCTTTGGTGATAGATTTGCTGAATTTTGATTGGCTTTACTTTGCACCAACCTCTTAATTTATGCTAATTAATATTTCTGTGACTCTAATTTACGAATTGAGCTCTGCCTTATTGCCATTTATTCTGAAGTAATTCCATTTAATATCGGCAATGCTTTACCAATGTAGTTATGAATTAAAATTTCTGATGTAACTTCTTGCAGTTGCCTGACTTACCCCAGCTCTGTGCTTTATTGACTTGCTTTATTTATCTATGCTGCAAGCACAGTTGAGTAACGGGCTAAATACCATCTCAATATAGACGTTCGATATATGGAAGTACGACTGCATTTTTAAATTAAAAATTTAAACAATACTGCATACTGTTATAAGATTGCAAAAGCTTCCACTAATTACAGAATGACTCGCAAACATTACTAGAGATCACCAAAATATTTCTAACGTAAATTTCCTTCACTTAAACAAAATCTACTATGAGTCGCATATATTATAGTTCTTTCATCTAGAAACTTGACTAATTTCTATACGAGACGTACTCGTAAAGACTTTAATAATATAAATCAGAAAAATGTCATCCCAGATTTGACACTATACTTCAGCCACGTTAGGGAGGTGAGCCATGTAAACAAAGATTCTGAAAGTTCCCAGTGGAGCTTAGAGCAGTTTTACACGGTGCGCATTTTACATAACGTCCGTTGTATATGATACTGCAGATAATTACCGCACAGCACAACAAAACAACGCTCATTCCTCCTGAAGTGAAAAGGCGCGCATATGCGGTGATCGACTTTCTCTTCGAAGCGGCCAACCACAGAACGCCTTCCTATCACGTGATTTTCACCAAGCACGTGTGTTTGTTTACTTGGCTCGCCTTCCTAACGTGGCATTTTTCAAACTGGATCCTAGACTGATTTTCTCTTCAAGATTACACTTTGCGCATAGCAGACATTTCTATACTGTCACTATTGTGTTGGAAAACACTGCAATTGCATAACGTAAGGCATAATAAAAGAAGCGTGAACGTTTGAAATTTCGCGGTCTTCCTGTTTTCGTTTATAACAATTCGTTTTACAACTCACTTCCTTTTCTTAACTATAGGAGATATGGAAAAATGGACCCCCCATCCTTGATTTCTATTAACGGTGGAAACAGAAATGGGCTACCGTCTTTTGTTTTTGAGTTATACGCAATAATTTGATTTTTCGTTTTGTGGCTATATCTCACTTATTTATAAAAATTGAGAAAAATAATTTTTATGTTCTTCAGGTACTTTTTTGCAGTGCCATAGACAGTTTTAAAAAAATATATTTGACATTTGAGTTATACCATAAAGTTGTAGTTTTTATATGGGCAATCATGCGAAAGGAGATAGGAAAAGGGCCAATATTGTATCCAAAGGACTGACAATGCAGAATGGAAATATAAAGGAAACTGTCAAACTCATTTTAAAACAAACCTTTAATTAGAACCGAAAATAGCCGATGCATTCAAAATCGGCAAAGAAAAAAAAACAATCTGTAGTGGCCAAAATGGAAAAGATGTGAGACAAAATAGAAATAATGAAGAATAAAAGAAAATTACAAGGATAAAAAATCATAATTGAAAACGATCTAACAGCAAAAGAAATTGAAGTTCAAAGGAAACTAAAAGAAATTGCCTAAGAAAAACAAAAACGAAAAAATGTAAAAATGTATCAAAAATTAATTATTGATGGCAGATAGCAGATAATCCAAAAAAGTAAAAAGGAAAAAACCAGACAGATATTTGATAACAGCTAGCGTGACGAATAAGGAAAACCAAAAACTAAAAATTCAAAAATATCAGAATTAACATTATTTGCTTCATGGAACACACAATGTCTAAATAGAGAAGGCACAATAAAACAATTAATAGAAGAAGCTGGAAGGTATAATATAGATATTTTAGGAGTTAAGCCAACATTAAAAAGGAAACAAATGCTAAAATACAAGAGTATACAGGGTGATTCAAAAATGGCGCATTTTCTCTGGAGGGGTTGTTGGGGACTACTAACGGAGTACGGAAAAATAACAAAAAAAAATCTTTACAATCATTCCTCTGAAATATTACCAGCTGTAGATGCATTTTGAAATAGCAGGCAAGGAAAGTCTTCACGACAAAACAAATCAACTTTGCTGCAAGAAATAATCTGCTGATCAAAAATACCTCGCAAAAAAGGAAAATTAGCAGTAGATGAAAGAGTATTGTAGTTTTTGTAATGGAATACACTTAAGATATTTTATTTTTTTAAGTTTTGTTTTATTATTTTTATTTGTTTGTATATTTGTAAAAATAAGACATAAGAATGATAATGCCTATATCACCATAGTAATTTAAATTTTTTTTCATGAATAACTTTTAGAATAAATTTAGTATTGTGTATTTTTAATTTGGCTATAAAATCGTTAATACTTGAAAGATTTCGATAAAATTGTTAGTACAGTACCGTTTTGAGGGGTGGTGGATCCAGTGGCGTGTCCAGATTTTTTCTAAAAAAATCGCTAATATGAATTCTTGAAATTTTACTACTAAAGACTGATCTAGTAGGCCTTGGATTTTCTAAGAATGTGGAGCTTTTGGCTCCAAAAATACAGTTCATCAAGCTCTACCATTTAAAAAAAATCCGGTTAAAATCGCACAATAAATAAAGATTTTACACGGTGGCTCAAGAACAAATGGGTCACACTGTATACCGGGTGGTTGGTCATACCTCTGAACATAGACAATTTACATGGCTTATCACGGTTATGCATATTCCTGCTCACCATTTTTATGGAAAGAAATGGTAGTGGTACTAAATTAAAGAGAATAATTTTCCGCGTCGTTTAGTATTAAAAACTTATTGGATAATTTTAATTGTACATAAAAATATTAATTTTAAAATTTCGATATTCGCAAATATGGGCGGCGACGCTTCCCACCCTTTCCTCGTTAGAGTAAATTGCATCGATTTTAAACGACACAATTATCTCAGTTGTCAACAGACAGCTTTTGTTTTTTAACAAGCGCGGCCACTCATATTTGGAAAGCGCGGCCGCCCATATTTGCGAATATCTAAATTTTAAAATTCATATTTTTATGCACAATTAACATTATCCAATAAGTTTTTAATACTAAACGACGCGGAAAATTATTCTCTTTAATTTAGTGCCACTACCATTTTTTTCCATAAAAATAGTGAGCAGGAATATGCATAACCGTGATAAGCCATGTAAATTGTCTATGTTCAGAGGTATGGCGAACCACCGTTATATATTGCGATGAATAGCTCTATCTAATTAAATATAATATTAAATTGTTAGAGCCACCACACAAAATTTTGTTTGAACTAAAATTCTCAGGCAGATTAAAAGTAAGCTGTATTTATTTAAATGCCTAAATAAATGGTTATATGCCCGTTTTTGTATTTTATCTACCTGCAAATAATGATAAATAACCGTTAACTCTCAAGTAAAGCAATCACTCTAACTCAGTTGGGTTGTTGGTTGTTTGTGTAATTTTAATTTATTTGAGTATGGTTCTGTCTACCGCATTAGTTCCAATACGCATACGCAAAATATTTGAAAGTAGGTCAAATATTACACAAAATGGATTCCGTATGAAAGATTGCGTGGTTGACGTTTTAAAATCGCGAAATTATCAAAGTTCGTAGTTATTTATTTGAATTTTCGCGCTTTGGCGGCATTAATTATCTTCTGTTTCAGGCAATTAATTGTTTATGACGTCAGAAGAGACGCTGCTGGCGGAAATTAGCAGTTGTTTTTCGGCCGTATCCGGTTTCACCTTCGCATAACCTCAAATAATGAAATCCGCTTGTTTTGCGAGCTGCACCTCCTCTATAGCCGCGGAAATGCTTGGATCTTCTTAAGTAATGTCTCCTTTATCTTGCACGTAACTTTCCCGGATCTAACATAGTTAATTCTAGGTGAAATTTGTACCTGATATTTCGCCGAACACCACGGGTCGCTGTAGTGACGCCGTTGAAATTCTGGAGCTGCTACGGGCCCCCTCGTGGTGAAACCTCTTGAAGACGTTGCTACAGAGCTGCTCTACGACCTGAAATCTTCCCCTCTGGGCTGCGATGATGTCCTTGGCTACACGCAGAGATCGAAAATTTGAGCTGAACGGCTGCTAACTTCTCGGAAGGGCCCCTTCATGGAACTTTCTACATTTTTGTGACGGAAACTCTTGCAAACGATACCACACCAACTGGAATATGCACTTAGTAAAACGGTACACTTTTTAAGTTGAAAAATGTTCATTTATTATGCAATAATATGATTTAAAGTGGAGCACAATTTACATCGTCATTTTTTATAATTTATTGATTTGTTCTTTTCTAAATCCGTTATAAACAAATGCAAATTTATATATTTATAAATTTCTTATATCTAAAATATTGTCTACATTTTTAATTATTAAAAAGCGTCTCTTTGCGCCACCACACGTTTTATTAATTGCTTTTCTCTGTTCACACGCGTAATTGCACTGATTAATTTATTTAGAGTTCACTTCCTGCACAATTCCCTTTCCTGTCTCTGTTTGCTTTTCACTCGTTTTCCCATGTCATGTGTACTTTTCACCATTGCTATTTCCTGTTCATTATGCCTGCCTTCTGATTGCTCTTTGCAACGTATAATTAGTTTATTCTGGCTTATACCTTTTTTAGAACCCTCACAAAATTTCACTGTCTAAATTAATTAAATTCTACGCTTCATTTTCTTGCACATAGCAAACCTTTTTGTAATTAATAATTTCTTTTGGTTCGGCTATTACTTTTGCACAAACCTATTATTTAAACTGATCTGACAGTCAACTTAGATCCCTGTGAGAAATGAGCTTTGCCTCTTGCGTTCCCTATTCAATTACTACTCTATTACTGGCATCTCTTTACCAATGCATTTATTCTGTGAAATTCAAGTTTTAGCCTTGCAGTTATATAAAATACCTCAACTCTGTGCTTATTGAAATGCCCATTAAATTGTCAACGCCCTCAGAGCTGAGTTGTAGGGCCTAAGACCATTCCAATATATTTCAAAATAGACCAAAATGTTATTTGAAGATATTGCCTAGCACTGAAAGTAGATGGAATAGTAAAACAAAAACCTTCCCCATGTGTAACATTCAATGAACAAATAGGTAGCTGGTTAACAAAGCGACATGTTTCGACAATTACGTCATCATCAGGCTTTTAAAATTCGGAAGCAGTATATTAATGATTAGAATTAATTATAGTTTATAGCACAACTCCAACGGCGTGATAGCCGTGAAGAAGAAAACAGATGTGGCTAAGCCACATGTAAGATGAGTGACCTTCCTGGTCTGAACATCCGAACTACATGGGGAAATTCATATAAACAATTATAAAAATTACAAAAGTTAAGCTATCAACAAACCTTGATGCGATTCACGACAGGAATCTCCTGTCATGTTATACATGAGGAAGGTTTGAGTTTTACTATTCCACCTGTGATATTCACCCCATTTCGAGATGATTTTGGATCCTTCAACTGAAAGTAGGTGTCATATATGAAGTCACAGTCACTTGCTCCGAAAAATAATTTTCTCTAGTTTCTTCTAGTTTTTCTTACCACCCTGTGTATTATCAAATGAGATACTTCAAAGCTAACTTGGATGCGATAAAGGTGTTTTGTCAAACTTGAGTTTCCCTCACTTAGCAACCAGGATATTAAGCGATTCAAAATTAGTGCTAAAAAATCTCATTTTTGTGTTAAAAACAGGTATCTTCAAAAATTTTTAAAAACAAACGATCCAAACATCGATAACAATTCAAATCAATTATATTTGTTTATAGACACGTTTTAACAAATATTTCGAATTAGGGGAAGGTCGCCTATGATGGCACCTTTTTTTTTCAACACCTAATATCTTTTTTGGTTCGAAGGTTTTAACCCATTCAATCATGTCAAAATATTCGTTACTGCTTAAATATCAATTATAAAACTTAAAGAAATATATAAAAATTATTTTCTTGATAAAAAAGAGGAAAGAAAAAATCACCAAGTATGCCATCATAAGCAACTGCGTTGCCTATGATGGCACACTCCAGTAAAATGCAAAAATCTGAAGGACGCATGCACGTAAAAGGAAAATTATTATTACAGTTTGCACATTTTTATTATTAAAAAATAAAAGCATATAAAACTGTTTAAAAAAATTAAAATAATACCTTATATTCTAAGGAATATGCTTAAAACTTTTAAAAAAGTTAATAAAACATAATCAAGAAGGTTAAACTTGTACCTACAATCTAAAGAACCAATATAAAGTAATAAACCTATTTAAAAAAAAACATAAAACAAAATAAAGAAGAACAAAAAACAAGCTTATACAATAAACCAAAAAATATTTTAATTGCACAACTCGCATACAAACTGCTTTACTTTTCTTTCGATTCCAGCACATTCCGCATGACACCAGGATCGACACTTTTGACACTGGATCCACAGTTCCTTTCTTCGCGATTGTGAAAATAGCTCGTTGCAATATAAACAACCCACATCTGATTCATTATCTTCAAAATCATTCCATTGCTTATTTTCCTCGTCATTGCTGTTATTTTCTTCAGCCATGATATTTTTCTTTGCCAATTTCTGTCTTTCCAAAATATCTTTTTCCTCCTTTTTTTGTCTCAACTTAATCAGATCAGGGGTGGAATTCCATAACCCAGTCTTTCCTCGTTTTCTTTTTTTCTGAACGTCAGGTTTAAAAAAAGCCACAGGAACAGGTGACAAGTCATAAATACTCTTTTTAATTTTTTGAATCATAGAGCAGCCAGCTACGTTACTATCTGTAATTTCATTTGGCTCTTTTAACTTAGGCATCTCTGATTGTTCATTGTTTTCTGTTCTGTTTAATAGCAGATCTGCTTGCGATACATGTTGGTCATTGTTTTCTATTTCGTTTAATGGCTGATTCTCTTGCGCTAGCGGTTCCTGTTCAGAAACTACAGCATCTAGCGGTTTTTCTGTCGTCAGTGATGGAGCAAACAACCAGTCTTCGAAAACATCTCGATTGAACGGAACTATACCCGTTTTGACAAAAGCATTTGTGGCATTAGCTGGTGTAGCACTCTTAAAAAAAGCATTTTTAAAGAAACCTGCAATTTGAAAATCGGTCACCACTCGGCCCGGATTTTGTCGGAGCCATTTTTGGATTTCTTGATCATAATACGTTTGTAAAGGGCCATAAAATCCTACATCGAGGGGTTGGACTCGACGAGTACAGTGCGCTGGAAAACAGAACAACATAATTCCATTATTTTTTGCATACTCCAAAACCTCCAAAGTTTTGTGACTTCCATCACCGTCCAGCAGCAAAAGAACTTTATTATCAATCGATGGCTTGATAAATTTTACAAAATGTTGAAGCCATTTCAAGAAAAGCTCCCCAGTCATCCATCCCTTTTCCTGACACATTGCTATGCTTCCAGGTGGCGCATTATCCATAAGTTCATTCTTGAATCTCTTTCTGGAGAAAATAAAAAATGGTGGAATAAATGTTCCAAGGGCATTCATGGCGCACACCACAGTCGAATGTCTACCCCGTTCTGCACTGCTAAGGGTGCCAACCTGTTTACGTCCCTTGGTTGCAAATGTCTTTTCTGGTTTTTTTTGCACCGTGCTTAACCCAGACTCGTCGACGTTAAAAATTTTTTCAGGTGCAAACTTATTTTCTCTTAAAGTAGCATCTAGTGCAGTGAAATACGCAGCAATGTTATTTTTATTAAACGCCTGATCTCGAGCATACGAGGTGTTTTCTGGGACTCTTAAAGAAATTCTTGGGTTTCTGGTCAAAAATCCTTCTACCCACTTTTTGCCAGCCATCTTTTTTTCTTTATTAAACTCATGTTTCAAGTTATTTCTTTCCGCTATTTCGAACACTAGTTTTCTTAAATCTTGTGTTGTAAAGCCAAAAAATCTTGTCTCCATACCTACAATATGTTTCACCAGATCTTCTTCGACTTCACGAGGCAGTGTTGATCTACGACCTCCCAAGTCCCCTTTTGCAGCATTGTCTTTCTTAAACCTCCTACGTAAAGTTGTCGCAGGAACATTATAAGTTTTAGCAGCCATCTTCCAGCCCATTTTCTTTTCTTTAACGGCTCCTATAGCTTCTCGCATAGCGTTCTCGTCCCATGTCTGTCTTTTCGAAGGAATTCCTTCTTTATTTTGAGATATATCTAAAAAAATCATAAAGAAAAGTAGATATTGTGCCGTTATGAATATGACTCCTATGATGGCATACCCATTTATAGGTATGCCATCATAGGAAAATGTCACACTTCTGGTAAATAAATTATAAAAAATTAAAGCCACAACTTAGATTCAAAATAATCACAACAAAATAATCCCATAGTTATCGGAAAAAAATCTTGCATTCTAATTTAATGAACCTAACATAATAAATTTTTGATTTAAAAGTTGAATAATATTACTTCGGCACTTACCCAATTCTGTCTTATTAGATAACTCCACATAAAAACATTCGTCACTGCTGAAATTCGACCCACAACTGTGGGTCGATATCGTGCGCTCGCGTAACTCCAAGGGTTGGCGCAAAAACCGATTTATTCCGAAAATTCCTGTGGTATGCCATCATGGGAAGTACGCCATCAAGGGCGACTTTCCCCTTTAGATTCTTGAGCCATTTTCATATTTTTGAACGTCCCCCGCATAAGAAAGAGGATATTTAAATGTTTGCGGGTGCACTTTTAATTTGAGAAGGTGCAGAGACGTTTATCAATAATAAAATTTTCTGATAAATGAATAACAATCTTCTATATGTTCAAATGTATGACGGACACTGTATAATATTATAAGCAACAATCAAACGTGGATAATTGTGCCATTTTATTTAAATATAATTTTTAAAAAATCTAAATTCTTTAAAATATAATGCAAAAATAATTATTGCATTTAAAAAACATTATTTCCAATTATTTTAGTACGTGTGGTGTGATAATTCTTCCATGAGAAACTTTTAGAACCAGGTAGACTTTTTTTGCATTTCTTGTTCGATTGTTAGTGATTCTGGGTAAGTGCCGATTTCAGGCAAATAATTTTTTTTAATGAAAAAAATAATAAGTTTAAAAATGTTATTTTAAGCATACTACCATACATCATTTTTAACACTGATTTAAAATATTTTAAAATATATAGGGTGTTCCATATAAAAAATCATAGTCGTGTAACAATACGCAAAAATAGAAGGCCATGATTTAAATTGGATTATTCCACACTGGCATTTAAAACAAAAGAGTTTTTTTCAATATTTCTGTTATGCATGAAGTTACGAGCTGTCTAGCAATTTACAAACACTCTGTATATCATTGAAATGGGAAAAAATCCTCTCTCATAATGTTACAGCCAACTATAAGTACAAAAATACAACTTTATGTTATAACTCAAATTTAGAAACCTTTTTGAAAAACTGACTACGCCACTGGATTCTATCAAAAAAGTGTCTGAAAAACGTAAAAATTACTTTTGGTTCTACTGCAATGAAAAGCTATACTTTTCGACACTGTTTAGTGGCTGAAAACACCCACTTTTTTGTACTAGTTACTTTTACTTTTCAGCAGTAATAACCATAGCAACAAAAGATAACGGCTTGTTTCCATTGGTTGAAATCAAAATACACATTACTATTTTGAAGTACGATTATGACTTCCTCGATTAAGAATAAGAATAAGAAAAAATGCTTCCAAAGCAGTGAAATAAAAAATTATGTGTGTAACTCGTACGAAAGCGGACTTTTAGACTCGCCTTATTTATGTGCGTCGCTTGCTTGGCCATAAACTGCGGCTCATCCAAAAGAGTCCTTAATTTCGTACTTGTAATGTAAATAGCTACTTCCCTATTTTCATAAATAAGCGAGATATAGCCACAAAACGAAAAGTTGAAAAATCTAACCTTTGTTTATAACTTGAAAACAAAAGACGATAGCCAATAGGGTGCCTGCACGTATTTCTAATTGCGCTAAATATGGTTGAATATGAAATATAATGTTGAAAAATGATTGTGGGTATTTTTTGTTTCCCCCAAAAAAATGCAAATAGAGCCGGAACAAATTAAAGGCCGCATAATTTAAATTCTGAAGTTGCTCATACAAACGCATTTGAGAATGGCCCAGTGTCGCAACGTCATAGTTTGGGCAAAATGCAAGGGTCTAGGACGTTTCGTCGCCGCCGTTTCGACACCGCCGATTCGCCACGGCCGTTTCGCCACCTGCCGTTTCGCCACCGAGCCAGTTCGCCGCCAGAACAATTTCAATATTTGGACTAACATATAGATACACACATGATCATGACCCAACCTAACCTAACCTAACTAACCTAACCTAACCTAACTAACTCGGTAGTTAATTTCGAATTAGGTACGTTAAGGATTTTATCGGTTTCAGGATATTAAGCCTTTGTTTACATATACAAAAGTAGGCTGGTAACTAGATCATAACTTATCTGTAGGGTTAAAGAATATTACCCTACATGGCAACCATAACCATATAGCAACCGATAAACTATTGAACAAATCACGGATGTTATGAATCATAACTGCCTTAGAAGTTTTAAAATCCTCGCTCTACGAGCTCGGATTTCAAAACATCTGCGGCAGTTATGATACTCATAACATTCCTAGATATGTTAATAGCTATTGTTGTTTTGTAAATAATCTTAAATGTAGACATTAACATTCTGTAAATTTGAAATCGTTAACCTTGGCGGCGAACTGGCCCGGAGGCGAAACGACCTGGCGGCGAAACGGCCGTGGCGAACCGGCGGTGGCGAAACGGCGGTGGCGAAACGGCGGCGGCGAAACGTTCCATTCCGAAATGCAATGTGCTTACAACGGCGCCGCTACCCTGTTTGATGTACACTATGTACAGTGGCTATATAAGGACAATGTAGTCAATTTTAAAACGGCAGCCATTTCGAGTCGTTTTTGCTATAGTCAGCGACGCGCTAAGTATTGTTCTGCTGAATTATTAACCGGAGAGCCAGTGGCAATTCGAGCAACGGACGTTCTGTAAGGCTAAAAATTTTTTTAGTGATGAGTCATAACATGCCAAGTACATATACAACGACCTGGCAGACATCAGCCCTGCACGTCATCATCCCTTATATATTTGAAATTGTCAATAAAATTTAAAAAAAAACTTGTCGCTGTAAGCTTCAAATTTTAATATGTTTTAGTTCATGCATTGTGAAGTAGGGAAAAAAATTGACAGGCGATTTCGATGAGCACTAGTACCTGACAGGTGAGTCGAAAGATGTGCAATTTTTACACATGTTTAAGTGAGCGATTTAGAAAACGTGTGTACAATGACAGGCGGGTCTGGTTAGCATATGTCTTTGACAGGCGACGGAGAAGATACTATGTGAGAGCGAGTGAGAGACGTAATGTCAACTCAATGGCGCGAGTGAGACAGTTTGTCTAACGGAAAGTTTGAAGGGTCGTATACCTGCTTCCATAAATAAACAAACTTTTAAAGAAAAATTTAGGCAGTTGCAATTCATTCTTGTAAACTGTACAGTCGTGTTTTGATTTATTACTACGAATTACTGCGTTATATGTTATATATTATACTAGCAAGATACCCGTTCTTCGTACTACAAATGTTTTTTTTTTCTAAATCCTAAACGAATTCTAGAATGCTCCCCTTCCGTCTCACTCAATACGCTAGACTAACAAACGCTGCAAAACAATATTGTAGATAAAAATGAAACAATATTCTTCCAAAAAAGGTTCTCCATAACCCAATATGCTTCACGTATCCTCTGGAAATGTGTATGTAATTGTCGTTCTCCTTATATAGATTGATAAAACTATAGGTTTAGTATAACAATGAGAATAAAAATAATAAATGTTGTATTCATAAATTGTAGCAACATACCAGTTTCCATCACTTAGAGGTGGAATTTCGGAAATCCTTCTATTTTATTCTAAACTGGACACACGGAAAAAATTAATAACTTTAACCTCTTTTTTAACTTCTTTTTACTTATACCCCATTTTTACTCCTTTCACAATGAAATTTAGAATAAAAACTTTAAACCACTTTTTAAAGATTTAAAAAACACACATATGCCCAAAAACCATGATCATCAGGAACCACAGGAAATACGAAAGGTTCTGTAATTTACCCCTGAAACCAAATTCTCACCTTTAGGACTGGATCTGTGCACAATCCTGAATTACGTTTTTACGAACTTGTATAGGTAACCTTTCTAAGTAAAACCAAACTGTTACATTACAGGGCCTTATGAAATATTGAGAAATTAGTATATGCCAAAATGAATGTCCTGACTCAATAAACATAGGAGATATGAAGGGTTCTTTAATTCACTCCCAATCCAGATTTGCACCTTTAGGGGTTGATTAGGGGAAAATTCTAAAATAAGTTTCTAGGTATTTGCATCGATAATCTTTGCAAGTAAACACCAAGTCGCTATTTCATTGGGTCTAAGAGATATTGAGGAACTCGTGAAAACACATTTTCCTCTTTCCACCCCCGTAGGGGTGGAATTTAAAAAATTACTTTCAACCCATTTATTTGTAAAATGGAACTTACATCGAAAAAAATTAATAATTGTACCCTCTTACCCCTTTTCAGTTTTTCCTCCTTTTACCCCTTTTGGCTGAAAATTTTCAAATTCCCTCAAAATCCTTTCTAAATATTTTAAAAATACATCTATGTGCCAAAAAAGAATATTCTAACTCAATAAACATAGGAGATACGAAGGGTTCTTTATTTCACCCTCAATCCAGATTTGCACCTTTAGGGGTTGATTAGGGCATAATTCTAAAGTATGTTTCTAGATATTTGTATTGATAATATGTGCAAATAAACACCAACACGCTATCTCGTCGGGTCTAAGAGATATTGAGGAACTCGTGAAAACACATTTTACCCCTTTTCACCCCCGTAGAGGCGGAATTTAAAAAAATTGCTTTTAACCCATTTTATTGTGAAATGGAACTCAGCAAAAAAAAATTAAAATTTTTAAATTTCTTTAAATACCTTTCTAAATATTTTACATATAGTGTAAATGTGTGTGTAGCTATATTATTAAATTCTTATATATTTTTCATTGAAACTAATAAAATATATTTTTTTTCATCAATTTTATCTCAATGTTATGTCATTTGTACCATTGACTTATATACTGCACATCTTTCGACTCTGTCGTCTCTCACTCGGGGTCGCCTGTCAAAGACATATGCTAACCAGAACCGCCTGGCATTGTACACACGTTTTCTAAATCGCTCACTTAAACATGTGTAAAAATTTCAAATGTACAGAACAAAGTTTATTTTAACCCTATATACTGCACATCTTTCGACTCACCTGTCAGGTACTAGTGCTCATCGAAATCGCCTGTCAATTTTTTTTCCTACTTCACAATGCATGAACCAAAACATATTAAAATTTGAAGCTTACAGCGATAAGTTTTTTTTTTTAATATTATTGACAATTTCAAAAATATAAGGGATGATGACGTGCAGGGCTGATGTCTGCCAGGTCGTTGTATATGTACTTGGCATGCTATGACTCATCACCAAAAAAATTTTTAGCCTTACAGAACGTCCGTTGCTCGAATTGCCACTGGCTCTTGGGCTATATAGACATGCTAAATTATGACATAAAAGTAATTTTATACAGACTGGCCATACGTGAAGTTCCGAGATACTTTGCAGAGCGCTGTACACAAGTATTTATTTTTACTTCACTTCGTTGTTACCACAAAAACTGTTGTGAAAACTAAAAGATTTGGTTTTCACTTGGAAATGTCAATAATTTTACTTAAACAAAATTACACAGCAAGACACGATGTAAAACAAAGAATCGCCACCGGCGATTAAAAATTCTCTTAACGAGCAACCTAATACCGGAATATAAGTCAATGTGTCCTTTATTATCCTTTTTTATTGTGTTTATGTACATAGAAAACGAAAATTGACAACATTTTGCGTTGGTGAACACAGAGACTACGTACATAAATTAATTTTTTTTATATCATAATCAAACAGTTGAATTTATACCACCGGCTAATTTAGAGGAATAGAATATTCAATGTGACATAGGCCATAAATTTTCTTTAATTTGACGCAATAATCTTTGGAATTAAGACATTTATATAGTTTACTAGTGAATCATCCGAGCTACGCTTTGGTTCGCTAATTTAAGAGATACTCATTAATATAAATTTAAAAAAAGGATGCATCGGCCGGGAATCGAACCCAGGCCGCCCGCGTGGCAGGCGAGCATTCTACCACTGAACCAACAATGCTTCGTTGAATAAGGCGCTGCTATAATGGTATACGAACATTAAGAGTTTTATAATTTAATTTTACTTTACTTTTTCAAACTTTTTTTGAAAATAAAAACCGTCCTACGATCTAAGTCTAAAAATTAGCAAAATTTTAAGCTATCACACAATTTAATCGGTCCAGTATCTTCGGAGGAGATAGCGAGCAAACATACAAAGAAAGAGATCACCGATTTTATGGTATAGGATTATAGCTTTTGATTTGGGCAAAAAGTATTTTACTTTAATTCGTTGACATTTACTTACGCAAACGAAAATTCAGCATTCACTTATACAGAAGAGTATAGAATTTTATAAGGATTATTTCATTTCACGTGATATTGGAACGACTTTCAATAATAAAGGACTTAAAAGCAATTTTATGTGACTATGTGTAATTTTGTGAAGGACTCAACATGGCGGATATCTCAACAGCCAATCAGAAAAATAACCAAAATTTACCACACTCTCCTTGTAAAGTCACTGCAGTTTGATGAACACGTGCTTGACACTTGACGTTTTTCTAGTAAGCTAGTTTATCGCGCTATTGTGTTTGTGTTATGCAAAAGTTGTCCTGAGCACCGTGTGACCGCAAACATATACAATGTAATCATGGAAATTCATGAAAAAAAAATCATTAAAGTAGAATGCCTGGACTGTGTTGCAGCTGCTGGTGATAAACCATAGCAATAAACTATAACTTTACTTATACTTAAATAATTTTTTCTTAGGTGGTTGTAAGCATCGGTAGCATTTTTGGGTTCACACACGAAGTGACTGATGTGCAGTGCTATTGGAAAAAATCAAAGCCGTCAGTAAAATTTTTAACAGTAGCAGCATTTGCTGGTGTGCCTGTCGAAAGACAGCAAAACGGTTTTTTGGAGGACACAGTTGCTATGGGTATTAAGGCAAACGCAGCTGCAGCGTCTGAATTATTAATTTTTTTATAGTGAAACAAAGTTTAAACCTGTGGCACTTGCACTTACTGTGGAGCACGAGCAGCGTCATATTTATAAGAATTTTAAAGAATTCTGTAGACAGACAATGTCCGATTACCTTTGTAATCAGGCTGCATTATGCTGTACCAGTCAATCGGAGGACAGTTTTTGGCATAGTTTGCGGTTTGGGAAAGTCACCGCTTCAAAATTATATAGTGCTGCTCACTGCAAAACAAATAATGGCACTTTTGTACAGTAAGTCATCCGGATTTAAAAGTACGAGACACCAAAGCAATGGAAAGAGGAAGACGTTTAAAAACAGAGGTGTTAAATGTATTAAAAAACACTTTAAACAATAATATTTAGTTATGTAGGTATGGTGCGTTCACAAAACTCGTGAACTGTCAAAACAGTGTCAAGTTGGTATCCTGTTTAAATTCTGTTTTGGAACTTCTGCTTATTGATTTTGGCAGCACTGAAATGTTTGCCATTTAAAAACTTGACTTATGTCACACTTTCTTGTAAAAAAATTATCTCCCAACTTCTTTAATTTTTTTGCATACTCTTCAGTTGCAATGGAACAGAAACGAAAGAGGGTTTTACTATTGGAAAGGGAAAAACTAGAAGAAAATAGTTTAGACTTTTGACACATGTAACATAACCTTAAGGTGACTGTTTAGTAACTTCAAATTTCGTTTCTAACAAGTCCAGAATTATTAAAACCACCTAAAGATAGACAACAAGCCATACTCAGTACTGTTTAAATGATTTTGTTTGCACGTCATAACCTTGCTATGTTATTGGTGCTACGTAGAGAAAACAAAATATGAATGGAGCTAAAGGATTATTATATAAGTAGTTCGTCGGACGCTTATGGGGAAGCCCAAAATGCCAAAGCTCTATGTAAATTGTTTTATAATGACATTCTGGAATGACTAAGAGTTTATAAAATATTGACGGAGTTATATCAGTTATTATTCGCAATGAGCTCTCCTTATATTTGTACCTAGTGAAAATAAGTGAAATGTGAGTGTCATACAGGGACGGTCACAAAGGACTGATTATTTTATTTTCTAAATAATAAATTAAATGTCACAGCAATCGCATATGTCTTATATTATTTTAAAGAGTAGGCTTTGCAGATGTGTATAAAACAATTGCAGAATGTTTTGACACTTAGCAAAATGGACACATGTCCAGTGCCACATGTTTTTTGAGTTGAACAATTGATCAAAGTTAATTCAATTATTTAAGTGCAACGTTTGTTTCGCAATGCTCCAGATTTTTTTCTTTGAGGCTACCTAAAATGTAAAGTTTATATTGCAAAACCATGAACAATTGACAAACTTAAAACAAGCATTGAAGCAGAAATTCGAGCTATTCCCCAGGAATTACTTATTAGAGTCATGTTTAATTTCGTCAGCCGCTTAGAAGAATGTATTGAAAACGACGGAGGCAAGTGTGGCATACAATATTTGATAAATAAATCTCCTGTTCTTACACTTCAACAAACCGTTGTGTTTAAATTTGTAACTTATGACAATACATTTTTATCTAAAAAATAAAATAGTCAGTCCTTTTTGACGGTTCCTGTATAATGGTTCAAAGTCCAAAAAATCCTCGTCTTTTCGAAGAAAAAGTACAAAAATTAAGGCTGCACGGGTTGCACTTCGAAATAGAACGGCACGGTAAATTTAGGAATTATAATTTGTATTTTTTACCTTAGTACGACAATTTAAAGAAATGTAAAACATCCGTAGCACTGATTGGCTCTGCGTATGATTCATATACAAACAGTGTCTATCGGTTTTAATAGTACAATTTAATGTAAAGTGTAGCAATAATTTTAACATAATCAAGATAAATATTTATAACTGTTTTTTTTATATTTATACGCGGTCGTTACAGTATATCATGATACGAGTTTTATAAGAAGCATTTTATAGCACACACGGGTACGGTAGGAGGAGCGAAGCGAGGAGTTCCCTAAAGGAGTAAGTGCTACAAAATGCCTTATAAACGAGGTACGATACAGTATTTTATCTACTTTGCCACTTTTTAAAACAAAATAATTAAATTTCAAAATCTAGGAAATTTCGCGGCAGTTGGCAACATTTGTGACAGTTCAATATGTACACGTAGCAAAGTACCTATTGTTGCCAGAGTTAAAAAATTAATTACTCTGTTTTTAGTATTTTTATTTCCTTTTACGATCAAGTATTGTATTCACCCCAAAAATTCGAAATTGAGTTTTCAACAGATCTTCACGTTTTCGAGTCCCCTGAACCCAAAAACAAGTTTTTGTTCATTGGTCTGTCAGTGAACAGAATATCTCAAAAATGAAAAGAGGTATGGAGTTGAAACTTCATATATAAGTGTTGTCTTCTACGTAGATTATGTAGATGAGACAGGAAGCTTTTGAAGAAAATCGCGTAACCGGAAATAGGTGTTTACTCTTGTGATTTTTCAGTTTGTTTTCTGATTTTTTCAAAAACGGCTCCAACAATTTTTTTTCAAACTTTACATTTTTATTACATTTTTAATGTGTATTGATGTGAAATAAGTGATTTTGCAGTTGAATACTTCTAAAATGGGTTTCTTTTGTTTTTTTTAAATTTTTTTATTAACTCCTATTTTAAATAGAACACCCGGTATATTATTACATTTTTGAATTCAGCTTAAAATTCTAGAGAAAAATTGTCTCTTGAACTAACTCTCTATTTCAGTGGTCGCCAACCTCTTCAATGTGTTGAGCTACTTGTTAATTTTGGAATAAACAGCGAGCTACCCACACGGAAGCCACGTAACGCAACGTAAATGAAATAATCCACAGTTAATTTATCATTATATGTATTTATTTTACTATTTATTTAACTGGTAATACATAATACATAGGTACTAATAATAACTACATTCCTACCTACCAAACGAAGTTGTTTGAAAAATAAACACAAACTTTTATCCAGCCACAACGGCATGTCACGTAAGATTTAAAAATAGTTAATAATAACAACAAAAAAGTAACGCACTATCATGAACATAAACATTGAAAAATAAAAAAGCACGTTCAATGAGAAGGCTGACACTCAGACTCATCGATAATTTTTTTAATGTTTGCAGTATAATTTGATACAGCCATTCGAATACAATTATCCAAATGTTCATCTGTAAGTCGATTGCGATATTTGTTCTTAATAAACTTCATATTGGAAAAAGAAGATTCACACAAATAGGTTGAACTGAATAATGCTTTCACTTTCAAGGCAACACGGCATAGAACTGAATATTTGTCTTTACTTACAATAGGCCAGATACATTTGGTACTTGAGACTAACGATTTTAAGGCTAAATCATTTTGAAAATCAATTACTTCCATTTCTGTTGCAGCGATGTCTTCGCCAAAGTTCTGCATAACACAAGTTGCAAACTGTTGGATATCAATTTCCATAAAGGGTGAAACAACAAACTGCGCTACTAAAGCCATTTCGTTGAAATCCTTAAAACGATTTTTGAAGTTATTCTTCAGGGTAGAAACTATTTCTACATGATATTTGCTGTCATAGGGTTCTAATGGATTTTGAGATATTTTTTCTGAAAGAATAGGAAAATGCTTGGCATCGCTGTTAATTAGGTTTTGTTCCCAAAACTCCAGCTTTTTGATAAATGCTTTTATATCAGAAATCATTTCTGCTAGTTCTTTGTCTCTCCCCTGAAGCTGCAAATTAAGTTCGTTTAATTTCTCGGTAATGTCCACGAGAAAACCAAAATCTCTAAGCCAGATTGAATTTTCTAGTTCCGGAGTCGGTTCATCGCGTTTTTTGAAAAATTGAACTATGCCAGATAGGACATCATTAAAACGTTTCAGCACCCGTCCTCTACTTAACCATCGGACTTCAGAGTGAAGGAGTAGGTCCCCGTATTGACAGTCAACTTCATCGGCCAAGGTTTTGAATAATCTTCTTTGTAACGCTTGAGCTCTAATCTTGTTCACAATTTTTACCACCAGTTTCATAACGTTGTTTAGTTTCAGAAAATTTCCACATAATGCTTCCTGATGGATAATGCAGTGGTAAGAGAGAAATTGCGGAAAAGTTTCATCTTTACGACATAACGCCACCAGACCCTTATCAAAACCCACCATAGCTGGAGCGCCATCGGTTGTCAAGCCTACCATTTTCGATATTGGAATTTTCTCGGAAGAAATAATATTTTTTAAATGAGAAAACAACTCCTGTCCAGTAGTGTGTCCTTTCAGTGGAATAAACTTCAAAAGATCTTCTTTAATCGTAAAATCACTAAAAACCATCCTGACGAACACGGCCATCTGGACAGTGTCAACGACATCTGTTGATTCATCCAGTTGAAGTGAAAAATAAACACAGTTATCTAAGTCAGTTCTTAACTGTAAAAAAATATCATTGCTCATTACTTCTACACGTCTCATCACTGTATTAGCAGAAAGTTGCATAGATTTTATAGCTGAAACTATCTCGTCTTTGTTTCTAAAGTTGGCAAATAACGAGTCAGCAGCTTCTAAAAACGCCTGTTTTATCATTTCCCCGTCTTCATAAGGTTTCTTTTTTTGTGCAATTATCTGGGACACACGGTACGATGCTTCAGTTGCAGCCTTATTTTTGTCGATTGTTCTTAAAAATATTGATTGTTGTCCAATTAACTGCTTTTTTAACTGTTTCAGTTTCTCCTTTCTGGCGGCAGAATGTTGGAATAATTTTTCAAAATTAGAATGTACAGTTTTATGATGTCTCTCAATATTTCCTTTTTTAGCAACGGAGACCGAAGTATAACATAACAAACACACATTTTTATCTTTAACTTCTGTAAAAAAGTATTGTTCTTCCCATTCCGAATGAAAGTGGTATGTCTTTACCTTCTTACAACTGCTTGCCATAATATTATTTTTTGTTGTTCACTACTAACCCAACCGCTGGACGTTGGTTACGCGTTCAGTTTTAAACTAAGCGCAATGTCGCCGCGCCGTGCGTATTTATCCCGTTCAAAGCAATCCAGATCGTTCTCGAACACTAACGCACTGGTCCGGCTGGTCGGTTCTAGCCGATTCTAGCTTGATGGCGTCAGCGGCAGATCGCTCGCCGCAACGTTGCCGCTGTTTATGTTTAATATTATGACAATTAGATTTTTTTGTGGAATTTTAGGAAGCTTCTCTGATTTTGTATTTTCGTTGTGAGAGCTACCAGAATTGCCCCCGCGAGCTACCGGTAGCTCGCGATCGACAGGTTGGCGACCACTGCTCTATTTTGTACCGTTTTTGTACCATTTGTAATTTTTGAAAATTTTTTACAAATGCTTAAAAATTAAAAATCTAATTTTTGGCTAATTATAAGATCACTGTAAAAGGAAGTTGTGTGAGTGTATCACACCAGATTTTTATTATAGCATCGCTTTTTGTATATTACGAGTCTCCTAATAGCCTCAGTAAGAACGCAAAGTAGATAAATTGTGCAATTAATAAAACCAACATCAGGAGACACTTTTATAAAATATACCTACATTACCTCATATTTATGACAAACTACCAACTGTAAGTATAGAACGAATCTAGGACAAAAAACCCCTGGACAAAAAACCCCGGACATAAGACCCCCGGACCAAAAACCCCCGGACTAAAAACTCCCCGGATAAAACAACCCCCGGACTAAAAACCCCCATCATAAAGAAAACACCGTCAAATCATGTGGGGTCCGTGGGAGATTATTATTTTTATTAATAATAATGAGTTATTAATTATAATTATAATTACCACTGATGCAAGAATGCAGATCAAAATGACACATGTAAAAAGTAGGGCATTTATTTAATACAAAATACATTGGCAGGTATCTTTGTATTATAGCTGTTGTTATCAGTGGTAATCATAGTTGTCCAATAACAAGGCAGGTGATTATTTTCTAAAAATTGCAAATGGATTCTTGCATGAGTACGGAATGATAATTAATAATTGGAAATTGGCGACAGACTAAACTAAATTGGCTTTCTCTGAAGAATAAAAGACCGACATATCAAATTTTGCAAACCCGCCTGAAACAAGTATTCCAAGAGCCAAGATTATACAGGGTGTATTAAAACGTGCGGAGAATAATTACAGTATATCAAAAATTTAACCAAAAATTATAATTATCATTTGGTCTTGGACGAATAGTTTTTGAAATATTAGCTTTGAAAAGTTTTTAAATTAGACAACGTTGTGCATTTCGACAGCAACGGATTATGCATTCACAAGGTGAACATGATATAGAAAACTTTTTAGTTGCCGTAAATAATAACATTAGGTTGTGAATTTTCTGTATGTGTATTATATTAAATAAATGCCCCACTTTACATGTCTCATTTTGTATGCATTCTTGTATCAGTAATGAATGAATAATAATAATCGCCCACGGACCCCACATAATGTGCGAGCGTATTCTTTATGGTGGGGGTTTTTAGTCCGGGGATTTTTTATCCGGGGGTTTTTAGTCCGGGGGTTTTTAATCCGGGGGGTTTTTAGTCCGGGGGTTTTTTGTCTGGGGGTTTTATGTCCGGGGTTTTTGTCCTGTAACGGTATAGAACTAGTGCACTTTTTAATTAGATGATAATTAATACTCACTAAATGAGGAGCTTTGCATATATCTCCAAAAAGCAAAGTTGCGCTTTTTAAAAATGTGAATGATCAGTAATGTGGTAATTTATAACCCTGAAATGAAAGGTAAAATACAATATTCTTCCTTGAATTCACCACAACTATGCTGCTATTTGAAGCAAATTACGACCTAGGAAAGCAAAAATATAATATATACCCTTCCAGGTAAAGATCTGTTATCTTGAATACGGTAATTAACTAGCCCAAGCTCAACTTTAGCATTAGTTTATGAGCATCAGCTTTCTCTTTCTACTCTTGAATAGTAAAGTGTGTTGCCTAATTTTGATAAATATTTTGGAACTTGGTGTCGTGTATATTCAATTTAATTTACTGTTATCAAGTTTTTCTACAGAAATTAAAACGTCATTCGACACGTTCATTTACACCAAATAGCAATGGCTACTTCTTCATTGTAAAAAAAGTGGAAAATTTTACTTAATAGCGCTTTTATTGGCTTTTACTGTTCTGTATAGAATGATTAATAATTCCAATTACTACTTTATTTTATAAGTTTTTCCACCTTGGGGAAGTTTTTGCATTGCATTTATTTGTTATTAGCACGTTACCGCTCCTTCATCTTCTATGTTTGAAGTTATAAAGTGATAAATAAAAAAATCAAATAATTGCAAAAATATGCCCATTGCGGCGTGCAGTAAAGTTACTAAACAATCCCCTTAACTTTAAATATTACTAAAAATCACTAGATTCGAAGTACATTCCCAAAAAAACTGTAATTTCCAGGTACACTCAGCAAATCTTTAAAACATTTGACATTGACAGTTCATGAGTTTTGTGAATGGATAATAACGACAATAAAATCACTGCCAAATATAGGACTCAACTACAAATGCACATTTTAAAGAAAAAGATGTGCATTTTTGCTGTAGCAGACCACAATTTTAAAAATAATCGAAAAATTTCCAGCATATTTGTAGCATATGATAGAGATTATATACAAAAAATTGTGATGTGGAAGTTTTTTAGGAGAAAAACATATTCCCAGATTATATTATTTCCCAAAAATTAAAAATAAAGTAAATGCGATTTTAATTTTATAATGTTTGTATTTATATAACTATGTATATGACTAACTATAATTTTAGTAATAGAATGTACTTAATGTTAGATATTATTATAACTACAGACAGATCAATAAAAAAACCAATTAGGGCAGGGCTTGAAACGTGTCATACGTTTGGCAGTACTGAAGTGTATTGTCAGTCTATGTCAAATTCGAGATTTGCAGGTTAGGTTTTGTTTGTTATTTGGCACGCAAAACTTAACCTGCAAATCTCGAATTTGACATAAACTGACAACACACTACACACTTCAGTACTGCCAACTGATTCAAGCTATCCAGGGCCTGCCTTAAATGGTTTTTTTATGGATCTGTCTATATACCGGGTGCTGACTTGCGCGACGCACCATAGGAATTTGCATAGTAAATTCTTTATGTTCAATTATTTGCTCCCCTAATTATTTTAGAGTTAAAGTGTAACTGCATTTTTTTTAGAGAAAAAAATACTGCATCCATTCATACTGTTGCTAACAATTTTTCATTTTCTGGAACCGAAGGAATGCAAAAAACAAACTAGCATTTTCACAAAAATCAGTGATGCCATGGAATTATTGAAACAAGCCAATGCGTGCCAAAATGTGTGCGGAGCGACAATATGTGCTGTTTGTTTGTTTGTCATTGATGTTTGACGTTTATAATAATTCATTATTAATTATGTTCTGCTTAATGTCTCTAAGGTACCTAGACCTTGTCCATAACAAAAATGGTTTTACGAGTATGGTGGACGTTCGTTAAGTAAGCTCCTTGTTTATTGTAAAATATCCGTATCGGCAAATTCCAAACAGTACAACCATTAATAGACTGATTCATTTTAAGTTTAAGACTACAGGCGGGTTATTAAATAATTGTAGGTGCAATAATGAGGTTCAGAACTTACACGCACGCACTTGCGTTGGCATTGGCTTGTTTCAATAATTCCATGGCATCACTGATTTAAAAACAATTGCTAGTTTGATTTTTGAATTCCTTCGATTCTGGAAAATTAAAAATTGTTAGCAACAGTATGAATGGATGCAGTATTTTTTTCTCTACAAAAAATATATTAGCTCTAAAATAATTAGGGGAGCAAATAATTAAACATAAAGAATTTACTATGCAAATTCCTATGGTGCGTCGCGCAAGTCAGCACCCGGTATGTACTTCGTAATTTTTGCTATCAATAGTGAGATCTGTCTAAATATTAAATATAAAACTGTGCAAACATTTGATTTATTTGAGTGTTTTGATTACTTGGTGAGATTAGGTTAACATAGTTTACTTCGTACTTTATTATCAGAATGTATTTGTTTTTTATTACTATCTCTACTACAGTTGTTTTGGCCATTTTTTGCAGTAGACAAATTTGTCGTAGCAACTTACTTTCTCTGTATATTACACATTTAAAAGCTAATAATCGTACATGTATTGTACTCAGTATTACAAGATTTTTAAAATGTTTTTAATACTTTATGACAATAGAATTAACATTTTAAAGTAGGACGTACATTTTTTTAACCTAACCCCACAAACTAAATTGTAATTATATAAAAAACTATTATAATTCAGCACGATGCATGCGTAATTTTAAAACAGACGCTAGCACTGCTCCATAGCACAAATATTTTTTAGAAACTCCAAATAGTACAATATCTAAGCAGCTAATACAGTACTAGTGTACTGCGGATTACAGCTTAGCTGTTGTAATATGTAGGTACTGGGTATTTTTTAAGCGTTTGTGAGACAAGAGTGCAGTGCTAGCAACTTGCATATAATGCTATACATGTTTGAAATATTCTAGAACGGCTAACAACTTGAATAGCAAAAAAATTAAATGCTCACATCCTAGAAAATAACTTAAAATTGTTATAATTATTTATACAAGAATCCTACCTTAAAACTATTCTACCTTATTTAATATATTTACTATAAATACTCGAATAAAAGAACTGCCTCTTGAAACTTGCTTATAAACTATTTTATTAAAGAAGTTGGTAACTTTGCAAGAGCACATGCTATATCAATAACATGGTCTGTGTATTGTACAGTTGCAGCCATAAAAACCGGGACAGTTTTTTTGACCTAATTTTCAAAATGCGAAAAGAAGTGCTGACACCATATATCTAATACTTACTATATTGCTAGCGGCTATGAGTGGGAAACTCACCAAGGAAGTGAGACAGACAACCAACTCTTCAATGTATAATGGTGAGCTGTGTGCAAGCGCGGCGGCGTCGTCCGGCCAGTGGGGAAGTGGTCAAGTTTAAAATTCGCTTCTAAAGGCGGAGTTCGAATTCTCACGCATGCGCACGAGACGCGTTATACTCTAAGTGAGACTATGTCGGCGCCGTAATGTTTTCTGACGTTTCCAGGCCCTACTAGCAATATATGTGTATTATATATATGGCTGACACTGACAATTCTAATTAATAAATGTCATCAAAAGTCATTGTTTAGATCTGAATAATGACTTTTGATGACATTTATCAATTAGAATTGTCAGAGTTGGCACTTCTTTTCGCATTTTGAAAATTAGGTCAAAAAAACTGTCCCGGTTTTTATGGCCGCGACTGTATATGATTTCTATTGAGTCATGAGTAACATCTGATCATTTTGAACTCACGTATTCTTATTACACCCTCTCTCTATATGTATTCTGAGGCTTAAGATGTACTTGGCAATATGTACTATTTAATTTATTGACTGAAAAAGTTCGAACATCACTTATCTTGCACTAATATCAGCCGCGTTGGATAAAATTTCTTCAACAAACCGTTGTCGAGCTCTTCTGACGGTACTCTGTCGAGAACTTTTCGGGGCAGCTCGTTTCCGGTCTGCCTGGCATGCAAAAATATGGGGAACTACGTGACTTTTCAATTTTTTTTTGCCACCCACTAATTTGAATTTTACATAGTTCTCCATATCCTCTTCTACCTACAACACAAAGCGAACATTTATTTTGTATTTAATATTACAATAAGGCTGGCAATTACATTAATTTTAAAACTACTCACATTAAAATGATCTTGGCAAACGTAAAGAGTCGACGTTTTAGACAATTCTGACGGATTTCGCCGCACCGCCCTAACCCACAGGTTTCTTTTTTTAGGGTTTCTTGGCACAGAAAAAAACAGTTTACTTGGGTTTTTCGTGCTTGTGCTTCCACAACCTGGTACTATACACCACTGACGATATTTCCTCTGTGCATCCATGTTTGTCCAATTGCAGTTAACTAATAACAATTTTCTTATTTGCAAAACACCGACTACATGCACGTTAATCGCTTACGCCACTTAAGTGTGCTTACGCAGGGCTGAATTATATCCAAACTATGACGTAGCGGCACGCACGCTTGCGCAAGTACGTTCACCTTGTTCTATATTTATTTAAATTTACTTACAATATTGTAAGTAAAAAAAAGTAAATAAACCTATTTCGCTAAAATTTTAAATTTCTGCAAGTAGCCTATTTTGGTTTTCACCATTAAGCTTTTATCCAAAAAAAAAATCGTGAATGAGGAGGCCATTTTTCCATATTTCCTATAGTTATCGAGATTCCCAATGAAAACATCGAAATTTGCCCACGATAATCTCTGAAATCAACGAATAACAACTAAAACTAAAAAAAAACAAGGAAACTTTGCATTTCACTGGACAAAAAATGTCAGTGTCAAGCAATTCATTGGAGGTTGGTCGTTTTTCACTCCACGGAAAGCTAAGTATCCATGTACTTTTTTACTTTTATTTGTTGATAATGCGGGCAGATTGTCCCTCGAAACGTTCGATATTTCCTATTTTTCAGTGGCAAAATAACCAAAAAAGAACATGAAATGTGCCCACCCTGTACATATAATTTACAACTTTGAGAATGTATTTAATAAAAAATGTTATTTTAGTTTTGAATTAAATCTTGTCAAAGTTTATAGATGAAAAATTATAATACTTTACTAGACATACATTTGTAATTACGAATTCTAATATGGGTTTGCGTATGCGGTTGCAAAACAATAATGAAGTTCCTTACCTGTATGAGTTTCCATATGTAGGGATAAATCAGAGTTACTTTCGGTGGTGTATTCACACGTATAACAGGAATAATACGTATCAGTGTAATCCGAGTTAGTATAACATTCATCCTTCAATACTTCTTCACTGCTAATGTTAACACTTTTATCCTCTTCGACAATGCTACCACTAAAACAGCCATCATCTACTTCCATTTTCAAGTCCGGTAGTACTACTTCTTCATTTTTAATACTGCTATTGACAACGTCCATATGCTGTACTTCAGCCAGATCAAACAGAGTCGTCGCATTTATCTGCTGCAAGTACTTCTTAATCTGCATTTCTGTTCGAAGGCATTTCAGTTTAAAGCTATACGCAGAACTTAGGACTAAAGAACATTCGTTGCATATTGTGGCATTTGGGACAGCGCTCAAGTTCTAAAAAATGTGCGTATTCTTAGGTAATATCATGGTATATAATTATAACTTACAAGCTCCGGCACACATTCGATCAGTTTATCTTGAATGGTTACTGAGCTATTCTGCGAATCAGCACAGCTCAAGTACAGAATTGGATAATCGGGTCCAACGTCTTGTAAACAGATCCTGCAGATTTGCACTGACCCTTTTTCTAATTTAATATCCATTTTATTTTGTATTTACTTTCCAAATTGTTACGCTTATTAAGGTTAAACAATAACAACTATGAGAATTATGGTACAAACGAACTACTGTGCCAACCGTAGCCTACTAAGTATTGCCAACCTACTAGGGAAAAGGGAATTTTTTATCTATGAAATTATTAAGAGGTGTGGAGATTCAACTCAATTACTTTATTATATTATCGTGACAGACGCATTTCGATTTCTTAATTGCCAATAAGAAATAACGAAATTGTAATGAGAAAAAATTCTATAGTACATACTTACGAGATTAGAATATGGTACAGCTGTTTTTACATACCGAGAATACGAATGGGATGCATTTGAAAATGTCGACGACATTATGATTGGTTGTTAAGAAATATTAACTCAGTAGTGGAGTATTTTTTATTATAATATGTATGTATTATCGTTAACCTCGTTTTACCTTGCGGTGTCGAGGCTGGTGCTTTATGTGCTATAATACAATAATGTCAGGCTTCGAACTGTCAAAGTCAAGTTACTGAACAGTTGTAAATTTAAGAATGGGTAATCTTCGAGAGAAAAGATCCTCCAAAATTGAATGTAGGTAAAATTACGATCATTGAAAATGAACAGGGTTATGCAACACATGTTACACATTTGAAACAATGTTTCTAGAAGGCTACTATAATTTTCAAAAATTTTATAGAAGAACTGTCAAATCGACTTAACCGACGTTTTTGCAATTGCGTGCAACATTAGCCGGCAGGCAGGCAGATCCAGAAGGCCGTGGTTATTACGATGGGTAGAGAGTTACGACAACATGATTCTACTTTAGAGACAAGGGGAATAATCGTAAGCATGGCAGAGCAAGGACTTTCTTACAGTGAAATAGGTCGTCGTGTAAATCTTTCGGTAATATTATTTTTCTCAAATGCTTATGGTTGCATAAAATTATCTTTTAGAGAACTCAAGTTGCACGATGGGTTCGAAGACACACACTAAGTGGTCATAGACCTCTTCGAACTGTAACACCTGGTAAAAAGCGCAAAAATGATTGCAGTAGCAGCAAGAAATCCATTCACTACAGCTACTCGTATTCGAGAAGAAACAAACATTCAACTTTCACTGCCTATAATACGACGCCGATTGCACTCTTTCGGTGTACACCATAGAAACCCAGCAGGAAAACCATTGCTAAGTGATAAACAAGCGTTGGCCCGACTAAATTTTTGTAGGGAAAATTTAAATAGGGATTGGTCTAACGTAATATTTTCCGACAAGAAGACTTTTTCTTCTACACGGGATACCCCATTAAACTTATGGAGACCAAACAATACGCGATATAATAGAGAGCACGTTAGACCAACCAGAAGAAGTGGAAGAATTGGAACAATGGTTTCACCAGCTTCTTTTCAAGCGCAAAGATACGCCGATGTTCTTGAAAACGTAATGTTGCCATCAGTACGGGCGATGTATTCAGAAGAAGAAATGGAAACTATTGTTTTTGTATAAGACAATAGCCCAGTGCTTATTCTTAACATCTAAGATTACTTGCATGCAATCTTGTATTTTTTTGTGGGAAAAGTATTGGAACTGCCTTACGTCCTTTTGCCATCGTCATTGCTCTTTTAAAATGTTTAGTAAGTTCCCTTTCAGCTTCTGTGAGAACGTTAAGACCCCCTTTTTGATTGGTATCGTTTGGAGATTGATTATCTGATTTCAATTTCTTATATTGCACAGCATCCATTCGTTTTCGGTTTAACGAAGCTGTTAAAGCAAGAGTTGCTTTTGAAAGTTCTTTAAAGAATTCTCTCAAAGTTTTGTTATAACTTCGTCTACCATTGAAGGAAATGATTTGTCCTTTAAAATGGTCTTTCTCTTGATTTAAAAAAACAAGTTTTGCCATGCCTGCTCAGTGATTCTTTTTTATATAAACCTTTACAGTATTTACAAGGCAAATAGTCATTGGAAGAAATAGAATCTTTGTAAGAGCTTGACGAAGGTCTTTGCACAGGACGAATAATATTTTCAGAAAAGACTATAAAATTTGCCTCTTTCCTCAAAAAGTCAATGGCATTTTTCCTTTCTCTGCTTCCTTTTTGAAACTTTAATATTTTCATAACACTTTCTTCCTTGGCATGCTTTCGAAATAAATGTCTTGAAAAATTTGTTATATCTTGATTACAGTATGGACAACGATCTTTCTTATCCCATACTCGACCTTTGCGACGACTTGTTTCTATTGAATTCCGTATCGGTTTGTTACCCTTTAAAGAAATTCATTATACAGGATGATGCCAAAACAAATCGGGAATGTGTATAAAAGTTACTGGGGCAAAGTTAAGGTGATCTATCAAACTACAGGGTGTTCTTTCTTCGAGGTTAAGCATGAAGACCTCAGTTATCTTAAGAGATACGAAGTCAGTGTACTTAGTGCAAAGTTGCATATTTTTGTGCTGATTAATAATCTGAAGAGATGCTTTACACATGTGTATCGTACAATATTTTATCTACGATAAAATCTAGAAAACATGGTAGATATAAAAAAATATTTTAAATGTAAATTACGATTACTAGCAACCGGTGGTAATTTTAGGAGGTTAAAAATGTTAAAACACGTTGCTACTGGCGACGTAAACTAATGAAAACATATTATTACACAGTCGTTTTGCAAACTTAAAACTGCTAACTAAAAGTCAATTTTACACACTGTCGTAGATAAATAATATTACAGTTGCTCTAGCGCTTAAGATACGGAAACATCGATAGTCAACTTTTCTTTCTTATGAATGGCATATTGGATTTTCTTTTCTTTGAATGTAGATTTCTTTCTAATTGCAAAAATGTTGGGCTGGTTAAACAAAAGAAAGTTAACATCGATGTCAGTTGACACCGATGTTAAGTTAACGTCATGTCAATAGGAGTTTCCACTTCAATTATTTTGTTGCCAAAAGCAATATAATTTAAAACTATTAGTTATACTGACTAGATTATTGCAAACAGAAACATGAAATATATCATCGTGACAGTTTAATTAAATAAACAAACTGCACAATAATTGTAAAATGATCACGTGAGTGCATACGTGCAGCATTGGTTAAAATCTTGTGTGACGTAATCAACCTTACAAAATTATTCCGTGAAAATGCAGTTGTACACGCGAGAGCGCATCTATCTCGGTTTGTATTCAGAGGTACGAGATAAGCCCCTCTCTACGCATCTGCGTTGTTCAACATTCGTCACGTTTACAGAGTAAAACGTCTTCGTTTAATTCTTTCGGCACTGTTCTGTGATTGTTTCGTGTAAATATTTTAAATAATTATTTTGGAACTACATATATTAGTCTTACTGTGTACACTGGATACGTATTGCAATGGTCTTAGGCCCTACAACTCAACTCTGATAGCATTGCCAAATTAATGGACATTTCACTAAAGCTCAGGGTGAGGTATTTTATATAACTGCAAGGCTAAAACTTGAATTTAACATGATGAATGCATTTGTAAAGAGATGCCAGTAATACCAGAATAATTAAATAAAGAACGCAATAAGCAAAGCTCAATTCTCAAAAGGATCTAAGTTGACTGTAAGATCAATTTAAAATAAGAAGTTTGTGCAAAGGTTATAGCCGATCTAAAAGAGATTATTACCGAACTAAAAGAGATTATTAATTACAAAAAGGATTGCAAAGGTAATGAAATGAAGCGTAGAATTCAAGTAAAGTTAGACAGTGATATTTGTCAGGGTTTTAAAAGAAAGGTCTAAGAAGCTAGATGAACGAGGTATTGAGGGCACCAGCGTGGTACAGTGAATCTACATATTCCAGATTTCAGCTCCCCTCATCCTCCCCAAACATCCCCAAATAATAAAAATATATAGCAACAATAATAAAAATATATTGCAACAGTTCGGAAGATTCACTGTACCACGCTGGCGCTCTCAATACGTCGCGCGCGCGCAGTTTCGCACAGTAATTTTCCCTCAGTACATCTGTAGCGATCGTAGAATTAACTTGTCGGTGTTCTGGGCGGGGAGTCTATGTTTCCAAGTTGTTTAAATTGTGTAAAGCTGGAATATGTAGAAAATAAGTGAACAAAATTGCGAAAAAATCGATCACTTTTAATGATTCTTTTACAATTTAAGGGGGTAAATACTCTCCCCACATCTACTTCTGCTACAAATGTCCATGTTCTAGAAGTTTTCACCCCTCTAGCTCCTCAGAAAAAATGTAAAGGCTAAAATAATCATTTTCATCCCTCAAAACTAGTAAAAAGTGATAAAAATAGGTGGGGAGGCTTCCCCAGAAAACGGCGGGTGATAAGGGAAAACGGAGGTCATATTCGGCTTCAGGAGGTCATTTTATATAAGAGTCGGCAGGAATGGTGCCAGGGTGGATTTTCATGCCGACCAGTGTAATCAGTGCAGTGACGCGTGTGAACCATTAAAAGCAATTAATAAAAAACGTGCAGTGGCGCAAAAACACGGTTAATTAGTTATAAATGTAAACAATTATATTAAGGATAAGAATTTTGTGAATAGTTTTAGTTGTAAGCAAATTTAGTGTTAAAAGTAATCAATTTGACTTGGTCAATATCCGTTTTTTATTAATATTCCACTTGCAATTGTTTATGACGGATTTTCAAGGAGATAACAAAAGAATAAATTGTAAGAATTATTGTGTTGAAATGTGCTCCACTTTAAACGATTTTTTCAAATAATAAATAAACAGTTATCAGCATAAAACGTATACAGTTTTACTGAGTGCATGTCCAAGGCGGTGTGGTAGTATTTTCAGAGATTTCCGCCACAAAAAAGTGAAAAGTTCTTCGAAGCCCCGTTACGATAACCTAGCAGCCGATGCAGCCCAAGTTCCGATCTCTGCGTGGAGCCAAGCGAGTCAACATAGCACAGAGGGGAAGTTACCAGAGCATAGAGCAGCCTTGTAAGTACGTGTCCCAGGAGTTTCATCAAGATCAGCCCCATAGCAGCCCAAGAATTGCATCAGCGTCTCCTACAAGTTCCCGATTCAAGTTCGGTAGAAAACAGGTACCGTTTTTGGCTAAAACTAGCTACGTGAAACTTATGTGTATGTAAGAAGAGCCAATACTTAAGACAATCCCAGCATTTTCCGTGGCGGTAAAGCAAGTGCAGCTCGCAATAAAGGCCGAGTCCCGAGGTTAGGCGAAGTTTGAACCCAAGCGACGCTTCGAAATAATATGTTATTTTTTTTTTCGAGTTTTGGTATGTGCTCACATTTATAGAAATATTGTTTATGTATGTACGTATTGTAATTATGCCCCACCTATTAAAAGGCACTAGTAAATAAACATAATAATCAAGGCTAATCATGACAAGTTATAAATCAAATGGTTTTACTATTTAAATTTTATGTCAAACTCAGGGCAAATGAAAAGATGTAATAGTTATTATTTCAATAAATAGTTTATAGTTTACTGTATTGCATTTATTTGCAATTAAGTAGAGCTTAGCTCCGGTAAAACATAAAATAAAAAAATTTAACTCTTGTCAGAGGGGAGTAGGTTCATTAACTTTTTATTACAAACGCTTTGCCGTATGATATATTAACCAGTATGACAGATGTGCGACTTTGTATTTGACAGGTCTAGAACCTCAAAATTTAATGTACACAAAATGATTTATTCGTTCGCGAAATTTAGCGTAAATTGAATTACAAACATCGAAAAAGGCAAGACCACATCAGCTAAACGCTGCTAATTATGTGATGTAGCTTCCGGCTAACCTGTTTTGTTTCAGATGACGTAGGTGATGCCAAAACTTGCCTTTGTTTAACTTCTGCTGTTGCAAAAATTGGCTTCCAACCAGAAATTTTAAGAACGCTATCTCGATTATTCGAATCTGGGCCGCTGGAATCACGTTCAACCCCTCGTACAATGTCCAAACTTGACAAACCTGACAGGTTATAAACCTTTGGCAACGCTTTCCTGTCGAATTTCACGCTTGGTTACGACTTCCTCCTTTAAATTTCTCCACCCAGGCACTCCTGAAGATCGCCTACAAACGTAGCACACCCAATTCTTGCTTGCCGATGTCTCGAACTTCCCGATATCTTGTCCGAAATCTGACCTCGCTATAGGACGCTTCTGGTGAAATCTTGCTGGGCTGATTGCACTTTATTGGGAACTGCTATCACTGGGAATATTAGCCACAAAGATGCCTTACACACTGCTGACTATGATAAAACACAATTTTGGCTCAACAAATAACTTTCTTTATTAATTTTGTAGAAACTGGGAGCTCAACTTGCACAGAGCCTAAATGTTACAAGCTTCTATTTCCAAGCGATAACAAACTACATTTGTTTATAAGAAATAAGGTTTGGTTTACATCTTTACTTATAAACTAGTTTCGAAGCAATGTTCTTGCTTAACTACTAAAATGTCGTTTTCTTTGAAACTGTTCACATAGCACTTTGCTCTGCTTTTAATTCACTTGGTTTTAATTGCACTTAACCAGATGAGTTTATTTAGCACTGTATCACTGTCCGTCTTCCGATAGGTTGCCTTATTGCTCTTTGCAATCGTTACTTCCTCGTACTGCTTTGCTTCACCTTTCCGTTACCTTGCCGTTTGTGGCATATAAACCTTTAATATTTATAACGCTCATACAATTTCTGTACTTCACAAAACATCTTGTATTATTTTAAAATTCATATCATTGTTTGACGTTATTCAACTCAACCCTGTCAGCTACATAATTCAAGCTGCATTTGCCATTCCAAACATTAATTATGACTGAAACTCTGAACGTAACTCTTCTGAATTCTATCTTATTTCATGTCAACCTTTCTTACTCAAATTATAATTGCTGCTACTCATATCAAGTGCATTTATTAGTGTAAAATTACTGACTTTCTTGCAATAAATAAAATTGTTAATTCTGTACTCATTTTTAAACTTACTCATTGTTGTGTTAACTAAGCAATCAGAACTGCTGTGGGCAGTAAACCATTACAGTATGTATGTACGTATTATCAGCAACCTTTTTTCACCTACCATGTGAGGCTGTTTATGTATGCATTTTAAATTAAAAGTTATTAATACAATTAAAATTTTACTATCTATTATAGAATAATACAACTTAAATATTACACTATAAAATAATTGGACCTTGTACATTATGCCGCACACTATCACAATAATATTGTCCTTTTCTGAACTAAGTCACTATTTATACACGAATGAGGGCATACAATTTTAAATTCACCTACACGTCTAATGACTCGTTCGATGTAGATTCGTAAACTTGCAATACGCTTTATTAAAATCACCTCTTCTTTAGTCGATTTTACATTGGAACTTACAGACGGTGGCCTAATAAGTTTACACCTTCTTTTTATTAAGAGGGGTTCGATGTTTTTTAAATCCCGGTTTGCAATTACAGTTGAACCTCTATTTAACGAAGTCGTAAATTCGCCGAAAAAAATTCGTAATATAGAAAATTCGTTATTTAGAATAATTCGGTATATATGTATGCACATATATCATATATGTTTAATTGACCTGAAAAAGGATTAAATCATTGAAGTTATAGTTTTATGTGAAGTTTAATGTATGTAATTATTAATACATACATAGCTACATATCTATGTGCATAATATGTAACATAAACGTACATTATGTATGATTAAACACATAAGCTATTATACATAATGTACAAAGGAACATAAAAGCCGCCCAGAAACATTAGGTATGTACTTACGAAAACATCAGATGTGGACTTAAGAGTTCTTAAAGAAGTCCGTAATTTTTGGTTGCACTTTGCATTTAAACAATACACGTTTTCAAAAAATACCTCGCACTGATTTAAAGATTTGCAATGCACGACGGATGGTCTCAAATGCCTCAAAAGTTTCGCGGTCCGACTCGTTTTGAACATCTTCTTTACAACTCATTTCACTTGAACTCATCGCATCATTGTATGCTAGTATTTTTTGTGGTTTTAATTGCTGTGGAGATGTTGCCATATCTACAACATTTGCCTTTACAGGAGATGTTGTTGCATTTATCGTATTTACGGAACTAACATATTTGCTTCGGTATGATGGTTTTACTTGGATTCCTATGCTCTGATATTTTTCTTCTTTGCTGTGCAGAGGTGAATTTTCCTTGTTTTCCGTAAGTAGGTCACCACTCTGATATTGTAATGTGCTGGTAGTTGGCATATTTTTGTCATCAGTAACAGTAGGGGTCTCTTTTATTTTCATGCTTTTTTTAGCAATTTCTTCCGTAGCATCTTCTCTACTGCTGTCCTTGGTAGTTTCGTAAAAGTTGAAATATTTACACCAAGTTAAAGCAATAACGTACGAAATTATGAACTAAACATGTTTTAGTTTAAACCTAGCGCGCCGAATTTCAAACAACGCAAATGCATAGAGAGGAGAGAGAGTCTTATAGTGCAGGCAGACCTTGCCGTTCGCGGATTTGTGTTTCGCTGATTTGATTTTACGCGGGGCACTGCTCCCTTTTCTTTCCCCTTCGCGGATTGCTTTGCCGCTCTCGCGTTCGCGGCTAGAATTGCCAACGTTAACTGTTTCAACTTTCACACACTAAGTAAATAAAGCAGACGTATGGGGTTTATGTATAAACACTAAATAACATTATTTATCACGAACTTGTAAACACACTTATCGAGCCTATTCCTTTGAATCTCTTATTACCAACTTGAACCTCAAATAAATTGTAAAATTATAACTTGAATAAACAAATGGACATTCGAGCTCTAGATTCAAATGGCAGACTTATGTTACGTATGGAATTTTAGTTTGTATACGCACGTTTATGTATTTTTTAATTTTTTTAGGTTGCGTAGTATAAATAAATCTAGTTTAAGGAATCTAACCCCGTTTTTATCATTTATGTGTTTACTTGCGCATCGCGGCATTCTTCTGGAACGTAACCCTCGCGAACGGGGAGGTCTGCATGTATATTGCTGAATACAAACAGGGATATGTGCGCGATGGATTCATAACTTCCTTTGCATTTTCACGGGCTAATTTTGTACGGTAGATTACATCACGTGCAACTAGCCTCTCAAAGGGTGTGATTTTCTAGCATCTTACGCGCGGCGAAGTTAATAACACTTTAATTTAAATAATAGATCAATAAACAAAAAACAAAACAGAAAACACATACCACAGATGAGTAGCTTATATTACAGTAATAATAAAATTGGAGTGGAAATCTCTATTCTAATCCGGTTCCAGAAACATTTTTATCCTTATGTTAGCTAACAACAGTGTTAGGTGCTTTTTTAGTGGTTTTCTAGCGCAGGGTGGCAATACATCGGTTAGCTTTAGTTTGTTTTTAACGACATAACCTTAGATTACATTACTTTACTACTGTCAACTTCGTTTGTGATAGTTTTATTTGGTGCTCTTTGTTTATTTAAAAACTTGGAGAACGAGAAGAGATGCATAAATTATATTGAACGAGAAAAGGCGACGTTGCTGCCTATTGTGGAAAAGTAATTAAGCTTTATAAGTTACTGTTTTAGTTTCAGCTTATATGTAACTTATGACCCATCGAAACTATCAGAACTTAATTTCATGTTGCTAGTACCTATTCCTTATGACATCCTTCCACTTCCTGTCCACTTTCAGGTATATGAACATTATTGAAAACAAAGCGTCAGATGCGTTTACCACAAAGGCGAGAAGATGTGCGTGGAAAACCATTTCTAATACTTTTAACAGCTCTAGCGAGTCTGGACTGAGGGATGCAACGCAGCTCAAGAACCTGTACGTCAATTTAAAATAAAAAGAGAGGACGTTTGTTAAGCCATTTTGCAGCCTTCAGCAATCAAGTTTATCATTTAAGCTTTCAGTACAGCCTGCCTGTATTTCAAATCTGATGCCAGCATTTTTAATTTCTCATCTCAAATACTCACAAAAACCACCTCTTTTCTTTCCCATTTGAGTTAGAACACCCTGTATATGGGCGTAGCGTGTGCATTTAGCGCGGGTAAAACCAGTTCCGGCCGCCTAAGACTTCGCCTCGCGATTGGCTGTCGAGAGTCACCTGATGACGCGCTTGCTTCCCGCGAGTTTTTCTAACGGTCGCTTTGGGGATTCAACACCGAGACGTCGAGCGAACAAGTCGCCAAAGTTAGGGTTCGTGCGACGCTCCCGCGCTTCTTGCGGGGGCGTCGGCATTCCTTTCGTGCTGTTACAGCAAGTTAGTTGTGAAACTGCGTTTGCCTTTCGTGAGTCGAGTTCCAACAGGGCCGTTGAGAGGAACACAAGTCGCGCGAGTGTGCTTGGTGTGGTGTGTACCGTTGTTGCGTGGCTGTGATGGGCATTCCGAGCGCCCAGTTCTGTTTCTTCAAGTAAGGGGCTGTTCCCCTTTAACCCGACAACTCGGGGATTCATTCCTGCAGGACGTTTGGGCCTCCCTTTTGTTCCCGGTCTAATGTGAGAGACGCATTCCAATCGACGCCATTGTAAGGCGGAATTCTGCCTATTACCCTCACGTACCGCCCCCGCTTCTACCTGTCTATTACCCTTACGTACCGCCCCCGCTTCTACCTATGTGCCACAGGCGGACACAAACCACCAGCTGACCGCACGCCACTCTCAAGGGACGTCAACAAAACAAGGTATATGTGCAAACAACTGTATAACCTATTATCTGTCATTCATGCGAATCGAGTTTGTTCTTGTGAGTGTGCATTGACGTTTTTGGTGCATTCGTTTGTTTGTTTGTTAATGGACAAGGTCTAGGCATGCAGAGTACCAGGTACCTTAGACACCGACTGCTTGGGTCATATGGTTGGTGCATTCGCGGTCATTACTGTGACCTGAGGCCAGCGCTACCTTTGCGACGCCGTATTTGCTGTCATTTATTCAAACATTTCATGTGTGCTGGTCCTGTACCTTGCTAATTAAACATTTATCTAGTTTGGCGCATACCTTTGCGACGCTGTATTTGCTGTCATTTAAAGTACCTTGGTCGCCTTCGCTCATGATTGATACGCTTGTTGTAAAGTAATGTACCTACCTATATTTAAATTAACGGGCCAACACCGGCCGGTTACAGGTGTGTGTATTAACCAGATTTCTTTTGCTGTATGTGTATTAGCATTAGCGCGTCCTCCAGCTGGGGCCATAACTTAAGGCCTAGAATAATTTCGGCGGCGTGATCGTTGCCCGTTTGTAAAGTCAACCAATAGACGAATATCTGATTAAGGGACTTATTATTGGGTTGGACCTGTGCATGCTCTTTTCAGATTAAGCCTCTCAGTGTGAAGATCGATGTACGACGGAGCTTGAGCGTTGGGGCGTGCAGGTAGGTCTGGTGACGTCGCCGCCGTGGCCACAAGTACCCGAAATCGTAATTAAAGTATTTTCTGTCCCGAAATTGTAGCCCGAGCTTGACAGCTCTCGAGTACCTTCCTGACGGAGTCCCTGTGTACTTCTCATCCCGTCTAACCGCCCAGGCCCGGTTATTCGGGTACACCCCTAAGACAGGCTTGGTGGCCCCCTATTTACTTTTATCGTTATTCACCGCCCCTCTGGCCGTTGCCCTTAGGTGATCTCGTGAAGGACCCCCCCTTGCTCCACTGATGCTCAGCCGGCATTTTCTTGTTGCGGCATGGGCAGCGGCCTAGGTGAATCTTCCGTACAGATTTTGTAGAATACCGCCCGCGCCGGCCGTTTAGTTGTTGTATGTGCCGGTGCGGTGTCGTAAAGACCGTTTAAGACCGTAACACGTTTAATGTCATATGAGATGCACACCAATAAGACGGTCACTACCGAGGTAACAAGGATAGCTTGCAGAGTTCAAATAAATGTACAGTTCACAATAAAAGGCAGTAACTGCTCTCGCTCCAATTTACGTGTGCAAAACAAATATTTATTTACATGTATTTATTTCTCCTGAAACAAGAACATTTATTGAAATTCAATTTTCACATAAGCATTATTTACCGTTGTTTTAATTTTTAGTTATTTTCCAATAATTGAGTGATACAGAAATTCTACAATTTAAGTGTTGTTTGGTTCAAAATTCTAGTACACACTCGTAATAGTTTTTTAATTTTTGGTAAATTAGGTGTAGATAGAGCGAAATAGCAGTAAAAAAGTGCCCTGTGTGTGAGTGATAAGAGAATGACATACTACATTTAATTGCAATATTTAAAATGGAAGCTCAAAAATGACCTATCTACTAAAGTTTCCTTCCAGATATTTTATTTTACAGGTTTGATTTTTTATTCGGCATTCAGTTTTTTAAATTTAAAGTTAGCTCCGTGAAATATTCTTTTGTTGAGGTGGAAGAGGAGAAGAATACCCACTTCGTCTTCGTTACTTGGAGCTGGTGCCACTAGAAGCCATATTTTCGAAGTAAACACAATCAATTAACAAAATGTAGCAAAACTAACAAACAGTAAATAATAAATATATTTACGGAGCGAAAACAATATTTAACAGAGCCAATCTTACAACTGTATTTGTATTACCTGCTTGTGCTGCGATTATAACTTGTTCTTCAACTTCAGCTGCTTCTACAGCTATTTCACCATCTCCAAAAAGGACATCATCTTCAAGTTCCGAGTGTCAACATGAGCAATATTATATGCTTGTTTATTAGATGTGTGAGGGTTTAGGATAGGTGTTAATAGATGCTTTTTGCAGGTAGTCGTTGCCGTAATCTCCATTTTCCAAGTCTGTATTTAATGGTGAATCGTTGAAAATAGTGCTGTCGTGTAAGGTCACTAGATTAATACACTAGTGTAAGGTAGAGTCTCTGTATATAAGTTACTAAGAGTTGGGCAAACAACGGGATACATTTTGATTGGTTTGGATCACCGTTTGCAAGGCATGTGTGATAAAAGTGCTTTTTTTACATGTTTTGTAACATGTTACGACCGATAGTTTCACATATGCAAATCCAAATTTTAACTAAATTGGCCGTATATTCTTAATAGTCGGTTCTAGAGATCCTAAGAATGATCAATACTCTGAAAATTCTCTCATCAAAAGCAAGTTAGCAAGATTGGTTCCCATAACCTCTTTGTTCGACATATGTCAAATATCTAATTTGGATCAAAAATGTTTATCAAATCAGGCTTAGTAAACTATATACAGGATCTCTAGTGTAAGGTAACGCCATTCCATTCCCTGCGTGAGAATGTGAAAAAACTGTGAGATAAAGATAACAAATACAAATTTCACAAGTGCAATAGGGAAGACACTAGTTTTTGGGGATTTTATTTTTGGTGTAATGGCACTGCTGTAAAGTGAATGATTAGATTGTGTTTTTTATCCCCAGTTGGACAAAATTGTGCAACAAGGATAGATAAACCTTACACTTTAGTGTGTTGAGCTAGTAACCTTACTGTCGTGAACAGAACCAGGCCATCTAGCCACAATATTTTGAATCTTCAAAGAGGCATCGCATACAACCTGGACATTTATAGAAAAGTACCCTTTTCTATTACGGAAAAGTTCAGCATTAGGTCCACTGGGTGACTGAATTGGGATATGAGTGCAGTCAATAGCTCCAATAACCCCAGGAAACTGTCTAATGTTATAGAACTCCAGTTTTTTTGCAGCTCTTTCTTCATTTAGCCGTGCAGTATGGCAACTTACTTTACTGATAATTCTACAAACACTGGATTTATGAGATTCCCTTGTGATCACCAATCAACTGTTGAAATGCATCAATGGAATAAAATCTCAGAGTAAGTAGCAGTTGATTCAGGGCACTGATTGATTTGTTTCTTAACAGTTCAGATGATGATGATAAGTCACTCATTATTTCTTCTAATTAAATATAATTAAATTGTATATTTACAAAATGTACTTATTTTTAATAAATTAACTGTCACTGGCATTAAATTATTTAATTTCTGTCAAGTTGACAGTAGTGTCTTCAATTGTTTCTGACGTAGTGTCAGGCCCAGTTGTATAAAGCCTTAACTTTGACATAGAGTTAGCATAATGTTAACTCAGAGTTGACGGTGGTAAGTGTTTTATAAAAAATAGCTGCACCAATTTGACATATTGCTAACTAACTCTGTGTTCAACTCGTGTTAATCGGAATATTGGGTTGTATAAAGCCAGTGTCAACGTTAACACTGTGTCAAACCAGTGCTAAGTTGTTTGTTAACTAATAGTAGGAGAGCTGGTAAGATTTTTTAGTGATTATTTAGTTACGGCCTATTTTTTGAGAGAATGTTGCAGGAGGCACGTATAAGTGTCATCTGTAAGGATTATTGATTGATAGCCGTAGTGGTATTGGAGCGAGGCAGTACACCCCCAATTTGCACTGTAAGTATATGTCAAATTCAGGGTTGGCAGGTTAGGTTTTGCGTCAGTCTGTGTCAAAACCACAGATCAACGAGAAAAATTGGAGCACAGTTAAATTTGCAACATCAAGTAGTAGGGAGAACCCTCAACAGGCATCGTTATCGTCTTTATAAAATTCTTCCAACTCAAACCCTACATCCTGGAATTAGGAAAAGAAGGGTAACATTCTACGGGTTTTTGCTGGATCAGATACAGCAAAATACACATTTTCTTAGTAACATCATATGGCCTGATGAATCGAAATTTACCAATTCAGGAATGTTCAACCCACATACCGACCACGGAGACCTCAGGTGAGCTTTGGAGTAAATGTATGGGTCGGTTTATTGGGTGAAATGGTTATTGGCCCATACACTTTTGAAGACAATTTTACTGCAGATGGTTATCTTGCTGTTTAAGGAAACTTTTTACTGATTACCAGAACCAGAAAAATCTACATTCAAAGAAAAGAAAAGCCAACATGTCCATAAAAAAAAAGTTGACTATCAATTTTTTGCTATCTTAAGCGCTAAAGCAACTGTAATATTATTTTTGAACTGGTTGAAAAGTCTCTGAATAATATTTTAGTTAAAAATGGCTAAGTTGATTGGTTTTCGAATAAAAAAATAAAAACCAAAATTGGAATTTTCAGTTTTTTGCGATATTTGGAAAACTAAAAATGATAGGTTAAATTTCTTTACAGATTATTAATCAGCACAAAAATACACAATTTTGCCCTAATTTAACCGATTTCGTATCTCTTAAAATAGCCAAGATTCCCACTTAAATTTGAAAAATGGGCACACTGTATACACACAGGGTGTACAGAAAATAGGCTGCCATACTTTAACAGGGATACTACATATTAAAATAGAAAAAGTTTCGGTGAACATAGGTCCGCAAATTCATTGTAAGGATAAAGGGAAAGACGTATTGCTATGAGTAAATTACGCTCTTGAAGTAGCAAGTTTCCATCTTTTAGGTTAGGTTTCTCGAAAATACTGTTCTCAGCGGTTCTAAACAAGAGTATCTTTTTTTATGCAGAAAAGGTTTTCCAATATCTAACTAGAATTGACAGAATAAACACCTAATGGACTCAGAAGCGACACTTGCGGCGGCGCCGAGTAGCCGATTTGAGTTATGGCGGCCATATTGAAAGAGAGTAGATCAAAAATAATATGTTGGTGGCACTGTACGTCTATGTCAAATTCGAGGTTAGCAGGTTACGTTTTGCGTCAGTCTGTGTAAAATCTGACGCAACAACTAACCTGATAACCTCAAATTTAACAAAAGACACTGCCACCAACATATTATTCTTGATCTACTCCCTTTCAATATGGCCGCCATAGCTGAAATCGGCTACTCGGCGCCGTTGCAAGTGTCGCTTCTGAGTCCATTATGTGTTTATTCTGTGCTCATACAGGCTTTTTTCAAGGTCATCTGATTCAGCATAAGAAGTATGGTAGATATGCCAAATTACACCATGCCCTTCTCAAGGCTGTAGCTCCCTTAAGATGCAATTCCCAACCTATGCACCAGTGGAGACAAAGATAATGCTATCAGTGTCAGTCAGTAACAAAAGAGATGGGAATTTTACAGAAATGTCAATAACAAAAAACAGGGGCAAACTAAGGAATCTTGTACATGAAACTAGCCCTATCGAAGTATATAAACTAGATTCATACAAAATGAACATAGACGACGAATATTCTACAGATAAAGGAAAAAGGAAAAGAGAGGAGATTTTTCCAAAAATTGTAAGAACATAAAAAATCACCTAAGAAAGGGAGAGAATGATAGAAGTAAAGAAAGTTCAGAAAGAAGAAGTAGAATATACAAAAGAAATAAGTCTATTAAAACTAGAAAATGAAAACATCAAGAAAGAAAACAATGAAATAAAGAAGGAAGTAAAAGGTCTATATAATAAAATAGAAGAAGGAAAAACATGCTAGTGATAATGATGCTAGAAATGGATACAACAAATGAAGAAGAAATTAGAGAGGGAATGAACAACGTACTGCAGAAACACCTACACCTTGCAGTTGAAATTAAAGAGTCGTATAAAATTGGCCCCGAAACATGTATAATAGAATTACAAAACCTAGGGCAAAATAAATATATTAAGAAACAAAAACTTTTATATACCCCGAACCTGGAATGTTAAGGGGTTAAAGGGAAAAGACTGCACATTATTACTTGAACTAAAGAATTTCAAGATAGGCATATTAGCATTAACTGAAACTAAAAACAAAGAAGACGAAGAAAATACCTGAGCACAGGAATCTGCACACTTTAAAAATCTGGGATTATAGTTCCAAAAGGCGAATGACATGTACACAACAACGAGTGTAATAATCATAACAGTCAATAAAAATTGTTTTTGTTAAGTGTTTTGTATATTTTAGGAAAGTAGTTAGAGTGCAAGAAGTGATTTAGTTCTCTCTGACTTATGGTAGTTCATTTGCTTCAATGGGTATACCGGGTGACCACAAAAAAGTTGTTACCCCTCTAGTTTTTCCCATGGTTTTCAAAATAAAAATTTGAAACTTTTAGGGTAAAATGCACTTATAGGGTGACATGTTTTAGCGTAAACAAACATTTAAAATCACAACTTTTTTACTTTAAATAGAAACCTACAATTTTGATTCAATATTTGAAATGTGCAAAAAATTACCTTTTCAATGACATATCACACATTATCATTTGTTGCAAAAATGGCCTCCAGAGTTACTTTTTAACAAATGTCAAAAATGTCCATAAATTCGTTAAAACATGACTGTTAGATAGTAGGCCATTGGAAACGTTGAAATGGTTGGTGTCAGGTTGTATAATAATGTTTATTTAATTTGTTAGAGAAACACGAATGAACTAACAAGTATTTTACGGACGACCATATTTTCCAATAAATAAACCGAAATTACTCGTTTCTTTCAAATAGCAACATATTTTCTATTTATTACAGCCAGGTAGCTTATTAAATCACCTTTTCAATTATGTGTAATAAGTCAGTGATTATGGTTAAAATGACAGCAAATTTAAATTGAAATCATTTAAGGGATACTTTTTAGCTCTACCTATTTAATTTACTTGAGTAAAACGCGCAAGCCCTGAATATCAAATAAAATATCTATAAAATGGCAAATGCAGTATGCTTTGGAAACAAAAGAATAATACTTTTTCTTTCATAAGGCTGTCATTTTGGGTTTTCTGTGTTGGTTACAAAGTATTGTTTGTGTCTAAAATTGTCAATAAAAATGGTTGTTTATTCACAAAATGAAAAAGTAGATATCCTTTTAATTTACGGCGAATGTAGAAGAAATGCTCATGCTGCTGAACGATTGTATATCGAGAGATATCCCAAACGCGAGGGTCGACATCCTAGGAGGCAATATTTTTCTATTCTGGAAGCAAGGTTCAGAAATACTGAAGAACATATTGAAGAAGAGCATTTTATTATAAACGAAGAGGCTCATCCAACTGTTTCTGTAAGATAACTGGCTTTAGAACTTGATATCGGTAGGGAATCTATCAGGAAGATCTTAAAAAAACAACTATAAATGTTATCAGTTCCAGTTATATCAACATCTGTACGAGAATGACGCAGAAGGAAGACTTGTTTATTGTAATTGGTTTTGGGAAAACGTCAATTTGCATGACAAAATTTTGTTTACAGATGAATCACATTTTAGTAATAATGGGATTTTCAACAGACATAATACCCATTATTGGTCTACTGCAAACCGTCATGAAATGAGGGTTGGAAACCACCAGCATAGGTTTGGCATAAACGTGTGGGCTGGTATTGTAGGGACAAGAGTACTCGGTCCCATTTTATTTATAGGATCATTAAATGGTGAGCGTTATTTAAACATGTTAAGGAATGAAATAGAAAACGAAATAGAGCAACTTCCTCTAGAAGTATCTAGGAATTTATATTTTTACCAAGATGGTGGCCGGCTAGATCTCCCGATTTAACCCCAATGGACTACTTTCTTTGGGGTTACTTAAAAGATAAAATTTATAAAACTCCTTCTAATACGTTAGAAGAGCTCCAGAACAAAATTCGAAATGCGTTCTTATCAGTTACACCTAGGATTCTAGAGAATGTGATCAGAAAAACACATACAAATGTCAATAAATGCATTGAAGCTGGTTACCTTAGTTATTAATATTTTCTTTTTGTATTTAAGTTTTTCTCACTACCTAAATATTATTGGATTTTATACCGTATTGAGTTTTGTTGTAATTCATTTAATTCGAATAATATGTAATCATTGACTTTTCTACTAAATAAAATACTGAATTGTTTCCTAAAGGAGAATTAAAAACAAAAACTATTTATTTGGTCGTCGTAAAATTACCCATACTTTATTATCTTTCTAATAAAGTAACAAGATTAATATTCTAATTAATTTCTCAATTATTGATTGGTATTTTTCACTCTCGCATTTCCGCCGGAGGCTATAAAAAAACGCATTGTCCATAGAAAAGAATTATATGCTGTAGTGAAAGAAGGAGTTAGGCTTTTGTTTTTTCATGGCAAACTAGATTCTTTGGCATCCGTAACGGCATTAACAGTAAAAATTGTTTATGAGAGTATACTAACTTTTTTTAAATTCATCTATTTTAAAAAAATGCAAAACTTGATACGCATCATTGCAAAGGTGATTTAATAAGCTACGTGGCGGTAATAAATAAAAGATATGTTGCTATTTGAAAGAAACGGGTAATTTCGGTTTATTTATAGGAAAATATGGTCGTCCATTAAATACTTGTTCGTTCATCTGTGTTTCTCTCACAAATTCATTAGACATTATTATACAATCTGACACCAAGCATTTCAACGTTTCCATGGCCTACTATCTAACTCTAACAGTTATGTTGTTTTAACGAATTTACGGCCATCTTTGACATTTGTGAAAAAGTGACGCAGGAGGCCATTTTTAAAACAAATGATAATGTGTGATACGTCACTGAAAAGGTAATTTTTTTGCACATTTCAAATATTGAATCAAAATGTTAAGTTTCTATTTAAAGTAAAAAAGTTGCTACAGCTTCCGGTTGAACCGGAAGTGATGTTTGTTTACGCTAAAAAATGTCACACTATAAGAGCATTTTACCCTAAAAGTTTGAAAACCATGGGAAAAACTAGGTAACAACTTTCGTGGTCACCCGGTATATATCAAGTTAAGGCAAACTTCAATTTGATCATGCAATGCTGCGAATGTGTTTTTTTGGAACACACGATACAAAGGGAATATGCTAAAAAGCTGTATGAAACTCTTGGGTTAGAAACTGTTAAGAGAAGATTTAGAAACAAAATGTACACATTTCAGAGAAATAAATGAAAAGGTTGCGAGCAACGTAAGTGGCACTATAGGATTTAATTTTTTTTTTTAATATTCAGTAAATTGATAAAAGATTTAAAAATTTGAAAATTGTTAAATTATCTCCATTAACAATTTTAAAATTTTTATAGGATTGAACGCAGGACATAAACAAACTGCTTGGTGGAATGATAATGTTAAGGAAGAAGTATTATTATTGTCCCCGTCGGAAATAATGGGAATTATTATTACCCTATGTCCCCGTCGGGAATAATGGGAATTATTATTACCCTATGTCCCCGTCGGGAATAATGGGAATTATTATTACCTTATGTCCCCGTCGGGAATAATGGGAATTATTATTACCCTATGTCCCCGTCGGGAATAATGGGAATTATTATTACCCTATGTCCCCGTCGGGAATAATGGGAATTATTATTACCCTATGTCCCCGTCGGGAATAATGGGAATTATTATTACCCTATGTCCCCGTCGGGAATAATGGGAATTATTATTACCCTATGTCCCCGTCGGGAATAATGTGAATTATTATTACCCTGTGTCCCCGTTGGGAAAAATGGGAATTATTATTACCCTATGTCCCCCCCCCCCCCCCCCCCCCCCGTCGGGAATAATGGGAATTATTCTTACCCTATGTCCCCGTCGGGAATAATGGGAATTATTATTACCCTATGTCCCCGTCGGGAATAATGGGAATTATTATTACCCTATGTCCCCGTCGGGAATAATGGGAATTATTATTACCCTATGTCCCCGTCGAGAATAATGGGAATTATTATTACCCTATGTCCCCGTCGGGAATAATGGGAATTATTATTACCCTATGTCCCCGTCGGAAATAATGGGAATTATTATTACCCTATGTCCCCGTCGGGAATAATGGGAATTATTATTACCCTATGTCCCCGTCGGGAATAATGGGAATTATTATTACCCTACGTCCCCGTCGAGAATAATGGGAATTATTATTACCCTATGTCCCCGTCGGGAATAATGGGAATTATTATTACCCTATGTCCCCGTCGAGAATAATGGGAATTATTATTACCCTATGTCCCCGTCGGGAATAATGGGAATTATTATTACCCTATGTCCCCGTCGGGAATAATGGGAATTATTATTACCCTATGTCCCCGTCGAGAATAATGGGAATTATTATTACCCTATGTCCCCGTCGGAAATAATGGGAATTATTATTACCCTATGTCCCCGTCGGGAATAATGGGAATTATTATTACCCTATGTCCCCGTCGGGAATAATGGGAATTATTATTACCCTATGTCCCCGTCGGGAATAATGTGAATTATTATTACCCTGTGTCCCCGTTGGGAATAATGGGAATTATTATTACCCTATGTCCCCGTCGGGAATAATGGGAATTATTCTTACCCTATGTCCCCGTCGGGAATAATGGGAATTGTTATTACCCTATGTCCCCGTCGGGAATAATGGGAATTATTATTACCCTATGTCCCCGTCGGGAATAATGGGAATTATTATTACCCTATGTCCCCGTTGAGAATAATGGGAATTATTATTACCCTATGTCCCCGTCGGGAAAAATGGGAATTATTATTACCCTATGTCCCCGTCGGAAATAATGGGAATTATTATTACCCTATGTCCCCGTCGGGAATAATGGGAATTATTATTACCCTATGTCCCCGTCGGGAATAATGGGAATTATTATTACCCTATGTCCCCGTCGAGAATAATGGGAATTATTATTACCCTATATCCCCGTCGGAAATAATGGGAATTATTATTACCCTATGTCCCCGTCGGGAATAATGGGAATTATTATTACAAAACACAAAGAATAATAGTAAAGCAGGTAATACTAGAGGCAAAGAAAGAAATCAGGAATAAGTATAGAGAAAAGTTAGAAAAGAATAGATAACATTGATCTCTAGAGAGGAAGAGCTAATAAATATCCAGCTGAGGGAATCGATATTGAACAAACTAATAAATACAAATATTTGGGATGTAACATAAACAACTAAAGGGCATTAGATGATGAATTTAAAAAACAATTTATGTTCGAACATCAACTTATGGTTGTAAAAACTGGGTAGCAACCAAAAGACAAAAGCAGGATACAGGCTGCCGAAATGAAGTAATCGCGGCGCATTCTGAGGGTAAAAAACAGACAAGATTAGGAATGAGGTAATCCGAAGACAATTAGAAGTGACACCGATTTTAAAAACAATTGAAGAACATACACTAAGATGGTTTGGGCACGAGGCCAGTGAATAAAATATGTCGTGGAAGGAGGTTTTAAAGATCATGGTAAACACGCCTATTTGATTTCGATTTTTTAGTGCATTAAAATTCGAAAAATGTTACTACTTAGTTACTTTGATGAACACGTGGCTACTAACAAAGTTACAACCAATTAAAAATTGTTACCGAAGTATGTTTTCCCTTAAATGGTATGAGCAACCAATATCTGTATTTTTAAAACATACTTACGAAACATCCTGCATATTTTAAATAAAATATTAAAATAGCTTACCAGTATATTAATTGGAGCAGTTTGTATAACTTTATGGGGTTGCTCAAAACTGTTATTTTGGTTTTGTTCCTCAATGTGAACTTTGGTTGAGGAACTTTTTGTTTGGTTTTTTTCTTCAAATTGCATATTGTTATCAACCGCAGTTGGTTCTGGTTTGCCCAACTGTACATTAAGAAACGCACTTCGAATCTTCTGAAGATACAAAAAAAATTAATAAATATGTAGACTTTCTATTGAATTATTTACCGGTTTTAATTTACGAAGTTTTTTCTTATAGCAACTAATTTCAGTAGCTTCTGTTTCAGGCTCTACTTCCTTAATTGTTTTCCGGGATGCCTAAAAGGTATTAAAGTCTAATAATTGCCTTATATTTAATTGACACAACTACCGATGTGTGAGTAAAAGCATTTGCTTCTGAACAGTCTGAAATTATTCTCCCTAAACTGCATTTTCCTGGATTGTTTGTCTTAAAGCAAAAAAAAGTAAAAATCTAATTTTGATTTTGTGCAACAGTTTCCTCACATTTAGATTTTGAAGCACTACTGATGCAGACCCCTCTTCAAAATTGTTTACATTTACAGATTTTGGTGTATTTTCTCCATTTTTCTAGCATTGGTTAAAATAAAACCAGGGATCTCGTTCTTCCTCCAAAAATTCGTCTTCTTTTTCAACTAAAACAAGATTCATAGTCCTTACTAATACAGTATATCTGGAGCTTCTTATATCAATTAATTTAAATTTTTAGATCATTTGGAACATATCGTGTCTTT